>CM029399.1:18685195-19405195 GCA_017139565.1 Luffa aegyptiaca
CTTTTAACCCAAATCAAAATCAACACAATTTTATCCTTTAAGAAAAATTAATTTTTGTTAACGCATAATTCAACTAGTTAAGACATAACTCAACTGCTCCTAAAAAAAAAAAAAAAAAAAAAAAAAAAAAAAAAAAAAAAAAAAAAAAACTCTTGTACTAATGATCAACAAGTTTGTGGTTCGAATCCTCCACCCCACACGTTGTCAGAAAATAAAAAAAATTAAGACATACTCTCGACCAAGAGATCAGAGATTCAAATTCTCTACCTCACATATTGTTAAACTAAAAAAAAGTCATTATAGCAATGTCAAACAAATACAAAAGTTCCAAAATGATTTTTAATACAAAGCAACCGTTCCCCTTTTTTTTTTCTTGAAGAAAGAAAACGTGCAAGTACAGTTACTTTTTAATTGAATTTATAGCATAGATGCATTTCTCTCTAGTACATGGGAATACGATCGCATTTAATTAATTAATTAATTTATTTATTTTTATTATTATTTTTTAAAAATATGATCGCATTTAATTAACTAGTTAAGTTTTCTATCTGCATTTAATCTACAAGTTAAGTTTTCACAAAGGTAGAAGATCAAATATATATATTCGGTATATAATATATATTTTTTTTAACAGTATGTGAGGGGTAGGGGATTCGAAGCACAGACCTTTCGGTCAATAGTATAAGCCAAATATATATATATGGTACATAAATTACTTCTCCCAGGCTACTGAACTTTTATTAATCAAATTAGCTGCAAAAACTAAAATTTCAACCTTAACTCCTATTATATAGACCACATATTTTTGAAATCCATTCATTCCTCAATCTAAACAGAAACTATATAAACCTAAATTTCTATACTACAAACTGCACAAATTTAGGCTTCCTAGCATTAACACCGTAACAAATCAAATTTCAAGTATTACCACAACCAAGTTCAAAAAAAAAAAATATATATATATATATATATTACACATCCCCCAA
The DNA here is from genome assembly GCA_017139565.1 of Luffa aegyptiaca. Classification (NCBI taxonomy): domain Eukaryota; kingdom Viridiplantae; phylum Streptophyta; class Magnoliopsida; order Cucurbitales; family Cucurbitaceae; genus Luffa; species Luffa aegyptiaca. Next base: position 18,686,182 of record CM029399.1, read on the forward strand.
GTACAATTGGTTGTAGTAAATTAAAATTAATTAATCTTATAGTATTTAATTTTATGGTCTCTGTTCATCTGAACATAGCTCAATATTTCCTTTTCAAAAAAGAAAAAAAAAAAAAACATAGCTCAATATTTAAGACATCTATTCGTTTTTAGTATGGTCCAAAATATTTATAATCCTAAAAGCAACTTTTAGATGAAAAAATAACCAATACTCCTATGTCTATAATAATAATTATTCATGTCAATCATCCAACTGAAATTGAACAAACCTAAAACAAAATATTCTGAATTCATGTAACAGTACGACTCAATCTCAAGCGTCCAATGATTACATTTTGAACCATAAATTATTCAGGCTCAAACTCTGATTTTTCCGCCATTACAACTGAAGCAACAAATTATGATAGACCAAAGTAACTCAAGTCATACCCAATACTCATAGAATGACAGGCAGCAAAACATCGACTATTTCAAAGACTAACACAAGAAAGCACCAACCAAAATCAATGCTTTGCTTGCAAATAGTTATTCGAATAACTACAGGATGACCAGTTTGAGGATCAAACTTAGTTGCTAGCTCAACCAGGAATGTCAAGGAGAACCTGTCAAACATTGTGAAACCACAAGAAAATGTAGTTTGAAAGATAGTAGGCTTTCTTTGCTAGCTGTAGTATGTGAGATAGGACCCAACTACAATGCAATTAATGATACCAGTACTTCATGTTGAGTACCATACCGTTGTTCTGAACCTCGAGCCATTCTATGCTTAAGTATAAGATCATGAAATGACTATAAGCTACAAGATCGAGAACAATGATTCCTATCAGAACAGACCTGCAACTTACTTGACTGAATGCTGACGTAATGCTTGCTATTTAACTTCCTCTAACTTTTGACTCATCAAAATCAAATTTTGAAGACAATAAACATACTTGCCAACTCGACAATGCCATCAAATTAATGAACAAACAACCAAGTGAACTATATATAGAAAGAAGGAAAAACATGTACATGATCAGAGAGGGTTAGAGATGTTCAATTACATGAGTGAAGATGAGCAACTACAGTATGTTGCTACTAGCTTTACTTCTAAAAGAAATAGAACCAGGTAGCTAATGACCTTCAACGGAGAAATGGAATCAGATACAACACTTACAAACAAATTTTGAGCAGTTTAAAGGACACTCACGTGTTTGTCCTCACCATCGAAATTCATTGAATTACAATAGTGAACAAGAGTCGGGCATTAATTAGAAATTTGTACTTGGTATCATACTCATCTGGACCATGATTCAGGTGCAGTTTCAGCATAAACCATATTTGAAGGTTACCTCTCAATATTCTGCAGTTAAAAAACAAGTATACAAATTGGTGAGATAATTCTTTAACTAGAGATATGGCAGAAATACAAACTGAAAAAGTGGCAGCAAGAAAATATTCTTTTACCTCAACATTCATTACAGGGATGGTTTCAAGTAAATATGGTACAGCTGATCTTGGTAGAGCTGATTATTGTTTTTGCTTCTCACCAGCCTGTTTTTGTCAACAGAGGAAATTAACAGAAGGGTAGAAAATGATAGAAAGAATAAAGCATAATAAATGAAGATTACTTTAGTGTGCTTTCATAATGAAAGAATATTACAAAGTCAAATAATTTTTGTGCATATCCTTGATGGGAGGGCTACATATGAGGTTACAAGATCCTAAACTAGGTATCAATACTGCACCCTCCAACTAACTAGTGTAGTCTTCATCGTCAACATATTGAGAATGCTGAATGAATCTTTTTGGAGTGCTCTCTGTTTCTCTCATTTCCAAAAAAAATCTATGAGTCTTCTGGTTGAATGCTTTCGAGGCTATTTTTGGTTTGTTTGTTAGAAATGAATGAGAGAGCATTCAAAAAGAGAGTAAAGAGTTGGGGGAAACTTGGGATATCAATGTCTTCAAACCCTCACCCTTTGGAGCTCTTGTTTAATGTTTTTTATGATTGTTCTCCCTCTTTGATTACTTTTGACCCTATGGTCTTCTTTTGTAGCTTTCATTTCCAAATAAAAGCTATGAGTCTTGTGGTTCAATGCAATTAGGGTAATGGGGAATGGAGGGTTGGTAGAAACTTGGATGGCATTGTTCCCAATTTCTCCTTTTAGAGCTCTTGCTCTTAGGTCTTTCATAACTATTCACCCTCTTTGATTATTTCCAATTGGAATATTATTTTCATGATTCTTAGTCTCATTAATGGCAAAGAAATAAAAGTTAGAAGGATAACCTTTTGGAGTTTCTTTAAAATGGAATCTTCAAATGCTTGGTAACCAGCTCCTACCAAATTATTCAATCGATTATGCTCCGGTGATCTCTCAGCACTGGGCATCTCCACCGAAGAAACCGGTTGAAGAGGTAAAACTAGCAAAGGGTTAGATAGATCTCCAAGCACAGACCTAGTAGAGGCAACCTGAAAGACAAAATAAAATGTAGGTATAATTACTACAACAGTTTGAGTTAAAGTTTTATGAAAAATACATGCATGAAGGAAAAAGAAATTTATGAGAAAACTCACTGCAGCATCTTTACTTGACATTACAATGACTGCTGAACCTTTCTTCTTCTTGTTATGCCTGATAACAACATCTTCAACCTCACCAAACTTTGAAAACATCTCTTTTAATTTCTCAGCTGTGTAATCTTCGCCAATCTTCTCCCATGAGACCTTAAGCATCCTCTCTTTGTCCATTGTTGATCCAGCATCACCATCACTGTTCTTTCCAACTCCCCCAGTCTCCTTTGGTGCAAATGTTGTAGGTGCTCCTTTCTTTGCGTGCATTGCTCGAATTCTAGCAATCTCTTCCTTTAGCTTTCTGGCAATTTTTTCTTCCTCTTCTTGTTCTTTTGCAGCAGGGTCAGGAGCAAATGCAGATCGTTCTCTTGCTTCGAGGTCTGTCATCATTTTCTGGCGCTTAGAATCACGCTCCGCATGTCGGCGTTGCTGCTCACGCTTGACTCTTAGAAGATCATCAAATAATTTCCTTGCCTTCTCATCCTTTAGAATCTCGTAGGATGACTTCAGCAGTTGGAAATTGGCATGGGCATTTGGATCATCTGGCCTCTTGTCAGGATGCAACTCCAAAGCCTTTGCTCTATATGCTTTAGATATCTCTTTCTCTGTGAGCTTGGCACCTTGCTCACCCGAAGGTAACCCGAGAACAGCATAATGATCAACATCCATGTCTAAAAAAAAATTAAGAACAAATAAATTTCAGATAAACTATAACCAAAAAAACACACTCGCATGAATGAATAACATAGGATAAATATCATATGATTAGCAAGAATCAGAAAAGAAAAACTTCAAAATATAAATACAGAACTTCAAAATGTGTAAACAAACTTGAGACTTAATTTAAAGCTTATAATGAAGGATCAAAAGTAGAAATAAACTAACTAAAATTCAAACACTGCAGAAAGATCAAATTCAACAGGTAAAAAGAAAAAAAGATTCACCCATATCCCACGCGCAAATAAGCAATTTACATCAAATTACCTCAACTAAACTAAATGATACTACCATATCCACCCAAAAATTAAAAGATTAGATTGACATATTAAACAAATCGAATGATTATTGGATCACTCGTGTGGCTATTGCCTGCAGGCAGTCAAAGAATTTCATCATTTGATAAACAGGAAATATCCCACGCATGGTTCAGTAGATCAATTCCAAACCAAGATTGCAACCAAACAAATTATATATGAAGCCTTCTCAAAGACATATTTGTGAACCTTCCCTATAAAGCCCTTTTAATCAATAATTTTCTCATCTACCGACCCTAGTTAGAAAACAAAACCATACATATCATATATTTCTGCAGGCGGCCTTCATGTTTCAATAATTTTTCAATATCCTATTTAATTTTTTCTTAATATCCGATTCAGGCATCAGATCAAAACAGAAAACGCTTTATGCAACCGTAAAGTATTGAAGGATCCCAAATATAGCAAGTACTGAAACCCTAGACCTGTTTAGACCAATTGCCTGTTCAAACCAGCCCCACCATTCCCTCAGTTCCAGAACCCGCACCGAACAAAACCCAATAGAAACAAATTATTGAAATTCAGTAGAATATCTACCAAGCATAAAGATCAAATTCAACAGGTAAAAAGAAAACCCACCAAGCATATACATACAACAACATCACAAACTCACCTCATGCATAACTCATGAACTCGCGACAAAACTAGCATGCATTACAACCAATCATCACAACAATCATTCATATATTTCAGAATTTCATGAATACATAAACATAAAAACAAGAAGCAAGAAACAGTTATTAAGCGAGTAAACATACATCGTACATCATGCAATCAACCAAACTTCATCAGTTCAGAACTACTTACCTAAAGCACTTCTAAACTGTAGAATTTTAAGCGAACTTATAATACCAAACAGAACGCAAATTTCCAGCAGAGAAATTATTCAAGCAAGAGAAGAACGAACACGATAATATATAGTGGTTCAACCTTTCCGTCTACATCCACTTTGAGAACCAGCTTATGAGAGTTTTATTAAAAGCGATAGTCAACAATACATAGTACAATAATCGCACAAATCACACAATGGTAAAATATCTCAAACCTTAATCAATTTGAGCCTTAAGCGAAATACTCACAGATTCGTTTCAGCCACTATACCGAGACCCACAGCTGAACAAGGCCGCCTCTGATCTGAGACCCCAAAAACAGTGTCAAAACACGTCTCACACGATGCTGAATCGATACCCACAACCCGGCGACTTAACGATGAACCACGCCGGCAAGAGGACGTCTATGAAACCAACGGCGCACTCCAGCGACTCTAAACCGAGATCCCCACGCCGGAGAAGAGACAGTCCCTGAAACCGAGACCCAAACCGGCGCGAAAAACAGACCCACGACGACTGAAGCCGAGACCCACGCTGCTCTACACCGAGACCCAGACCCGAGAAACGATAATAGATTGTCTCTGAGATGAGCGTGAAGCAACCCGAATGATACCCACACGTAAACGGCCAAGAAACGATGACCGGCGGCTGCGTTTTTCTTCCCCTCTGTTCTGCGTATGTTTTTCTCTCTCTCTCTTTTTGGTATCGTGAAAGACAGCCCTAAAAGAAGATGATGGGTAAATTACAAGTATACCCTCTGTATTCAAAACATTTACAAAAATGCCTCTTTTATCATTTACCCTTATAATAAAATAATTTGTCATTTTTACAAATCTCCTCATGACAAGAATATTTTAAGCTATAAGTTGGTTCTCTAATTTCCCTATCATCCTGGCTTTACATTCAGCTCATTTAACAGGTATTTAAACCTATGAGTTGTGAGAACCTTCGTAAGCATATCCGACAAATTCTGATATGTATGAACTTTCACCAGTTTAACTTCATTCTGAGAAACCATATCCCTTATAAAGTGAAACTTAACGTCAATATGCTTAGACCGTTCATGGTGAGATGGATTCTTCGCAAGATGAATAGCACTCTGGCTATCACAACGGATGACAAGAATAAACTCTTGAGACAACAACTCACCAACAATTCTCTTCAACCACACTGCTTCCTTAACTGCTTCACCAACTGAAATGTACTCTGATTCAGTAGTTGACAAAAACAACCACTGGTTGTAGAGCAACCTTCCAACTGATCACATTACCATACAAACGAAAAATGTGACCTGATAAAGACCTTCTTTTGTTAAGGTCTGCAGCATAATCTGCATATGTGAAGCCTTCCAGCAATGTTGATTGATCACAACCATTCCCAAAACACAGTGAAACACCTGACGTACCTTTCAAATACCGAAGCACCCATTTAACTGCATTCCAATGCTCCTTTCCAGGATTTGACATAAACCTACTTATTATGCTCATTGAGTAACCCAAGTCAAGCATAGTACAAATCATGAGATACATAATGCGCCCTATGATATTACAATATGGAATTTTAGACATCTCTAACCTTTCCTGATCAGTTTTAGGCGACTGAGACGAATAAATCCTGAAATGAGATGCTAAGGGTGTCGAAACTGACTTACAATCAGACATGTTATACTTCTCAAGTAGTTTATGCACATAGCTCTCCTACGAAATGGTTAACAAACCTTTCTCCCTATCTCTTTTAACATCCATGCCTAAGATTCTTTTCAATGCACCTAAATCTTTCATTTCAAACTCACTATTCAACTGTTTCTTGAGTTCACAGATTTCAGCATAATCCTTAAGACACAAGTATCATATCATCTACATAAAGCAGTAGATAAATATATGTACCTTTCAGAGATAGTTTCCAATAAACGCATGCATCATATCTCCTGCGAAACCCCTGCTTCAAGATAAAGGTATCAAAGCGAATATACCATTGTCTTGGCAATTGCTTCAGTCCATAAATGGACTTGTGAAGGAGACAAACCATATCTTTTTTTCCTTTCACCTCATAGCCCTTTATTTGAGCCATGTAAATCACCTCCTCCAATTTTCCATGAAGGAATGCTGTAGTGACATCCATTTGTTCAAGAAACATATCAAAGTGAACAACAAATAGACAAAACTAATAGAATAGATGAATGCCTTACCACCAGAGAGAAAACCTCATTATAATCAACTCCCTCCTTTTGAGTGTAGCCTTTGGCTACTAGCCTAGCTTTATACCTAGGCTTGCTGTTACCTTCTGTACCTGGCTTGATATTATAAATCCACTTTGATTGAATGAGTTTCTATTTAGGAGGCTTTGGAACCAATGACCAAGTCTGATTCTTATGCAAAGAGGACAACTCTTCTTCCATTGCAGCTTTCCATTGTTCCTTCAACCCAGACTTAATAGCCTCTTCGAATGTAATAGGCTCTACCTCAATATTATCATAAAGCACAATTCATAGCAAATGCAACTAAGTCAGCAAAACCATACCTCGTAGGTGCCTGTCTAACTCTCTGAGATCTATCACGTGCAAGCTGGTAATTCTGCAAGTCATTGTTATCTGAACTTTCCTCAGTGAAAGCTCCCTCATCAATCAAAGTTCTATCCTGTTGAAACTGTATACCATCAGATTCAGACAGTGTGAAGACTTTGCTTGTGAACCCAACTGTGACCCATCACTTGATTCACCTCTAGCAGCTGATGATTGTTTTTCAGACTCAATTCTGACTTCTGTTTCAACATTCTCAACTGATCGCTATTCTGGCTAGCTCTTAATACAAAACGGCATCTCATCTTCATTGAAAGTGACATCTCAGCTAATTATACATTTATTTCTACCTTTTTCCAAGCACCAAAGCTTATATCCTTTGACACCTTGAGGGTAGCCAATAAACATACATTTCAATGCTCTTTTGTTTAGCTTTCCTTCCTTAACATGAGCATAAGCTAAACAACCAAATACCCTGAGATGTTCAAGACTTGGAGCTTCACCTTTCCATATCTCTTGAGGAGTCTTGAAATCTATAGCCGAAGACGGACTCCTGTTAATGAGATAACAGGCAGTTTGGGCAGCTTCTCCCCAAAACTTCTGAGGCAGTGAAGCATTTGACAAGAGACACCTAGTACGCTCCATTATCGTTCTATTGAACCTCTCAGCTAAACCATTCTACTGAGGAGTGTATGTAACAGTAAGGTGCCTTGTGATTCCCTCAGACTTGCAAAGTTTGTTGAATTTGTGATTTACAAATTCTAAACCATTATCTGTCCTCAAGTATTTAACCTTTCTCCATGTTTGGTTCTCAGTCTGCTTCTTCCATTCAAGGAATTTCCCAAAAACTTCATCCTTTTGTTTGAGTAGATAAATCCACACTTTCCTTGAAAAATCATCAATTATTGACATGAAGTATCTCGAACCTCCCATAGTAGGTACCTTCGCCGGACCCCACAAATTTGAGTGCACATAATCTAATATGCCTTTCGTTGAAATGCTTCCCTTTTCCGAATTTTACCCAAATAGACTTTCCCATTATGCAATGGTCACAAAATGGGAGTTCAATGTCCTTAATACCTCCAAGTAAACCTTGTTTAGAAAGAGCTTGTAGACCTCTTTCACTCACATGTGCCAACCTTCTATGTCATAGCATAGACATATCAGTTCCTTTACCAGATGCAACATCCACATTTCCTGCAATAGTGGTCCCTTCCAACACATAAAGACCATTCTTCAAGGATCAATTTAATTTCACCAAAGAACCCTTAGAAACTTTCAAAACTCCATTTTCAGATTTATAGCAATAACCTGATCTATCTAATTCGCCTAAGGAAATTAGATTTCGTTCAAGTTTTGGAACATACCTTACATTTGTAAGCATTCTAATCATCCCATCATGTGTTGTGAGCCGAACTGACCCAGTTCCTTTCACATTGCAGACACCATTATCTCCGAGCAAGACTTTTCCACCACTTGCTTCTTGAAAGTCAATCAAATATTCTCGATTGGGGGTCATGTGGAATGTGCAACCTGAATCCATGATCCACTCATCGTGAAAATCTCTATTGGATACCATCAAGACCTCTGCTAAATCATACCCATTAGTTACATTGGCTGAACTCGATTCACCTCCCTTACCATCGGAGACTTCCTTGTTCTTGTTCAATGGACAATTTTTCTTAAAATGTTCATCCTTACGACACAAGTAACACTTTTTCCCTTTTCCTCTGGACTTGGACCTGATTTTCGAATCCTTTCCTTTCTAGTTTTTTTTTCTCAACTCTCCCTTTGGCTATAAGTAACTCACCTTCCCTGCGTTCTTTTTTAGTTTCGAGATTTCTAGTCTTCAAGGCATCCAACACAATATCCATGGTCAACGAATCCCTACCATATTTAATTGCAGTCTTAACTTCTCGAAACGAATCCGATAAAGAATTCCAAAAGTATCACCGCTTGATTCTCATCCGACATCTTTTCACCTATGTTATTGAGATCAACTACAATCTTTTGAAATTCATCCAAGTTCTCTTCCAAGCCTTTATTCTGATCCATTTTATATCCAAAGAATTTTTCCTTTAAATATAATTTATTTGGCAGAGACTTTGTTAGATAAAGACTCTAACTTCTTCCATAACTCAACCGTGGTAGTTACCTCATTCACTTGCCTAAGCACTCCATCTGAGAGATAGAGTATAATCGTCGAATAGGCACTCCATCTGAGTGTTGCTTTGGAAGCGTTGTAGTAAGTAGTTTCTACTTGTTGGGTTTTGTTTGATTGCCTATATGCATGTTTGTATGCTTTCTTGCTTTATCTTTGTACTTGCGAAAAGCATGATCTGCTGTGTTGATATGTGTTGTAATGCTTGAGATGAGCATGTGTTATGTTGTTAAAGCATGGTGGGATGTCGTGTTAAAGCATGATTTGTTTAGGCTAGCATGTTGCATGGGGATATGTAGCATGAGTCTAGTGGTTGCGTTACATGACGCGTAATTCATGTGTAGGTGTGCGATGTGGCGAGTAATTCACGTGTTTGGTTGTGTGTAACATGGCTCGTAATGCATGTGTTTTGTTTAGCGTAGCATGTCGCGTAAAGCATGTGTTTGTTGCGTGGCATGACGTGGAAATCATGTGGGCTAGGTGCGCAGCGTGGCGCGTAATTCATGTGTTGGTTGGCGCAGCATGGCGCGTAATTCATGCGTTAGGTGCGGAGCATGACACGTAAATCATGTGATGTCTAGTAAGGTGGGGGTGCATAGTGTGGGAAGCATGTGCATGGTGGATATTTATTACTTTGTGAGCATGTTGGGTTGTTATTTTTTTTAAGCTTGTTGTTTGCGTGTGAGAAGCATGTCGTTTGACATTGGTTGTTGATTGTGACCTAACATGTGTGAGCTACTTACCAGTACCACGGTTGCACTGATACCCCATTCTCCACCTTTCCCCCCAACATTTTAGATGTTGCAGGAATGGAAGATGATCTGGACATTGGTGGCGATGAGGAGAACTACGAGGAAGATTCCTAGGATGTTGATTTTTCTTTTGTTAAGATTGAATAGGCTAGAGTTGAATTGGTTTAATTGTTGTTTCTATTATGGTGTGAGATTCACCTGAGCTGTTATGGTTTTATGAACTTTGGATTAGCATTGTTGTTAGGTTGGTAAAGAATAAAAGTTGTCTTGGTTAGTATGTTGCTATGTGAATAGTTATTCTTGATAATGAGATGACTTATGTGTCTGTTGCATGGTTTTTTTATTTTAATGCATGATGTTACGAGACCTGACTCGTATAGAGAAGCTATGTTGTGAAAACTGCTTGTTGTTTGGTGGAGTTTGGTTTTGGGAAGGTTTAGAAGCGTTTGTCTTGCTTATCAGGTGTATAATTTTTTTGGGTTGGCCAGTTTTACGCCGTTATGCTGTCGAAATTTTTGGTACATTCGGTTCTAAAATGGTTCAGTTTTGTGGTTAAGGGTTTATTAGTTGTGGTAGCGTCGCTAGGCTAGTGGTTGAAGAACTTGGGGCGTTACAAATACGTATTAAATTTCTTTTTTTTTTTACGTAAAATAAATATTAAATTTTCATCGATACGTAGATTTTTTCAATATGACATTATTATTATTATTATTATTTTGCAAACATGAGCATAGTTCAACTAGCATAAAGTTTGTACTAATGACCAAAAGGTCTATGGTTCAAATCTCCCCACTCCTATGTTGTCAAAAAAAAAAAAAAAAAAAAAAAAACAGACATTTTCCCTTATAAAGGTTTGACATTGATATAAGTAATTAATCAGTTTCTTTTATTACATCCTAAATATATAATATAAAAATTTTAAAAAGTCAAAGCAATATCACTTGTATAAACATAATATTAATAAGGGAAAAATACACTTTTGGTCCCTGAGGTTTGGGTTAAGTGACAGTTTGGTCCCTGAGTTTTCAAACTCAACAAAAATACCCCTGAGGTTTGAGATAAGTAGCATTTTGGTCCCTGCCGTTAATTTTTCTGTTAAATCTTAACAGTTGCTGACGTGGCACTATTATTTTAATAAAAAAAAATTATTTTTCTAATTTTTTTAAATAAAATATTAATAAATTAAATTAAAATATTTTTTATTATTATTTTTATTTCTTTTTCCCTCTCTCTCTTCCTCTTCTTCTTCTTCCTCCTCTTCTAATCCATCATCTTCCTCTTCTACTTCTTCAACCACCGGAGACAGCCGGCAGCCGCCCGTCGCCGGCACCGGCGACCGGCGGTTTTTTTTTTTTTTTTTTTTAAATCTTCTCTTTCCCTTCTCTTTCCCATCTCTTCTTCCTTCCTTCTTCTATTTTTTTTTTTAAAAAAGGAAGAATGTAACGGGGAGGGAGGGGCCTCCCTCCCGCGTTTCCGGCGTCGGAGACGCGTCCCCGTTACATTCTTCCTTTTTTAAAAAAAAAAACAGAAGAAGGAAGGAAGAAGAGATGGGAAAGAAAAGGGAAAGAGAAGAGTGCGGAAGAAGAAGAGGAGGAAGAGAGAGAGGGAAAAAGAAATAAAAATAATAATAATAAAATATTTTTTATTTAATTTATTAATATTTTATTTAAAAAAATTAGAAAAATAATTTTTTTATTAAAATAATAGTGCCACGTCAGCAACTGTTAAGATTTAACAGAAAAATTAAAGGCAGGGACCAAAATGCTACTTATCTCAAACCTCAGGGGTATTTTTGTTGAGTTTGAAAACTCAAGGACCTAACTGTCACTTAATCCAAACCTCAGGGACCAAAAGTGTATTTTTCCCTATTAATAATAATGGTTTGGGAAAAATACACTTTTAGTCCCTGAGGTTTAGGTTAAGTTACACTTTGGTCCCTGAGTTTTCAAACTCAACAAAAATACCCCTGAGGTTTGAGATAAGGAGCACTTTGGTCCCTGTCGTCCATTTTTCTATTAAACCCTAACAATTTGCTGACGTGACACCATTATTTTAATAAAAAATTTATTTTTTAAAATTTCTAAATAAAAATATATTAAAATAATATAAATATTATTATTTTATTCTTTTTTTTTTAATTCTTTCTCCTTCTCTCTTATTCTTCTTCTTCTTCAAGTCTTCGGCGGCCGGCCGCCGACGATTGTTTTTTTTTTTTTTCTTTTTTTTCTTCTCTTCCTTTCTTCTTCTTTCTCCTTTCCCTTCTTTTTTTTTTCTTCTTCCTCCCCTCTTTTCACTGTTTAAAAAAAAATAGGAAACGAAGGGGGAAACCCCCTTCGATTCCAGCGCCGGAGAGGGAGGAGGGACCTCCCTCATCCTCCCTGATTCTCCCTCTGAAAACAGAAGAAATAAAAGAAAGGAGAAGAAGAGAAGGGAAGAAAAAAAAATTCGGCGGCCGCCGCCGTCGTTCACCGGCAGCCGGCGGCGGTCGGCCACCAGAGTTTAAGAAAAAGGAGATGGGGAAGAAGGAAGAAGGAGATGGAGAAGAGAAAGAAGAAGGAGAAGAAAGAGAAAGAATTAAAAAAAATAATAAAATAATAATATTTTTATTTTTTAAATTTATTTTTATTTAAAAAAAATTAAAATTAATTTTTTAATTAAAATAATAGTGTCATGTCAGCAGTCTGTTAGTATTTAATGGCAAACTGGACGGTAGGGACCAAAGTGCTTCTTATCTCAAACCTCAGGGATATTTTTGTTGAGTTTGAAAACTCAGGGACCAAAGTGTAACTTAACCCAAACCTCAGGGACTAAAAATGTATTTTTCCCTAATGGTTTTTAACTTTTATTTAATTGTTTAAATATATATATTTTTTTAATGAAACTCTTGATTGCTATGATTTTTCATACGAATATTTGTCAACGTTGATATTTTATTAACATCAATCTTGACATATTTATAAAAGTGAGACCAAACATTTTCATGAACATCAATATTTAAAACTTGAATATGTATAAACAATATTTAAGCAAATATATTTTTTTAATTAAAAAAACATGAAGTGGGAAATTCAAATCTTTACGCCTATCAAGATATATGCAACTGGTTCATGTCATCTCATAACTAAGAAGTTAAGGGGCCGTTTGGCCCACTGTGTTGGTTATAATAGCCCCCGCTATTATAACCAACCCAGTGTTTGGGGCACCAACAAAAATAAGGGGCGGAGTTGGTTATTTTTCCCCTCCGTGTTGCTACAGTAACCACTATTCAACTCACCCCAATTATTCTATCCATTTTCTACAGTAACTCTTTTCTCTCTTCTTCCATGTGACTCATTGACTTTTCTACCGACGACCGGCCGACGACTTTTCCGGCGACCACCGACAACTTTTCCGACGACCGCCGTCGACTTTCCGGCCACTTTTCGGACAATCACCGACGACTTTTCCGGCGACTTTTTTTTTTTTTAAAAAAAAAAAATCTTCTTCTCATTTTCATTTCAAAAAATATAAAAAACGAAAATAAAGAAAGAAAAAAGAGGTAGAAGAAAATGAAAGGAAAAAAGAGGGAAAAATTTTTGATCGCCGAAAAATTTGTTGGTGGTCATCGGAAAAATCATAAAATTTCTAGGGAGAGTTAGATACTAGGTTGTCTTTGTACATATATATAAATATGGAGTTTTATTACATAATTACTTTTGATAATGAAGTATATGAATGTTTATCTTCATCGTACCATATTTTTCATTCCAAATTATACTTATCGTATTTAAGTTTACCGTGATAATAATAATTTTTAAAAAAATACTACTCAAGTTTTTATTTTATGTGATTTCTATTTTATTTGATTCTTTTGATAATAAAGGTAAAATGAGTTTTGAATAAACATTTACCATTTTTATGTTGGAAATACATAAATGAAACAAATATGGTTTTTCTATATGAAATCATAAAATGACTTATTTTGTGAAAAAACCATGACTCTAAAACAAAGAAAATCAACATTTACTTTAGGTTATTTTTGTTTCCTTTTAAGCTAAACACATAATTTAACCCCTGTACCCAAAACTTTTATTTTTTTTACAACTAAACCTTTTTTTTATTATTATTAATATTTGAAGTACAAAGTTGTATGAGGAAAATAAACAAAAAAAAAAGTCAAGAAAAAAAAACAGTCAGCTTGAAACATAGATTATTTGAATCCAGACTAAAATAATTTGCATCACAAAACACTGCACCCCAAACACAGACTATTTTATCCCAGACTATAATAATCTGCACTCCAAACACAGACTATTTTATCCCAGACTATAATAATCTGCACCCCAAACACAGATTATTATAACCCCAAGACTATTATAATCCCCCAGCTATTATAACCCCCGGCTATTATAATCAACCCAGCGTCCCAAACAGCCCCTAAAAGAACATCTATTACTTCTCATGAGTCATAAATTTAAATTTCTACCCACCCAATATTTTGTGGTACTAAATAAAAAAGAAAAAAAAAATAAAAGAAAACTGATTTTTCTTTTTTCTTAAATAATTGAAAGCTTTAATTACACAAATAACAAGATGCTTCTGGTGCCTTTCTCCTCAGATTAGTTACACAAATACATTCAAACATTTATTTCATGAAGAAATAAACAGTAAAAAGAAAAAGACAAATCAAATCCATTTCCACAAAAGAAAAGGATCGATAAAAAAAAAAATAATCAGGAGGAGAAAGGCCAAAATAATTTACACTAAATAAATTAAAATTAAAATAGTAGCAAAAAAAAAAAAAAAAAAAAAACCGAAATTAGCAGTTACGAAGCGAAGCCGATCGTTTTTCTTCTTCAGATCGAATCGATCTCTTCAGGAATGCTCTGCAGCGCCGGACTCCATGTCGCCGCCGCTAGTTTCGCTCTGAGAAGTTGCTTTCGTCTCACAAGAGCCAACCGCTGTTCGACGGAGACCGCCGCCGCTCCTCCGCCGCCCATGGCTTCGAGAAATTGAGCCAAATCTGTCTTCTTCACGACAATCTTAACCCGTACGACTCCGTCTTCTTCGATCTGAGAAACAGAACCGGCTCCATGGATACTCGCTTTGGCAATGGCTTCGAAAAGATTATTGGCTCTGGCGTTTTTCCGGCACCGAGCTCTGAAAAGTCGCCGGAAAGCTCCGTTCGACGACGCGAGCTGCTTCCCGTCGATCATATTGTTAGGGTTCCGGTTGAGTGTGGACGGAAATGGAATCGGCGGTGTTTAAATTGAGAGGGGGAACTGAAACTGAGTGGTTATGAAGGATTTTGGCGACTATTTAAAGTACGGGGACGCGGCTGGAAAGCTGGATTTTGGCTTCAGAGACGAGTTTCATTGTAAGCGAATATGAGAATAAGTGAGTGGGGATTGGAGGCATGGGATTCTCTATATCAGTTGTAAGAAAGAAAGAAAACAGGAATTTTCAGCTTTTATTAGTTTTTTTTTTATATCCGTGAGTGTTCGGACCAGCTTACGCGTACCTCGACTAATCTCACGAGACAAATATACTAGATAGGTGGCCACCATGGATTGAACCCATTCCCTCTAAGCCAATTAGGACCAACCCATGGGCCCTTTATTATTATTATTTTTTATTAGTTCGCCCCTATAAATGTTGGAAAATTATAATATTATTGAATAATATTTGGCTTTATTTTCCTTAAATATGATTTTCGATATGGTTTTTTAAGGTCCGTTTGGTTGTTTCTTGTTTCCAATTTTATTAAGAAATCTAAACTATGTATGTTTCTTGTTTCTTATTTTTTTAGAAACACTCCCAAAATCTGTATAGAACTTTTGGGAACAACTAAAACTAGTTTCCCTTTTTTGTTTTTGCTTCCAATTTTTTCCAAACATAAATAAGAATATAGGTTTATTATTATTGAATGTATAGGTGTTAGAGTCATGAAATCTTATTTTTCTTTATTAAAAATGAAGAAACGAAAACAAGAAACGAGAACGTTACCAAATGACCCTTAATTACGTGTTTTAATTAAAAGAAGTAGATAGAGAAGAGGATGATAAAGGTTAAAATGACAATTTTTTTTTCTTTTGAAAATGGACATGTTTTAGTTATTTAATTTGGATGGTTGAGTCCGTTAAATTAAGTTTAAGAAGTTTCAATTAAAAAAAAATTGAAAGTGTAAATTGTGATTTTATGTAGTTGGTAACCATTGTTAACTAAATTATACTAAAAAAAAAAAAAAAAAAAACTATTTTTAAGTAAACTATTTTGATTTTCCCCAAATATTTCTCTAAGTTCTTATTTTTAAAGATAATCGTGTTTTGGTAATTGTTATTATTTTTCATCCATTGTTTAGCAAATTGCTTGCCGAATAATAGTCTGGATCAAAATTGTTAGTTTTCTAAAATTTCTTGCAGAATAATAGTAAGGATCAAAATGTTTTTTTTTTTGTGTTTTTTTTTCGAGTACAACAACATTTGGGGTGGGGGGATTCGAACCTCTGACCTCATGGTCGAGGGTACATGTCAATTACCGCTGAGCTAAGCTCGCTTTGGCTCAAAATGGTTAGTTTTCTAAAATTGAAGAACTAAAATAAATATGAAAATTAAAAAGACCAAAATAGAATAATTTAGAAGTAAGGTCTAATTTAAAATAGTAGAATATATAGGCCCCTTTGGAATACATTCTAGTTTAAGTGTTTTTCAAGAATGTATTTTCGTTTAAACATTTTGTATAAAAGTTGTTTAGAATTTAAACACTCATATGTTTGGTTACATTTACTCATAAGTGTTCTTATTCACAAGTTACTATATTACTTACAAACTCTTTTTTAAAAAAATTGCTTTCAAGTATTTCTCTCAAAATGATTTATTTCTCAATCTCATTTTTTTAATAAGTCATTTTTAGTAGTTCCCAAACACTAGAATTTTGTTCAAAATGTTTTTTTTTCCAAAATTAAACACTTGAAAAGTTAAAACAAACATACCCATAGACTTAAAAGGAAAATTTGTAGCTAAAAGGGCAGAGACCAAGTGGTTTTAAGACATATACCCTCGACTAAGATCCGTTTGAAATACATTTTAATTTAAATGTTTTTCAAGAATGCATTTTTTTAAAAAAACACTTTGTATAAAAATGGTTTAGAATTTAAACACTCATATGTTCGATTGCATTTTCTCACAAATGTTTTTATACACAAGTTATTGTTTGCTTAAAAAGCTTTCATATATGTTGTTGAACTTAAAAAAAAAAAGGGCAAAATTTATATATTATAAAGGGAATTTGATATATTGTCATTTTTCATTTAAATAATAATAATAATTAAGAAGCCGTCAGTCGTGGATTAGCCTACCTTCCACATGCAAATCCTATTTATGCGGATAATGGAATAATGATATATTGATATTTTAATGAGGCCAAAGTGATTGGTCAAGGAGGGAATTGAACATTCTGTTTTAAACTATATATTATATATGTTTTTTTTTGTAATGTTGGTAGTGGAAAAGAATTGGGGTGGCATTCTTTTAGGGAGATTAAATTTGATCCTCAATAAAATAACAATTTTGACCTAAAACTTATAATGTTGGTATGAAATATTTTAGATTGTCAAATGATTGGCTAGCTGTTCAAAAAGGTTTTGTTTATACTTGTTGAAAAAAGACGACGTACCTAATCATATCATTTAATTGACCTAAGATTCATTCATTTTTATGATAGACTTCAACATTTCGTAAGTCATATCACCTATGTTATATATTGAGTCTGAGATAGAACATAATCTTATATATAAGTTAAAAGGGAAAACTATATTGAATATATAAAGTAGAGAGAATCTTCTTCCAGTTCGGTTTTAGCCAACTATTTTTAGTTAAGTTCAAAAGTAAAATATAATGATGCAAATTTCAGCTCAAAGTGAACTTATATATCCATGTTACATCGTGTAAAGATATAAAAACGTCTATTATTCTAACATGTCGAGGTCAATTGATTGAAATATATTTTGATAGATATGTTGTGAGTTATATGGAAGCGAAATCTATGCACGCCTTACAACCATTTCTACCTTCCATATGATCGTTGTGAGTTGCCATTTTTCTTTACATAGAATGATGTTAACCAATCATCCTTTTTTCTCGATGTCATTGTATGTTGCAAATGGTCGTTCGTAGTGCGAAGCATCCTTTTTCCCATGGATATTATGGTAAGGGAATCTCCAACTCCATCCTCTAGGTTGTTGGAGAATGATTGGTGGGACGAGGTTGGGAATGGTTTCAAATAATGGGAAAGCGATTAGTGAGGGTGCATGATTTCTTAAAGACACTTCTTGAACATATATTCCCTATAGAAATTCGATTTTTGCTAGACTTTTGATCATCTCTCAATAAAATTTGATTAAGTCACCACTTTTAAGTTTCAATTTGATCTTTATAATTCGTGTTTAGTTTCAAAGGTGATGTTATGTGGTGGGACTTCTGAAACCCACAACTGCTGCTTCTGAATGGCATTAGATTGAGATCATCACTTTTTTTTACTCAAGTTTTAAAATTTTTAATTTGGTTCAAATAGTAAGATTAAAACCTTATAAATTGTCTCTATCCCCGTTTTTGACCACTTGAAAACTTGCCTCTTCCCCTATTTGCTAATGAGTTTAAGCTCCAATATAGTCCTCTAATAAAATCAATCGAATTAAAAATACAAACTTATTACTACGTAAAAAAAAGTGTAACGTATTCAATAGGGTAACAATTTATAATGATATAGATAATTTTGAGATTTGATCCAATTATAAAAACCGAAATTCATTTTCCTTGCAATAATGGCCAAAGGGTAAAATGGGAAAAATGCTAATTACTATGAACTGACAAAAATGCCCTTAGATTTAAAAACACGGTGTACTCCTACTTCCTAGCAGATTGGTATTGGGGTGTATCTGTAAACAAACAAATCTAACCAAAAAAATCGGGAAAAACGTTTGAAATGAAACTTGCACCCACAAAAGTTTGTTACAATGACCAAAATTATTGGAATTTGGGCCCAATTTAGATACTAACCCAATCCCATTTGAAGGACAGATCAAGTGCATGATTGAGAGTGATTTTAAAATTGTTAAAATCAATTTTGTCACGTTCAAAATTATCTAAAACGTACTTTTAATTATTCAAAATCAATTTCATGTTTGATTTTACCCTTGGTTTTCATATCATCAAAATTGATTTTGAATTATTAATTATAAAGACATGTTTTTAAGTGTTTTTGAATATGACAGAAGTGAATTTAATCACTTCCACTCTCAAACATGCTCTAAAATTTACATAATTAATTGCTAATTGTGCACTTGCTGATGCGCAAATTGCTAACCGCAAGTGTACGGGCCCAAGTTATAATATAGTGATTGAAAATCGAATGTCGTCCTCTGGATTGGTTTTCTAGTTCCCCTAATTACTAAAGGTATATTCGCCCAATTTTATTTAGAGAAAATAATCGAGAAATATGCAAATCTATAACAAACTAATCAAAGCAATAAAATATGGAAACTCAATGGAGAAAGGCCTTAGGGAATTGATTTCACCTATTAGATGCATGAATTAATTTAAAGAATAATTAGGAACAAATTCGTAACAAGTTCATAAACCAAGGATTATCGATACTTAAAAGCCTCTCCCGAGTACAATTAATTCTTTATGCAAATTAAGAAATTGATATCCCTATCTAATCTCAACAATAAGCATAAGCAATAAGAACAATCCTTATAACGGTTTCTCAAGCAATCCCAAATCTCCCGATTAAAGAATTACCTAAGTTATGCAATTGATGGTCTAATCTAAACTACCCTCTCCCGAGCAATTAGTTCAGAAACGAAAATCATACAATCCGTGATCAAGGGATTATAAGCACTAAGCATACAATTGCATAAATAAACCACGTTACGAAACGTCCTAAAAATCCGTAAATCAATCCATACAGCTAATGGCTACATCAAGCCCCTAAGAAACGAAATTTAGCTACACATGGTCTCTAAAATACAAGCGAAATCAATCCCAAACATCATATAAATCAGTACAAGAAATAAGGGAGAAAGATTAAAACTCGCTAGCCGTGATTCCCGCGCGTTCCCGCCACGATCCTCCCGATCTAAGCTCCGAAATTAAGCTCCTCTATGTTTCTGCCCTCTTCTGTCCAGATTGTGCTCTCAAAAGTCGTATTTTTCTCTCCAAAACAGCTCTCCCATTCAGATGGCATCGCAAACAATATATACTGACTTTTCTGCGCAACAGCGTCGCGACGCTAAGGACACAGCGTCGCGACGCTGTGTCGATATGCCCTAATTTATTTCCGAAATGTTTGCAGCGTCGAGACGCTGTGGAGGTAGCGTCTCGACGCTATCTCGATCTCGCGCCTCTCCTGATTATTGGCTAGCGTTGAGACACTCCAAGGGCTAGCGTCTCAACGCTAGGCCTTGAACTTTGCTTCTTCTGCTCGTTTCTTCGCTCGAATTTATTCTTAAGCTCCTAAATCATCGGTAATCTTCAAAAACGTTGATTTCCATTGAAATGCTTGATTCCTACAAAACAAACCAAATAGACATAAAAGTGGCCAAATAATACCCAAGACTAACGCTAAAATAATATAAAATATAGCTCAATAAATTGCGCTATCAAATACCCCCAAACTTAAGCATTTGCTAGTCCCGAGCAAAGTAAGAATCAAAATAATCTGTCATAAAAATAATTGAGGGGCATTGCTAATGACTCTTGCCTCAGGAATCTCAAATCACAGATAAATCACATTGAAACCTTAATGATTAAACACATTCATCAAAATAAGTCTCATTTATTTCATTCCTCTCTCACGTGTGTGTGTGACTAGTCCTCCCTATCTCAATCCTTTAAGCCCGGAACAGTTTTATGCAATCCTTCGCTCGTTTTCCCCCTACTCTGGTCCTAGGTTCCAATCATCAAGCCTCTCCACACTCAAGATGGTAATATGCCATTAGGGTGCCTAAATGGGGTACACAACCCCCAAACTTTGAGCTTTTTCACGATCGTCATCAATGGTGGTCACTAGCTTTCACACTCCTATTGCAGGGACCCTTAACCTGAGTTTTCTCTGGTTGGCCTAACTGATCACAACAGGGGTAGCTCTTTTTGACCTTAATTCAATTTTTCTTTACTCAGCTCATCATTTTTTTTCTTTTCTTTTCATTCAATCATTCATTTTTTTTTTCACTAACAAGCAAGATATGGCATAATTTTCTCCTAAGTGTAACATTACTAACTATCATGCAGATTAACCATCAAATCAGTCCCTAAACCTTTCGAGGTGACAACAAGGTCCAGATCACATAATCCTACTCTAAGCTCGCCAAACTAAGACAGGAGACTACGTGCTCAAATGGTGCAAAAGATTCATGAAATAAAATCAACATATCTTGAATCCTGTCTTTAATTATTATTGCACAGAATAACTTACTTGCTTTCTGAAATTAGGTATCCTCATCGGCTGTCATAACCAAAACAACACCCTCAAAGAAACACAACTCAGACAGATAACACAATCACAACCCAGATCTCAATGGATAAAAAAATGATCCAAAATGATAACCTTAATATAATCACAATAATACACCTGATAATCCAAAAAAAAAATGGTCATAGGAGATATAAACAAATAATTACAGACCAAAAGTAAATACTTTCCACCCCCAAACTTAAGAATTACATTGTCCTCAATGTAAAATAATAAGAGATACAGACAAATATGAGAACAAATACAATGAAAAGTAGGAATGAGGGGGAAAGAAACAACCGTGTACAGCGGGAAGGCGGTAGAGCATCACTCGTCCTTGTCCTCAGGCGACTCGTACGGTGGTAAAGGTGGCGGCAAAGGCTGACCCGTACTAAAAGCCACCTGACACTGATAGGAGTGGGCATACATGCTCGTAGTGTAGAGGAAATGACGACGATCCCTGCGCCTCTCTCTGGTAATCGCGCTGCTGACTCTGGAACTCCTGCCGATGACTCTGGAACTCCTGCTGATGAGTCTGGAACTCCAGCCGGTGACTCTGGAACTCCATGCGCAGCTGCTGCAGCTGCTCCTCGAATGTGGGAGGTGGAACCTCCTGCTCCTGATGCTCGGGCTCAACAGGCTGCTCAGGATGCTCTGGCGGTGCAGGAATGGGGAGAGCTGGCTGTGCAACCGGTGGTCCAGGCCCTCGATATCGACTGATGAAGTTCTTGTCTATAATCGCCCCGGGGTGGACCAACTCCTCCTGGGCATCCCAAACGACACCAGCGGCTCGGCAAAGAGATGTGATCAAGGATGGATGCCCGAGCCCCACTGTCGTGCTACGCCGGAAGATGTGGCGCATGGACTGATGTATGACCTGGCCGACATTCACTGAGCGGCCTGTGGCGATGGCGAACAATAGGATGGCACGACTCTTTGTCACGTCGCTGAGATGCGCCACAGGCATCAGCTTGGCACAGAGAAAAGTGTGCCAAGCCCTATAATCTACGAACAAGTCGGTGGTCTTGAATCTCACCACCTCCGCTCCAGTCATAGCCCACTCGGCCCCTGGCCTACATACCGTCTGGATGACCTCATTGACATCTAAATGGCCTAGAGGTATGTAGTGTATTCGTCCCTCTCAACGTTGGGTAGCCTATAAAATCTATTGATGGTGTGGGAGTTGTAAGGGACACGGTGTCCTCGAACAAATGATGAAGAAGAAGTCTCTTCCATGTTTGCATAAAACTCCCTCACAACTGATGCTACCCCAGGCTCAGGGTGACGAACAAAATGGCCCCAATCCCGTGCAATGATGTTCTGTACTAAGTTTGGTTGCACCTCAGGGTCAGGGCTGAAGCCTCGCTCAGGAATAAAGTTTCTATTCTCAACATGTTTTTCAAATCTTTCTTCTGCTTCTCTATTTATAAACCTAGCAGAGTCAAAAGGAGTGGAGGAGGAGGAGGAAGCGGCAGTGTGTCTCCTAGATCTTTTGTTCATGGTGACTAATGGAAAGGTACTAAAAGTCTAGGAAAGGGTAAAAGCTAAAAAAAAAAAAAGTCCCAAGCCACAGAAACACAGCCACCAACTACAAAATAGCCCGTCCGCCTCAGTTATATAACAAAATTCAGCAGCAAGAGCAAACCAACACAGCAGCAAATGAGTCCAAATAGTTCTAAACAGTGGACATAACCCAACAAAATCTCACCAAGGACTCACCCAATGATGCTCAAAGTATACCCAATGCCCAACACTAGCAAAACACCAAAATTCAGTAGCTAAGCAGTGAATACGGGTTCAAACAAGCAAAAACCAGCAGCTACGAGTTCTCT
Organism: Luffa aegyptiaca; assembly: GCA_017139565.1. NCBI lineage: Eukaryota > Viridiplantae > Streptophyta > Magnoliopsida > Cucurbitales > Cucurbitaceae > Luffa > Luffa aegyptiaca. The sequence goes on from CM029399.1 coordinate 18,709,349, forward strand.
AAATTCAGTCAAACACCCAAGTATCTCAAAACAGAAACTCCAATAGCCCCAAAATCAAGTATTCGAACATCTAAATCAACTGAATCATGAATCTAAAGCAAGAATGGGGCTGAAATTCAAAGAACAATACCAACAATGCACTACCCACGGCCAAAATGCTGAAGAAATCGCCCAAACAATGCAGAAAATCCCGAAACCTTGCAACCCACAGTGAGAAATCGACACACCCACGGCCAAAAGAGGTTAAAGACGATGAAAATAGGCCGAAATATATGAAACCTTCGAACCTCTCGGCCAAATCGGGCTAGAAACGCCGGAAATACACCCAAACTCGCGGCGAACGGATGAACCACGCTGAAAACCAACAAACGCACGAGCTTTTTCTGCAAAAATCGGCAAGAAGAGGACCAAATCTAAGAGTGTGAGCAAGAGATTTGAAGAAAAACACTAGAAAACAAAGGAAAAGAGTAAGGAGACGAGGAAGAAGGCAAACGGCGGCTAGGGCTTGAAGAAACACACAAAAACGCCCAAATTCGAGATTCTGGAAATTTTAGTTCCAGAATCGCGACAGCGTCGCGACGCTAAGGTGCATAGCGTCGCGACGCTATCACCTTATTAGCCCAAAACGCGCGTTTTCGCTTTTTTTTTTTTTTTCAGCAGCCATATTTTATTATTATTTTTTTATGTTTTTTTTCTCTTTCTTCTTCTTTTCTTTTCTTTTCTTTTCTTTTCCTCAATAAAAATAAGGCTTCACCTGCATCAAAAAGAAAGAAAAAGTGAGAAGAAAATAAAAATAAAAATAAAAGAATCAAATCTAAAGAAATCAAAATAAAAATAAAAAGAAGAAAAACACTTGGGTTGCCTCCCAAAAGCGCTTGTTTAACGTCGTTAGCTCGACGTGCTATGGTATGACTACTGTGGCTCGGTGAGCTCGATGTCATCAATGTGTCGCTCTTCTGAACCAAAGTAGAGTTTAACGCGCTGTCCATTCACTTTAAAGGATCGCCCATCACAGGCCTGCAACTCGACTGCTCCATGTGGAAATACCTCCTTGATGGTAAAAGGACCTGACCAACGAGATTTTAATTTACCTGGAAACAACCGCAAACGAGAGTTAAATAAAAGAACTTGTTGTCCAGGCTTTAAGGGTCTATTCTGAATTCGTTGATCGTGCCATCGAGTGGTTCGCTCCTTGTAGATTTTTGCATTCTCATACGCTTGAGATCGAAATTCCTCCATCTCATTAAGTTGGAGTAATCTTTGTTCCCCTGCTTTGGCCAAGTTGAAATTCAATTTTTTTTATGGCCCAGTATGCTCTATGCTCTAATTCCACAGGTAAATGACACGCCTTACCAAAAACCAAGCGATATGGTGACATACCAATTGGAGTTTTAAAAGCAGTGCGATAGGCCCAGAGAGCATCATCTAACTTAAGGGCCCAATCCTTCCTGTTAATGTTAACTGTCTTTTCTAAAATCTGCTTAATTTCTCGGTTAGAGACCTCAGCTAAACCATTTGTCTGTGGATGATAGGCTAAAGAAATTTTATGTTTAACACCATACTTAGCAAGCAAAGAATTAAACAATTTATTACAGAAATGTGAGCCTTCATCACTAATGATCGCTCGTGGTGTGCCAAATCGTGTAAAGATATTTTTATGCAGAAAATTCAAGACTACACGAGCATCATTAGTTTTCGTAGCCACAGCCTCTACCCACTTAGATACATAGTCCACAGCCAACAAGATATATAAATAACCATGCGAAGAAGGAAAAGGTCCCATAAAGTCTATCCCCCAAACATCAAATAATTCAATTTCAACAATAGAGGTCAGAGGTAATTCATGATGCCTAGAAATATTACCTGTACGTTGGCACCTGTCACATGACTTAACAAAAGTATAACAATCCTTAAATATCGTAGGCCAATAAAAACCAGATTGTAATACCTTAGCAGCAGTACGTGTGGGACCAAAGTGCCCACCATATGGTGAGGAATGACAATCATGCAAAATCTTAACTACATCCTCTGTGGGAACACACCTGTGAATCATCTGATCTGAACAAATTTTAAACAAGCATGGATCATCCCACAAATAAAATCTTACATCATGAAGAAATTTCCTCTTTTGATGGGAATTAAGATCTGGAGGGAGCACACCACCTGCAAGGAAATTCACAAAGTCAGCGAACCAAGGTAAAGTAGACTCCACCTTGTAAAGCCTTTCATCTGGAAATTCTTCAGCAATAGGAAGCGCTTTCAAAGTAGTGTCCTGTTCAATTCTAGACAGATGGTCAGCTACTACATTCTCACAACCTCGCCTGTCTTTCACATCAAAATCAAATTCCTGCAATAATAGAATCCATCGAATCAAACGAAGTTTGACATCCTTTTTATCAAACAAATACCTGAGAGCTGCATGGTCAGTATGCACAATAACTTTAGTCCCTAACAGATAAGGTCTAAATTTATCAAAAGCAAAAACTACAGCAAGCATTTCTTTTTCAGTGGTAGTGTAGTTTTGCTGTGCATTGTCCAGAGTTCTACTTGCATAATAAACGGCCCTGAAAAATTTATCACGTCTCTGTCCTAATACTGCCCCTACAGCATAATCACTAGCATCACACATAATTTCAAAAGGTTGACTCCAATCAGGTACAACAATAATAGGAGCAGTAGTCAACCTATCCTTCAACAAATTAAATGCTAGCAGACATTCATCAGAGAAAACAAAAGCAGAGTCCTTTTCAAGCAAATTACACAAGGGTTTAACAATTTTCGAAAAATCTTTAATAAAACGCCTGTAAAACCCTGCATGTCCTAGAAAGCTTCGGACTCCCTTTACATTCGTAGGAGGAAGAAGTTGTTCAATGGCCGCTATCTTGGCTCTGTCCACCTCTAGGCCCTTCTCAGATACTTTGTGTCCTAAAACTATACCTTCAATTACCATAAAATGGCACTTTTCCCAGTTTAAAACAAGGTTAGTTTCTTGACAACGCTGCAAAACAAGAGAAAGATTATGTAAACAAGCATCAAAAGAAGAACCAAACACAGAGAAATCATCCATGAAGACCTCCATAATCTCCTCCACCATGTCAACAAAAATGGCCATCATGCAGCGTTGAAATGTAGCAGGAGCGTTACACAACCCAAATGGCATTCGCCTAAAGGCAAAGGTACCATAAGGACATGTGAATGTCGTTTTCTCTTGGTCTTCAGGGGCAATAGAAATTTGATTGTAACCTGAATAACCATCAAGAAAACAATAGTAAGGATAACCTGCAAGTCTATCAAGCATCTGATCAATAAAAGGAAGAGGAAAATGATCTTTTCTAGTAGCATTATTCAACTTCCTGTAGTCAATACAAACTCTCCACCCAGTCACAGTCCTAGTGGAGATGAATTCATTCTTTTCATTTTTAACTACAGTCATCCCTCCCTTTTTTGGAACAACCTGCACAGGACTCACCCAAGAACTATCAGATATGGCATAAATAATCCCTGCATTTAAAAGTTTTAATACCTCAGCTTTTACCACATCTTTCATGGCCGGGTTTAAACGTCTCTGAGGTTGAACTGATGGGGTAAAGGTATCCTCCATTAAGATTTTATGCATGACTATGGATGGACTAATACCTTTTATATCAGCTATGGACCATCCTAAAGCAGATTTATGATCACGCAGCACTCTCAACAATTTTTCTTCCTCTACTTTATTCAGAGAAGCAGATATAATAACAGGAAACGTGGATGACTCACCTAAGAAAGCATATCTAAGATGTGCAGGTAATTGTTTCAACTCAGGTGCAGAAACTTTAATAGGAACATCATCCTTAGCAGTTAATTCCATGACCTTGCATTTCATTTTTCGCTCAACAGGTAAATGATTCAAAGCATCACAGAAGAAAGCAATATCCTGGTCTAAGTCACCTAAATGCTCAACAGCTAGATCTAACATGCTTATTTTCAGAGGATCAGCAGGCATAACAACATCCCTAATCTCAGCAATAGTAGCATCAAAAATATCTATCCTATGGCATGTACTAACCTCATCTGGATATTTCATGGATCGATAAATGTTGAAAACTACCTCTTCTTCGTTGACCCTCAAGGTTAGCTTACCCTGCTGCACATCAATCAAGGCACGTCCCGTGGCAAGGAATGGTCTACCCAAAATAATGGGAATCTCAGCATCCTCCTCCATGTCTAAAACCACGAAATCTGCAGGAAAGATAAATTTGTCAACTTTAATTAAAACATCTTCTATCACACCTCTAGGATATGTCATCGACTGTCAGCCAACTGCAAAGAAATAGTAGTAGGCTGTACCTCTCAAAGACCTAACTTTCTAAACACAGACAGAGGCATCAAATTAATACTAGCACCAAGATCACACAATGCTTTATTAAAAGAAGAACTACCAATAGTGCAAGGAATAGTAAAACTCCCTGGATCCTTCAGTTTCTGAGGTAACTTTCTCTGTAATATAGCACTACACTCCTCAGTGAGATTTACAGTTTCATAAGCCTCTAACTTCCTTTTTTTGGTCATTATTTCTTTCATGAACTTAACATAGTTAGGCATCTGTTCTAAAGCATCTGCAAAAGGAATGTTAATATGGAGTTTCTTAAAAATATCCAGAAATTTAGCAAACTGAGCATCAGTCTTTTTCTTTTGAAAACGTTGAGGATAGGGAATAGAAGTAGAATGAGTAGGAAGAGTAGAACAAGTAGACTTTTCAGTCTTAGAAGTCAATGCTGCTCCCTTTTCGGTCTGTACTTCAATCTCCTTTTCCTCACTGATGATAGGATCCTCAACAGGCTGCTTTTCTAGAACCTCAAGCTGCTTCCCACTCCTCAAAGTAATAGCTTTACAGTGCTCTCGTGGATTTACCTCAGTGTCACTAGGGAACTTACCTTTTTGCATGGCATTCAAGGAAGATGCAATTTGACTAATTTGAACTTCCATGTTTTTAATGGCTGTCCCATGACTATTAACAGTGCTACTAACAGTGTCTAGCATGTTCTCAATCTGATTAGTCCTAGACCTAGACTCATTAATAAATTGACCAACTAAGTCCTCTAAGGAAGATTTCTTTTCTTGTGGTGCAGGTGCAGACATAAATCCAGGAGGTGGTTGCAAGACATTTTTATTATTGGCATAGGAAAAATTTTCATGATTTCTAAGTCCTGGATGATAATGAGTAGGTAAAGAATTTTGGTTACCTCTAAAGCCAGAATTTCTGTTGTTCACATACTGTGCCTGCTCTATGTTTGAATCATCGAAAAATTGGGATGCCTCAGCTGCTGCAACTGACTCAATGGATTGTGAATTCCCTGTAGCAGAGAATTTCAGAAAAGCATTAGCCAAAGAGTGCATTTGAGCTTGTAAAGCTGAGACATTATCTATCTCATGAATCCCAGCGACAGTTCTAGAAGATGAACGTTCAGAAGGCCACTGAAAACTGTTCGTGGCCATGTCCTCTAGCAAGGTACGAGCATTCTCCACAGTTTTAGAAAGTAAAGTGCCTCCTGCAGCTGCATCCAAAATAGTTTTAGTAGTACCATTCAGACCATTATAAAACAATTGAATCTGTAACCAGTCAGGATAGCCATGCTGTGGGCACTTCCTCAGTAATTCCTTGTATCGCTCCCAAGCTTCAAACAGTTGTTCATCATCCTTTTGCTTAAAAGTCCCAATCTCAGTCCTCAACTTAGCTGTCTTTGCAGGTGGGAAATATTTGGCAAGAAAAGCCTGAACCAACGCGTCCCACGTAGTGATACTCCCAGGTGGAAGTGATTGGAGCCAGTCCCTTGCTTTGTCCTGCAAAGAAAAAGGAAACAATCGTAAGCGTATGGCATCTTCAGAAACACCATTCAACTTCACAGTTCCACAAATATAAACGAAAGATTTTAAATGAGAGTTAGGGTCTTCAGAGGGAAATCCTCTGAATGCACTATCTCTCGCCATCTGGATGAGGCCAGTTTTGAGCTCGAAATTGTTTGTATTTATTGGCGCGTAGACTATTCCAGATTGTTGATCAGGAAAAGTAGGCTGGAAATAGTCCCGTATTGGGTTCTGCTCATCTCTTGGATTTGGATTGGCCATTGATGCAAGTCTTTCCCTTTTCTCCTTCCTGTTCTTTTTGCAAGTCTTTTCGATTTCAAAATCAAAGGGCACTAGCAGAGCGTCCTTGTCTTTTCGCATACAAAATCACAACCTAAAAAATATATAAAAAAAAAACAAAACAAAAACAAAAACCAAAAATAAAGATAAAAAAAATAAAAAAAAATAAAACAACAAAATAAAATACACTCTAAAGTAAGACCAAGCAAATTCCCCAAAATATTAAGCGAACTAAATAATTGCCAATCCCCGGCAACGGCGCCAAAAACTTGATGCGCAAATTGCTAACTGCAAGTGTACGGGCCCAAGTTATAATATAGTGATTGAAAATCGAATGTCGTCCTCTGGATTGGTTTTCTAGTTCCCCTAATTACTAAAGGTATATTCGCCCAATTTTATTTAGAGAAAGTAATCGAGAAATATGCAAATCTATAACAAACTAATCAAAGCAATAAAATATGGAAACTCAATGGAGAAAGACCTTAAGGAATTGATTTCACCTATTAGATGCATGAATTAATTTAAAGAATAATTAGGAACAAATTCGTAACAAGTTCATAAACCAAGGATTATCGATACTTAAAAGCCTCTCCCGAGTACAATTAATTCTTTATGCAAATTAAGAAATTGATATCCCTATCTAATCTCAACAATAAGCATAAGCAATAAGAACAATCCTTATAACGGTTTCTCAAGCAATCCCAAATCTCCCGATTAAAGAATTACCTAAGTTATGCAATTGATGGTCTAATCTAAACTACCCTCTCCCGAGCAATTAGTTCAGAAACGAAAATCATACAATCCGTGATCAAGGGATTATAAGCACTAAGCATACAATTGCATAAATAAACCACGTTACGAAACGTCCTAAAAATCCGTAAATCAATCCATACAGCTAATGGCTACATCAAGCCCCTAAGAAACGAAATTTAGCTACACATGGTCTCTAAAATACAAGCGAAATCAGTCCCAAACATCATATAAATCAGTACAAGAAATAAGGGAGAAAGATTAAAACTCGCTAGCCGTGATTCCCGCGCGTTCCCGCCACGATCCTCCCGATCTAAGCTCCGAAATTAAGCTCCTCTATGTTTCTGCCCTCTTCTGTCCAGATTGTGCTCTCAAAAGTCGTATTTTTCTCTCCAAAACAGCTCTCCCATTCAGATGGCATCGCAAACAATATATACTGACTTTTCTGCGCAACAGCGTCGCGACGCTAAGGACACAGCGTCGCGACGCTGTGTCGATATGCCCTAATTTATTTCCGGAATGTTCGCAGCGTCGAGACGCTAGTCGAGACGCTGTGGAGGTAGCGACGCTACCTCGATCTCGCGCCTCTCCTGATTATTGGCTAGCGTTGAGACGCTCCAAGGGCTAGCGTCTCAACGCTAGGCCTTGAACTTTGCTTCTTCTGCTCGTTTCTTCGCTCGAATTTATTCTTCAGCTCCTAAATCACCGGTAATCTTCAAAAACGTTGATTTCCATTGAAATGCTTGATTCCTACAAAACAAACCAAATAGACATAAAAGTGGTCAAATAATACCCAAGACTAACGCTAAAATAATATAAAATATAGCTCAATAAATTGCGCTATCACTTGCACACGACATATACCAAGCTAGTTGGTTCCTAAGCTTTGTGGGTAACAAATTCAATGACAATTATATTTGAGCTATTTAATAGACATATTTGTGGTCTTAATTATGAGTTCAAGACTATAAAGTGGTGTGGCGTACGCGTGTTGAGCAGAAACCAACCTGTTGATTTAGGGGATTATGGAAAACCCTAGGATCAACTTATAAATAACAAAGTTATGGTCCCCAATACACCATACCTCCTTAGTCTCCTATTCTCCATCTAATAGTGAGAATTGTCCATCTATGTCTAAGTTGCATAGTTAAGGAAGATTACAAACCACAAATTCTCATAGGTTATGTGTTCAATCTATCTAAAGGTTCCAGAAAATTCTAATATTCTTAGTTTTGGTTTTCTTCCATGCTTAGATCCTATTTTAATGGTTCCTGAAGTGGAGTAACCAACCACAGGCCAGCGCGGGCGGCGAGGATTGAATCCGGTTAGGACACACTACCAGTCCAACTGATCTGATTAATGGTGCTTGGGCAGTAATGGCGGGGTAGCCGAAGTAAGACCCTGGATGTATTCATTAATCAAGATCGGTACTGTTGATAGGTAGTTCAATCCAGGCCATTCAGGAGAAACGGGTGTCTTCATCACTACGTCATGAAGAGATAAGATCGAGCGACTCGAAGACAGTACAGACATATCCAATCTATCTTTATTGCTTTCCATTTGTATTTTCAATTTTTGTTGCTCTTCAGCTTTTTTCTGTAAATTATTGCTTTTCTTTATTGAGTGCTTTGCCTTTTATTTTGTCGATTACGAAAAAGATAATGATAAGTGGGGGTCCTGTCCCACCATATCTTATCGTAATCTTTTCTTTTTCAAAAAGAAAGATTCCAAAGAGATAAGATGCCAGTCAGGGGTCCTGTCCTGTCAGCCACTCTTGGAATTATTTCTCGATGTACTCAATTTGTCGATGACACGTGTAGTAACTTGTATAGTAATTTGATATCTGTGCAGATGCACAGGGCAAAATCAAATTCCTATATAAGGGCACGCGTTCCGAAATCTAAAATTTGAAAAGTTAAAAAGATTCGGTTGGATGACTATTTGGACCCGGTTGATAACCATTTCGACCCCGTTTGATAACCATTTGGTTTTTGAAAATTATGCTTGTTTTCTCCTAAATTCCCTACCATGACTTTCATCCTAGTTAAAGTTGCATTTGAATTCCTAGCCAAATTTTAAAAACAAAAACAAGTTTTTGAAAACTACTTTTTTTTTTGTTTCCAAAATTGGACTTTGTTTTTGAAAACAAGGTAGAAGATTGATACTAAAACTAATAAACTTATAGGTGGAAGTATGTGTATATAAACTTAATTTTCAAAAACCAAAAACCAAAAACCAAATGGTTATCAAACGGGGTCGGAAGATCTCATTCAATAACCATTTGATTTTTTATTTTTGGTTTTGAAAATTAACTTTATAATCACAATGTCCACTTATAAGTTCCCATATTATATTATTACTTTCTTCCCCATATTTTCAAAAACTAATTCAAGTTTTGAAAACTAAAAAAAAAAAAAAAATTGTTTCAAAAACTTTTTTTTTTGTTTTTAAAATTTGGCTAAGAATTCAAATATCTTCTCAAAGAAAATTGGGAGAAAACAAATCTAATATTAAAAAACCAAATGGTTATCAAACGAGATTTAAGATTTTAAAGCTAATCCTTTAAATATAAAATTTTGATTTAATATTGAATTCAATGAGATTCATTTTCATTTTATAACATAAATATTATTTTAATTCTAATAAAAATAAGGGAAAAAATAAACTTTTAGTCCCTGAGGTTTGTGTTAGGTTTCATCTTGGTCCCTGAGTTTTCAAATTCGACAATTTAGTTCCTAAGGTTTGGATTTCGTTTCATTTTAGTCCCTCCATCCATTTTTCCGTTAAAAACTAACGGTTTGCTGACGTAGAACTATTTTTTATTAAAAAATTATTTTTTAATTTTTTAAAATAAAAATATATTAAAATGATAAAAAAAAATATTATTATTTTTAAATTTTTATTTCCTTCCCCTCTCTCCTTTTTCTCCTTCTTCTTCTCCAAGCACACCCGCCGACGACCGCTGCTTGCCGACGGCCAACCGCCGTCTACGACTTTTTTGTTTTTTTTAATCTTTCTTTCTTCTTCTCTCTTTCTCTCTCCCTCACCGTTCCTCTCTCTCTCACCGTCGTCCCTTTCTTTCTTTCCCTCACCGTCCCTCCCTCTCTCACCGTCGTCCCTTTCTTTCGCTCCTCACTGTCCCTCCCTCTCTCTCACCGTCGTCTGGACTGTTGCTGCACTGCCGTGGGTCGGTGGGTTCACGTGGGTTTGTGAGTTCCAGATCTGAAGTTCGTGGGTCTCGATTTGGAGGAAAAAATGAAGACCGGCGGTGAGAGAGTTCCAGATCTGTGTGGGCTGGGTTGAAATCGCCGGCGGTGAGAAAGTTCCAGATTTGTTCGGCACCCACTTCTTCGTCAGCTGTTGAAATCGTCGGGCTGGGTTGAAACCCGCGAGTGAGGGACGGTGAGTGAGTTCCAGTCCACGCACGGTGAGAGAGGGACGACGGTGAGGAGCAAAAAGAGGGACGACGGTGAGGAGCAAAAGAGAGGGACGGCGGTGAGAGAGGGAGGGACGGTGAGGAGCGAAAGAGAGGGATGACGGTGAGAGAGAGAGAAACGGTGAGGAGCGAAAGAGAGGGACGACGGTGAAAGAGAGAGGAACGGTGAGGGAAAGAAAGAGAGGGATGGTGAGAGAGGAAGAGATGGTGAGGGAGAGAGAAAGAGAGAAGAAGAAAGAAAGATAATAAATAAAAAAAAAAAGTCGTCGGCCGGTGTGCTTAAAGAAGGAAAAGAGTCAATGTGCTTGGGGAAGAAGAAGGAGAAAAAGGAGAGAGAGGGGAAGGAAATAAAAATTTAAAAATAATAATATTTTTTTTATTATATTAGTATATTTTTATTTTAAAAAATCAAAAAATGATTTTTTTAATAAAAAAAAATAGTATCATGTCAGCAAACCGTTAGTTTTTAACGGAAAAATGGATGGAAGGACTAAAATGAAACAAAATCCAAACCTCAGAGACTAAATTGTCGAATTTAAAAACTCAGGGACCAAAATGAAACCTAACCCAAATCTCATGGACTAAAAATGTATTTTTCCCTAAAAACAATGTCATGAATTAGGACATAGTTTGAAATCTTAAAATTATATAAATGAAAAGTAGGTCAAAAATAGTTGTCAACTATTCCACATTTTGTCCGTTTCAATATCTATATATATGTTAAAGATAAAGAAAATTTATGTAATTGATTAATCATTTTTTTTAATTATATTAATGATATTATTGAATGTGAAAGATAAATTATCTAAAAATAATTTTCCAACCTCATATCTTTTTTTTTTTTTTTTTGAAAAATCCAACCTCATATCTTTTAATATAGTAATAATGAAAACAATTACTTTAATGACATTACCAAAATTATCAAATGAAAAATCCAACCTCATATCTTTTCAAACGGTCTCTTTTTCTAATTTTTTTCTTTTTTTTTTCTTTGTAAAAAACCCCTAAGATTTCTCTGACAGGATGACATCTTACCTTTTAACATAGTAATGGTTTTTTTTTTTTAAAAAATAATAATATAGTTGTTCACACGAGATTTCGACAAAGAAATTTAATTCGTGGAAATGAACTTGATTTTATTGATTTGATGTAAGTGTACAATCTCTAATATTTATCCTCTGATTCTTTCTCACAAATATATAAACTTTGGCATCTAGCTTGTTGCTCTTCTTGGGTCGGTTTGTTGGGTTTCTTGGATGATTGGCTTGCTAGGTTGATGATCTCTTGGATCGGCCTGTTGGCTTGATAATCCCTTGGATCGACTTGTTGGTTTGATGATCTCTTGGATCGGCTTGTTGGCTTGTTGATCTTCTTGGATGATCGACCTACTGGCTTAATGACCTCTTCGATCGGCCTGTTGTGACTTGTTGATCTTCTTGGATGATCGGCCTGCTGGCTTGACGTTCTTTTGGATCGGCCTGTTGGCTTCGATGATCTGTTATGGATCGATTTGTTAGCTTGCTGATCCTCTTGGATGATCGACCTGCTGACTTGTTGATCCTCTTGATCGGTCGGTTGGCTTGTTGATCTTCTTAGATGATCGGCCTGCTGACTTGTTGATTTTCTTGATGGGTCGGTTGGTTTGTTGATCTCTTCTTAGAGTCTTTTAGTCTTCAAATCTTCTGAGTCTTGAATCCTTTGAATTCTGAATCTCGAATCCTTCTGAATTCTCTAGACTCTTTGGCTTTTGACAACTCTGGACTCTGGCAGAATGCTCTGGACTCTGAGTTCTCTAACTCTTTCTCTGAATCTGAATCAATGAATGGTGGCCTCCTCTATTTATAGAGTTTGATGGACCTCATATGGGCTTGGGCTTGGGCTATATTTGGGTTTTAATTCAATCATTTTTTAACAAGGTTAGATTATTTTAATTTAGCTCAATTTCTTCAATGACCTCGGGTTACATTAGTCTCGGGTCCAATTGCCATGTGGCATAATTTGATTGGACTTGGCTTATGTCATCCAATAGATCAGTAATAAACAAGTGGCATTGTTTGATTTGACGAATTTTCTCATTCAACAATAGTAATGACATTAATAATGATATGTAATTTAATCTTATATGTAGTTGATTGAGTTAATCTTAATCTTATATTTTTAATTTCATCCACGAACTTGAACGATTGGTAACTAAAAAAAATCAATACTCATGAAAAAGTCTCAAACAACTAAATAGTATTGTTCAATCATAAGTTCATAACTAACTCCAAATCTTAAATGGACAAAAACTAATTAAAGATTAAAATAAAAATGTAAAACTATAAAAAAAAAAAAACTCTTAACTTTTTTTTTAATTTCTTTTAATAAATTCAGATGTAATACAAGTTCACTCGGGTATGTTTAAGAATGATTTTAAAATGACTAAAATCATTTTTATCATATTTGAAATCACTTTAAAACATAAATTTAATTATTCAAAATCAATTTATTGTTTGATTTTATACTTTTAAATGTGATTATTATACCATCAAAATTGGTTTTGAATTATTAAAAACATGTTTGGAAATGATTTTAAATTTCACAAAAGTGATTTTAACCATTTCAAAATTACTTTAAAAAAAGGTCTAATTAAACAAATTTCTAAAATTCTAATTTTAAAGGGAAAAAAAAGATTTCCATATTTCGAACCCCAATGCTAAGTAATGGGATTGTGGGGTCTGGTCAACCCAAACAGGACTTCTTTCGATTTTTTTTTTAAATTTAATTTAATTTAATTTTTAAATTTTAAAAACTTTTTCTTCTATGTTTCAAAAAAAAAAAAAAAAAAAAAAATTCTTCTAATAACTTTGTCCAATTAAATTCAATAGCAGTATAGTTTTAGGTTAAAATCATTTTTGGTCCCTAAATTTTGATTTGTGACTGTTCACACGAGACTTTCGAAGAGAAAATTTAATTCGTGAAAAACGACTACTTGTATATATTGATTTCTATGTAAGTAATTGTGGAATACAATGTCTAGTTACAATCCTTTGTTGCTTTCTCTCAAGGTAACTTTGATCTACAAAGTCTTCAAGAAACTTTAATCTTCAGAGTCATGAAGGTTTGTTCGCCTTTGAAGGATTCTCCTGGATGATTGAAGTAGACTTCTGGCTTCAGGTCTTCAGTCTTTTAGATGACTTCACTTCAATCTTCAAGCTTGCAGGAAAATCTAGGTTTTGGTCTTCAAAGTCTTGTAGGAGGATTGGAGCTTCAATCTTCAGGATCTTGCAGAGAGCTTCGATCTTCTAAATCTTGCAGAGGTTTCAGTCTTCAGAGTCTTGCAGAAGTTTTTCTGAATCTTGCAGAGGCTTCAGTCTTCAGAGTCTTGCAGAAGTTTTTCTGAATCTTGCAGAGGCTTCAGTCTTCAGAGTCTTGCAGGAAGCTTCAAGCTTTTGAATTTTGCAGAAGCTTCAATCTCCGGAGTCTTGCAGTAGGATCTGGACTTCAATCTTCAAGATTCTTGCAGGAGGAATGAGGCTTCAATCTTCAAGTCTTGTAGAAGGAATGGAGCTTCAATCTTCAAATCTTGTAGGAGAATCAGAGCTTCAGTCTTCAGAGTCTTCTGAGAGCTTCAATCTTTCTCTTCTTCCTTTCTTCTGCTGCCCCCCCTTCAAATGAGCCAAGACCTCTATTTATAGAGTTTCCAAAGGCCTTCATGGGCTTGGGCTTAAATTGGGCTTGGGCTCATCCATGGGCTTGGATGAATTTTGGGCTTCAGGCCCAATTATCTTAATAACCTTGGGTTTAAATTGAACCCAATTTAATCTAACCTTATGAACTTAATCATACTTTAATTTAATTTCATGAACTTTAGGCTAAATTGAATTTTTAGGCTAAATGATCATTCGATCTTGAGTTTAATCATCGTTGGATTCGATCAAGACCATTAACACAATTAGACGACCACAAAATTGCCACGTGGCCTTTCTTATTTTGCCATAATTAATTTTGAGATATGTATTAATTTGTGACACCCCAAAATTAAATAATGACGTGGCAATTTCTAATTGGTTGGAAAATTTCTATGCCAACAAATGCCCCCTTTTCGAGATTTATGCACAGATGTGTGTGGGTGAATCTCGAAAAAGATGATTTGGCAGCAAGCAAATGCATAAGAAGTTTTTTCTTCATGATTTTGACTATCCCAATTTTTTTTATTTGAACTCGGAGTATGATTTGAGGCTATTTTCAGGTTTAGTTTGAACTTAGAATAAAATTTGAATTCTAGTTCACTCCTGTTTTAAGCCAAATTTTGAATTTGAGGTAAAAATTTGAGACTTACCACGAATTGGCTTCGAGAGAAACTTGAATTCTGCCCATTTTTTGGAATAGAATTCGAGGTTTATCCAACTTAGCTTTAATTTAATCATGCTTTGGGTAGAATTTGGAGCATGAGTAAATTTGGACTTGAGGTAAAATTCTACCAAATTTTGGTTTGGGCGGAATTTGAATTTGATAAAATCTCAATTTGGGCTAAAATTTTGGATTATTCCCAAATTTCAATTTGATCTAAAGTTCCAAATTATGACTTGAATTTGGAATATAATTTGAATTTGGTAGCTAAGTCCAACATTGATTTGGGATAAAATTTTGGATTATACCCAAATTTTGATTTGAGGTAAAAATTCTACTCGATTTTAGCTTGGTAGAATTTGAGCTTTGAATTTGGTCAAATTTGATTTGGGATAAAATTTGGATTATGCCCAAATTTTGATTTGATATAAAATTCCAAATTATGAACTTGAATTTGGAATTTAATTTGAACAAGGATTTAAGTTCAACCGGGATAAAATTTTGGATTATCCCCAAATTTTTATTTGAGGTAGAAACTCTACTCAATTTTAGCTTGGTAGAATTTGTGTTTGGGACAAAATTTGGATTATGCCCAAAATTTAATTTGATATAAAATTCCAAATTATGAGCTTGAATTTGGAATTTAATTTGAACAAGGATTTAAGTCCAATCGGGATAAAATTTTGGATTATCCCCAAATTTTTATTTGAAAGGAACCAAGATTTTGACTTTGAATTTCTATATCCAAATCTTAACTTAAATTTGAGTGAGTTTTGAACTTGAATTTTAGTCCAATCTTGATCTGCTACGGACTTTGGAATGTACCCAAATTTGGATTTGAAACAATCAAAATTTTATTACGAATTTAACTTCGAATAAAATTTGATTTAAGTTGAACTTGGAATTGGATTTGAACAACCTCCGAGCTTTAATCTGGAGTAGAATTTGGGATGCTTCTTGAATAATCTACCGGTCTTGAAATTTTAATTTTATCCCTAGTTGATTTGGCCTAAAATTTAGGCTTCCAACCAAAAAAATGGAATGATTCACCAAAATTTAAGCAATTAAGAAATTGCTCATACTTTTTTCTAATTCTAAAAAAAGGAATATTTTAAACCAACAATATCCCCAAATCATAACAGTCTTCAAAGTGTACGGTTTCAATCCAACCGCTTCAAGTTTTAAAATAACAACTTCAGCTTCAACAATTTCAAGATTCAAAATAACAGCTTATATTTTCAATCTATAAATTGTGACTGAAACCAGTAGACAGTACTCTTCAAAGGAACTTTAAGGTCCTTTATTTTCTGGAATTTTCTTCCATTTTTTTTTGGTCACGAAACAATATCGATTGGGTTGTGTTCACGAACTGTAGACGAGAGAGAGAGCCGTGGGAGTGAGAAAATGCACCAAGGAGGCGATGGCGCAGGCGTCTCTTGCGGCCTGCGGGTGACTGAGGCGTGACGGCGAGAAATGAGTAAGCTAGAGAGAGAGACTAGAGAGAGTTTTTTTTTTTTTCGTCGTCGGCTGCTGGCAGAAAGACGACGGCAGCGCTGTGAGATGAGAGAGAGACGGCTGAGAGAGAGAAGAAGTTGTTAATAAAAATGTGGGAGAGAAAAAAAAAATCGCCCGTGACATTCGTTTTCTTTTTTTATTTTTATTTTTTTTTATTTTATGCTTTTAACTTTATGTTTTTGTTTTATTTTATTTATTTATTATTATTTTTTTTTACTTTCTGTTTTTTTTTTTTAAGTTTTCTTTGATTTTTTTTTTTACTTTCCCTTTTTTTTAAACGATTTTTTTTAAAAAAAATTTCTTATTCTTTTCTTTTGTTTTTTTTTTCAGCATTTTTATTTTTTCTTTCTTGATTTCCAACTTTTTCTTTTTTTTTTTTCTAATTTCTTTTTCTTTCTTTTTTTTTGATCAACTAACATACTTCAACTACCAATCTTGAAAATGAAGCGAGCCCGTCAACTGCCGTCAATTTTGAAGATGAAGCGAGCCCGTCAACTGCCGCCAATTTTGAAGATGAAACGAGTCCGTCAACTGCCGCCAACTTTGAAGATGAAGCGAACGAGGTCGTCGACCACAAACTTTAAAGATGAAGCGAACGAGGCCTTCAACTGCCAACCCAACTTTGAAAGATGATGCAGACAACTTTAAAATCGAAACTAAGCGAGTAGCGAGTGTTGAATGAAACTTATGAGGTAGGGCTATGACCCTCAGTGTTCATTCTCTACTTAGCTTCCAACCTTAAAATCGAAACCAAACGAAAGTGGGGAATGACACTTATGAGGTAGGGCTATGACCCTCAGTGTTCATTCTCTGCTTAGCTTCCAACCTTAAAATCGAAACCAAGCGAAAGTGGGGAATGACACTTATGAGGTAGGGCTATGACCCTCAGTGTTCATTCTCTGCTTAGCGAAAGTGGGGAATGACACTTATGAGGTAGGGCTATGACCCTCAGTGTTCATTCTCTGCTTAGCTTCCAACCTTGAAATCGAAACCAAGCGAAAGTGGGGAATGACACTTATGAGGTAGGGCTATGACCCTCAGTGTTCATTCTCTGCTTAGCTTCCAATCTTGAAATCGAAACCAAGCGAAAGTGGGGAATGACACTTATGAGGTAGGGCTATGACCCTCAGTGTTCATTCTCTGCTTAGCTTCCAACCTTGAAATCGAAACCAAGCGAAAGTGGGGAATGACACTTATGAGGTAGGGCTATGACCCTCAGTGTTCATTCTCTGCTTAGCTTCCAACCTTGAAATCAAAACCAAGCGAAAGTGGGGAATGACACTTATGAGGTAGGGCTATGACCCTCAGTGTTCATTCTCTGCTTAGCTTCCAACCTTAAAATCGAAACCAAGCGAAGGTGGGGAATGACACTTATGAGGTAGGGCTATGACCCTCAGTGTTCATTCTCTGCTTAGCGAAAGTGGGGAATGACACTTATGAGGTAGGGCTATGACCCTCAGTGTTCATTCTCTGCTTAGCTTCCAACCTTAAAATCGAAACCAAGCGAAAGTGGGGAATGACACTTATGAGGTAGGGCTATGACCCTCAGTGTTCATTCTCTGCTTAGCTTCCAACCTTGAAATTGAAATCAAGCGAAAGTTGGGAATGGCACTTATGAGGTAGGGCTATGACCCTAGTGTTCATTCTTAACTTAGCTTCCAAACTTGAAACTGAAACCAAGCAAACGTTGGGGGTGACACTTATAAGGTAGGGCTATGACCCTCAGTGCTCATCCCTTACTTAGCTTCCAAACTTCAAACTGAAACCAAGCGAAGCCCCCGAACTTGAACTTAGAGTACTTGAAGTGAGGAAAGCCCGAACTTGAACTTGAAATGAGCGAAGCCTCGAACTTGAACTTAAAGTACTTGAAGTTATGAAAGCTTGAACTTGAACTTGAAATGAGCAAAGATTGACTTGGAACTTGAAGTATTTGCAGTGAGGAATGCTCGAACTTGAACTTGAAACGATCGAAACCCCCGAACTTGAACTTAGAGTACTTGAAGTGAGGAAAGCCCGAACTTGAACTTGAAACGAGCGAAGCCTCGAACTTGAACTTAAAGTACTTGAAGTTATGAAAGCTTGAACTTGAACTTGAAATGAGCAAAGATGGACCTGGAACTTGAAGAACTTGTAGTGAGGAATGCTCGAACTTGAACTTGAAACGAGCGAAGCCTCGAACTTGAACTTAGAGTACTTGAAGCGATGAAAGCTTGAACTTGAAGTACTTGAAGTGAGGAAAGCTCGAACTTGAACTTGAAACGAGTGCAGCCCCCGAACTTGAACTTAGAGTACTTGAAGTGAGGAAAGCCCGAACTTGAACTTGAAAGGAGCGAAGCCTCGAACTTGAACTTAAAGTACTTGAAGTTATGAAAGCTTGAACTTGAACTTGAAATGAGCAAAGATTGAACTGGAACTTGAAACGAGCGAAGCCCCCGAACTTGAACTTAGAGTACTTGAAGTGAGGAAAACTCGAACTGCAATTTGAAACGAGCAAAGCTTGAACTTGTACTTTGAGACAAATGAAGCCTTGAATGACACACTCGAACAACAGCTTGCACGATCATCCTTGGAGATAAAGGAATTAGAGGCCAAACCTGAGACAACGTTAGTCGAGCATGAGAGGCTTTCCAATTTGATTTGTGATGGAGGAGAAGACTTTGAAGCAACAGAGACTCGAGGTTACCAAAGTCCGTGAAGAGATCACCAATATTGAGTGTGCCTCTGTCATGACTGATGAATATGCTAAGTCTTTGGCCATGGCTCGTAAAAAACTTAAAGGACATACGTGAAGAATTGAGGAACTTCAAGTGGATGGCTTGACTTGATTGCCCCCTTTGTTTTCTAGATTAGATGTAAATACACCAATTGATGTTTCCTAGATTAAATAAAGAGCTAGAATTCCATTCATAGCCATAATTCTTTTTATTTTTCTTAAGGTTTGTCTCCTGTAAGACTTTTTTTTTTTTTTTTTTTAACTCTTCCAATGCATTGTATCAAACATTTATTCTTCCTTTGTCTATGCCATAATAAAAGTTCAAAATTTTATCTTCTACACAAAATGTTCCCTTTTTATTGCTTTGACTGAACTTAAGTTTTTTTTTTATTCTTAAGCTGCCTACGTACCCTTCAAATGGGAAGGGATCAAGTCATAACGTAGTTCAATATACAAATTTGATTTTTTTTTGTGCCGTTCACCTTTTTAACTCATGCGGGCCAGGAGTATCATGTAGTTTAGACTCTTATGATAAGGAGTATTTACATTTCATGCATAGAATTTTTTTAAGGAACTTTCATCTTCTTCAGACGTTTCAGGGTCCGTTTCTTCCTCTGTGGTGATGTGGTAGCATACGACTGTGTCTTTTTTCATCATCAGGGCTTTTCTCTTCGGTCTTGTGATAATAATATCATGTCGCTTTATTTTTAACGAACCCTCTGTATTTACAGAAACAAGCAATTTTCTCTTCATTCGTGAGGGGACAACGCTACGAATTTTCTCATCACCCTTTGTCTTGATTGGAGTTTCTGTTATGTTAGAAACTGATATAGGGGACCGTTCTTTACTTCTTTTTGTGGCTACACTCAACCTTTGGAAAGCTGATAGCCGTGTGGTAGGAGTTGAATGCACATTTTCTTTTTCTTCAGAAGCCATACTTAATCTTTGGAAAGCCGAAGGTCGTGTGGAGCCATAAGTTGGATGTTGACTTTCATCTTCTATTGCAGCTGTACTCAGTCTTTGAAAAACTGAGGATCGTGTAACCGACGGTCCAATGCGATCAAATGCAGAAGTTCTATGATCTATGTTTTCTTTAGCCTGTTCGGAATCATCGATTTCTTCCACTGTAATGTGAAGCGTATCAGCAACTTTTGCTTTCCCTTTTCTTGTGATTCGAACCGACTCAGGAGATTTATATCCAAGACCAGCTCTTGAAATGGGTATAGCATATCCCTCTTTTTGAAGCTTCTTCTGTGTTGAGGAAAGTTCAGGCCTTTGGTCAAAGATCCGTAAACTTTTAAACTCAGTATGCGCTGTGAAATCATAACCTGCCTTTGCCAAGAGTTTGTATGCTTTAGGATAAAACCCCTATTCTGTTCGTTTATCAGGCAGAGTTGCTTCTACTTGTTTGTCTTTGACCTCTTGTTTGGATATCTTTGTAAGAGGTGTGATAAAACTCTCTTTCAAAATTTCAATGTCGCCAACTCTTAAATTATTGGAGCATTCTGCAAATGGCGAATCACCCTTCTTGCGTCGAGATAAGGGAACATAGCACAAGACAGGAGCGTTTGTCTTCTTCTCTTCTGAACATAGTACCTTCTCATTTTTCGCCACTTCAGCTTTTGTTTGGCTTAGAGATACCTTGCTTTTCTGAGAAGTTTCTGCTTTTTCATTAAGCTCTTTTCCCGTGCTTGTTTGTTGCTCAGGTTTGTTGTTGCTTTTTATCAAAGAAACTTCTGACTGCATAGCTTCCCCCACATTGTCATTCTTCATATAAAACTTTGCATCAGCATAATGAGACTCAGCCTCTGAGAAGGGGTTGGTATCAGCATCAACCTTCTTGATACCATCTTGATGGAATTTAAAACACTGATGCAGCGTGGAAGTAACTACTCCATTTTCATGAATCCAGGGACGACCTAGTAACAACGTGTAGGTGGTCCTAGAGTCTATAACATGAAATAGGGTGTTAGCCTTTAAATCTCCAATAATGAGCTCTAGGCGAATCATGCCAATCGCGCGTTGTCCGCCTTGGTTAAATCCTTGAATTACCAACTTACTATTTGACAATTCTTGCATCAGAATGCCTAGTTGGTTCATGGTAGACTTGGGCATTATGTTAACAGCAGAACCATCATCAATGAGAATTCGACTAACTTTTTGCTCTCTGATGTAGCCTGAGACAAACAAAGGCCTATTATGAGGCTTCGACCCAAGTAGTAGATCTTCATCGGTAAAGGCTATGGATGTGCAACATGGAGCAACATTATTTGTCTGAGAAGTAGATGGTTTACAATCCTTTAACACCTCAATAAGAGTATTTTTGGTCTCTTGAGGGAGTGACAGTAAATCATCTATATTGAAGGACGACAAGTCTTCCAGCTTCATGATTGCTTCTGACGTAGTCGATGTAGCATTATCATCTTCTGTCACATTAACGACATGACATGTAACAATTTGATTGATTCCTGCAAGAAAAGTTCTTGGGAAGAATTCTTTTAGAGTTACTGGATGTGGAGGTTGGATATGCTCCTCATTTTCCTCTAAGATAGGCTTGAGCCTTCTCATATACTTCTTCCCATTTTTCCTTCGAGACTTGCTTTTTCTTTTGTGTTCTTGAAACAAGCGAGATTTCTTCTGAACCCAATTTTGCTTTTGGTTCTTCCGTCGGGTTACGAGTGTCCAGCCTCCATCTACGTCTTCAATTTGCCTAATGTTTTCTTGAAGATCCTCATCGTAGAGAGTCCTTTCTGGGAAGTCATTTCCTGGGGCCTCTGGTTGAGACCAAACGATAATAGGATCGAAGGTACCAAATTGGATTAAGCTTCCTCTCTGATCATAAGGTAAGCTTATAGGTGGTTGGACGCTAGGATGAGTTACTATGGCGACATGATTTGTTTGAGCTACTTCATCAAGATCTAGCTCGATTTTCTTTTCTTGAGCTAACTTCAAGATTAACTCCTTTAACACAAAACATTTCTCCACCGGATGACTAACGACTCGGTGATATTTACAATAATTGGGATCATTTACTTTTCCCCTCTCTTCGGGTTGTTTGCATTCAGGGAGTTCGATAAGTCTATTTTCCAACAGTTGCTCTAACATATCTGGGACGTCAGTGTCCGGAAAAGGATAGACTTTTTCTTGTCTTTCTTTCAAAGTTAGGCGTCGTTTCTCGCCTTCATTTTGACGCTTCTCCATTTTCTTTTCTCTTCTGTTAGAGGTAAACTTTAGGGGGGTCGTATTGACGACCATGGATTCCCTTATAGCACCCTTCAAGATTTTCTCAGTGCTCTTCACTTCTTTCTTCTCCTTTTTCGCATCGGGGACTGAAAAGTCTTTATTCCCTCTAGTAGCAATACTTAGCTCCATGTCATGAGCGCGAGTTGCTAATTCTTCAAAGGTGCTGGGTTTTATGCCCTGCAATATATAAAGAAGTTCCCAGTGCATTCCTTGCATGCACATTTCCACAGTGGATAATTCGGTGAGTCGATCTTTGCAATCAAGACTCAGAGCTCTCCAACGATTAATGTAATCAATGACAGGCTCATCTTTCCGTTGTTTTGTATTTGTGAGTTCTGTCATGCTGACAGTTCGCCTTGTGCTGTAAAAGCGATTTAGGAACTCTCTTTCGAATTGTTCCCAACTATCGATCATCTCTGGCTCTAAATCAGTATACCAATCAAAGGCATTTCCCTTTAAGGTTCGGACGAATTGTTTAACTAGGAGATCTCCACGAGTCCCAGCATTCTCGCATGTCTCAACAAAGTGAGCAATATGCCTTAGGATTCCCCTTTCCATCAAATTGTTGAAATTTTGGAGGTTGAAACCTGGTAGGCATCCTCAAGTTGTCAATTCTTTTAGTGTATGGTTTGGAATACATAAGAGAATTTTGAGTAGGTCCACCATATTGAGCTCTAATGGAGCTCATAATCATATCTTGGAGTTGCTGAACGGACAACGAAGCAATTGAAGTGGAATGCTGAGGCTGGTTTTCTTGCATGATAGCCTTCCCTTTGTCATTATTCTTTGCAGCGGGTGTTTGGCTTGATTCAGCGATATCACGACTTTCAATGTGATTTTTTAGAGAGGCAATTTCACAATCTCTCTCTTCAACCGCCTTCATCAGCATGTTGACCTTCCTTTCCAGTTCAGCCATTCTTTCTTCGCCTGTACCTATGTCAGCCATCATTACAGACATCACGTCAGGATCTGATGTCTCCTTTGCTTGCTCAGAAGATGAAGTAGAATAGTCAAATAAAGGATTTTCTTGGATGACCATTCCGCCTTGATTGGGCTCTGCCATCTGGGTCCATATCATATTTGCAATGACAGAGGCTTGTTCTTCTTCTGACTTTTGAATTTCCTTGGAGCGTCCGCGAGTAATTGGTCCCACGTACGAGTCGCTTGAAGTCTTGGAAGCAGCTTTCTTGGATGCCATCGCTTCTTTAGAACTTCTTTTTTTTTTCGTAGATCTTGGATGAGAGAAAGAGATGAAAGGTAGAGAGGTCCCACTGGGAGTGCCAAACTGTTCACACGAGACTTTCGAAGAGAAAATTTAATTCGTGAAAAACGATTACTTGTATATATTGATTTCTATGTAAGTAATTGTGGAATACAATCTCTAGTTACAATCCTTTGATGCTTTCTCTCAAGGTAACTTTGATCTACAAAGTCTTCAAGAAACTTTAATCTTCAGAGTCTTGAAGGTTTGTTCGCCTTTGAAGGATTCTCCTGGATGATTGAAGTAGACTTCTGGCTTCAGGTCTTCAGTCTTTTAGATGACTTCACTTCAATCTTCAAGCTTGCAGGAAAATCTAGGTTTTGGTCTTCAAAGTCTTGTAGGAGGATTGGAGCTTCAATCTTCAGGATCTTGCAGAGAGCTTCAATCTTCTAAATCTTGCAGAGGTTTCAGTCTTCAAAGTCTTGCAGAAGTTTTTCTGAATCTTGCAGAGGCTTCAGTCTTCAGAGTCTTGCAGAAGTTTTTCTGAATCTTGCAGAGGCTTCAGTCTTCAGAGTCTTGCAGGAAGCTTTAAGCTTTTGAATTTTGCAGAAGCTTCAATCTCCGGAGTCTTGCAGCAGGATCTGGACTTCAATCTTCAAGATTCTTGCAGGAGGAATGAGGCTTCAATCTTCAAGTCTTGTAGAAGGAATGGAGCTTCAATCTTCAAATCTTGTAGGAGAATCAGAGCTTCAGTCTTCAGAGTCTTCTGAGAGCTTCGATCTTTCTCTTCTTCCTTTCTTCTGCTGCCCCCCCTTCAAATGAGCCAAGACCTCTATTTATAGAGTTTCCAAAGGCCTTCATGGGCCTGGGCTTAAATTGGGCTTGGGCTCATCCATGGGCTTGGATGAATTTTGGGCTTCAGGCCCAATTATCTTAATAACCTTGGGTTTAAATTGAACCCAATTTAATCTAACCTTATGAACTTAATCATACTTTAATTTAATTTCATGAACTTTAGGCTAAATTGAATTTTTAGGCTAAATGATCATTCGATCTTGAGTTTAATCATCATTGGATTCGATCAAGACCATTAACACAATTAGACGACCACAAAATTGCCACGTGGCCTTTCTTATTTTGCCATAATTAATTTTGAGATATGTATTAATTTGTGACACCCCAAAATTAAATAATGACGTGACAATTTCTAATTGGTTGGAAAATTTCTATGCCAATAGTGACGATTTAGTTTTTGTAGTTTCAAATTTGTAACAATTTAGTCTCTAAATTTTAGGATGTAACAATTTAGTCTTTGTACTTTCAAATTTGTAACAATTTAGTCTCTATCGTAAAAAATTATTGTTAAAATTTAATGAGATTTCTTACCTAGGTAGATGAATAAATTAATTAGGGGTATAATATGTTTATAAACTACAAAGTTTAAATGTCAAAGTGAGCATAACTCAACTGTAATTGGTATATATCCTCGACCAAGAGGTCAAAGATTCGAATCCCTCCCCTCCCAAGTGCTATGGTGATCTCAAAAAAAAAAAAAAAAAAAAAAAAAGACAAAGTCTAAATCATTACATGATACAAATTGACCTTTAAATTTGATGAATTTTTTTACAGTAAAGACTAAATTGTTAAAAATTTGAAAGTACCGAAACTAAATCGTTAAAAAAATAAAAGTTCAGAGACTAAATTGTTACTCCCATAAAAGTCCAGGGACGAAAAGTAATTTTAACCTAGTTTTTATATTAACTTGATTTTATAAAGAAGAAAACTATTTGCGTTCTTAAAAACAAAAGTTTATTAGGAAAACATAGTTCTTATTCAAAAGAATAAAAATTCTATTAATTTTTTTTTTCCAGAAACAAGTTTTCCTTATAGTACTGAAATAATGTAGTGATTTTTTAATTAAATGAAATGCACAAAGATTTTAAACTTTAATGCATATCTAAATATTGATACTTGATAGTTCATCAATTTAAATCTCACTAACTTTTTTTTCTCAAAAAAAAAAAAAAAATCTCACTAACTTTTAAATCAATCAAACATAAATTTGTCGACCTGTTTAGGTATATACCCACATAAAAAAAATTAAGGATACTCATATGATTGAAAATTGAATTTGTATAGCCAAACACTATGGTTAATACGAGGAAATGTGTTAGGTTGTTCAGTTACATCTTCATACAAAATTTAAGGATACATTTTTTTAATAAAATTTAAGGACACATTACTTAAGGATACATCTAATACAAAATTAGATTGATATAACCAAACACTAAGGTTGTATGTTGGGTGTTCTTCTATCGTGCGACCGGGTGGCTTATGTACAATCTATGGTCCACGCTTCCTATATGTTCAGGGCGGGCGACATGAACTCTGATTCGATTCAAGTATTCAATCTCGTTGTTGAGATGTCCAGTTGACTCCTTAACCTTGATAGAAAGATGTCTTATTCAATAATTTGTACATAAGAGTAAGGAATTTTGAATGAACTAATGTGAATGAGTGTAAGCCTCGCTGCTTGAAAACACGTAGTGCTGACCACACTAAGAGACATGAAATCACAGGTAACGCCAGTTGGCGAAGTGATTTTAAGAATCCCTAGCTAGCAGTACAAAAAGAGAGGTCGTGATGATATTTATCCACTTGTGTATCGCTCCTCTTGGAGTAGATCCTACATCCAACTAAGTCTTTGACCAGGGGACATGAGAATTCCCACTATTGTTGGCAAGCCAGCTAGACCGTGAGCGCGATGGAAACGAGCTTCCCAAAAAGCCAGTTCGAGATTCAGAGTCAGCATAAAATGAAGGGGACAACCTAATGTCGTTGACAAAGCCAACTGCTTGGGTTGCGGGCAGAGAAAAGCGGACATGAGAGGACTTGGGTCAAGGAGCATCGTATGATTAAGAGAGTCATTCCATTTAGGACAAGTCCTTGTGGTTATGGGGGCAGACACAGACAACTTGTTGTCTAAGCCAATTGGTTAGACGACAACGACTTCACTTATTAGATTAGTATTAGTCACCTATCCCAAAATCAAAGGAGCAAGAGAAAGAACAAGAAGTGTGGAAGCTGTAGGATTGATTTTTTTTATTTTGGGGGGGGGGGGATAAGTTGATTCTTCACAAGCTTATCTCCGCTCCGACCATAATTTGTTGGGTTTCTCCATCTCCCCTAAACTTCTTCTGGTCTTTGGCCTAAGCTATATGAGACAGAGATTCATCTCACGTACGGTTCGGAGGTCAAGCCCCACCTGATTAGTAATGGTACGACTTAGGTCAATTAACACTAAGAAGAAACAATTCACTCAATGATTATCTTTGGGTTCTGAACTCCATAAGGGGATGGAGTGTTGTTGTTTGCGAGGTCTTGATTATTTATATGGACCCACTTCTCATTTCATTTATGTCTATGACATATTAAACACAAAATTGTAAGTTTATGAAATTAACCATTAGAACTTTTTAAAGTTAAAAAATTTATTAGAGACAATTGGAAGTTCAATCAGCTATTAGACACTTTTTAAAGTTTAGAGACTTATTAGATACAAATTTAAGAATTCAAACACAAAATTTGTAATATAACCATAATATCAATATAATTTTAAATGCATATATAATATTTAAATTAAATAATATTAATTAAAAAATTATAATAAACAATTATAAAATTATTCAGGATTCGAAACGCAGAACTCAAACGTGCTACTCTCCTCTGTGCCCCCGCATAGCCAACGAAGCAATGAAATTTTGGTTACATTAGTTAAATCAGTATATAAATATATAATACAATCATAATTCCAGGGGCAGGTGTTCCCTCTCACCTCTACGTGCATCTGCCCCTAAATCCCATAATTCATTGATATTTTTGATAATTTAACCGTAATATTTTACACAAATATGAAAATTTCAAGACTAAACTTGTAATTTAGCCTATATTAAATAAATAATTGTAAATATAACTTTTCTCTTAAAAAAAACCATCAATATTTTAATTTTATATGATCACAATCCATTAAAATCTATGAATCATTAACCTATATGTTTTCTCAAAAAAAAAAAAAAAAATCATTAACCTATATGTATTGATTTACTATATAAATCACATTAATCATTTTGATTGACTACATAATCATTAGCATCTATTTATACACATGACTATATAATATATCATTAGCATCTCAACAACCTCGACATTTTTACCATTTTTTCCTTGTGTTAGTTCGAATTTCTTCATCTCATAAAAAATGAACTATGTTGTAATTTTTACTCTATGTTATTTATAGTATTTTAAAAATATTTTTTCTAGTTCAACTCTATCTTGACTTAACAAGTCGGTAACTAATTCCCACCAGCAAAGATTCGTACAAGACAAAAACTAAAAACCAGGGAAAGGAAAGCGATGGGCATGCAAAATGAATATATAAAGACATACACATCCATGCATACATATAGGTTAAATTTTTGCACCTTAAAACTTATTCTATTTTACTCCATAAATTTTTAAATGCAATAAGTCTAACGATAAGTGTACAAGTCAAGTTTTAATATTGTGTATAAATGAATACCAAATGTCGTCTTGTGGGTTAGAGTTTCTAGTTCACAATTTAACTACCACAAAATCTAATGTTCAGTCATTTTATTTGGTAGATTGATACTAAATTGTTGCATTTTTTTTTTTTTTTGACAACATGTGAGGTGAGGAAATTTGAACCACAGACCTGTCGGTCATTAGTACAATTCTTATTGCCAGTTGAGCTACACTCATGTTGACAATAGTTGCAACTTATAATTATAATAACCAAAATATGTATAATATTTTAATAATGCATAATATGTTAGTGTTGAAAGAGAAAATTTGACCAATCACAAATTGCCACGTCATTACATGAAATTAATGACGAAATTATAATTAATTAAATTTGAAACCAATTATAAATTGACATGTGTCCCAAATTTAATTTGAAGACAAAATTGGCCAATTATAAATTTATAGAGCCAAATTTCTATTTGATCAATTAATTAAAATTAAATTATTTTGATCAAATTAATTAAAAAAATAATTATTTGGATCAAATTTGGGTCTTTTAAATATTTGGGTCATATGGTTTTGGGTCAAATATGAACCAGACCCAAGACTAAATAGTTGAGCCCAAGACCAATAAAGCCCAAACCCAAGTTGTTGGCCCAAAAGTCACCAAGGCCCATCCAACGAGAACTCTATAAATAGAAGGGTTCTCTTCCATTTTAGGGGAGGAGAATTTGGAAGCTCTCACCTAGAGTCAGAGAATTCAGAGAAACTCCACCAAGACTTCTCGAAGATCGAAGACCCTTTCAAGACTAGAAGACTTCAACAATCCTTGAAAACCAAAGACTTTTCAAGACTTCATGACCCCGAGACTTCTTGAAGATCGAAGACCCTTCAAGATTAGAAGATTTCAACAATCCTTGAAGACCAAAGACTTTTCAAGACTTCAAGACCCTAAGATTTCTTGAAGATCGAAGACCCTTCAAGACTAGAAGACTTCAACAATCCTTGAAGACTAAAGACTCTTCAAGACTTCAAGACCCTAAGACTTCTTGAAGACCAAAGTCTCTGTAAGACCCCAAGGCTTCAAGACTTCAAGACCCCAAGACTTCTTGAAGACCAAAGACTCTTCAAGACTAGAAGACTTCAACAATCCTTGAAGACCAAAGACTCTTCAAGACTTCCAGACCCTAAGACTTTTTGAAGACCAAAGACTCTTTAAAACTCCAAGGCTTCAAGACTTCAAGACCCCAAGACTTCTTGAAGACTGAAGACTTTTTCAAGACTAAAAGACTTCAACAATCCTTGAAGACCAAAGACTCTTCAAGACTCCAAGACTTCAAAAGCTCAAAGAATCAATTGAAGCTTCAGACTCGAGCACAAGCGCTACAGCCCTCGAGTGAAACATAATCACACACAAGAGAGAGAATCAGAGGATTAAAGTTAGAGATTGTACACCCACACACATAATACATCAATAAAAATATATATTTATTCCACGTGTCTCCATCTTCGAAGTTACGTGTGAACAGTTAGGTTGATATTTAATTTTTTTTTTGAAAAATGGTTGATATTTAATTTCAAAGTTCTTATAAGATAATTAATTCAAATTTTATATGATTTAAATTACAATATTGGGTTTAATCTAGATATTTCTATATTTCGATAAGAAAAACCAGACAAAATGTTATTTCAATTATAAAAGAAAAAGTAAGAAAAAATAAATTAAGATAATAGAAGCAAAAAATTAAATTTAAAATAGAAAATGAGGATTGATGGTGAATCATGTTTCAACGATGTAAAGAAAAATGTTGTAAAAAAAAAAAAAATGTAAAGAAAAATAGTTAGTAAGAAAATCCACCAGATTTTTAGGAAAATTAAGTTGAAAAGCTACTGTTAATGACTTCGGCAAGTCAACGAAATTGAAAATATACTTTTTATATAAATTAAATTATAATTAGTTTTATCAAACACTAAAAGCGATTAAAATTCTTTTATGATGAGAATCTATGGAAAAAGTGTTGGAGTTGATTTCACTAATTGGATTTTATAAGTTGATTTCACTAAATGCAAAAAACATACCATTGTTTCAAAAGTTAAGAAATTTAAGGTCATAAGTGTTTCTCTTGAACACAATTAAGGGTCCGTTTGGAATACATTTTAATTTAAATGTTTTTCAAGAATGCATTTTTTAAAAAACATTTTGTATAAAAATTGTTTAGAATTTAAACACTCATATGTTTGGTTGCATTTCCTCACAAATGTTTTTCTACACAAGTTATTGTTTACCTAAGAAGTCTTTTTTAAAAAGTTGGTTTCAAGTGTTTCTCTCAAAATGGTTTATTTACCAATCTCATTTTCTAATAAGTCATTTTTAGTGGTTGCCAAACTCTATAATTTTTTTCAAAATGATTTATTTTCAAAATCAAACACTTGAAAAGTTAAACCAAACACACCCTAATTCTCATGAAAATTAAGAAACCAATATTCCTATCTTGTTTTACTAACAAGCACGACCTTAAGTCTACTTCTTTTAATAACTTCTAAAGAGCAATCCTAAATCTCCAAAGAGTGTCGTTTCAACACTACCTCTTCGAATTTTAGGCTTTAATTCACTCCTGTAGTTGCTTGATTATTGTCGATGCTTTGGCCCAATTAGACTAAATTTCCTGATTTATCTCTTGAAATTCTTTATTTTAATTTATTTCAATTGTTTGATTCCTACAAAATGAATAGATATATGTATATGAAAATAGCTTTAAAATCACATAAACTACCAATAATTAAGCTATAAAAATAGCACAGAAAATATTATATCATCCCTGCACTTTCAAGACCATTTGAATATCCTTGAACTTCTAAAAAGTAACCATTCTAGTTTTACATTTATTTTACTTTTAACATATTGGTAGTATGTCTTCGAGTATGTGTATTAACATGTTATTGCACGTGTGTGTATATATATATGAGAAAAATACACTTTTAGTCCCTGAGATTTGAGTTAGGTTTCATTTTGGTCTCTGAGTTTTCAAACTCAACAATTTAGCCCCTGAGATTTGGTTTTAGTTAGTGGTTACTGTTGAAGAAGAAGAAGTAGTGGAAGAAGAAGGAGGAAGAGAGAAGGAATAAAATAATTAAAAATAATAATACTTTTATTATTTTAATATATTTTTAATTTTAAAAAATTTAAAAATAATTTTTTTAAATAAAAAAATAGTGCCACGTCATCCGTCCATTAGTTTTTAACAAAAAATGGATGGAGGGACCAAAATGAAACTAAAACCAAACCTCAGAGGCTAAATTGTTGAGTTTGAAAACTCAGGGACCAAAATGAAACCTAACTCAAACCTCAGGGACTAAAAGTGTATTTTTCCATATATATATATATATATATATTAGGTAAATAGTTATTTTTTTAAAAGTTCATCAACTCAAATAAACATTTTCATAGTTGGACTAAAATGAAATAAGCATGATACTTTAGGGACCAGTAAAAAGAGATAACAATAGGTAAGTAGCAAAATAGTTATTTTCTTAAAGTTTATGGACTGAAATAAACATTTTGATAGTTAAAGGACTAAAATGAAATAAGCATGATACTTTAGGGACCAAATGAACATTTTAAAGTTTAAGAACAAAAAAATGAAACAAACCTAAAAATTCATGAACCAAAATGCGATTTAAACTTATAAAAGGTTAATGTCAATAAATATTTATGAAAAAAATCATAGAACTGGAAAACAGTAAAATAAATTAGTAAAAAAAATTCTTTATTAATATAGTATTATATTCACACAAATGATATTTTGTTAACATGCTTATATATTTTGTTGATATTTTCAAATATAATGAAAATATTAAGTTCCATTTGGTAACCATTTTGGTCCCGTTTGATAACCATTTGGTTTTTGAAAATTATACTTGTTTTCTCTCAAATTTCTTACCATGAGGTTCATCTTTGTTAAGTACACATTTGCATTCCTATCCAAAATCTAAAAACAAAAACAAGTTTTTGGAAGCTGCTTTTTTTAGTTTTCAAAACTTGACTTGGTTTTTGATAAAATAGGAAGAAGATAGATAATAAAACATAGAAAGTTATAATTGGAACTAGAGTTTGTAGGCTTAAGTTTAAAACACCAAAAACCAAAAATCAAATGGTTATCAAATGTGGTCTTCGTTTTTTGTTTTTGGTTTCTAAAAATTGTGTTTTTCTCTCAATCTTCTTACAACGGTTTTCATTTTTGTTAAGGAGACATTTGAGTTCCTAGCCAAATTCCAAATTCCAAAAACAAAAAAAAGTTTTTGAAAACTACCTTTTTTTTTTTTTTTTCAAAATTTAACTTCGTTTTTTAAAATATGGGAAATGACGTAGATAACAAACAAAGAAACTTGTGGGTAAAAATAGTGTTTATAAGCTTAATTTTTAAAAACAAAAAACAAAAAACGAAACGGTTATCAAACGGGCCTAATTAATTTAATTTTTATGTAAGCACCAAACCTTTTGGTATATGAAAACAGGCTAAATTATAAAAAATGCCCTTTAACTATGGGGTTTGTTTCAAAAATGCCCCTGAACTTTGAAAAGTTTAAAAAATACCCCTGAACTTTGAAAAATGTTTCAAAAATACCCTTGCCGTTAATTTTTAGATGGAAACCGTTAAAGTTTCAGTTTCAAAAATACCCTTGAACTTTCAAAAAAATTAAAAAAATAGCCTTATTGAAAAATGCTTCTTCTTTTTTCCTCCTCTCATCATAAATTCTAACGGTTTCCATCCAAAAATTAATGACAATGGTATTTTTGAAACTTTTCAAAGTTCAGGGGTATTTTTTATAATTTAGCCTATGAAAACATCATGTTAATAGAAATTCCATACCCTAAATTTTGTCCATCTAAACTTAGTTTAGTTTTTTTAGTTCAATAATATACCTTAACCAGTTGGTCGAGATTCAAATTTTCAACTTTTTATGAAAGATATATGTCTTAACAACCTTCCTTAATAAATAAGATATCTATATTTTGGCTAAAAAGTGGTGATTTAAAATTCCCACCCTAATAAAAATTGTGATGTCATAGTCATTTGTGTGTGTCTATATCTATATTATATAAGTTATTACTAATCAAATTGTAATTGCTTCCACGTATTGTGTTTGTACACTAAGCAAATTTAGTCATTGCCAAACTTACAAGCTACGTTTTTATTCCTTCCTCCTTTTTACTTTGTTTTATTGCTTTTCCCCTCACCTCCTCGTTGTTAGTGTGTGGTCGCTCATTCAACTTCTTCAATAAACACCTTTCTCTTTATGCTATTCCAACGTTTCCATTTCTTTTTTTTTTTTTTTTCATAAGGAAAATGATGAACTTGTTGCTTTGATAAGGAATAGAGTTTTTTTTTCTTCTTCTTCTCAAAAAAAAAGAAAAAAAAAAAAAGAATAGAGTTTTTTTTTTCCCGACAATTGAGGGGCGGAAAGATAGAATTTTGACCTTTAAGAGAGAATTTATCGAAGGGAGTCAAGCTATATATATATAATGTGATTGAAAATTTTGTATGGCTTATATGTATGAGAAAGAAACGGCAAAAATGCAAAGTATTTTGAATCAATATCTATTGGTTATTAGGGGTAGAGATGTTCATGGGTTGGGATGAATTCCTTGTATATTATTCGTGTTTTTTTTTTCTTTTAGATATCAATTAAATGGTTTAAAAATTTTTAAACCTCTTAATAGCAACAAGAGATACTATTTCATATCAAATTATCTAATATTATATCCACTTAAATATTCAAACATATATATAAAAATTATCCATAATCATTAAACACAATAAAACTTTCAACTTAAAGTTTACAAATATTCAATAATCTCAAAGGATATAAACATAACAGTGTTTTTTATTGGAAAGTTAGCATAGAATTCTTTTCTTTTAAGATGGCGCGGGGACAAGGACGAAGATAAAGAATATATTCCTTTTCTTCATCCCATTTAGCTCATGATAAATTTTTCCTCTCATTTCACCCTTTTGTTCCCTTCCTATATGGGGATTCCTTACCTCGTTAAAGGCGGATCCTCATACGGGAAAAAAGAACTTCCTCACTAGAGGATATCTATAGATTTTTTAATCTATATCCAATTTTTTTAACTCTAAGATGATTATATTGTTTTATTCATTCAGTTATATTCAAATTGATAAAATATGATTAAAAAAAATACAACTTTTTTATAGAAAAAAACTATTACCCCACATATGAGGTGAAAATTGAATTTATAACTTCTATTGATAATTTAACCACTCTAATTCTCTCTTTTCATTTCTCTCTCTACCGAGAAATTTTATAACAACGGAGAAAGATTTGACATGCATAATCTTTCGATTCTAAAACTTTGTCGGGACAAATTAGAAAATTTATAATCCAAAAGATCTCAAGAATTAAATTGATATACTTTTAAAATTAAGACAAACCATAAGTCCATCTCTTTCTTCTTTGCTCCCTTTTATGCTCCAAGTTTTTCACTTTTCCTTTCTTCCCTCTCCAAAGGCCTAATTTTGGCCCGGGCCCCCTCTTCTCAATTAAGCCAAAAGCAAGTTATAAATTGAACGCAACACATTCGTACATGTGTATGTGTATGTGTGTGTGTCTGTGCGTGCGTGTTCGTTTCTTTTTCTTCAGAAACACTCTCTCAGTCCACAGGCTCCATCGCCCAAAGCCCCCATATATATAAAGACAAGAAGAAGAGGAAGAAAAATAGTAGAATAAACTTGTGAGTGAGAGAGAGAGAAATTTAAAAAAAAAAAAAAAATGGAGAAGGTGGTGTTGAATAGTGGTGTAAGTCATCTGTTTGTGACGTTGTTTCTGGCGGCGGCGGCGGGAGTAATGGTGATGCCGGCGATCACCGACGTGACCATGGCGGCGCTCTGCCCCGGCCGCGACGAGTGCTCCCTTGCCATCTATCTCAGTGGCTTCCAACAGGCGGTAAATTATCAACTTTAATTTGCTTTTTTATTCATTCTCTTTCACTTTTTCTCTTCTTCTTCTTACAGTTCTTTTTGCAACGTGCCTGCATTGGCAACCGTTTTTGCTTCAAAATTTGAATTTTCAATTTGATATTTTTCACTTTTAAAAATTCTTAATTAATTAAGGATGTGTTTGGTTAAATTTCGAGTGTTTAATTTTGAAAAAAAAATTCTAATGTTTGACAATCACTAAAAAATGATTTATTAAAAAATGAGATTGAAAGCAAATTTTTTAAAAAAGGTTTTTAAATATATGATAACTTGTGTATAAAAACACTTATGAGGAAGTGTAACATATGAGTGTTTAAATTCTAAACAATTTTTATACAAAATGTTTAAAAGAAAGTGCATTTTTGAAAAATACTTAAACTAAGATGTATTCCAAACAGGTCCTAAGTGATATTTTTTAATTCAACAAATTATTCACTAAACTATGCTGGGATGGATTTGTTAAAGAATTTTGTTATTAGTGTTATAAATAAAACCCAGTTTCTTTTAAATGATAATTTAATTCATATATATATATATAAATTAATTTTGTTTGGCAGATGTGTAAAATTTTGTTGATAGGTGGGTGGACGCTTTAGATTACAATTTTGTTAATAAAATTAACTTCTTTTTTTTTTAATGGAATAACATAGTTGATTTTTTTTTTTTTAAATATACTCCGGATAAATTTGAGAAGTTTAAGAATTGAGAGTCAAATTGAGAATTATCTAAAATATTATGAGTTATTTTATATATTTAGTCTTAATGTTTCAAGTGATTATCGACATTAACTATGGAAGAAATGTGATTTCGGAGTTGTTGAATACAAGACTATTTGTGTAAGTACGTACATTATATCTAAAAACTTAAGTTGATTGATAATATATTTTATATTTTATATATTTTTTTTACTACATATCAATGATATCATATGGTATATACTTTTTTTTGTTAAAAAATAAAAAAAAGAGCTTGGATCAATCTAAAAAATCTAGACTTCAACATAAACTGAATAAATATATATATATATAGATAGAGTGTTTTGTCATATTATAGTTTTTTTTTTTTTTTTAAGTGTCATATCATAGGTTGGTTCAGTCTTGTAGTTAAGGAAAAAAATCAAGCTTTATATTTGGTAACTTTTTTGTATCTTAACCAACTACCTATAATGTAAATTTAGCTATATATAAATCCATAATTCTAAAACTCATTTTTCTACCCAATTTAAATCTAAATTACATAGTCAATTTGAACAAAATTCAATCATTCTACATCTATCCCTTTTTAGTTAGAATAATAAACCATCTGTCTTTGAAATAGTAAATAGTGTCTTTATCCACTGTACTACTATGTACAGACTGACGTATTTATACATGTATTTCAAACGAAAAGATTCTCGAATCTTCACTTTCACAGTGGTTGAACTAATATTTAAAGCAGATAAAAAAGCGACAAGAAAAAAGAAAACGTCCAAAATAGTTGGGCCCCACACGCTTTTATGTAGCTCTCAGTCTCCCCCACCGGTCACACTTGATTTCCTTTTGTGTCAAGTTGTGAGAGGAAAAGAATCTCCGGCGTGAAGTGAACTTCATAACCTTCATGAGCATGAGAGAAGTTTCCCCTTCTTTCCAACTTCCAAAATAGTGCTCCACTTTCAAACTTGAAATGGACATCCAATCTTTACTTTTTCCTCTAAGGATATCATAACAAATAAATATAATCAATTACAAAAAGTAGAATAAATTTCGAATCTCCCACTACCTAGCTTTTAATTTTATAGTAAAGAGGATATGTCTTAACCAGTAGAGCTATGTTTAGATTGACATCTAATTTGTCCTTTTTTTTAGTTCAATAATTTATGAGGGTGAGAAGTTTCGAACCTCTCACCTCTTGTTCGAAGTATATGTCTTAATGAGTTGGGTTATGTTTATATTGGGAATTGACACGTAACTTATCAGGTTAAAGATATTGGTGACTTTTTTTTAAATGTTGTAGCTTTTGATTTTTATTGTAACATTTGAATTTTGTAATAATACGAAGAAAAAAAATATATGTTTTTAGATTAATTTTAGACCATGTTTGAGAGTTTATATGATTCTTATCATCTTGTCTTCTCTAGGAAAAAAGTAAAAAACAGTTGGTACTTTTGACCAAGTAACTTACTAGAAAGCACTTTAAAAGTATCAAATATCTAATTCAAGTACTTTTGTTATCCATGCTTATTCTAGAAGCAATCTCAAATACACTTTTTACTCCTCTAAGTTACCTCTAATTTATTAGTTTACAATCTTTAGTTTAACTTTATAGAATAATAATTGATTTATTATTCAAATTCAAGACTATAACTTCAATAGAATCGAAAATTTAAATTTGAAAAACTAATAAACCAAAAGAAAACTAAAAATGGTAAACTAGGAACCAAAGTTTTAAATATCAATGTCAAATAGAAATATCAAGACCTCATTATTACATAAAATTCAATAGAAATATCAATAAGATATCAATGTGGATGAATATTTCAGAAAAATGAGAAAATTCATAAAAATCAATAAACAAAACCTTGTGCAAAATTGCAAATTTTTATAAGGAAAAATTCCACAAACCACCCTTGAACTATAAGATTTGTTACAATCACATCCTCGAAATTTTTGATTTGATCAATCTTCCCTTCTATATTGTTAAGTGTTGCAATCAACCCATTTTATTAGTTACATATTTTAAAAAAATAAATGAGGGATTTATTGCAATACTTAACAAAGTAGGATCAAATTAAAAATCAAGGGTGTGATTGTAACAAACTCCATAACTTAGGGGTGGTTCATGTATTTTTTTCTTATAATAAAAACTTCAAAGTTATCTATTCATCCTTCATGTTGATATCAAACTTAGGACATGTAAAAATATGATACGAGTAATATGTTGATAGTTTAGAGATCAGATTGACACAATTTTAAAAGTTTAGAGATTAAAATAGCCATCAATGTTCAAATTTAAGAATCTAAAAAGGCAGTGGAATTTACAGATAACGGGATTTGGAGCGGTAGTGATAACGCCACTGGTCGGGAATCTGTCGGACAAATACGGAAGGAAAGCGCTGCTCACATTACCGATGACAGTGTCGATTATCCCACTCGGTAATTTCGCATCTAATTTAATTTAATATTTATTTTATTTTTCCTTGGGTTTAATGATGATTGTTGTTTGGGAATTGGGTGGTGTTTGTTTCGTGTGCCAACTTTATCCTGTTCCTTGTTAGTGCTCAACTTCCCACGTTTGTGTCTCTTCTCAAATGGGATTCCCATTCCCCTTATCATGGATAATTATTACTTTCGTTGGGTTAAAGCCATTCTTCCCATCAATTACTTTTGTTTGGACTGCATCCTAAAACCTCCAGTTCGGTGGCCCACGTGTCGTCTGCACGCCTCTTTGGTCAAAAGATGATGAAATTAAGTTAAATTTTCTAGAGAAAGAATAATAATAAAAAATTTTCAAAAAAAGAATAATAATAAAAATTTGGTTAAATTATAAAAAATACCCAGAATTATGGAGTTGGTTTCCATTATAAGCTTTTAAAAATTTCATTTTAGCCCTCGAAGTTTGAAGTTTGTTTTAAAAGAACTTTTGAAAATGATGTGTTTGCATGAGTTCTTATTGTTTTTTCCACATATGTATATGTTCAAATATGTTCAGACAAGCAAGAATACATATGTAAACATGTCATTTTTCGTCCATAAATTTAACGAAAAAATGCATTCAAGGGTTGTTTTGAAAGTTCAAAGGTATTTTTGATAATTTAGGCCCCGTTTGATAACCATTTGGTTTTTAGTTTTTGGTTTTTGAAAATTTGGCTTATTTTCTTCCAATTTTCCAACCATAGTTTTCATATTTGCCAATGACACATTTGAGTTCCTAGCCAAATTCTAAAAACAAAAACAAGTTTTTGAAAACTACTTTTTTTAGTTTTCAAAATTTGCTTGGTTTTTAAAAACAAGGAAAGAAAAGTATTAGCAAAACATAGAAACTTGTAGGTGGAAGTATGATTTATAAGCTTAATTTTCAAAAACCAAAAACCAAAAACCAAATGGTTATCAAACGGGGCCTTAACTAAATAATTTTGATAGTTGAATTTTCAATTTCATTAAATTTGACCTTTGAGCTTCTTGCAATTTTTGTCATCTTTTCAATTTTTGCTAATTTATCGACTAATTTTAACAAAAAGTAAGGTAAGCATCTCTAAAAATTCATTAATTTCTATAAAATCAAGCATGATTTGTTTGATTAATGCACAAATTAACCATTAAATAATTTTGTCAAAACTCATAAAGTTGAACAATTTTAAGCTATAATTTTGTTTTTATTTGAATTCTCATCAATTTTGTACCATACATATGCATGTGAGAATACTTTTTTTTTTATTTATTTTTTTTATTTTTTATTTTTTTTTTTAACGATCTTTCAAACATAGCCTATCACAAGGTAAAATTGCAATACTTATCTTAGTCTGAGGTTCAATTGGATTAAATTGAACGGTTTAAGGTAATGATATTGATACAACTTGACAAGTTTACGGGTAAAAAATATTTTATTTTCTTTCCAAATTCCTATTTTAGTTCTTATAAATTTAATTTTAGAGTTAAATTACTATTTCAATTCTCATAAATTTAACTCTAGGTTAAATTACAAATTTGTTCCTATAGTTTGGGCATAGTTTCACATGTTATTTCTTACGATTTTAAAAGTTATAATTTAGTTCTTATTATTTATGCTTTGTTTCAATTAGATCTCTATACTCTAGTCAAGCCTCTTAAATAAATCTTTACTGAAAGAGCATATGTTTTTTTGTTTGGCTAATTGTGTTAGTTGATTGTATTGGAGTTTAAGACAATAATGATGCAAACTCCTTTAAATTAGTGATCACGAACACTTTTGGCTTAACTTAAAAAAAGATCACTCATATACTTGAATATGACTCGACTATGGAGACGCGATCAATCAAGTATAAGGTGAACTAGTTCCTTGCCCTGGATTTGAAACAATTCCTAAGTTGGGTGAGCAGTCCAACTTAGTTCCATGAAAGAGTTGAGACTCTTGGTTTGTTGGAGCCCACAAAGGGGGAGGGATTTCTCATACAATTTTTATTCACAAATCCATGATAAAACAAACTTTCTTTAGATGTTGAAAATTTTAGCTTATGTATTCCATCAGTAGAAACCCTAATTATAATAATGAGAGATAAAATCTAATCCTAGTAATAATTACAAGTAAATAAAAGGCTAATAAAAATAATTTTTCACTTACAAGAAACATGGATCACCATTAATTACAAGAGTCTCAAAGGAAATGGATAGAAAGGAAGAAATGGATCCTAGATCTTCTTTTTTACTGTCCAAAAAAAGTGTCAACATTTGGTCAAGAGAATAACAATAACAATTCTTAAAAGCTATAGAGACTAAACTAATACAAGTTCAGTCAAAGCGAGCATAGCTCAGCGGTAATTGACATGTACCCTCGACTAAGATGTCAGAGGTTCGAATCCCCCATCCCAAATGTTGATGTACTAAAAAAAAAAAAAAAAAAAACTAATACAAGTTCAAATCTAGGAGGAGAATGAGATATTTTAATCTATAAATTATCCATACATTTGTACATACATGTGGATATACATATGTGTTACATTCCTTTAAATGATTAAGGGTCGTATGTTTGGTGGAAAATTATTTAACGTGATTACCACAGCGTGCTTGTTCTCCATTCTATTAGATGTATGGTTAAATTGTAACAATTTTTAGTTTCTCTTAATTTAATGGATAAGACACTAATTACCACTACAATAATTCATATTTTTTCTGATGTAAAAAAGCGTCAAAAAAAGTAAAAGTGTGTTGGTAAAGGTTACCTCGATGAAAACATTTTGTCGAGATGGTTCATCTACCAAAAACCTGTAGGGAAATTTCACACCAAAACATAGCAAACTTTGGCAAAACTTACTTTTGCCAAGAGTACTTGCTAGCTTTGGGAAAATGTATTTTTGTAGTGCACCACTCTAAAAAGTTTATGGTTTTTCGATTCTCCACCTCCACGATTGTTGAACTAAAATAAGAATTACTAGATCATATTATTCTAAAGAATATTTTTTTTAAAAAAAAGATATTTTAAATTGAAACACTTTTTGTGTGAGCACTGATTAAATGTTTAATCAAAGACAGAATTTTAAGTACTTTTATCTATTAAAAAAAAATTCAAACTAGTTTTAATTTTCATAAAAAATGTTTATCTTAAAAAAAAAAAATCATAAAAAGTGCTTCTACTCCATTAAAAGTACTATTTATGATTTCAAAACTAAAAAAAGAAATATCTCAAAAAAAAAAAAAAAAATCTAAAAAAAGAAAAAGCACACTATTTATAATTTTGATCAAACATTATTAATTTTTTTAAAAAAACGCTATAAATGTACTTAGCTTTGAAAGTCTGGAGGCGCGCGCGCTAATGGCGATTTGATCATTCGCGCGCAGCGATATTGGCATACAGCAGGGAGAGAAACTTCTTCTATGCATACTACGCTGTGAGGACTCTCACCGCCATGGTCTCCGAGGGCACCGCCAGT
This sequence comes from Luffa aegyptiaca, assembly GCA_017139565.1. Classification (NCBI taxonomy): domain Eukaryota; kingdom Viridiplantae; phylum Streptophyta; class Magnoliopsida; order Cucurbitales; family Cucurbitaceae; genus Luffa; species Luffa aegyptiaca. The sequence goes on from CM029399.1 coordinate 18,750,806, forward strand.
TGCCTCGCTCTCGCCTATCTGGTAATTTCTTCACTCACCTCTTCCAATTTCGTGCAAGTTTCCGCCCAATTCTACTCAATCTGATCCTCCGATTTCATTCTCAGGCTGACAACACTCCACCGGAAAAGCGAGCGTCCGCGTTTGGTTTGCTTGCTGGAGTATGCTCTGCTGCTTTTGTTTGCGGAACCTTAGCATCTCGCTTCCTCGCCACGGACTACATTTTTCCGGTACTTGTCTTCTTTTGCGAAACGAAACTGATCTCTTGTTCTGTAGTTTTATGTTTCGAGATCCAATGCCTAGTGGTGTTGCTGCAATTTTAACTATAATCGCACTGTAGGCATGAGAATGTTCCTCTACAATCGCAATTTGATCTCTTATTCTATTGTTTATGTCTAGAGGATCAGTAGTGATGTTTTTTGTATTCGATCAGATTTCTGCGATTTTAACTATAATTGCGACTGTATACGTGAGATTGTTCCTTTTTATGTTCACAACTGTCTACTGATTTTCTATTCCGTAGTGTATGTTTCGAGATTCAATGCTCGTGATATTGTTATTGTTCTGCTGCGATTTTTTCTATAACCGCGACTGTATATACATGAGTATGTTCCTCTATGATCGCAACTGTCTACTGATCTCTTGTTCTATAGTTTGTGTTTTGAGATTTAATGGTAGTGATATTGTCATTGTTCTGCTGTGTATTTGGATCAGATTGCTGCAATTTCCTCTATGGTTGCAACTGTATACATGAGAATCTTTCTTGAGGATCGTTTGCCAGGTGGAAATGATTTAGTACAGCCAATGTTGAAGGAAGAAGTGCCAGAATTGACCGACCGTGAAAACGATAGTGGTGAATTGCCGAGACCGACGCCGGCTTTCAGAAAGATGCCGACTCTGAATGATGTTATTACCTTACTCAAGAGCAGGTAAGTGAGAGTTGTCAGCTATCTGCTTGTGCATTTTACTGTGTGAGCTGTTCCTTCTTCCTATGACTCTGCAGTAGGCCAATCTGTTTAATAACCATAGGATACGACTTCACTGTTTGCAGTCCGCTACTTTCACAAGCCGCAGTTGTTGTATTCTTCACTGGCCTCGGTGACGGAGGAATGCAAGCCTCGATATTGGTATATCAGTACTTTTCTTCACTATTGGCTCCTTATTTAATGACATTTGAGGCCATAGTAGTTGTTTTGCAACTGTCTGAAACAAGTATACTAGGAATGTTCAGTCGGCTAATGGAAATTCTACTCAAGTTTGGCACACGTAATTGTTGACAGATTAATGAAACAGAGGAAGAGATACATAATGTCACGAAAATTTCTCATCTTCCACTCCAATGCCTCTACAAATCATGAATTCATGAGGCTGTTTAGAGTGTTCTGAAGACATTTTCCTACGTTTAGAATAAAAATAGGTTTGGATGGGATAACTAAAAATTATTCTTGAAAATAGTTTTAGAAACAGAAACGTAGAATTATTTGTGAGAACATCGGGAATACAATCTCTATCTTTCTCTCTCCCATAATTAAATTGCTTTGCGTTGCAGTACTATTTGAAAGCTCGCTTTCACTTCGATAAGAACAAGTTCGCAGATTTGATGCTGGTTTCTGGGGTCGCAGGAACCGTATCACAGGTAGAATTTACGTGCTTTACTAGGAGGATCTGCTTCTTAATACTCTGTTTTCTGCTCTTCCTCTGTTTTTCCCTTTTTTTTCTTTTAATACACTCCTTTATACAAATTTGCAGCTTGTTTTGATGCCCCTGTTGGTTCCTGTTCTATCAGAAGAGAAATTACTTTCAATAGGGCTTTTGGTGGGCAGCACAGGGGTAAGCATCTCAAACTCATTTCTTAGGTCCTGTTTGATAACCATTTGATTTTTGAAAATTATGCTTATAAACACTGCTTTCACCGAGTTTTTTTTTGTTTTTGTTATCTATCATCTTCTCATGTTTTAAAAAACTAAGTCAAGTTTTGAAATCTAGAAAAAATAATTTTCAAAAACTTGTTTTTGTTTTTGAATTTGGCTAAAAGTTCAAATGTGCCCTTAATAAAGATGAAAACTATGACAAGAAAATTGGGAGAACACAAACATAATTTTCAAAAACTAGAAACAAAAAATCAAATAGTTATCAAATGTGACCTTAGTTTTCCATTAATCTTTTGTCCTTCCTGTCTACTAAATATATCAGTCAAGAATTTATTCACTGCTCACTACAAGTCGATTTCTTGCAGATGGTCATTAACAGCATTGCCTGGGCGATTTGGGTAAATCCCTCTCCCATTATCAAGAATTTCTTAAAGTCCTCTATAGAGACCATTTCTTTTTCTAGGCCTGATGTGCAAAATTGACCTCATCACATGAAAGAATCATCAATGTTAGATATTGTTTGATTGTATATATATATATATTTGAAAAAAGATTTTGTTTGATTGTATATTTGAGATATAATTACCACCCTTATAATCTTCTGTTTTCCAATTCTCATGATTTCTCTTTCGTGTCCAGGTTCCTTATGCTGCAACTATATTTTCTATTTTCTCCGTTTTCGTGAATCCAAGTGTAAGCTCTTTATTTATTCCCACCTATACCTTTCTCCTGACTCAAGCATTACAATTGCTCATTGGGCTCTCGGATTTATACAGCTACGCAGCATTGTATCAAAACAAGTCGGTGAACATGAGCAAGTAAGTAAAGATTTTTTACTAGGGAAGTTCTCATATTATCAACCATTAAATCATTCATCTCATTTCACTGTTTATAATAGTTTCTATGATCCCATAATTATTTACTCCATTAGACTAATAATTACAAATTTCAGGGAAAGGTTCAAGGATGCCTTTCAGGCTTAAGTTCTCTCGCCCAAATTGTAGCTCCCTTCATTTTCAGTCCTCTCACAGGTATGGACTCATAAATTCTTTTCTTTGAAACACAAAGGGGTTCAATTTGACAATTTTCTGTGATTCATTGATATCCAGCTTCATTCTTGTCTGACCATCCACCCTTCGACTTCCCTGGCTTCAGCCTTTTCTGCATCGCCATCACTTCAGTAAGTACCTTTAACCACTGGCTTGCTCGAAATCCTCTCCCTATGGCTTTACTTGGCAATAATACTAAAAAATTAATGTTATGCTTATGCAGATGATTGGTTTAGTTGTAAGCCTCATGATGTTGGCGTCCCAAAGTAGATCAAGGCAGCAAGACAGTGGCAGCGGCAGCACAGAAGCGTAGCCGCTGTAATCTGAGAACTTGGTATGTCCATAATGTATAAGCTGCTATTAAAGATGAAGCCTCTCCTATATAATCTAAATATGCTGAGGATTGAGAAAGTGGTATCCATTGTGAAGAAACTTTTTTCAGCCTCACATTTTCAAGTTGGCAATAGATCTTTGGGAAAATGGTTGACGAGAGTTTGCAGTCAGCAGGCCAAAAATGGATGCAACACGTCTTGGATCTTGCTGGTGTGTTATCAAACTCTTAAAATTTTGCATTATAGTATTGTAATTGTTTGTTCTTGGAACGCTCTGCTTCTGTAATTAACCTAGGATTTTGGGCTTTTGCATGGCTAGAGATATTCAGAATAGCCATTATGTTTATATTGTTTTGGACACTTCGTTGCAATAGTTTGGCGTAGAAAAACCATATGTTGAAGTGGGTGTGTAATCCAAGAGATGAATTAGTGAACTTTTGAACACCCTTAATATTTTTTTTTAAAAAAATTGTCCCAACATATTCTATGTAACTAATTTAGACTTTCAGGTAGCATTGTCTTATTTTTGTAACTTTAATTTTAAATGTAGATTTAGGAACAAGGATTTCTATCCATCCATTTTGTATTTTGACCCTCAAATGTTTCAAGTTTAATTTTGGTATTTATTGTGCTTTTATCAACTTTCTATATACTTCCTTTCATTGTAAAAATCTCAAACATGGAACTCATTGATGGAGATAAGAATAAAAATGAAACTCATCGGTTTTGTAAATTAAAGATCACTTCAAATACATTTTAAACTAACATGTTTTTAGAACAAGCGACAGATTAAACAAATTAGTTCATAAACTCATCACAACACTTCCCAAATAACAAGAAACCCAAAATAACTCTCCTATTTTACCTATAACAATCCACACTTACAATCACACAAATACTTCAATTCATAAAAATAGTTTCAATTGAACTCAACACACATTGCAATATGCACACTTAAAAAGAGGCGGTCATGGATAAATCTCTATTAGAGACCTAACACCCATAATTGGGAAGATCTTGTAGCCACTAAATCCAGCTTTTTTAATCAATTGAGCCCACTCCTTTTCTTCCCTCTCTCTTCCCCTTACTAAAATCATCATCAACATGTCGAAGAGAAGTTGAGTCTCAATTGAGTCGTCATTTTTCTGATTGCCAACCACCATATCAATTACAATCACTTTCCCTTTGTTACCATTGCTTGTGATTGCTGCTTTGCACTTCTTCAAAATCTTCACACATTCTTCATCGCTCCAGTCATGTAGTATCCACTATTTTACCACATATAGATGTCATATTTCACGATATACAATATTAGATTTTATAAGCACAAAAAAAATAAAAAATTAAATGATTACAAATAAAGATGATGTGATCATTCATAATATAATAGTTGCATATATATGTAATATGGGAATTTTTCTAGCTATGTGCAACTTGTCTTAACCCTTTCTTTTCTTAGAACCTATTATCATAATATAATGATTAGTAATGTATAGGGATATATCTATTGTTATGGAGTCAAGTATCGTCACACACCCTTCAAACATGGCATAAAAAACAATAAAAATCAGATATAATTACCTTCAAGAGAAGTGCATCAGCAGAAGGAATAGCTTTGAACATATCTCCTTCAACATATTTCAAATTCCCCTTCCCTTTCAATCCAGCCACAACCTGTGGAAGATCAAACACGATGCATTCAATTTCCGGAAAAGCTTTAGCAATGGCTTTGGCCATAGTTCCAGTGCCTCCACCAACATCGACCAACGAGCCAAGTCCCTCAAAAACACCTCTATACTTTCCCAATAAAACGCTCATCACCAATCTCGCATCACTCGCCATGCCTGCATTAAAAACCTCGCCATCTTTCGACTTATTATGGTCCATGTACTCCCAAAATGGCATTCCGTGAGCCGTATCGTATGGCGTCGGATCCTCACTTCGAAACCAGACGGAGAGGAACTGCCATGGCTCGACGAGGGCCGAGTCGAGCATGGAAAGCAAGAAAGGAGTTACAGCTAAAGGGTTGTCTTTAAGAAGAAGACGAGACGAATTCGTCAGCATATATCCTTCTTCTTGTTTTTCTTTTGTGGTCACCTTTTGTACTACAAAGAAGCCCGAGTGAGTCAGTATGCGCATTAAGCGGTATATGAATTGGGATTTTTTAGGATGGATTTTGAGAGCCGAAACGAGTTGAGAAAGGGGCATTGGATGAGGGCCATGGCGATGGATGGCATCAGCTATGCCGAGCTGAACTGCGCATTTGAGAGACATGGAGTTGATGAAGCTCAAAAAATGGTTCCATATGTGGGCTTGAGCTTCGAGCAGCTCGTCGCTTGCAGCTATTGTGATGTTTCCATTCTCCAAATCCATATTGACGATGAAGAGAAATGGTCAAACTCTTTGTCAAGTCCAAGTGTGAGTTTTTGCTCCTCTCCTATTGATAAACAAATGCATAGACATTATTATGGGAAAAAAAAAAAATTGAAACTAGGACAAATTGTTCAATGGGTGTCTTCTTACAACCGTTGACGTAAATCTTTAAATTTGTTTGTTCTTAATAATTGCTGGATACAAAATCGAAGTACTTTTACAATTTCTGTCTCCTACATTTAAAGGTGCAAAATAACTACCGACCTCATTGAATAATTTCTTTGAAACTAGATTCTCAATGCACGATTGTAAAATTTTCAATATGTTATGCTTTTAAGGTTTAAGCTTAACTTTAGTAGTTTGATCTTTTTTTTTTTTTTCCTTGGTACATGTTTTCTAGTTTGCTATGTATTAGTCATAGTTGATTATTGTATTATGATTTAGGGCCCAAGTAAAAAAAAAAAACAAAAAAAAAGAAGAAAACAAGTTAAATTTTAAAGTCTTTGTTTATTTATCATGAATTAGAAATTAGAATTAGAAACTAGCTAAATAACGTGGCGTTCCATCTCAAAACCAATTGATAATGAGAGGAGTAACCCATACATCTTATAAATTGTGAGGTCTCTACTTATCCTTTCAATGTGGGATCCTCAACAATGAGAGACTTTTTAAACAAAAAATAATTACTATAATAAGTTTTTACTTTATATTATTTAATTTAATAATAATAAATTTTACCTTTACGATTTATTTGATATTAACTTAAAAGATATTGGTCTACTTCTCTTTATTAGAAAAATAATTATTAATAGAGAACATCATTCAATTTTACTGTTATGCTATTTATTAGTAATGAATTTTATATTGCCATTTTAATTCAAAATTAAATAATTTCAATTTTAAAGAAAAAAATATATTGTAAGGTGTGGGCATTTTCAATTTACCTTCCATCTACCTAAATAAAAAAAGTAATATATATACAAAAAGGAACAAAATAAAATATATGTTTGAACAAAAATAATAAATACAAGACAAAAAAAGCACAACGAAGTAAAAAATCATCATAATACTTGAACATAAATGGAAGATAAAATGCTTGAATTAGAAGAAATAAGTGAGAGATTGGTGGAGACAATAACAACACCCAACTTTAAAAAGAGTCTTAACAAAAGAGTGGATAGAATCGAAAGATTAAGGGTGAGTTTAACATGACTGTCAGTGTAAAAACTTTTTTAAAAAACTATTTTTCTTAAAATTAGACTGAAAACTGATCGATCGACCGAACCGACCTCGATTGATCGGTTCTTCTCCACTTTCGATTGGAGTCAGTTAGTTGGTCCATTAAAAGTAGCAAAAATTGACCAACGATCGACTAATCTATCAATTTTTTTTTTTAAAAAATATGAAAAGACATGGTGGATTTTTTTATATGAAAACAAAATTCTTCTCTCTCTTTTTTCCCTCTTTTATCCTTTTTTTCAAGTGTTTCTCTCATAATGGTTTATTTATCAATCTCATTTTCTAATAAGTCATTTTTAGTAGTTGTCAAACATTAGAAATTTTTTCAAAATGATTTTTTTTTTCCAAAATTAAACACTTGAAAAGTTAAACCAAACACACCCTATATCTTCTTAAAAATGATTTCAATCACAATTTTGGGTGTGTTTGGTTTAACTTTTCAAGTGTTTAATTTAATTTTGAAAATAAAACATTTTGAAAAAATTTCTAGTGTTTGGCAACCACTAAAAATGACTTATTAGAAAATGAGATTGATAAATAAATCATTTTGAGAGAAACACTTCAAACCAACTTTTTACAAAAGACTTCTTAAGTAAACAATAACTTGTGTATAAAAACATTTGTGAGGAAATGCAACCAAACACATGAGTGTTTAAATTATAAACAATTTTTATACAAAATGTTTTTAAAATGTATTCCAAATGGACCCTTTGTTTGGTTGTACAAAGCGATTCTACCATTGTTAATTATCATAGAGAAGAAGAGAAACTTTAAATTTGAAGATAATGGTGTAATTTCAATTTTTTTTTAGTTTTTTCATGTAGATTTTAAAATTTTCTAAAATTTAGAATCACTTTTTTTTTATAATCACATTTAAACTAATTATTAAAAAATGATTATTAAGGCCCGTTTGATAACCATTGAAAATTATGCTTGTTTTCTTTTAATTTTCTTACAATAGTTGTCATTTTTGTTAAGGACGCATTTGAAAATTCTTAAGCCAAATTCCAAAAAACAAAAACAAGTTTTTGAAAACTATGGTCCCGTTTGATAACCATTTTGTTTTTGGTTTTTGGTTTTTGAAAATCAAGCCTATAAACACTACTTCCACCTATAAGTTTCTTTGTTCTGTTTTCTACCTTATTTTCATGTTTTAAGAAACCAACCCAAGTCTTGAAAATTAAAAAAAGTAGTTTTCAAAAACTTATTTTTGATTTTGGAATTTGACTAAGATTTCAAATGTGTCTTTAACAAATATGCTAATCATGGTAAAAAAAATTAAGAGAAAACAAACATAATTTTCAAAAACAAAAAACCAAATAGTTATCAAACGAAATCTATTTTTTTTTTTTTTTTTTAGTTTTCAAAACTTTTCTTGGTTTTTGAAGATGTGGGAAGAAGGTAGATGACAAAACATAGAAGCTTTATGAGCTTAGTTTTCAAAAACCAAAAACAAAAAACAAAATGGTTATCAAACAAAGTCTAACCAATTGTTATTTCAAAGTGATTATTGTTTTTGTTACCAAACACTCTAAATTAAAAAAAAAAAGTTTTTAGTCCTTTATAGTCATTTACAAAGTTAATCCAAATACACCTAAGCCTAAGGGTCCGTTTGGAATACATTTTAATTTAAATGTTTTTCAAAAATGCATTTTTTATAAAAATTATTTAGAATTTAAACACTCATATGTTTGGTTGCATTTCCTCATATGTGTTTTTATACACAAGTTATTGTATATCCAAAGACTTTTTTAAAAAGTTGGTTCCAAGTGTTTCTCTCAAAATGATTTATTTATCCATCTCATTTTCTAATAAGTCATTTTTAGTGGTGGCCAAACACTATAATTTTTCTCAAAATGATTTTTTCTCAAAATTAAACACTTGAAAAGTTAAACCAAACACACCCTAAGTGGAAGAGGCGGAAAATTTAGCAGTATTTTCTAATTAAGAAAATCATTGCAAGAGATTTAAAAATAATAATAAAAAAAACAATTGTATACTACTGTGTTTTCAAGGAAAGGAAAAAAAATATAGAAATAATTTTCAAAAGAGGGAAAAATGGAAGAGATTGTACCTGAAACTGGGGAGAATACAACGATGCTCAAATTGTAAGAAGAACGCTCATGAAAAGTGCATATATAGAACCTTGAAGGAGAGTATTGTAAAATAATAATAATATAAAAATGATTGGGCCTTACTAAATAATGAAAGCGATTTACTTAGTTTAGATAGATTCGAACCATAAACCTCTTAATACTTTATGCAGCATATGCTTATATCATAATTATCTAAATGCATGTTTGGGAGTGATTTTGAAATAGTTAAAATCACTTTTGTCAAGTTCGAAATCACTCCAAAACATACTTTTAATTATTCAAAATCAATTTTATATTTGATTTTTCACTTTTAAACACGATTTTCATATCATCAAAATTGATTTTGAATTATTTAAGACATGTTTTGGAGTGATTTTGAATATGACAAAAGTGATTTTAAGCATTTCAAAATCACTCCCAAACATGCACTAAGTTGAGGAAAGGAAAGCTACTCCTTTTTTTTGGAGTGATTCCCAAATTTTCAAACACTATCAAAACAATGTTTTGTCATCAGAAGTAGTTAGAAACAGGAACACGTTTTGGAGAGAGAACCTTTTTTTTTTTTTTTTTTTTTTTTGAAAAGGAAACACAATAATTACTAATAATTAGAGTTTGGTACACCCACTTTTTCGATCAAAGTAAAAAAAAGCTAAATTATAAAAAAAATACTCATGAACTATGAGATTTGTTTCAAAAATGCCCTTTAACTTTAAAAAAAATGTTAAAAAATACCCTTGGCATTAAGTTTTAGATGGAAACCGTTAAAGTTTCAGTTTCATTAATACCCTTGAACTTTAAAAAAAATTAAAAAAATACCCTTATTGGAAAATGCTTAGTTTTTTTCTCCTCTCATTGTAAATTCTTCCTCCATGAAAATTAATGCAAATTTTTGCTTATAAAGACTTAGTGCAACATAACACTAGATGAAAACAGAGTTTGAAATCGAGTTTTCTCTTTTAAAATGTGTAAAGAAGAGGAGTGAGAGAAAAAACACACACATAACACCAAATGGAAAACAGAGTTTGAAATCGGATTTTCTCTTTTAAAACGTGTAAAGAAGATGAATGGGAGAAAAACACGTACACGCACGTCAAACTCTTGGGATGATGTGTTGAAAGAGAAAAAAGCTCATAGTCTATGAATACATGGGAAATAAGTAAAACTTCTCACTAATTTTCATGAAGGAAGAATTTGTAGAGGAAGGAAGAAAAAAAAAAGTACTTTCCAATAAGGATATTTTTTATTTTTTTTTTTAAAGTTCAAGGGTATTAATGAAACTGAAAATTTAATGGTTTCCATCCAAAACTTAACGACAAGGGTATTTTTGAACATTTTTTAAAGTTTAATGGTATTTTTGAAACTTTTTAAAGTCTATGGACATTTTTTTTGAAACAACCACAGAGTTCTGAGGTTTTTTTTTTTTTTTTTTTTTTTTTTTTTTTTTTTTTTAATTTAGAGGAATAAAAAAACTAACGGGTTATAAAAAACTCAGAGCAAGAGGCAAATTTAGTGAAAAAGCAGAGAGAGGCAAAAATTTTAGAGAGAAAACATAAAGAAAAATAGAGAAAGTTTGAAAAAGAAAAAGAAAAAGACAAAAGTTTTGAAAAGAGACACAAATTTGAGAATGAGAAATCAAAGTTGAGCATAGCCTTTCATTTCCTTATCACTTTCAATAACTTTCTTGTCCATTCCTTTTCAACTTTATTATATATATTTTTTTTAAAACAACTTGAGAGGCCGTTGTCACGTGTGATAATCGATTCACTCTTTGTTTTTTTTTAATAGTACAACCGATTCACTTTGTTATGAAACACACATCCAGCTAACAACAGATACATCGTTTTTTAGAATGAGGTGGCTCATTTGTTGGCGTGCGAATCTATATTTCGTGTTTTCGGTTCTGATCGTTTTTGTTTGGAGCAGAGATCTTCTTCCTTGTTGGAAGATGATAGTTTGTTTTGGTCCTCGGACTTCCCTTTTTGGAGGGGATTCTCTTGTACCTAATCTTTGCGAGTAATGGAGTTAGTTTCTTAAAAAAAAAAAAAAAAAAAAACCTCAAATTTAGTCTTTATTAAAAATCTCAAACATGGAACTCATTGGTGGAGATAAGAATAAAAATGAAATTAATCTTGTTTGTAAATTAAAGATCACTCCAAATACATTTTAAACTAGGATGTGTTTAGAACAAGCGTGAGATATTAAAAAAAATTAGTTTATAGACTTATCACAACCCTTCCCAAATAACAAGAAACCAAAATAGCTATCGGATTTTACTTGCAACAATCCACACTTACAATCACACAAATACATCAATTCATAAAAATAGTTTCAATTGGATTCAACACATTGCAATGGGCACACTTAAAAAGAGACGGTCATGGATAATCTCTATTTGAGACCTAACACCTATAATCGGAGAGATCTTGTGTACCACCAAATCCAGCTTCTTTAATCAATTGAGTCCACTCTTTTTCTTCTCTCTCTTCCACTTGCTAAAAATCATTTAGCATGTCGAAGAGAAGTTGAGTCTCAATTGAGTTGTCCTTTAATTTTTCTAATCGCCAACCACCATATCAATTACAATCACTTTTCCTTTGTTACCATTGCTTGTGATTATTATTGCTTTGCAGTTCTTCAAAATCTTCACATGTATTCTTCATCGCTCCAGTCATGTAGTATGCACTATTTTATCACATGCAAATATCGTATTTCAAAATATACAATATTAGATTTCATAAACACATAGAAAATCGAAAATTAAAAAAGAGATGATGTGATCATAATAGAATAGTTGCATATATGTAATAGGGGAATTTTTCTAGCTATCAGCAACTTGCCCTAACCCTTTCTTTTCTTAGAACCTTTTTCTAAATCCAATTTTTTTAACAATATTTTTCTAAATCCATTTAAGCTCTTTTTTATTATTATTTTATTTATTTATTTAGGCTTCATTATCAAGGGGTTAACAGGGCACTTAGAACATGGTTGTGAATGGGATTAGGAGGGAAAAAAACAGTTTAGAGGGTAGATAATAATATCTAAATTGATTTTGGCCTTATTAGCACTATATATAGTTGGAAGATTGAAAATATATATTAATTCTCTTGATAATGTGATTATTATTCTTATAACCATAGAATATATGTAGGGATGTCCTAACAATTTTGGGTGTATCCGTTATAGAAAAAAACTTGAAAATTTAAAATTGGGTCTATTATTTTTCCAAAATATATAAATAAATAAATTGAATTGAATTGAAAAAATTAAAATTAAAATTAAAATATATAAAAAAGAAATTTAAGTTCAAATATCTATTTTTGTACCTCTTAATTCTTTTACATTATTTGAAATTTGAAGATGTTGGGAGTAATCTAAGTTATCTTGGAGTGATGGATGAAAAAGGAAGAAGAGAAAGGGTGAAGAAGAGGAAGAAGAAAAAGAAAAAAGAAAACAAAGACTATATTTGATGAAAAAAATTTGAAAACCCACTAAAAAATTTGATTAGAATTAAATAATATTTGAATGATGGACAATGTGATGAAGGAGTTTTTTTTTTTTTTTTTTTTTTTTTTTTTTTTTTTTTTTAATTATTATTTTTAACAAAGTGATGTAGGAGATTTTGGAAAAATATCATAAGAACGAAAATTCCACATCTAAAAGTATGAGAAAGTAATGAGCTCCATATGACTTTGGTTTCAAATCATCCAAACTCTTGTAAAATTCTGTCTTTGTACTCTCTTGTTTGAGAATGAGAAAAAGAGCGTGAATAGTACAAAGCTTTTAGAGAGTGTTTGTTATTGTAATTAGAGTTGTAGAGAGAATTTCGTGTGATTGTAATATTTTTTTATTAGATATTAATATAATTGTATTAGTTTTTTATGGTTGTTAAACTAGGTCATATATTTCAGTTTATCTTTATGTTATCCTTTCCCTCGATTCTAGTTGTATAAATTCCTAGGAGAATCATGAATAAAATTACTAATTGAGTTTTTTCTCTCAATTTGTGATATGGTATCAGAGCTCTAAATCCACTTTTCCTTCTTCTTTGCATTTTTTTCACTTTCTCAATTCGTCATGGCAGATAAGGGAACTACCAACAATGAAACCATTGAAGCGCAAATGAATCATTTTTCGTTGCATCATTCCTTTCCAGCAACATAAATCAACTAGTCACCCAACCTTTACTGGGAGCGTTGAATTATGGTTCTTGGAGTCACGCCATGCTAATGGCACTCTTCGGTAAAATAAGGAAGGGTTCATAGACGGATCGATCAAAAAACCACAAGGCACTCTCACAATAGCGTGAAAGTGTAATAATGATATACACTACAAGAAAATTTGCCTATTCCGATAGACTTTCTCTCGATGTTGAAAAATAAGTTGGCAGAAGTAGTCTCTCCCGATGCGTATGAAACAATGTTAGGGGAAATTTTTGAAAAAATTATTCGTTGTCGCGTCGGCAGAGATTATATATCTTGACACTGTTAAAAATGACGTTGAGAAAAATTGGGTATCTCCGTTGACGGCGTCTGGCAAAGATTATATATCTCGACACCATTAAAAATGACGTCAAGAGAAATTGGATATCTCCCGAAGCCGTCACTGACGGTGTCAGCAGATAGACGTTTTCTCGACGCCGCCTTTCAAAGCATCGAGAGAAATCCTTTCTGCTGACGACATCGGCAGATAGACGTTTAAAAAACCCACAATACGTGTCTTCTTCCTTCGAATCCCTTGTCGTCTGTGAGTTTGCTACCGTTGTCCGTCTCGTTGTCTAGTCGTCGTTCGCCGCCGCCTTCTGTTTGGGTGTATCCCCGCCACTTGCCGATATTCCATCACCTCATTGCCGTCGATAAAGGTTAGTTTTAGGTTTTTTTTTCTTGCAACCATTGTTCTTTATTTCATTTGTTTCGTTTGAGTGTCAATTGAACTCATTTAATCAGTATACCCCTTCTTTATAGGAGTGATCATCGGTCGGTCGGCATCGGTTTTGGGCTCAAACCGACGCCGACCATCGATACCTCGGTTTGAGTCGGTCGGAGGATGTCGGTTTTGGGAGTTCTATGAGACCGACTGACAGACCACAAGCAAAAATCGGTCGGTTTCGGTCGGTTTTGGATGTTTCAGCGGAGAGATGGCGTCGTTCCGGTAAGGTGAAGGAGAAAGAAAGAACGGAGAAGAGAGGACGATATTTACAACAAGAAGCATGGAGAAAGGGATGAAGGAGAAATAAAGAACTAAGAAGAAAAAAATTCATGACGATTCCGACGAAGAAAGGCGTTATTCCGGGCCGAAAATGTCTTCAGTTGAAAGTTAAAGAAAGAGACTAAGAGAAAGTTCATGGCCGGAATTTCCGTGTAACACTAAGCTCCGGTGAGGAATTTACGGCGTGTTGAAGAAGTTAAAGAAAGAGACTGAGAGAAAGTTTAAAGAGAGAGATTGAAAAAAAAAAAGAAAATGAAGAGTGAAAAGTAGAATGAAGAATCGGCTGGACAAAGAAGAGGAAAATAATAATATTTTTTTTAAAAAAAGTAATGATTACCTATATATAGGTAATTAATGCTTGGGAGTTGGGAATCCGTGACATACGGCTGCAGCACGCGTTTTCTCCTTTTTTTTTTGTTTTTTTTTAAATATATATATATATATATATATATTTTACATAAATAAAGAGATTCGGTCGGTTTGGGCCTTTTTAGGCCCACCGACCGACCGAATGGTCGGTTCCGACCGAACCTGCTATAGAACCGACCGACCGACGTCGGTTCGGTCGGTTTCGGCCGGTCGGATCGGTTTTTCGGTGTGTTATGCTCACCCCTACTTCTTTATGCTTTATTTGATTTCCTTTTTGTTTGTCGCCGATTGAACTCCGTTTTTGTTTCCTTTTTCTTCGATTTTATGCTTGATTTGATTTTCTTTTTGTTGTTGTTTCATTGTTTTTGCTTCCCTTTTGAAAATGGGTCATAAAAGTAGTTGTTGCCTATCATAAAAGTGTTGAGTTTTATGTCCTAAAACTCATAGATAGTAAATGTAACAAATTAATTAATATGAATAAAGAGTTATTGAAATTATTCAATAAGGAGTTATTGAATTTTTTTATTCTTATTCTTGCAATAATGAATCTTAAATCCAATGAACGAAACATCCAAGGTTGTCTTATGAAACTTGAATTGTATGTGGAGACATACGGGGATCAATGTTCAAGTAACAACCTAAAGGGTCTATAGTATAGGGATACGGCTGGGTACCTTATCCTGGTGACACTATGAGAGATACGACCCACTTTGTATTCGATACAAACACATTGATCCAGCGTGTTCATCTAGTGGACATGCGAGTGAGGGTATCTTATGCAATGAGTTTGTATAAGATCGGACCGCGAAATAGTAACTACTAGATATAACACCGTTGACTAGTTAGGTTTCTATTTCAATAGGATGACCTAGGTATCTCAATCTTAATCCTGAGTGTGTCATGGACTCCTTTTCATGAGGAATTATCCTTAGATTTGTATGGGTGAGAGTGGTCGGATTCGCCGACTCAATAAGGCTACCATTTCAGGGATAAAATCGAGTGGGGGCTGGGAACATAACATCACTGTTGGGTTTTATGCCCTAAAACTCGTAGATAGTAAATGTAACAATTGATTGAACATTAATAAAATATTATTTGACGTTTTTTCAATAAAGAGTTGTTGTCTATATTGTGTTTATCTTGTCTAAATAACCAAAATCCAATAAACTAACATCCTAGGCTATGGGATGAGTCTTGAACTATATGTGGAGACATACAGGGATCACTGTTTAAGATACAGCCTGAAGGGTCTATAGTATAGGGATGAAGCTGGGTACCTTATCTTGGTGACACTATGGATACAACCCACTTTATATTTGATACAAACGCAATGATCCAACGCGTTCGTGTAGGGGACATGTGAGTGGGGGTATCCTATGCAATGAGTTTGCATAAGACTGGACCACGAAATAGTAACCGCTAGTTATAACACCGTTGACTAGTTAGGTTTCTATTTCACTAGGATGACCTAGGCAACTTAGTCTCAATCTTCAGTGGGTTATGGACTCCTGTTCACGAGGGATTGTTCTTTGATTTGTATGAGTGAGAGTGGCCAGTACGCTGACTCAATAAGCCTATCATTTTGGGGACAAGACCGAGTGGGGAGCTGAGAACATAATCACACAAGAAGAAATACACTCCTTCCCGACTTTAGGGAAGTAGATTAGTGTTCCCTTAAGTGGTGTCTCCGGGTCTTGAACAAATGACCCTGCCCTCTCACTGGCCTGGGAGGGGTTTCTGTTTGGTGGTTGGACCACAAATAGGTTGTTCATTAGAGGAGCACTAGTACTTAAGGATCGATGTAGAGGTAACCCAAGGGTAAAACGGAAATTTGACCCAGTTGGTGTTACGAACACTCGTGAAAGACTAACTTGCTTTATTGGTCTATATCCGTGGACACAGAAATATGTCTGCAGTGATAAGAGTGCAGCTGTAGGTCTATAGTAGAGTGTACCCACAGTTAACGAATATTGATTAATTGGTTAATGAGTTTAGCCAATTAATCTCATATCGTTGGAGCTTCTGATCTGCAGGTCCATTAGGTCCCACTGGTAGCTCGTAAAGTGATTTGAGGCAATTAAGTCTTGATTGTAAATTGAAAATGTTTAATTTACTAAGGGGAAGAATATAATATAAAGTTTATATGAAACTTTATAATACAATTTTGAATTAGATTCAAAATTATTTATGAGAGAAATAAATATTTGAAACAGTTCAAATATTAATATGAATTGGATTCATATTAATAAAATAATTTAATAAGAGACCTAAAATTAAATATAGGGAAAAATACACTTTTAGTCCCTGAGGTTTGGGTTAGGTTTCATTTTGGTCCCTGAGTTTTCAAACTCAACAATTTAGTCCCTAAGGTTTGGTTTTAGTTTCATTTTAGTCCCTCCATCCATTTTTCCGTTAAAAACTAACGGTTTGCTGATGTGGCACTTTTTTTTTTATTTAAAAAATTATTTTTGAATTTTTAAAATATAAATATATTACAAATAATAAAAATACTATTATTATTATTTTTTATTTCTTCTCTCTTCTCTCTCCTATCCTTCTTCTTCATGTTCTTCTTCTTCATTTTGTTCTTCTTCTTTAGCACAACTCTCGGCGACCGGCCGGTGGCCGACATCGATTTTTTTTTCTTTTCTTCTTCTCTTTTCTCTTTCTTCTCCAACTTTTTTTTTTAAATGTAACAAGGAGGGAGGGAATGAAACAACCCATTCCCGTTTGCTTGCGTGAAGATGTGTTACCGCCGGTCTGAGAACGAAGATGAGAGAGGGGAGAAGAAATTGAACCGGAACAACCCAGATCTGAGGATTTCCTTGCTGCCGGTGGAACATGAGCGAGAGGAATCGAGAAGAAATCAAACCAGAACGAAGCACTTCACTTGCCGCTGGACTTCACGAACGCGATACAAACCAAGATCTGGACTTCACGAACTCGATCGAACGCGTTTCAAACCCATATCTGAGGGTGTCCTTGCTGCCGGTGGAACACGAGCGAGAGGAATCGAGAAGAAATCGTGCTCTGTTCACATATGCAGGCGACGTGGGTTTTGTGCTGGACTTCACATATGTAGATTTGGACTTCACATATGCAGGCGGCAGAGCAAGGAGGGGTTTCGTACTCTGTTCGTGACTTTCGTGGTGTCGCCGACGTGGGTCTTGAGCGTGAGAAGAAATCGAGAGAAAGAGAGTGTGCTCTGTTCGTGTGGAGGAGAAAAGAGATGATGGAGGAGAAAGAGAAAAGAAAAGAGAAGGGAAGAGAGAGAGAAAAAAAAAAGTCACCGGTCGCCGAAGAACGGTGGTCCCGGTGACCGGCAAGAGCTTAGAGGTGGTGGTGATGGTGGTTGAGAAGAAGAAGAGGAGGATGATGGTGATTGAGAGGAAGAAGAAGAAGAAAAAAGAGGGAAAAATAGAAGGGAAATAAAAATTAAAAAAATATATTTTTAAAACATTTTATTATTATTTTATTACTATTTTATTTTTAAAATTTTAAGAAATATTTTTTTAATTAAAAAATAAATGACATGTCAGCAAACCGTTAAAAGTTAACGGAAAAGTGGATGGAGGGACCAAAATGAAAAAAAAATTCCAAACCTTAGGGACTAAATTGTCGAGTTTGAAAACTCAGGGACCAAAATGAAACCTAACTCAAACCTCAGGGACCAAAAGTGTATTTTTCCCTTAAATATATGATATTTAATTGGGTAATAAATTAATTATTTATTAAATTAAATATGAATTTAATATAATTTTATATTATATTTTGTTCATGGTCTTCTCCTATAAATAGACCTCTAGGCTTAGGGTTGAAGACACTCATTCATTCTGCTCTCTCAGAGATTCCCATATTCCAGAGAGTCCCACTAGTCTTCTGCCTCCTACAATCCTAGAGTCATACCAGTGTCTCTTCTAGTGGTGGTGTTCACTAATCTTGGGGAAAAAATCCAGCGAAGAACAAAATTCGTGGTTGTAGTGTTTTTGCAGAGAAACATCAAGAGTTTAGGTGAAACAGTCAAGTTGTCAACGACGGTATGTTGATAAAATCCTTTTTTCCCTAAACTTGCATGAATTAAATAGTTTTAATTCTGTATATCCAGCATGATTGTAACCTGTTTACAACACTTTATATATGATGAATTTTGTAAAATTTGCCTTTCGTATCGATATTTTAGTCTGGATTAAAACATAGTGTTAGGTCCTCTGAATATCTTCTGCTGCGCTAGGGATTTCACTCGATATTGGTCTATATTCGTGGACACAAAAACATTCTATAGTTAGAAGAGTGCAGCTGTGGGTCTTTAGTGGAGTAACCCATAGTTAAAGAATATTGGTTAACCCGATTAATGAGTTTAGTTAGTTAACCTCATATCATTGGAGCTTTTGATCTGTAGGTCCATTAGGTCCCTCTGCTAGCTCATAAAGGGTAATTAGGAATAATTAGTCTTGAAAAGAATTTGAATAGTTCAAATTCATTATGGGAAATCAAGTTTTTTTTTTTTTTGAAAAGAAGATAAAGCATTAAAGAGAATAAGAAATGTTAGGTACAACTAACTCCTCTTCAACTAAGGAGGATAACCACAACGGGGGGGGGGGGGGGGGGCAGAGGACCAAAAAACACAGCGATCTTCCAGCATGGAAGGAGGCCCTTGTCCCTAAAAAAAAGAAGAACCAGAACAGCGAAATGCGCCTTCGCGAGCGATGGAGTGAGCCACCCCATTCTGAGATCTAGAGCAGTGATTAAAACACTCCTAGCTTGGGAGCCAAAGATTTGATGGCGTCAACAATGATTTTGATCTCTGTTAGATTATTATCTTCCTCGTTCAAGCAACGGATGAGATCAAGGGCATACGATTCGACTTCAATTTCTCTCGATCCCCATGCGAAATTGTGTACGCTCTTGAGACCTTCCCACATTGCCTTTGCCTCTAAAACATTAATCGGCCAATCTCCTCTTGTTGACTGCAGGCCCGCACAAATCAAAGATCCTCCGGAATCACGAACCACCCACCCCAGCCCGCCAGAACGCTTCTCAGAATTCCAAGAGGCATCGGAATTAAATTTCCAATGGTTTGAAGGAGGAGGACACCAGATCGCATGACTCAGGTGGCTCTCAGACTGTTGGGGACATGAATTCTCCAAGTAAGTCTGAGCTTTTCCTTTAGACTCTTGAATAATTCTCGCAATGTGTCTGTGGATCTGGGCATAATCTTGATTGCCTTTGAGATTAGCAATGCTTCTTCGATTCCTCACTTCCCAGAGACTCCAGATAATCAAAACATCCTGCTCCAATTCCTCTTCTGATAAATTTGCACAGCACCACGACCAATACTCCCTGCAATCCCATTGATCCCTGCAAAGCGAAAAAAGACTTGGGGTCTTGGGGATAAAATCACACCAAAGCTTCTTCACCTGCTTGCACTCCCAAATCTCATGGATGGAGGTTTCAAAATTCTTTCTGCATCCAAAACACGATTGGTTAATATCAAGACCTTTCACTTGGAGATTAGAAAGGCAAGGGAGAATATTGTTATTAAATTTCCAAACACAAATCTTGGCTCTCGGGAGCGTTTTGAGATCCCACAGCTTCTTCCATTCCAGCGTCGATTGACTTTGATCAGAACCCGAAGCCTCAGTTGAATAAGCAGTAGAGATTGCCAAATGATAGGCACTTCTAACCGTGAACTTTCCTTTTTTTATCATGGTTGCATATTATCTCATCAGCCGAGTGAACCTCACCAAGGGGAATATTGAGGATGTCAGTAGCGTCAACTGGGAGAAAATTCTCCAAAACTTTAGCTTCCAACCACCTGTTCTGATCGTCGATGAGGCACATAACTTTGCACCCTTTTAAATTGCCCGGAGTAAGGATAGGATGGTTAGGGCCCAGTCTAGAGATCCAAGGATCCTTTTCAATGTCAATGTACCTACCATTGCCCACTCGCCACCGGTAGCCTTTGAGAAAAAGATCTCTCCCCCACATAATGCTTCGCCAGGTGAGGGAGGGATTGTTACCAATATTGGCTTTTAAAAAATCCCTATCCTTAAAGTATCTTCCTCTAAGAATCCTTGCAAGAAGGCTATCCGGCTCTCTGATAAGTCTCCAGCTCATCTTAGCAAGCATCGCTTGGTTGAATTTGGAAATATCCCTAAAGCCCAACCCCCCACTCCTTTGCTTTTACACAACGAGTGCCAAGATTTCCAATGAATCTTCCTTTTGGACTCAAAAGAACCCCACCAAAACCTCGCAAAAGCCCTATTAATATCCTCACAAAGGCTATTTGGGAGTCTAAAGCAAATCATGGTGTAGACCGGAATTGCTTGAGCCACCGCCTTAATGAAAACTTCTTTGCCACCTACGGAAAACAACTTCCCCTTCCAGGTTTCAGAGCTTTCCAAACACTACCTTTAATCTTGGAGAACAATCTGTTTTTATTCTTGCAGTTGAGGGATGGCATTCCAAGGTAACTTCCCAAGGAACTTGTGATTGACACTCCCAGAATATCTCTACACTTATCCCCCAAAGCTTGCCCCACATTTTTGCTAACCCTCTCAATAGCTTCCTCCTTTGACTGGGAGGTGGAGTAAATATTTTTGAAGTAGGTCGTGACCACTGCCATGATATCCTCTTCTTTATCAACCCAAACACCATCATCATTGAGAATACCTTTCAACTTGTTTGTAGATTTCCTATGGGAGGCTTTCGAGTGGAACCATTTTGTGTTTTTGTCCCCTCAGTTAAGCCATTCTTCTCTAGATCTCATCTTCCAATAAATTTCATCCTCTTCAAGCAAATTATTGAGCTTCACTTCCAAAGATATCAACTCCTCTTGGTTAAAACCACTCGGCTTGGACTAAAGCTGCTCGATGGCCTTCTCCACCTTAGAAATAGCCCCTTTTAAAGACCCCTCAAGCCTTTTCCTATTCCACCCTGCCAGCTTCCGGATACAGTGCTGCACTTTGCCATTGATGTCTGGCACATTAGAAGAATTGGGTTGCTTTAGTTTTATAGTGTTTTGTGTGTCATTTGTGCTAAATTGGGTTGCTTTTAGATGAATATTATATGTTTTAACCTATTTGGAAGAATAGATGATTTGGAAGTTATTTTGTGCAGAATATATTGTTGAGTGACTTGAGGGAGCATAATCTGTGATCCAGCAAAGCAAGGAGCAAAACTGCCACGTCACAGCTTGTTATCCATTTTAATGAGCCGAAGTTTGTTGATCTATTTTCGGATTTAAGAAGCTTGGGAAGCCTGCCACGTGTCCAATTTGACCTAATTAGGGCTTGTTATCACTCTATAAAAGGAGGAGCCGTCTCAAGTCAAATTCATTCCTTTCTTGGGGAGGAACATTCCACTCTTGGAAAGTTCATTTCCACTTTTGGGAACCGAATAGAGGAGGAAAGATTGGAGATTCAAGAAGACCATCAACTACGAGTTTCTTCGAGGGAATTTACTTTTTCTTGTAGTTATGGATGCACATACTCAGATCGTAGCGTGTGTTATCATGAGCTTTATGAACTAAATCTACTTAGGTGTTGGTTAGGAAGTATGCAATTGTCGTGCTTTACTCTCTATGCAATATATGTTGATTTGAGCATCTTGATTAATTGTTGTGCATATTTATATTTTGTGCCCGCCTGGCCAGCCGGTATAAATACCATTTCTTAGTTTCAGGGATGATTTGAGAAGTGTGTGGCATTTAATCACACTAGATCATTGTGTATCGGTGAACGCTAGTGACTGAGTTAGGGATAACCAGTTGCCTAGTGCTTGATCGGTAACACGTCATTGGAGTTGAAACACATTCCAAAAAATCCAGAGTTCCGGGAGGATCTTGCTGATAAGACTGCGAGAGAATTGCCTAATCAATAATATTGCTAGAGCATCTTTTAAAACAATTACTTAATTCCTGACCAATGCTTGTTTCTAATCTGTTTGCTTCATTTGTTTACTTTCTATTCTGTCATTTCTTTTGCTTCAGCATTTTACCAAAAATCAATCATTTTAACCACTTTGAAACCATTAAAGAGTTATACAAAATAGATAAAGTGAGAGCTATTCAGCCCCGTGGATTCGATAAATACTTATTACTTGCTGCGGATTGTGTATGCTTGCACAGTGTTCTAGAGTCTATTTTTTACTATATTTTTACCCACTCTGGAAACCCAACACCTTTCCTTGATTGAGTTCTTATTCTTTGGGCTTTTAAACCACGTGAAAGGATCACCCACAAAATCCACCTCTTCCAAACTGCATTTATCAACTACCTCTCTGAACAAGTCCATCTGCAAGCCATTCCTGCGCTACCCACCCCATTTCTCTTTCTCGAATAGGATTTCATTAAAATCCCCTCCCACAATCCATGGGAGATCAAACAAACTATTAAGCCTAGCAAGCAGAGTCCACGAATCTTTCCTCTCCTCAGTCTTCGGATTCCCAAAGAACCCGGTAAACCTCCAATCCCCAGAGCCTTCCTTGATAAGAGAATCAATATGGCCCTTGGAATAAGAAGTAATAGTTAGCTTGGTCACATCATTCCAAAATAACGCTAAACCACCCCCTTTACCAACACAATCAACACCAAAGCAACATTCAAAGCCCAGGTTCATTCTCTCCTTCTGGACTCCAAACGCACAACACTTAGTTTCAGAAATAAAAACAATGTGAGGATGATGCCTTCTCAGCTCGTGGCGTAAGGCTCAGAGCGCCCGAGGATTCCCCAACCCTCGGACGTTCCAATAGAGGATTTTCATGGCGTCCGGTGGGGCTGTTCCACGGCCTTCGCAGATATCCCTCCTACATTGTCGGAGTAAAGCATGCACTGTTTCTTTCCTGCCTTGACTTCATCTTCCTCCTACCTTTCATGCTTCTTATTGATTTTTAAAGAAGTCCACTCCATCTCATGTTTGTGATCACTTGCCATCTCTCTCCTAGCTTTTCTTTTCCAGGCTTTTACTCCTTTAATTTCCTTGGTCGAGGTTCCATGGTTTGGCCCAATCCGGTTGTCTCCCTTTTCCTTATTCTTAGCATCAATTTCCTGTATCAAATTAGGGGTTAAAGAGGATTTACCTTGATTATTTGGGCTTGGCCCAAAGTCATCCTTGTCCGTGGGCCCCATCTGAGAGAGTTTGTTGTTCCTAAGACAAACATCTGTTGACACAC
Organism: Luffa aegyptiaca; assembly: GCA_017139565.1. Lineage (NCBI taxonomy): Eukaryota > Viridiplantae > Streptophyta > Magnoliopsida > Cucurbitales > Cucurbitaceae > Luffa > Luffa aegyptiaca. Next base: position 18,774,508 of record CM029399.1, read on the forward strand.
TGTACTTCTCCTCATCTATTTTTGCAGTCGGCGACTGTTGCCTTGTAGACTTGTCAATATCATCTTTTTTGCCTTTTGTTCTTTTCTTCCCTGGAAGCTGTGTCTGACCTCGGTAATTGCTCCCCTAGTCTCTAACGGCTCTTTTTGATCGGAATTGCTCTGCTCCGGTTGCTGCTCCGCCGCATGGTCCTGGAACGCCATGGTTGTCATCTTCATGGAGCTAGGATTTTCCACACCAGTCTGACCCTCACTTGAGGTACCTTTACCTCTGCTGTAATCGCCCTTGTCCACAGCCATCATCTTCTCCACTCATTTTCTGTGATCCTTATCAGTCTTGATATGGGCCGAATCTGGCACTTCTTCATTCTCACTGATTCCACTATTATGATCAAACCTCCTCGACTGGCCTCCAACATTCTTCTTTTTGTATTTAGGGAGATTCGATTTATACCTCTCCTCTTTGCCCCACCATTGATTCATTTTCCTGTTGCTCTCCCCTCTGCCTCTCCCACGGCCTCTAAAAGAAGCTCCCCTATTCCCCCAGACATTTGGCTGACTTCTTTTGTAGAAACCTTTACTCGCTTGGGTTTCTCTCAACTCGGTTCCATACACCTTTTCATCAATATTCTGGCCATCAGCTTGGACACATTCCTGAACCACATGTCCCAGCTTCCCACAATGATAGCAAAAGTCGGGTAACTTCTCGTATGTTATCGGAATCCAAGTATTAGAAGCACCCGACCCAACTCTGATATTCATCCCTCTCTTCAAAGGTTCGTTCACATCAATCCTGACCCTGATTTGAATATCTTCTCCACTGATATTACCTTTTTCGTCAGTTTCAACTTCTTCGAACACCTCAATTGAATTTCCAAGTGCTTCTGCATATTTCCTACAAAAGCAAACTCTGGGTAATTTGTAAAAATGGATACAAAAAGAAGCATACCTGAATTCCATAGAACTAATGCTGCATTTCCCATTTGGATCCTCAATAAGAATTATCGAGTCATCAAAGATCCATGGGCACCCCTTAATGACCCGTATCTTGTCACGATTATATTTGAACTTACAGAGGAAAGTATTTCTCACGTCCTTTTCCACTGTCACCCTGCCTTCCATGCCCCAAATTCTTGGCATGATATCAGAGAATACCTCCCAAAGAATGAGTTTGTTTGATAAAATTCTATAGGCCACTGCATTCGTGAGATCTCTATCAGTCTCCTCAATGTCATCGTCATCTATGGCTACCACCCTTTTTCCCTCTTGATCAGCTAAACTTAGATTCTTGATCTGGGAACTTAACTCATCTGGGCTGCTGCCTTCCTTATCTTCCATAATATCCATGTTGGCATTGGTTCCTTGCAGGTCACCTTCTGTAACGCCCCGCGTTTCAGAATTAGACCTTTTGGAGTAATCGAGACTGTCTGCGCAAGTTCTATGTTGAAAAATTAGAAGGTTTAGTTTAGTTCCTAAATCGATGAGTTATATCTTGATAATTTAGGAATTTAGTTTTGGACCGTATCTCCAATTTCGAATAAACCCAAATTCTTTTTGATTTAGGATTACCCAATTAATTAGGAGTTGTAATCGGGTTTAGAGTTCAAATAGGAGTTTTAATTTGGGATTCAAATCAAGGTTTTTCCCATTATTACATTGGCTATTTACTCTTGGAAGAAAGGGAAAAAAAATGATTAAAAGAAAGAAGAAAGTCAATAAAAAAAAAAAACCCTAAGCTATTTCTTATTCCTTTTCACGCTCACTCAGCCGTCACCCCCCCTCGTTCTTCTTCCTCACGCGCGTGGCAGACCAACAGCTACAACTTCTCCCTTTTCCTTCGTCGACTCTCTTCTTCTTCGTTTGCGCCGCACAGCCCCCCTCGTCTTTCTCCCATTCGGCTGGCAGACACGCTCAACATCGTCTCCATCTTCTCTCCCTCTCTCATTCTTCCTCCGTCGGCCAGAAACGAGCATCTTTTCTCCCTCTCTCGTTTTCTTCCGTCGGCCAGACACGAGCAGCCCCCTGCGAGCGAGATTTCGCCCGTTCGCTTTTCCCCACGCGTGCAGCTTGATTCCCTCTCCACTTGCAGCGCCGGCGAACCACACAATACCCACGTTCGCGTCTCATTCTTCCTCCGGCAAGCAGCTCTAGCGTCATTCAACACTCGCATCCGTGGCGGGTTTTGGTTGTGGCGGCGTGAGCAAACTTGTGCAGTTGAAACAGTCGTCCCTGGTGCTCTTCTCAACGAGTTCGTGCAAACAGTAGCCTTCCTCACACGTATCTCCTTGCGTGGAACATTTTCGGTGAGTCGTGGCTTTGACCCATGTTTAATTGAATTCAAACTTGGGTTACCCACTTCCTAACGATGCTAGTTTTGCAGTATTAGGCCTTTGGATCAATTTCCAGCAAGCTGTTAGGTTCGAATCTGGCCTTTGACGTTTACCCATAGCCCGAAAGGTCTTATATCGGATTGCCCATAGCCCTGCGGCTTTAGATCAACGTTTTTGGAGCTTTTCAGTCCCTGTCCAGGAAAGATTCAAGTCTTTTGGGTAAGATTCAGCAATTTCCAGCATGCTTTAGACCTTTCGAACTCATTAAAAGTATTTTAAAGTTTTTTAGATCAATTCCTAACGCTTGGAAACTCATCGTTTATAGGTTCTCACTCCTTTGGGCAGTTTCGAGCAATCATTGAGTACTTGTTAACTTAGGAAGTTTGATCTAGCTTCTAAAGTTGCCTTTGGGATCTTGTTAGAATTATTTTGGGGTGCTTTAGAACATTCAGTAAGTGGATTTCTACCTGTTGTGTATGTTTGTTGTGTGCTAACATGTTGTATGCCTTGATTATATTATATTTTCATGATCTATATTTATATATATATCGCTTCTTGTGCTATGTGAGATGTTGGTTAGATGTTTGTTGCGATATGTTGGACTGTTGAGATCATTTCATTGAGTTTGGTTGATTAGTTTGTCGTTTTCGTTATGATTGTCGAAAAGAGCATATCATTTATGTTGTGAGCGTGTTGCATAATTGTCGTGGTCTTCAGGCATAAAGCATGATCTAGTGGCATGATGTGTAGGATTCATGCATTCTGATGAGATTGTGAGGTTAGAGGACCTTGTGTGATTAAAAAGGAAAGTTAGGTGAATACCAGGTGCCTCGGGTAAAAATGGTCGAGGGGTGGTATGTCACCAATGGATTAAGAGGAGCATCGGGTGCCTTGGGTAATATGGCCAAGGGGCGATGTGATGAGTCTATATATTCTGAAAGTCATCGGGTGCCTTTGGTAATATGGCCAAGGGGCGATGCACAGTTTGAGGCCTTGGGTAATATGGTCAAGGGTCGAATGCTGAGCGCCGTAGAGAAACGTCGAGGCCCTGGGTAATATGGTCAGGGGTCGGTGTGACTCGAAGGAGTCAGTCTTAGAGAGCTTTGTGAGGGCTATGAGTGTTGTGCGACCTCGTGGAGCTTGAGAGGAGACTGAGTTGCATGGCATGATGCGGAATTCATGTGCTTTGAGTATGCATGGCATGGTGCGGAATTCATGTGTTTTGAGTGTGCATTGCATGGTGCGAAATTCATGTGTTAGGTGCATGGTTGTTGCACGATTGTATTAGTTGAGTATGTTCTATGTGCTGATTGCTCACCTTGTATATAAGGCATGTTATTGTGATTGAAAAGCATAATGTTTGCCTTGTATGTTGTACGTTGTTTGATGGCTCTTCAGGTGTGAGCCACTTACTTAGTACCGTTGTTTTGTACTGATCCACCACCAGGTTTTGCAGGTGTTGAAAGCAAATTCGAACTTGGTGATGCAGAGGAGATGTGGCGAGAGAAAGACCATAGTTAGCTTGTCTTTGTAGACTTGTCTTTGATCATCTCTGTTTTCTTATTTGTTCTTGGGTTTGAGCTCGGCTTAGGTTGTGGCCTAACTTCTAAGATGTCATTGATATCCTTTAGTTGTTGATTGAGCAAGGGTGGTGATAGTTTGGTTGTATTGTTTTAAGTGTAGCATTAAATGTTACGAGTTTCTGTAGAAGTGTTGTGGACTTTCTTATTTATTTAGTTGTACTTGTTACGAGATCTGACTCGTGTTGTTTTGCAGATGTTAAGTTGTGTCTGATGTGTAATGTAGTTGCTGGCTGGTTATTTAGAATTATAGAAGTGTGTAAATCTCATTTTCAGGTATTAAATAAAATTTGGGTTAGTTAAAGTTACGTCGTTATGCTGCCGAAATTTTTGGAGCACGATGTTGACATTAGGGAAAAGTTAAGTAATGTTTCCTTAGTTTAGGTCAAATTTTGGGGGCGTTAGACCTTCGGACCCCTGAAGGCAAACTTGGTGTTGCCCCTGATTTTCCATAGCTCTTCCCTCACGTCAGAGAGAGAACAGAGCTAGGACCCTAGGGAAATCAAGTTAATTGTATAAGGTACAATTAATATAATGTATGTGATACATTATAATATAAAGTTTGATTTGAGATTAAACTTTATTAATTGAGAGAAATACAATTAAATACGATCTAATTGTAGGCTTAAATTAAATATCTCATATTTAATTTAGTAATTAATTAATTGGAGAGTTAATTAATTATTTAATTAAAAACAATAGGTTATATGGGAGATGTTCATTTAAATATAATTTAAATTAAATTAATTAAATTTCATTTAATTAATTGTTTAATTAAATAAATCTCTGTCCTATTATGACTGGGAAAAGTAATTAGTTATTAATTAATTAAATAAATTCGTATCCTATTACGACTAGGAAAAGAGGTATGGCATTCTATATAAAGCACAATATGCCTTCCCAGTGTTGTACTCATACTTCACTCTCAAGAAAAATCTCTCTAAGAATTTTCACAACATTCTAGTGAAATTCTTTTCCAGAATTCAAGAAGGTCAAGTCTCATAACTTGGTTCCTAGTCCCAAAGACATTGGTGGTAGTGTCCCTACTGTGATCATACTGTTCATGGTGGGAGTTCATTGAAGAAAGTCTTCAATAAGTAAGTACTTATGTTCTTTTAATTCCTAGATTTAGATCTTATGCATGCTTAGCCTAGTTTATATATAGAATTGTTCTGTATGGTTTGCCAATGTACTGGTATTTTAGAAAACTTAATTAAAATACAAAGTGGTCCTATATGCTTCCGCTGGGAATTTAGGAATTTCAATCTTTCAAAAATAGATTGCCATTTAATTTGGGAGGTTGTAGTAGAACTATTTCAATTTGATTTGTAAGAGTAGTGGAAGAGGAACGCCTTGATTCAATTCAGTTCGATTCGTAAGAGTAGTGGAAAATCCGAGTGAACTCCTTATTCGATTTGGTGGTGGGTTTCTTCATATTTGGATTTGATTTTCAATTAACTAGGTTGGGGAGAGGTCTTTGACAACATAATTGCCTTTGATTTATCTTTCCCTTGCTGCGTTTTCAATTTAAGGTTGATCATTCAATGTCAATTGGAAGTCTGGGATGTGAAGTATTTTGGATGAACATGTTAAATGGGAACTTATTATGAAGTCATGAACTGTGATATATAAAATTTAGAACTAGATTATATCAAAATATGCCAAATCTTTGGCTTGATGTTTGTTGTATTATATTGTAACCATAAAGCACAAATGACTCTCTTACTTCTTAAGGTTTTCTTGTTGGGTTTTATGCCCTAAAACTCGTAGATAGTGAATGTAAACAAATTTTATACTTGTGTTTAATAAAGTGTTAGTTAGTTTCTGCAATAAAATGTTATTATTAAATATTGCACTATTTGACCCAAATCCAATAAACTAAGATCCAAGGTTGTTTGTATGTAACTTGAACTAGTATGTGGGGACATACGGGGATCGATATTCAAGTAACAACCTAAAAGGTCTATAGTACAAGGATAAGGCTGGGTACCTTATCCTGGTGACACTATGGATACGGCCCACTTTGTATTTATGATACAAACGCTATGATCCAACGCGTTCATGTAGTTGACATGCGAGTGGGGGTATCCTATGCAATGAGTTTGCATAAGACCGGACCGCGAAATAGTTAACCACTAACTGTAACACCGTTAGTTGGCTTGGTTTCTATTTCACTAGGATGACCTAGACAACTCAGTCTCAATCCTGAGTGGATTATGGATTCCTGTTCACGAGGAGTTGTCCTTTGATTTGTATGGGTGAGAGTGGCCAGCACGCCGACTCAATAAGCCTACCATTTTGGGGACAATACCGAGTGGGGAGCTGGGAACATAATCACACAAGATGGAATTCACTCCTTCCCGACTCTAGAGTAAGTAGAGGTGTGTTCTCTTAAGTGGTGTCTCCGAGACTTGAACAATGGGCCCAACCCTCTCTATGGCACGAGAGGGACTTCTGTTTGTTGGTTGGACCTCAAACAGGTTGTTCATTAGAGGAGCACTGGGGACTTAAGGACAAAGATGTAAACCAGGGGTAAAACGGTAATTTGACCCAGCTGGGATACGAACACACGTGAAGGACTGACTTGTAGTATTGGTCGATATCCGTGGACACAGAAATATTCTGCAGTGAGAAGAGTGCAGCTGAGGGTCTTTAGTGGAATGACCCACAGTTAACGAATGGAGACTAACTTGGTTAATGAGTTTAAGCCGATTAGTCTCGTATCGTTGGAGCTTCTGATCTGTAGGTCCATTAGGTCCCACTGGTAGCTCGTAAAAAGACTTGAAGCAAACAAATATAAATTGTAAATTGAAAGTGTTCAATTTATTTGGGGAATCGTATAATGTATATTGATGCATTATAATATAAAAGTTTATGAAACTTTATAATATAATTTTTGAATTAATTTCAAAAATTAATTCTTGAGAGAAAATATTTGAAAGAGTTCAAATAAATTTAATATGAATTGGATTCATATTAATTTTAATAAAATCCCTAAGATTAAATATATGATATTTAATTGGGTAATTAATTAATCATGGAATTAATTAAATATTTATTAAAATTAGAGACCTTTTCCTATTAGGAAAGAAAATATTTGAAAGAGTTCAAATAAATTTAATATGAATTGAATTCATATTAATTTTAATTTTAATAAAATCCCTAAGATTAAATATGTGATATTTAATTGGGTAATTAATTAATTATGGAATTAATTAATTATTAAAATTAGATATTGTTCAGATAATAGATTTGAACTTATTCCTAGACCTTTTCCTATTAGGAAAAGGTCTTGGCCTTTACCTATATATAGGACCCTTGGGGTGGGGTGAAAGGCATCCCATTGTCTCTCATTCTCTCAGAGATTTCTCCCAAAAGACTCCCACAAGTCTCCTGCTTCAAGAAGTCTTAGAGATATACCGGTGTAGCCGATTGGTGGTGTTCGCACAAGAGGGTTGCTGCGTTTTCAATCTTATTGGCAAGAAAAGGGGAATTGATCAAGGCTTTCTACAAAAGTAAGTTTTCTATGAAATCCTTGATCACTAGGATCAATCTAGTTGATCTTTTAGCATGTTTATAGCCTATGTACAGCCCTTTAAATAGAGATTTATTGCTGTAATATTTTGCAAATTGTATTGGTATTTCAATTAGAATCTAAGACTCTGAGTAGGTTCGGTAATACTTTCCGCTGCGTGGGGCTTTTATCCCTTCATTTCTAACTCTAGACTAGAGATTAGATTATTACTTCTCCTATTTGTGCTGGAATGCCTTGGTTTTTTTTTAAAGAATTTTGTACCCATTGCTTTTAAAAGAGTTTATGTTGGTTGGTTTATTACTATCCTGCATGGTAGCAAATGAATATGGTTGTAGAATTTTGTTGCTATCGTAGTTCTATATTTTAGAGCCCATTTTGTTATGTGAATATCCTATACACATGTAATTTGTTTATAAACTTAGGAAAATTTGGCTAATCATGCGTTTGAAAGCTATAGAAAATTAGGGATAATTATCCCTAATTGTAATACTCACATACACATCATAAAAAAAAAAAAAAAATTAAAAAGGTTATGGAAAATTAAGTATGTCTGACAAAAAAAGAAAAAAAACACCCACTAAAAACAAGGGATTTCAAATGTGATGTATGATTAGGGATAATTATTATCCCTAATTATCATACTCACAAACAGGTCAGCAAGCAAAGGATTGTACCAATCAATCCTAAATGCAACCCATGTCTCGAGGCTAATCTTCTTTAAGAGACAAGACTATGCCTAAAGGTATGGTTCGACACTTAGGAGCTAACTTTAAAAATACAATATTTTAAAAAAGTTAGATCTACGGCATCCGGACGAGCATGAAGCCTATTCCTATTCTTCGTGTCAGAAAAACTTTAGAAACATAGTATGAAGTTGGAAGGTTTATTACAAAAAAAAAAAAAAAAAATGCACAACTTTGAAGCTAACCTTCTGACCATCTCATATAAGTTTTAATATCTAAGAATAATGAGTAGGGAGTGAATTAAACTTAGAGATAAGTTTTCAACTAAGTATAAGGAAGGGGTAGCTCGGTTCCTAGAAATAGCAAAGTTCCACGTTACCAGTTTAGGAAAAACTTGGTATCCATGCAAGAACTGTATGAATGCAATGTGGCAGTCATTAGATGGGGTGGAGCAACATCTATTCACATATGAAATATCTCCCTCTTATAGTCGATGGATTCCTCATGGAGAACCAGTTGACTTGTCCAAAGGATTTGAGGTTTGAACAGTTAATTCGATACCAAGTGATCAAGATTTAGGTATTGATGTGCTTGGTGTTGGGAATGAAGAAAACAAAATGTCGAATAATCTTCTATATGATCTACAGGCTCCAATTGTTGATGCAGATGTAGATGAGGAAAACATTGAGAATGAGATGCCCACTAATGTCCATGCGATTGAGACTTCAAATTCAAGCTTATTTGACGAATTAATGAATGAAGCTTGTAATCAGTTATATCCTGGTTGTACCCTATTTTCTTCATTGTACTTTATGGTTAAGTTGATGCATATTAAGGTCATCAACGAATGGAGTAACAAGTCATTTGATATGTTATTGTTGGAGTTATTAAAAGAGGCTTTTCCTAACGGAATGAAAATACCCTTTTCATTTTATGAATCTAAGAGAAAATTACGTGACTTAAGGCTAGGATATGAATCCATCCATGCTTGCAAGTACGATTGCTATTGTATTGGAAAGAATTTTCCGACTACGAAGAGTGCCTAGTGTGTGGAGAGGCTCGATATAAGGTTAACGATAGAAAAGGCAAGAAGATTCCACATAAGGTGTTACGCCATTTTACATTGATACCTAGGTTGAAGCGGTTATTCGCATCGAAACATATTGCTTCTGAAATGAGATGACATAAAGAGAAACATGTTGAAACAAAGGGTGTGTTACGACATCCAGCTGATGCTGAAAGGTGGAGACATTTTGATCGTGAGTTTCCTTAGTTTGATTTAGATGCACGAAATGTTCGTTTGGGATTAGCTTCAGATGGGTTTAATTCGTTCAGAAATATGAATACCTCGTACAGTATGTGGCTCGTGGTTCTAATTCCTTATAATTTACCACATTGGAAGTGCATGAAGGAGACAATCTTCTTCATGTCTTTACTAATACTTGGGCCTAAATCTCCAAGTAAAGAGATTGATGTTTACCTTCAATCATTAATAGAAGAGTAAAAAAAGTTATGGGATAATGGTGTGCGCACCTACGACTGTGATACTGGTGAGTGTTTTCAACTACACACAAGTTTATTGTGGACTATCAACAACTTCCACGCATATGGTGACTTGTCCGAATGGAATACAAAAGGTTATCAAGCATGTCTCATTTGTAAGGAGGATACATCTAAAGGGATTGAATCCCCAGCAGAAGCGAGTGTCGTGTGTTTCAATTAAGTTTAGAATTCACATATAAAAATATAGGATACAAAACTATTTATACTGGTTAAACATTTAACTAAGGGAAAAAAAAGAAATACTTACGTTTGAAAACCTTCTCCAACGTACAGCAAACACGATTTCCTCCTCTCTCCTCTTACGGTGATCACATCCAAACACCAAGGTGAACAGAACGAACAATTGGACCCCACCACAGGATCTTCCCCACTATCCTCTGGGTTTAAGAACAAGTTTGTGGGAACCTTTCTTGAATTTACAAGGAAATTCACACAAGGAAGTTTCTTCTATGAGTTTTTGTGAGTTGAGAGAATCTAAGAGAGGGGAGTACTTTTACGGGTAAAATCACGTATTGGCCAACCTTCTTGGCAGGAAGTGAGTTTTTAATTTAATTTTAATTAAATTAAAAACCATTTTTAATGTAATTAATAATTAATTAAATAAATCATATTTATTTAATTAAATTATATTAATTAAAGCATATATTTAATTTCATATGAATCATATTCAATGGACCATCTCTCTTATAATCTAAAGTATTAATTTAATTTATTTAATTGAATCATATTTAACTAAATTAAATTAAATTAAGCAACTAATTAAATATCACATATTTAATTAATCCTACATTTGAGTCATATTCAAATGTATATCTCTCTTATAACCAATAGTTTTTTTTTTATATGTATAACTTATAGTTTTTAACATGCATCCAATACTGATAACACCTAATTCGTGCTATTTTATTACCACTAATCTAAACTTGTTAGAGGTATTTTATGGTTTAATTGTCCACTTTACATGTGATTCGGACATAGATGACATTGGGAGTTAACCTCACGATTTGGTGCTAATTCGGGTCAATTGGAGTGTTTTTTAGCTAACTCAAAGTGTCCACGAATGAAGAGGAGGTGAAAAGAACTATGCGGACCATGGCGAGCTTGAAGAATAGTACCAAGGAGTCAAAGGTTTGAGCCTAAAGCGAAGCAAACCGAAGCAACTAAAAGAATTGAAGACAACATGCTGGAAAAGAGGGCAGCGTTGAGACGTTGACCCCAGCGTCTCGACGCTGCTGCAAAATTGTGCGGAGGACAGAACACTCAGTGTCGAGACACAATTTTCTAGCGTCTCGACGCTGGTTCGATTATTATAAATATAGGGTTTTAGTTTTAGCCGTCGTTAGGTTAGATTTATCTAGGGGTGTTCAAAATAACCACGAAAATCGACCCGTTTTATTTTTTCTTATCTCTCTCCTCTCACTTCCCTCCCTGTTTTATTTTCCCAATGTCATCATCTCTTTCTCTTTTCTTTCCCCTCTCTCCATTAGTTCTCCCTCTTTCTCAGACTCTCGACCTCCCACCGTTCGCGTCCACAGCCACCGTCGGTCCGCCATTATCGTCTTCTCCATCTCTTTTTCTTTTTTTTCCTTATTTTCTCATGTTTTTTTAATTTAGTTCGTACATCCCATCGTCCACAGCCACCGTCGGCTCGCCATTATCGTCTTCTCCATCTCTTTTTCTTCTTATTTTCTCGTGTTTTTTAAATTAGTTCGTACCTCCCACCGTTCACAGCCAGCACCGATCCGCCATTATTGTCTTCTCCATCTCTTTTTCTTTTCTTTTTCTTATTTTCTCATGTTTTTTTAATTTAGTTGGTACCTCCCACCGTCCACAGCCACCGCCGGCTCGCCATTATCGTCTTTTCCATCTCTCTTTCTTATTTTCTCGTGTTTTTTAAATTAGTTCGTACCTCCCACCGTTCACAGCCAGCGTCGATCTGCCATTATTGTCTTCTCCATCTCTTTTTCTTTTATTTTTCTTATTTTCTCATGTTTTTTTAATTCAGTTGGCACCTCCCACCGTCCACAGCCAGCGCCGGTCTGCCATTATCGTCTTCTCCATCTCTTTTTCTTTTTTTTTTCTTATTTTCTCATGTTTTTTATAACTTAGTTCGTTTCTCTTCTCCATCTCCATGGTTGGATTTCTTCTCCCTTCCCCTTTTTTCTTTTCTTTTCTTTCTGTTTCTCTCTTTTTTTTTTCTTTCTTTTCGCATCATTTTTTTTAATTTCTCCAGAATTACAAAACCGACAAAAACCGACCGACCAATCGTGAGTTCAGTCGGTTGGCGACACCAATCTCTAGAAAACCAATGAAAACTAAAACTGACCAACCGATATGTCTGTGGTCGGCGTTGGTTTTAGCTCAAAACCGACTCCGACCGACTGATGAACACCCCTAGATTTATCGCAATTTCCCGATTCCTTACACTTTCTTCTGTATTTCTGAGTTGTCTGGACCTTTTTAGGTTGTTTCTTGTGCATTGTTTTGGATTTATTTGTTGTTTCCTTTCAATTATGAGTAGCTAAACCTTTTAGATTCATTTGATTGGGCACTGTTTTGAATGGTTGTAAACCTTAGCAGAGTTTTCTAGTTTCTTTATGAATTTTATGTGATTTTTTTTAAAAGGAATTTTATGTGATTTGATTGATGCTTTTCATGCAATCTTGTTTAAACCAATGCATGTGATTAAGTTCTTGGAATTGACGCCTCTTAGAATTTGGTTGTGTGCATTCTATTAGTTATTTGGGATAACCACTAGGCTGAGGCTAGTCTATCACTAATCTCACATGTTTAGTGTAGACTCTTGATAGACCTGAGATGCATGTTAAAAATTGACTTAGTTGAATTAGAATTTTCATTATGATTAATTATTTCAATTTCATACCCTTTCAGTTGAAGCGGCTAATTTTTGTAAGCAATCATGAGATCTCGGGTTTTTTATTTTAAATTAATTAGATATAGTTTGATGATTATTGGGCTATGCATGCAGGGTAGCGGGCGAATTCTTTAAATTAATTAATTATATTAGCTGCGGGATCCCGAGTTAATTAATTAATTAATTAAACATAGGCTAGGTAGGGGGATCCTCCGAGTAGCCAAGAAGCATTATCGGGCTAAATTGACATAGTATAATGTTAATTTCTAGAGAAAACTAGGAAGTCAGGTTGAAATCATTCCGACAGTGAATTCCCAATCCAACAATCCCTTTTTTTCATTGACTTTTAATCCTAATTTCTTCTTTGTTGTATGCTGCATTTATTTAGTTTAATTTTGCACCACGTCTTTTATTTTATTTCTCTTCGAATTTTCATCTCCAAAACCGTTTTTGTTCTGCATGAAGTCTTAAATCCTACTAGGACTCTTTTCCCTGTGTTCGACCCCGACCACTATTACTACGAAAGTGGTTTTGGTGCTGTGGATTACAAATTTCATTTGATTAGGGTCCTCGACAAGTCCCGTCAAATACACATTAATTTTATCCTATAGTTTCAATATGAATCCAATTCACATTAAATTTATATCTGAACTCATTCAAATATATTATTCTCTCATAAATTAATTTTGAATCATATCCAAAATTAACTTTATATTATAATGTATCATCATACATTATATTAATTGTATCTTATACAATTAACCTAAATTCCCTTAATCAATTTGAACAATTCAAATTTCTTTCAGGATATAATGTTCGTAATTACCTTTTACGAGCTAGCAGGAGACCTAATGGACCTACAAATCAGAAGCTCTGATGATACAAGATTAATTGATTAAACTCATTAACCACATTAATCAACATTCGTTAACTGTGGGTCACTCCACTAAAGACCCATAGTTGCACTCTTCTCACTGTAGAATATTTTGTGGCAACAGATATTGACCATTAACAGTAAGTCAATCCTTCATGAATGTTCATAACTCCAGTTGGGTCAAATTATTGTTTTACCCCTAAGTTACCTCCATCTCCTTAAGTATCATTGATCCTCTAATGAACCACTTGTTTATGATTCTACTAATAAACAGAAGTCCCTCTTGGACCAGTGAGAGAGTGGTCTCTTATCAAATAAATTTGTATTTCCACGATTCCTAAAGTTAACTTGTAGCAATAATGGTCGGGGTCAAACACAGGGAGTCTTTTCACGCAAGTTTCAATTCTCTTTTTCGTTAAGTAACCAAAAAGGGGGTTTTAGAGGAAAGTATGAAAAAAGTGCTAGAAGTAGCAAGAGAATAACAAGAAGATGAATCAATACCTTAAGGATCATGCAATCGGGGTTGTCGGGATTTAGTTCGATGCAATTAAATCACAAGTTTCACAAAGTATTTCAGGTGAGTGGGGAGTTAACGTAACTCCCCCCCCCCTCACCTGATAAACCAATACAGGTTGTCTGTATTCGTAGTTGTTGTATCTATCAAAATTCCCCAAAGAAAATCTCTCCCTTTCTCACAAGCTCCCTCAACAAAAAAGATCATAGAGAACTCATTACTTCTCTGTGTTTGTCCATTCCTTACAATTTTCAAAAAGAGGTTCCCACAAACCTGTTTTTAATCCCAGAGAATAGCAGTGTAAGACCCTTTGGTGGTGTTCTTGGTTGTCATTCGTGCTGTTGATTGTTCGTGATTACCGATCGTGGGAAGAATTTGTTGCTTACTAGTTCGTTGGAGAAGGTCTTCAAAAGTAAGTAAAACTTCTTCCCTTAGGCTTAACCTTAGAAAAACTTGAGAATAGTTTTGTATGCTTTGCTTTTCCTATACTGTATGCATTTGTCTAAATTAATTGAAACATGAACGCATTCATATGCTTCCGCTGTGGGATTCAATCCCTTCAATTGGTATCAAGCCAAACCGTGTTTCAATTTCTTTTAGAATTGCACGATATAGGATATGGTGGGTATCTTTCTTTGCATTTGATGTATAGATGATTTGTTGGCAGATGTTTTCAGTGTTTAGCATTTAGATTTACAATTTCAATTGATTTAATCAATGTAAGGGCCTGTTGTTTTGGACAATTTTGTTGTAAATCGAGTCTGTAAATCCGTGTCGATTGTGGAAAATTGTTGTTGTGAAAGAATGTCGGAAAAAGAAGCCAAAATCGTGGAGGATCGATGTTGTACAGAAGCATAGGAAACAACTCGAGAGGACAACGTCTCGATGCTGCCCTATTTTCCAAACTAGCGTGACGCATCGACTCGACGTTGGCCTTTTTTGTCGCAGTGTCGAGACGTTGCCCAGTGCTAGGGCGAGAACTGAAAGTTGAAGCGAGAAAATGGTTCGGTTTGGTTCGCTTTTGGAGCGGTTCTTGGCGGTTTTTGGGTGATTTTTGAATTATTAATGCAAATTTTCATTTTATATGATTAAATTAATATAATTTGATTATATTAATTTAATTATTTTTTTACTAGGATGTCAAAAACCGGTCTACTTAGCTATTTAATTTTATGTGCATTGTGAATGTATATTTAATTAAATGTATGTTGCATAAGAGTATGCCATATAGTTTAAAATCCCACCATAGGTTAAACATGAGCATGCATCATATATGGTATAATTGTTATAAAGTATGGAATCAAAATTGTGATGCATGGTTTAATTTTCATGAATGATTTATATAAGTATTATGTTAATTAAATGAAAATTGAAATGCATTGAGCATGACATTACTTTAGTAAATATAAATGTTATATTTATCAATGTCGGTTTTGTGTCATTAATTTATAAGGGTTATACAATTAATGAATAGAAATTAAAACATACAATAAAGAATTGCATGCTCACGTAGGGTTATAATTAAAACTGATTTTAAAGGGGTTTAAAATTAATCAATTAGACCTTATGTTAAAGATTTTTAATATAATTAGGAATTATTCTTATATTATATTTTAAATAGGTTTGAAATATGATAGGGTGAGACTTAATTATAAAACTTTGGTTATAAGGGAACTCTTCTAGTGAAGTTTTGTCTAAGGCTAAGGTGTGTTTAAATTGACCATAAGGTAACACCCCTACTTGGGAACCGACCCGGTACCTGAGTTGAATTAGCCAATGTTTTATTAAGCATGCAATAATTTTAGTAGTTTATTAAAGAGTTTAATGAACTTAGACATTAGTGTAAAACTATCCAATATAAGAGTTATATTGGGCCAATTAATAGACTTAGATAAATTGACTTAGCCAGAATTTACCTAAGTAAAATAACCCTAGGTTATAAAATACTTAGTGGGAGGAAAAAGGTATATATGATATATCATTTTTCTCTCACGCTCTCTGCGATAGTTCACACCGTGAGATCCATGCTTGGCCTTGTGTCACCCTGGGAGCAACCTCCCTTTGGAAGATGTTTGCATGGGTCAATACCAAGGTGAATGGAGAAAATATTTATAGAAAATGGGAGAAGGATGTGAGTCAACATATCCTACACTCTCCTCCATTAGTTTGCATCGTGAGACTTTCATCTCGGCCTGCGTGTTGCCTTGGGAGCGGCCACCCTTCGGAGGGTCTGTTGCATGAAGTTGATATCAAGACAAACTCCATAAATAGATTGAGTTTTATGCCCTAAAACTCGTAGATACCAAATGTAAACGAGTTTTTTTTTTTATTACAATAAACAATTTCATTAATAAGAACTAGACCACTCAAAGGGTACAAAGAGTGACTTCTCACTATGAACCATATTTAGAATCCATGAAGGATATTCATGAAACCATAGTTTCAGAATTGATCGTAGCCGTACACGGGCTAATTCATGAGCAATTTGATTTTGCTCTCGAGGAGTATGAATGAACTTCACACTACGGAATTTCCTCTTGATATCGTCGATATCCCATATCAGAGAATGTACTTCCGCATCTCCATTTACTAATCCATTTATCATTGAGATAAGGCCAAGAGAATCAAATAGATGGGTTACCTCCGTAATCTCCATTCTGTTGGTGAGTCTAAGACCTTCCAAAATCGCTCGAGCCGACCTTGCATAAGATCGAACCTGAAATAATAGGCATTAGATGTATCGTCGTTGACTAATTAGGTTATTATTTCATAGGATGACCTTGTAACTCAATCCTAATCCTAAGTGTGTTATGAACTCCTGTCTGCTAGGGATTTTCCTTTGATTTGTATGGGTGAAAGTGGCCAGATTCATCGACTCAATAAGCCTACCATTTTGGGAATAAGATTGAGTGGAGAGCTGGAAACATAACAACACAAGATGGAATTCACTCCTTCCCAACTTTAGGACAAGTAGGTGAGTGTTCCCTTAAGTAGTGACTCCGAG
Source organism: Luffa aegyptiaca (assembly GCA_017139565.1). Taxonomy (NCBI): domain Eukaryota; kingdom Viridiplantae; phylum Streptophyta; class Magnoliopsida; order Cucurbitales; family Cucurbitaceae; genus Luffa; species Luffa aegyptiaca. Next base: position 18,791,463 of record CM029399.1, read on the forward strand.
ACTTGAATAAGGGGTCCCACCCTCTCGGCCCGAGAGGGACTTCTATTTATTGGTTGGACCATAAACTGGTTGTTCATTAGAGGATCACTAGTACTTAAGGATAGAGAGGTAACCCACAGGTAAAACAACAATTTGACCCAATTGGAGTTACGAACACTAGTGAAGGATTGACTTACTGTTAATGGTCATCCGTGGACACAAAAATATTCTACAGTGAGAAGAGTGCAATTGTGAGCCTTTAGTGGAGTGACCCACAATTAACGAATGTGGATTAATTTGGTTAATGAGTTTAATCAATTAATCTTGTATCGTTAAGCTTTTGATCGTAGGTCCATTAGGTCCCCCTGCTAGCTCGTAATGGGTAATTAGGATCATTTAGTCTTGAAAAGAATATGAATCATTGTTCAAATTCATTAAGAAAATTTAGGTTAATTGTATGTGATACAATTAATATAATGTATGGTGATACATTATAATATAAAGTTAATTTTGAATTAAACTTTATAATATAAAATTAATTTTGGATATGATTCAAAATTAATTTATGAGAGAATAATATATTTGAAGGGGTTCAAATATGAATTTAATGTGAATTGGATTCATATTAAACTATAGGTTAAATTTAATGTGAATTAAATTCACATTAAAACTATAGGTTATAAGAGAGATGTATATTTGAATATGATTCAAAAGTAAGGTCAATTAAATATATGATATTTAATTAATTAAGGAATTAATTAATTGGTGAATTAATTGATTGATTAATTTAATTTAATTAAATGTCATTTAATTAAGTTAATTAGATTAATATCTTACGTTATATTAATTTGGTTAATATAATATATGATAATTAATTAAGTATATTATTATTAATATTAATTAATAATAAATATCTCTCCTGCAACTGCAAAAGAGTGGGGAGAGAGAAAAGAGGTTAGTGGGGGAGTTAACGACGTAACTCTCCCCCTTACCTATATACCATATTCACAGAAGATTTGTGAAGAACATCACTCTTTGCAAGATTTTGCTCTCTCAAGAAACTAACTCAGAAATTCTCTCTCAAAAGAAATACAGTGATCATTCTCACTGCATTCTTCCCTATGTTTTCAAGAAGAGTTCCCACAAACTCGATTCTAATCTCAGAGGATAGTGGGGAAGGTTTAGTGGTGGTGTCCTGCATTCCTGTTCGTTGTTGATTCGTGGCCACCGGTGAGGGAGAAGGAGACTTTATTCGTGTTTTATTCGGACTACAGTTCTCTTTTTCGTGTAAAAAAACTTGCTTAGCCTACTAGAAATTCACATGAATTGTTCTATAATTTCGTAGTTTCATATATCGTGTATTGGTTTCTAAATTTAAATTGAATCACACGCGTTTTCGTTGGGGATTCAATCCCTTCAATTGGTATCAGAGCTCAATCGCGTTTCAATTTTCTTTTAGAATTGCACAGTGTAGTTTTGGCAGGTAGCTTTCTGCATTGGGTATGTTTGAAGGTTTGTTGGCAGATGTTTACGGTAATAATTTTGGCATTAGATTTACAATTTTTGTTGATAAGATCATTGTAAGGGCCCGTTGTTTTGGGCATTTAATTGTAAATCGAGTAATGTAAGTTAGTGTTGTTTGTGGGAAGGAGTTTCCATGAAGAATTGCATGAATCGAGATCAAAATCAGTGAAGAAACGAGGTTGAACAGAAGAAGAACATCAAACCTGAGTGGTCAGTGGACGGAGTTGTCGAGGCTCCTGTTGGTCAAATAAAATTTATAATCTACGACACTACAACTAATTTATAGAAATAGTGGCTGGGGTCGAACACAGGGAAAGGGACCTAGCAGTAGTAGAATTTCGTGCTTGTGAAAAACAAGGGGGATTTTTGTAACGAAGGACAAGCAAAAAGAAATAAGTAAATGCTGAATTTAAATGAAACAAAATAAGCATGCAGAAGAGAAATTAGACGGAATCAATAACATAAAAAAGGGATCATTGGATTGGGGTTTCTTATGCTTGATTCTAATTCGTTGGCTTCCTAGTTTTCTCTAATAATCGTTCTATGCTGATTTCATTAGTCCGGTCTGCTTCTGGGTTACTCGAAGGACCCCCTACACTAACCTGTGCTAATTAACTTGCTAACCGTGAATTCTGCAATTAACAAGATTAATTAATATAAGCTTTAACGCTCGCCACCCCTTATACATAATATAGCAACCATCCGAGACCTCTGCAACGGTTACTAATTATATCTAACCAGTTAATTAACAAGCAATTTTGCAACTACCTATTAAAACCTTTAGGATCGTGGGTCCGGAATCGTAAGAACCAAATTCAAATGCAATTTATATCTAATTCCTACAACCTTTAACATGCATCCTAGGCCTATCAAGGGTTGTCTCGCGTAGAGAGTGGCTTGCCTCAACCTAGTGGCTATCTAAAAATAACTAATAGAATACACAAGCGGTAATCACATAGGGCGTCAATCCTAATAGACTAGCCTCATGTATTGGTTTAAACGGGATAACATGCAAAACTTAATGAAAATACAGCAAGAACATCAAGTAAAACTCAGAAAACTCAGCCAATCTTATTAAGAATCAAGACATAAACCCAATCCAACGATCTAAACGAGATTAGCTACGCATAAGTGAAGAAAAATCAACAATAGACATGAAAGAATCCATAAAATATGACCAAGAATGGTCTACAACAATGCTGGAATGTAAAAGGAACAAAAGAAATCGTAAAAGGACCAAAGTTCTAACCTAACGGCGGACTAAACCGAGGCTACATATTTATAGAAAATACGGCGGCGTCGAGACGCCAAGGGTAGCTTCGAGACGCTGCAAACTTTTCACTCCGGGAAAATTTCGCGTCGGCGTCGAGACGCCAAGGCGCAGCATCTCGACGCTAGTCTTGAATCTTAACTTCCTGCTTTAATTCTCGATCTTGTCTCGCTTCTTCTCGGCACGGGGCTTCAATCTTCGGCTTTTGGTGTCATTCTTCAGGCCCGCTTCGATACAATTGGGTCTTTTCACCTCCTCGCTGTCCAAGACACCGAGATGGCTCTAAAACTCCGTAATTGGCCCGAATTAACACCAATTAGCGTGATCGGCTCCCGACATAGCCTAAGCTCAATTATCCTGTAAATAAGACAAGTAAAGCATAAAATGATTCTAACAAGCTTAGATTAGAGGCGATAAAATAGGACTATTTAGGTCCTATCAGTCAGCGTTGAGACATTGCCCTCAGAGCGTCTCGACGCTGCCTGGAAAAGTGACCAGTGTCTCAGAGTGTCGAGACGCCAACTCGACACTGGTTAAAAGTTGTCGCAGCGTCTCAATGCTGCCCTAAGTTCCAGCATGAATCGTGAATTTTCACCGAGACTTCGAACGAGGTTTGATTCGTGCGGCTTGGTTTGGTTCATTTGGAGCGGTATTGGTCTGGTTCAAGGCGGTTTGGTCTGGTTCGAGGCGGTTCATGGCGGTTTAGGGCTAGATTTGAATTATTAATGTAATTTTTCAATTTAGTTTTGCCCTAAGATGCCAAAATGTCGGTCTATACTTAGCTATTTTATTTAATATGCATATAGTATAGTATGTCATATAGATTAAAATCCTACCATAGGTTAAGCATGAATCATGCATATAATATTTTATAATTGTTATAATGTATGATGCATGATTTAATTTTCATGAGTATTGATGTAAATGTTATGTTGATGGATGAAAATTAGAATGCATGATTTAATTTTCGTGGATAATTAATATAAGGGTTATGTTAATTAAATGAAAATTGAATTGCATTGAGCATGACATTACTTTAGAATATAAATGTTATATTTATGTATGTTATGGAGATGCATGAAAATTACGGGTGATCATCGGTTGGTCGGCATCGGCTTTGAGCAAAAACTGAAGCCGACCACCGACGTGTCGGTTCTGATCGGTCGGTGATCTCGGTTTTGGGAGCTATTACAAAAACCGACTGACGGACTATAAGAAAAAATCGGTCGGTTTCGGTCGGTTATGGGAGTTTGTATGGAGAAAAAAAAATCATTAGTTTATGGGAGCTCTGACGAAGAGATCAGTTTAGATGAAAGAAAATCAGAGAGAAAACGAGAAGAAAAGAAGAAAGGAGGAAAAAAAATGCTTGATGGTGTGTAGATGGTTTAACATTGTCCGATAACAGCTTCCCTCGAGTCTTGGAACGATTCTATTTAAACAAAAAAAAAAAGAGAATCGAAGAAAGAAATGGAAACAGATTAAGGGAGAAGGGAGAGAGGAGATGACGTTGATGAAGAGAGGAGAAAGAGAATGAAGGAAAAAAAATCAAATAATAATTTTTTTTAAAAATTAATAGGTAATCATTACCTAGAAACCAGCTGGTGGCTGTAAAAAACCACCGGCTGGTTTCTCTGATGTGATAAGCCCACGTTTTCCCTTATTCTTTTTTTTAATAATCAATTTCGGTCGGTTCAGTCGGTTTGAGCTTTCTTGGGCTCGCTAACCGACTGAAGTCGGTTCAGCCGGTTTCGGTCGGTCGGCTCGATTTTTCGGTTAATATTGCTCACCCCTAATGAAAATGGTGTTAATATAATTAGAATATGATTGTTATATTTGTCAGACTCTGTTAGATGCATATTATAGGTTTAATTCATTATTTTATAAAAGTTATAAAATTGTTTAAGCTCCTTAACATGTGTTTAATAACAACTGAATAGGTGTTGAATCCGATTCACAACGCAAACTGTTTGAGTAAGGTTGTGATCGCATTCTAGGCTGCATTTCCATTTTGGGTAGATCTCTTCCTTTATTCATTTCATCTACTATTTGATTTATTTTACGTCTATTTACTGTGTTTCATTACGCCAAACCACGTCACTCACTTGATTTTGGTTACTGATAGGACCTAAATAGTCCTATTTTATCACCTCTAATCTAAGCTTGTTAGAGGAATTTTATTTTTTACTTGTCTTATTTACAGGATCTTTGGGCTTAGGCAATGTCGGGAGCCAATCACGCTAAATTGGTGTTAATTCGGGCCAACTATGGAGTTTTGGAGCCATTTCGGTGTCTTGGACGGCGAGGAGGTGAAGGGACCCAAGTGTATGAAGGTGTACATATTACACATGCGGAAGCAATTGAAGATCGAAAGCACTTAAGACATTCAATTTTACTCCTAAAGCATGCATGTTCTAGAAAAGACAGAATAGAGAGTTTAGAAAACACCAACCTTTGTAGCTCACTTATGATGAACTCCTTGTGGTGTTTGCCTCTCCTATGCTCCTTGGACAACCTCTAGAGTCTTCCCTACTATACTCCGGGCCAAGAACGACTTGTGGGAGTCTATATAAGATAGGGAATGGGAAGGGAATGCTTGAAGCATCAAGCAATGGAGAAGAATGAGAGATGAGAGAACTTTGAGTCCAAATTCCAGCAGCATAACATTAAGGAAATGGCTCTCTTTGTCTTTGAATCTGATTCAAGCTCCTTTTAAAGACATTCTCCATGCAAACCCAAGCCTCAAGACACAAGACACATGGTGTATTTGCAAGTTCAAGTGGATTCTAGGTGTACATCTCACAAGACATGCAACAATGCATGAGTGAGTTGTCTTTCCACTTTGAATGTTCATGCATAAGTGGATTTCCAACTAAATCCACTAAATACAAATTGAAATCTAATTTCAAGCTTGCAATTTAATGTTCATTTCAATTCCAAATTGAATTTAACATTAGGTAATTGATTTTGAGGCATTTCAAAATGATTTCTTATGATTAATCCAATTAATCATACTAATCTTGTGCAATTAATCATATATGATTCCTAATACATATATATGGTATTCAAAACACTTTTAAATACTCCATCTCTCATTTTCTAATTTAATTCATAATTAAATTATTGTGTCAAACACAATTTACGATAATACCCTTTTTCCCGATTTTGAACGATTCAAAGCTTCCTATCTTTTGTTCTAGGCTTAATTCCGATATGAGCTAGTAGGGGGACCTAATGGACCTATAGATCATGGGCTCCAACGATTCGAGGCTAACCGACTAATCTCATTATCCAAATTAGCCAACATTCGTTAACTACCGGGACACTCCACTATAGCCCGATAGTTGCACTCCCCTCACTATAGATATATTTCCGTCCACTTGATTTAACCATGATTAGTAAGTCGATCCTTCACAGGTTGTTCGTAGCTATAGCTAGGTCAAAAAGCCGTTTCACCCCTATAGTACTTCTAGTTCCTTAAGTCCCACTGATCCTCTAATGAACAATTGGTTTATGGTCCAACCAATAAACCGAATCCCTCTCGGGCCAATGAGAGGGCGGGATCCCTTTGTTCAAGCCCCGAAGTCAGCACTTAAGGGAACAACCTTTCTACTATCCCTATTTTGGGTAGGAGTGAATTCCTTCTCGCACGACTATGTCCCCAGCTATCTACCTGTTCCTATCCCTGAAATGGGAGGCTTATTGAGTCGGCAATACTGAGCCACTCTCACCCATGCAGATCTAAGGATAAGCCCGAATAAACAGGAGTTCATAGTTAGCTCAGGATTAAGATCGAGTTACCTAGGTCATCACATGAAATAGTCAGTCTCGTCAGTAAACGGTGTTATAAAACGAGAGTGACTTATTTCTTGGTCCTGGTCTTATGCAAACTCATTGCATAGGACGCCCCCACTCGCATGTCTCTACATGGACGATTTAGGATCACATCGTCTATACCATCTATAAAGTGGGCCGCGTCTCATAGTGTCCCCAGAATAAGGTACCCAACCCTATTCCTATACTATAGACCGTTTTGGCTATTACTCAAGCTTGATCCACTTTTATGTCTCTACATAAAGCTCAAGAGTTCATCCTATAGCCATGGATCTTAGTTTATTGGATTTGGGTAATTATAAGTGCAATTTACTTTATTCAGTAATAACTTTACTGAATTAGTCTCGATAACGCCTTTATCGAATAAGTATAAAATTCGTTTATCATTCACTATCTACGAGTTTTAGGACACCTATCCCAACAGTGTATTGAAACGGGCCTGAAGAACGACACCAAGAGCCAAATATTGAAGCCCCATACCAAGATGTAACGAGACAAGACCGAGAAATAAAACAACATGCTCGGATTGGGGATGGCGTCGAGACGCTGCCCCTAGCGTCTCGACGCCGACGCGATTTTGAAGCAGAGTATAAACTTCATGGCGTTGAGATGCCGAACCCTAGCGTCTCGACGCTACATCTTTTTCTATAAATATTAGGTCTCGATTTAGTCCGCGGTTAGGTTAGGTTTTTGGTCTCTTTTTTATTGTTTTTGTTTCTTTACTTTTCCAGCTACTGTGTAGACCTTTTTAAGTCATATTCCATGTATTCTTTCATGCTTATTCATGGTTTTACCTTGTTCATGAGTATCTAAACCTCTTTGTATCGTTGGATTGAGATTATGCCTTGATTGCTATTGAATTTGGCTGAGTTTTCTGGTGTTTTAAATACTGTTCTTGTTGTGTTTCTATTAAGTTTTGCATGTTATCCCGTTTAAACCAATACATGAGATTAGTCTATTAGTATTGACGACCCTATGCGATTACCGCTTGTGTATTATATTAGTTATTTTTAGATAGCCACTAGGCTGAGGCAAGCCACTCTCTACGTGAGACGACCCTTGATAGGCCTAGGATGCATGTTAAAGGTTGTATGAATTAGATTTAAATTGAGTTTAAATTTAGTTAATACAATTCCGGATCCACGATCCTAAAGCGACTAGTTTAAATAGGTGATTGTGAAATTGCTTATTCTAGATTAGTTAGATATAATTTAGTGACCATTGCGAGGTCTCAGATGGTTGCTACTTTATGTATGAGGGGTGGTGATCGATAAAGATAAAAATTGATTAATCTTGTTAATTGCAGAATTCACGGTTAACGGGTTAATTAACACAGGTTAGTGTAGAGGGGTCCTTCGAGTAACCAAGAAGCCAGCCGGACTAATAAAAATCGACTTAGAATGATTCTTAGAGAAAACTAGGAAGCCAAGTAAAATAACATTCAGGCATAAGAAATCCCAATTTAGCGATCCCTCTTCATAATATTGATTTTTGCTGTATTTTTCCATTGTATGCTCTATTCTGTCTCCTTTACATTCAACAATTTATTTTACTCCATCATCATTTTCAAATCCCCCCTGTTGCATGAACACAAAATTCTGGATTCACTAGATCTCCTTCTCTGTGTTCGACCCCGGCCACTACTTCTACAAAATAGTATTAGTGTCGTGGATTATAAATTTATTTGACACGAGTCCCAACAGCTCGTCCCCTCAGTTACATTTGAGTTTTAACCTCAAGGAGGTCTTTGTTTCGAGGTTTATCTCGTTCTTTTGGGATTTGATGCTTGGAGTGCTATCTATTATATACTACTTGATAGATAGTGTGCACTTAGCTTCTACGCGAAATTCTTGTGATTTCGTTAATTGTTGCATCGACCAAAAACCAAACCGATCAGTATGGTCCTTTATTGGACATTGGTTCAATTCCTATTTAGACCAAACCGACTAGTTCGATTCAATTCTCAGTCAAACCCAAAATTAAAGGAATTGAACCAATTATCAACTCTAACAACCTCTCAAGTTGTTTTCAAAAGAAAAGAATAATAAAGTTAAAAAGGAAGAGATAAGCAGGTTGAAAAAGACAAGGAAATGAAAGCCAGCTCCACATTTTCAAATTTTTTGTCTTTGAAATTTGTTTCTCTTTCTTTTCAAAATTTTTGTCTCTCTCTTTTTCAAACTTTTTTACATCTTTTTTTTTTTTTTTTTTTTTTTTTTACTTTTTTCTCTCCAAAAATTTTGCCTTTCTCTACCTTTTTTCCTAAATTTTTTTCCCTTTTGCTCTAATTTTTTTCTCTCTCTTTTCTCTCATATCGCTTCCTAAATTTTGTTCTTCTTTTTTAAATTTACTTACGATTTTAAAAACATTTTTTTTTTAGTTTTTGAAAATTTGGTAATCACTCTCCAAAAAAAGGTTTATCTCATTCCTCCTCAGACTTGGTATTTCTCTTTCATTATTCAGTGGAGTCCACATCATCTTTTTATTATTATTTTAGAACATTTACACTCTCTCAAAAAAAAAAAAAATCCTCTCTTCTTTCCTCTCCCTCACGATTGTATAGATGCACTTTTCGAGAGTCCTTACCATTTGAGCTTCTTCGTATTCTCCCCAATTTCAGGTACAATCTCTTCCATTTTTCCCTCTTTTGAAAATTATTTCTATATTTTTTTTTCCTCTCCTTGAAAGTAGGGTACAATTATTTTTATTTATTTATTTTTTATTTTTAGATCTCTTGCAATGATGTTCATAATTAGAAAATACTACTAATTTTTTCCTCATTTGGAAACCCACAATTTCTGTATTTTCCTTTTTTGCTCCCTTTTAGGTGGTTTGGATTAACTTTGTAAGTGACTATCAAGGACCAAACATCTTTTTTTTTTTTTTTTCCTTTAAAATTTAGAGTGTTTGGTAGCAAAAAGATAATCACTTTTGAAATAATTAGATTGATTAGGCCCCTATTGATAACCATTTGATTTTTTGTTTTTTGTTTTTGAAAACTAAGCTCATAAACACTACTTTCATTTAAAGTTTCTATGTTTTGTTATCTACCTTCTTCTCACATTTTCAAAAGCCAAGTCAAGTTTTGAAAACTAAAACAAGTAGTTTTTAAAAAACTTGTTTTTTTTTTTTTAAATTTGGCTAAAAATTTTCAAAAGTGTTCTTAACAAAGATGAAAACTATTGAAAGAAAATTGGGAAAAAAAAACAAGCATAATCTTCAAAAAAACCAACCACTAGTTATCAAACGAGCCTTAATAAGTTTAAATGTGATTAAAAAAAAAAGTGACTCTAAAGTATAGAAAATTTTAAAATCTACATAAAAGACTTAAAAGAAGGCTAAAATTACACAATTTTCCTCAAATTTAAACTCTCTTCTTCTCTCATGACAGTTGTAGAATCCCTTTGTAAAACCAAACAAAATTGTGATTGTGAAATCATTTTTAAGAAGATATGATTAGGAAAATTGATCAGTTTTCGTCGGTTTTGGATGAAAATATATCCATGTCGAAAACCTACCTATCAGTGTACGTGGATTGGTGGTTGGCAATTTTGAAACCGACCAACCAAATACTCGATCAATCGGTCGATTTTGTTGATTTTGCGATGTTGATGAGTGAGATAAAATGTTGTTGCTGAAAGACGACCAAACCTTGATGGAAAAAAGAAAGAGATAATCAGAAAGTTGAAGGAGCTAGAGAAAGAAGACATAGAGAGAAACTTTGAGGGAGAAGTAGATTAAGAATAAGCGAGAAGAGAGAAGGGTGAAGGGTTTGAAGCTTGGGAAAGAGAAGAGTAAACAGAAGCTTGGTGAATGGTGAGGAAGGGGAAGGAGAAGAGAGAAAAGAGAAAGAGGAAAAGAAAAAATTTGTTGAAGAAGAGAGGAAAAGGGGAAAAGAGGGAAAGATATGAGAGAAAAAATTCTTTTTTTTTTTTTCTTTTTAAATAAAAAAAAAACTCACCATGTCTTTTGATTTCAAATAATTCAAGACAGCACAGTGCATGCAGTGTACGGTGTGCCAGCTATTGTACACAGTTTTTTTTTTTTTTGAAAATTTTCTCGTAGAGTCCCAATGATAGAAAATTTTCTATCATTGGGACTCTACGAGAAAATTATTCAACGAAAGTATTTTGATTTTGTATCTAGTGATTACTAGGGACAAATAAATTTGAAGATCTACATCTGACTATGTTAAAGAAACAACCATTATGTTGTGGCGTTATCGAATAATTTGCACTAGTTCCAGTTCATTTTTTTCCCATAATAATGTCTATGTATTTGTTTATCAATAGGAGGAGCAAAATCACACTTGGACTTGACAAAAAGTTTGACCATTTCTCTTCAACATCCATATGGATTTGGAGAATGGAAACATCACAATAGCTACCAGCGACGAGCTGCTCGACGCTCAAGCCCATATATGGAACCATTTTTTGAGCTTCATCAACTCCATGTCTCTCAAATGCGCAGTTCAGCTCGGCATAGCTGATGCCATCCATCGCCATGGCCCTCATCCAATGCCCCTTTCTCAACTCGTTTCGGCTCTCAAAATCCATCCTAAAAAATCCCAATTCATATACCGCTTAATGCGCATACTGACTCACTCGGGCTTCTTTGTAGTACAAAAGGTGACCACAAAAGAAAAACAAGAAGAAGGATATATGCTGACGAATTCGTCTCGTCTTCTTCTTAAAGACAACCCTTTAGCTGTAACTCCTTTCTTGCTTTCCATGCTCGACTCGGCCCTCGTCGAGCCATGGCAGTTCCTCTCCGTCTGGTTTCGAAGTGAGGATCCGACGCCGTACGATACGGCTCACGGAATGCCATTTTGGGAGTACATGGACCATAATAAGTCGAAAGATGGCGAGGTTTTTAATGCAGGCATGGCGAGTGATGCGAGATTGGTGATGAGCGTTTTATTGGGAAAGTATAGAGGTGTTTTTGAGGGACTTGGCTCGTTGGTCGATGTTGGTGGCGGCACTGGAACTATGGCCAAAGCCATTGCTAAAGCTTTTCCGGAAATTGAATGCATCGTGTTTGATCTTCCACAGGTTGTGGCTGGATTGAAAGGGAAGGGGAATTTGAAATATGTTGAAGGAGATATGTTCAGAGCTATTCCTCCTGCTAATGCACTTCTCTTGAAGGTAATTATATCTGACTTTTATTGTCTTTTTTATTCATGCTTGAAGGGTACGTGACGATACTTGACTGCTAACCATAGGTATCTTCTTATACACTACCATTAAGATGTTGACGTACAACTGCATAGCGAAAAGTATAGTTGTCAATATTTTAATGGTGGGACCAACATGAACATAGCTCAACTCGCATAAAGATTGTATCAATGATCAAGAGGTCTGTGGTTCGAATCCCCTCACCCTACATGTTGTGAAAAAAAGACATTTTAATGGTGAATACCTATCCATAGTTATGTTGTTAGCATTATTTTATTAAAAAATGATAAATGAATCGTTGTCGCTTTTACACTATTAGACATACAAGAGACAAATTGAAATATGTTTTTTTTACTGACAGTTCGACCATGTTGAATAATTACTCTTTATCATATGCCCAAAAATTAATCTTTGGTGATTTATCAAAATTTTTAGATTTTGGGTGTATCCTTAGTTGGAAAAAAACCTCTTATTTCTAATGAAACACAAGAGTTTATGTAAAAAAAACTCCAAAATCAAATAACAAATCACGGTCCACTAGAAAGAAACTCAACTATGTGGAAAAATATTACAATCACATAGAATTCAATTCCCGTTCTCAGAAAGATTCTTTCTCCAACCTTAATAAATTACAATAACAAACACTCTCTCAAAACTTTGTACTAGCTACTTGCATTCTTTTTCTCACTCTCGAACAAGAGAGAGGGAATTTTACTAGAATTTGAACCATTTGAAATCAAAGTCATAGGTCTCTTTTTCTTCACAGATGTTGAATTTCCATCGTTCGTAAGATATTTTGCCAAAAAAACTCCTACATCACTTTGTGTACAAAAGGGAAAAAAGAAACTCCAACGTCACGTTATCCATCATTCAAATATTATTTAATTCTAGACCCCCTTTTTTTTATTTCAAATTTGTTTCATTAAAATTAGGCATTTTTCCTTTTCCTTTTCTTTTTATTCCCCCTCTTCTTCTTCCTTTTCTTCTTATTTTTTCATCCTCCATTCCAAAGATAACTTAGATTACTTCGAGCATCTTCGAATTTCAAATAATCTAAAATAATTAAGAGGTACAGATAGATATTTAAACTTAAATTTATTTTTTTTATACATTTTTCATTTTAATTTAAAACATTTCAATTCGATTATATTCAATTTATTTATTTATATATTTCGGATAAATAATAGACCCAATAAAAAAAAAAGGAGTTTCAATTTTCATGTTTATTTGTATAACGAATACACCCAAAATTGTTAGGAAATCCCTACATATATTCCATGGTTATAATAATAATAATCACATTACTAAGATAATTATATTTTTTCAATCTTCCTACTATATATAGTGCATGCTAATGAGGCAACAATCAATTTAGATATTTAGGGTGTGTTTGGTTTAACTTTTCAAGTGTTTAATTTTGAAAATAAATCATTTTAAAAAAATTTCTAGTGTTTGACAACCACTAAAAATGACTTATTAGAAAATGAGATTGATAAATAAACCATTTTGAGAGAAACACTTCAAACCAACTTTTTAAAAAAAAGTTTTAAGTATATAATAACATGAGCATAATAACACATACGAGGAAATGCAACCAAATATATGTGTGTTTAAATTCTAAACAATTTTTATACAAAATTTTTTTTAAAAAATGCATTCTTGAAAAACATTTAAATCAAAATGTATTCCAAACGGACCCTTACTCTCTAAACAGTATTTTTCTTTCTCCTTCATTAGCCCATTCACAACCATGGCCTAACTGCCATGTTCAACCACTAATAATGAAGCATAAATGAATAAATAATACGAAATAGCTAAATAGATTTATAAAATTATTTATTAAAAAAATTGGATTTAGAAAAGGGTTCTAGGAAAAGAAAGGGTTAAAGCAAGTTGCACATGGCTAGAAAAATTTCCCTATTACATATATGCAACTATTATATTACGATCAGATTTTCTATGTGCTCATAAAATCTAATATTGTATATTGTGAAATATGATATGTGGTAAAATAGTGGATACTACATGACTGGAGCGGTGAAGAATGTGTGAAGATTTTGAAGAAATGCAAAACAGCAATTACAAGCAATTGTAACAAAGGAAAAGTGATTGTAATTGATATGGTGGTTGGCAATCAAAAAAAGGATGACTCAATTGAAACTCAACTTCTCTTCGACATGTTGATGATGATACCAGGTGGAAGGGAGAGAGAAGAAAAGGAGTGGGCTCAATTGATTAAAGAAGCTGGATTTGGTGGCTACAAGATCTTCCCAATTATGGGTGTTAGGTCTCTAATAGAAATTTATCCATGATATGGTCTCTTTTTGAGTGTGCATATTGCAATGTGTTGAGTCCAATATTGAAACTATTTTTATGAATTAAGTATTTGTATGATTGTAAGTGTGAATTGTTACTTAAAATAGAAGAGCCATTTTGGGATTCTTGTTATTTGGGAAGTGTTTTGATGAGTTTATAAACTAATTTGTTTAATTCTAGTTTAAAATGTATTTGAAGTGATCTCTAATTTACAACAAAAATGATTTTCATTTTTATTCTTATCTCCAATGATGAGTTCCATGAAGACTAAATTTTTTAAAATGAAGGGAACTATATAGAAAGTTGTAAATGCACAATAATTATCAAAATTAAACTTCTTCAAACATTTAGGGTCAAAATACAAAATGGATGGAAAGAAGTCTAGTTCCTAAATCTACATTTAAAATTAAAATTATAGAAATAAGAGAATGCTACCTGAAAGTCTAAATTAGTTGCATAGGACAAAATTTGAAAAAAAAAAAAAAAAAATTAAGGGTGTTCAAAAGTTCACTAATTTACCTCTTCAAACTATTGCAACGAAGTGTCCAAAACAATATTAAACATAATGGCTATTCTGAATATCTCTAGCCATGCAAAGGCCCAAAATCCTAAGTTAATTACAGAAGCAGAGCGTTCCAAGAACAAACAATTACAATACTATAATGCAAAATTTTTAAGAGTTGGATAACACACCAGCAAGATCCAAGACGTGTTGCATCCATTTTTGGCCTGCTGACTGCAAACTCTCGTCAGCCATTTTCCCAAAGATCTATTGCCAACTTGAAACGTGAGGCTGAAAAAAGTTTCTTCACAATGGATACCACTCTCTCAATCCTCAGTGTTGGGAGTGCGACTAAAGTCCCATATTGGCTAGATAAAGAGAGGATCATGGACTTATAAAGGAGGACAAATATCTCCATTGGTATGAGACCTTTTGGGGTGAACCAAAAACAAAGCCACGAAGGCTTATGCCCAAAGTGGACAATGTCATATCATTGTGGAGATCGGTGTCGTGTTCGTTGTCCCTTACAAGTGGTATTAGAGCCATACCCCAGAGGTAGCCGTGTCGGGTGGAATCCTCGGGTGCTGAACAAAGAAGTTGTGAGCATTATAAAGTAATCATGGGGAGATCCGTGGTTGAGCTCTGGGCAGGCGGGTATACTCAAAGCGGTGAAGCCTAGAGAGTTTGATGGATAGATGCAAAGTTTTGGATATGTATTTAACTTTTCAAGTGGTTAATTTTGAAAAAAAATCATTTTAAAAAAAGTTCTAGTATAGCAACCGCTGAAGATGACTTATTAAAATATAAACCATTTTGAGAGAGCAAAATTTTTAAAAAGAATTTTTGAATATATAGCAACTTGTGTACAAAACACATATGAGGAAATGTAATCAAATACGTAAGTGTTTAAATTCTAAACAATTTTTATACAAAATGTCTAAAAGAAAATGCATTCTTGAAAAACACTTAAACTAAAAGGTATTCCAAATGGGTCCTACAACGACTACACTTCTATGTTGCGGCTGCTAGTGGCTTGCTGCGTTGATCTACTTTGGGATGCAATCATCTGCATGTGATGGCCATGCAAAAAAGGCTGAAGCCGGGGAAGTTGAAGGGTGGATGGTCAGACAAGAATGAAGCTAGATATCAATGTAACAGAAAATTGTCAAATGGAATCTGTTTGACTCCATTTGATAACTATTTATGCACCATTTGATAATCATTTGATTTTTAACTTTGGGTATTTAAAAATTATACTTTTTTTCTCCCAATTTACTTACAATGATTTTCATCTTTGTTAAGGAAACATTAGAACTCATCATAAAATTCCAAAAATAAAAACAAGTATTTGAAAACTATTTTTTTTTAGTTTTCAAAACTTGGACTTGATTTTTGAAAACATGGAGAAAAGGTGAATAACAAAACAAAGAAATTATAGGTGGAAGGAGTATTTATAGGCTTCATTTTCAATTTTAAATTGACTGTAATTTGTCAATTCAATTTCAATTTAGTTTTAATTTGAAGTTTTTGTTTCAATTCCATTTTGATTTTAGATTTGGATTTCCAATTCAATTTCATTCAGGTTAAATTGAATCAATTTCAATTTTGTTTAAATTGGAATTTTAGAAATCAATTTCCATTTGGTTTAATTTGAAAATTTAAAAATAAATTTCAATTTGGTTTAATTTCAATTTCCAATTCATTTTTATTTATTTCAATTTGGATTAATTTGGATTTTCAATTCAATTTTATTTTGGTTTTAAACTGATTTCATTTCAATTTGGTTTAATTTGGAATTTTAAGAATCAATTTCAATTTGGTTTAATTTGGAATTTTAAACATCCATTTCAATTTGGTAATTTGGAATTTTAGAAATGAATTTCAAATTGGTTCTAAATCGATTCAATTTCTGTTTGATTTTAAATTGGATTCTTAAATCGATTATAAAATGTCTATACTCTGGCATTTCTCAAACAAATTTCGTTTCAACTTGCATTGAAATCTCCATATCAATTTCAATCTGGTTTTAATTTAGAATTTTGATTTGAATTTCTAATTTTCCTTTAAATGGTTGTAATTTGGAACACCCAAATGAATTCCAAAGTGATTCTCAGTATTTTCAATTGTATTTCAATTTATCTCAAATTAGATTTTCAAATGGATTTCAATTTGATTTTAGTTCTGACATATCCAAATGATTTTAATCTTCCTTTAATTGTTTTAATTTGCAATTTTTAAATTTTATTTAATTCCAAATAAAGTCAGGTAAAACCTACGATGGGGTTAAGATAATTTCTCAAATTCTTGAAGTAGATTTTTTTTTTTAATTAAAAGAAAATTTTAACATGATAATAATTAGGAGTAGTTGCATAGATGGCAAATTGGATCAAATCAATAGCAAATATAGCACAGTTGCAAACTAATTGCAAATATAGCAAAATTAATTGTACAAGACCAAAAAGCTGTTGTCAGATTCTATCCGTGTCTATCACTGATAGACTCTGATTATTCAAAATATATCAGTGTCTATCGCTGATAGACTTCGATTAATCAAAATCTATCAGTGACTATCACTGATAGATTTTGATTAACCAGAGTTTATCAGCGATAGACACTGATAGACTCTGAAAAATCGGAGTCTATCAGTAGACTGATAGATTCTGATTAATCAGAGCCTATCGCTGATAATGACCATTTCGACGCAAGCTTGCGACGAAACCATTCATTTCGACGCAACCTTGCGACGAAAATGACCATTTCGACGCAAAGGTTGAGGGAATAGGCTCGAACGAAAATTTCATTACGCGCCCAATGGATTGATGTGAGCGACGAAAATAGGTATTTAGTCGCAAGCGAGCGTCGAAATGGATTTTTTCATCGCAAGTCTCGTGTAGTGTGCTCGATTGGTGCCAACGGGTCAAATCGCAAGTCTGCGTCGAAGGGAGTCAAATCGACGCAACTTTGCGTCGAAAAGAGTCAAATCGACGCAACTTTGCAACGAAAATATTAGAATCGATGCAACATTGCGTCGAAAAAGTGTGTTTCGTCGCAACTCTCATTAAACAGACCCCTTTTGAAGTAGTTATTATACAGTTACCGGTGAAACCAATTTAGTTTCTCAGACAGTTTCTATAAATACACTGTAAATACTGTAACTGGAGGGTACAATATCAGAAAAAAGATAGTGAGATTTCATTTATGAGTGCTGTGTAAAATTCTCCAAGAATTTCCCTCTAGTAAAGCTGCTCCTTACAGTGGATGTAGGCCACATTGGCTGAACCACTTAAACTTTGTGTTCTTTCTACTTTACCTTCTTCTACCTTAATTCTTCATCTGGAAATACTCCGTCATTGTTTTTCTCTACGCGTTTGCTTTCTTTCTTTGATTGATTCCTTAAACTCCGATTCTTTCCGCTGCATGTGTGGGTAAAGGTTGCTTCGTGTTTAGCAACGTGTCTAAAACCACAACAAATTGGTATCAGAGCCTGCATTGATCAAAGAAGAGGAAATAGCAAGATTCTTGAAGAATTCAAGAACTCGAGAAAAATCAAGAAACTGAAGAAATGGCAGTAGCAAGGTATGACATTGAGAAATTTGATGGCAAGGGAGATTTTGATCTGTGGAAAGCAAAGATCAAAGCCATTCTTGGACAGCAAAAGGCGTTAAATTCTATTCAAGACCCAAAAGAACTCCCAACCACGATGACTCAAGACGAAAAGGACAATATGCAAGAAGCGGCATATGGAACATTGGTTTTGAACCTTAGCAACAATGTTCTTAGACAAGTGTTGGATCAAGACACCGCCTACAACATTTGGACGAAGCTACATGAGTTATATCTCACTAAAGATCTTCCCAACAAAGCATATTTGAGGGAAAGATTTTTTACATACAAGATGGATCCAAGTAAGTCTATGACTGATAATCTTGATGATTTTAAGAAGCTTTCGTCTGAATTCAAGACTATTGGAGATAAGCTTGGAGATGAAAATGAGGCTTTCATCTTATTGAATTCACTACCAGACAATTACAGAGAAGTTAAAGTAGCCTTGAAGTATGGAAGAGAGAAAATAACCACCGATGACATTGTATCTGCAGTTCGAACAAGAGAGTTGGAACTTCAAACTCAAAAGAAAGAGATTTCTAATTCTGAGGGTCTCTTTTCTAAGGGGAAAAGCAAACAAAACGGGAAAGACAACAAGAACCAAGGTGATGATGACAAAGCTGGGAAGTCCAAAATACGGTGTAATTTTTGTCATAAAGATGGACATCTCAAGAAAAACTGCTTCTTTCTTAAAAGAAAGCAGAATCAGAAGAGCAAGAAGGGTAAACCAGCCGAAGCATCTGTGGGAGAGAATTCTCTCACTTATTCTGATGCCTTAGCAACTTCTGATCGGTCATCTAAGCAAAATGAAGCCTTGGAGAAACAGGACTGGATCTTGGATTTTGGATGTTCTTTCCACATGACTCCATCAAAAGGTTGGTTTAGTACCTATCGTGAATGGGATGGAGGGGTTGTTTACATGGGAAACAACCATGTTTGTAATGTTGTTGGTATTGGTTCTATATCCCTTAAACTCAAAGATGGTTCTGTAAAGCTTCTAAAAAATGTGAGGCATGTTCCTACATTAAAAAGGAACTTGATATCTTTGGGAATGTTGGATTCCATTGGCTGCGAATACAGAGGATTTGGAGGAACTTTTGAAGTCATGAAAGATTCCAAAACGGTGCTGGTTGGTGTGAAAATGAATGGTCTTTATGTAATTAAAGACTTGGAGATGATTCAAACAACCTTGGTAGTCACAAATGATAGTTTGACAGAAGGAGATTTATGGCACAAACGTCTCTCTCATATAAGCAACAAAAGACTACAAGTTCTTGCCAAGCAAGGAATTTTACCTCAAGGTGTGTGTGATGAATTGAAATTCTGTGAACACTGCGTTCTCGGTAAAGCCACAAGACAAAATTTCATTAAAGCCCAACATACAACAAAGGGGATCCTTGATTACATTCATTCGAATCTTTGGGGGCCAGCAAATACACAGTCATTAAGTGGTTCCAAGTATTTCTTATCTTTTATCGATGACTATTCTAGGAAGAGCTGGATTTATTTCTTAAAGACTAACGATCAGGCTTTAGAAAGATTTAAAGAATGGAAGTCACTTGTTGAGAAACAAACCTCAAGGTATGTAAAATGTTTGAGAACTGATAATGGCCTAGAGTTTTGTAATGAAGAATTTGATAAATTTTGTAAAGAACATGGAATATTGCGTCACAAAACTGTTAGATACACTCCTCAACAGAATGGGGTGGCAGAAAGACTCAATCGAACCATCATGGAAAGGGTAAGTTGTTTACTTTCTGATGCAATGCTTCCTGAGAAATTCTGGGCAGAAGCATCTTCATATACAGTGTATACGTTGAACAGATGTCCTCATTCCTCTATCAATCTGTTAACTCCAGAAGAAAGGTGGAGTAAACATTCTCCTAAGCTCGATAATCTGAGAGTATTCGGATGTGTGGGCTTTGTACATCAAAGTCAAGGTAAATTGAAACCAAGGGCTGTAAAATGTATGTTTGTCGGTTTTACAGATGGTGTAAAAGGGTTTCGGTTATGGCATCCAATAGAGAGGAAATGTGTGAACAACAGAGATGTTACATTCAGAGAGGAAGAAATGTTCATGTTGAAGGAGATGCAATCAGAAAATGACACTCAAACCTTGAAAACAACAATTGAGGTGGAGCAACTTCCATCTACTTCTCACAAAGACACTGTAATTGTTGAAGAAGTGTCACATGAAGTTCAGGAAGGTGAAGAAGTTCCAGAAGAACATTCAAACCTTCAAGAATATTCTCTAGCAAGAGATAGACAGAGAAGAAACATCAAACCTCCAGCAAGGTATGGAGAGGCTGATTGTATTAACATGGCCTTAAATGTAGATGGTTTTCTAAATGAGCTAGAACCTACTACTTTTGATGAGGCTATCAGTGGGTCAAATGCTCACAAGTGGATCTACAGATACATGGTAAATCCAGGTAAAAGACATTGGGAAGCTGCAAAATGGGTATTGAGATACCTTAAAGGGTCTACTGGAGCTAGACTTGAATATAAAAGCAGTGATGACTGTCCTAATGAGATCTACGGATATGTGGACTCAGATTATGCAGGTGATTTGGACAAAAGAAGATCATTGACAAGGTATTTGTTCCTTCTTGGAGGAAATCTTCTAAGTTGGAAAGCAACCCTTCAACCAGTGGTAGCTCTATCTTCAACTAAAGCAGAATTTATTGCTTTTTCAGAAGCTGTAAAAGAGGGATTATGGCTTAAAGGGCTCCTAAAAGACTTTGGCATTTCACAAACAACAGTAAAAATTTACTGTGACAACCAAATTACAATTTATTTGTCAAAAAATCATCAGTTTCATAATCGCACGAAGCATATCGACATAAAGTTCCATTTTGTGCGAGAACAAATTGTGAAAGGAGAAATTGAAGTTTTGAATATTCATACTTCAGACAATGCAGCTGATATGTTAACAAAACCCTTAGCACAGCTAAAATTCAGAAAGTGTCTAGAGCTGGTTGGGTTTGATTTACCAGAGAAAGGGTGAACAAGAAGATGAGGAGCAGCTCATTCCTTCGCCTAAATTTGTTTCAAGGTGGAGATTTGAAGTAGTTATTATACAGTTACTGGTGAAACCAATTTAGTTTCTCAGACAGTTTCTATAAATACACTGTAAATACTGTAACTGGAGGGTACAATATTAGAAAAAAGATAGTGAGATTTCATTTATGAGTGCTGTGTAAAATTCTCCAAGATTTTCCCTCTAGTAAAGCTGCTCCTTACAATGGATGTAGGCCACATTGGCTGAACCACTTAAACTTTGTGTTCTTTCTACTTTACCTTCTTCTACCTTAATTCTTCATTTGGAAATACTCCGTCATTGTTTTTCTCTGCGCGTTTGCTTTCTTTCTTTGATTGATTCCTTAAACTCCGATTCTTTCCGCTGCGTGTGTGGGTAAAGGTTGCTTCGTGTTTAGCAACGTGTCTAAAACCACAATACCTTTCATTTTCTTTCCCCACTTCCTCTCTTCCCCTTTTCGTTTTTCTTCCCCTGCCTTTGTCCCCTTGGCGCTCATTTTCCTCCGACAAGAGAGGCCATTTTACTCCGGCGACGACGGCAAAGTCCACTTCCTTCGGGTGGCGGTCCGAACGGAGTGAGGTTCGTCGTTTTCTCTTCCCATCTCCATTTTCTCCTCTCTAATCTTTCCATTTTTTCTTGCATGTTCAACTTCTCAAAAAGGAAGAAGAAAACAGAAAGTTCCAAAAGAGAGAAAAAAAGAAGGCAAACCAAGAATGTGAGAGTTGAAGAGGTTATATGGTGAGGGGAGGAAGTTGTGTTTGAGGAGGGGAGCTCAAACACGGTGGTTTCTCAACGAAATTGGTAAGTTAATCTTGGAAATTTTCAAAGAATAGGTGTTTTGGTAAGATCGATATGTGCGACGAAAAAATATAATAAGTCGCAAGGTTTGCGACGAATTTCTGTTTTTCGTCGCAAAGACCTTGCGACGAATTCATTTTTCTAGTCGCAAACATTTTGAATTGCATTATGCGATTTTTTTTCTTGTTTCATCTCAGGTTGCGACACATAAAAAAATTCGACGCAAAAGCCAGCTTGCGACACAGCTTTAGCGACGTTTTGTGCGACCAATTTTTTTTCGACGCTAATGATGCTTTGCGTCAAATTTATACTTTTAGCGACGAAATTTTTTCGACGCTAAAGGTCTGGCTTCTTGTAGTGATAATATATAAAATAAATGATTTAAAGTGGTAAAATTACTTAGTGGTCCAACGACACCATGCTTAAGCCCCTTTGCTTGGCTTCTGTGTGGCCTGTGTTTGAGCCTCAAACTCACGGGTTTTTTTCTTTTTTTTTTTTGTAGATTTAATATTATATATTTTCTCAACGAAACTTTTACAGTCTTTTAATTAATTAAATTTAAAAAGTAGTTTAAGTAAAAAAGAAATAGATTTTTATAATATATTTTATTTTAAAAAAATTATACAAATATCTAAAAATATGAATAATAACATGTATATAATGCTATAAATTTTTTGGAAAAATATACTTTTGGTCCTTAAGGTTTGGGTTAGATTTATTTTAGTTCCTGAGTTTTCAAACTCGACATTTTAGCTTCTGAGGTTTGGATTTCATTTCATTTTTTGTCCCTCCATCTAATTTTTCGTTAATTACTAATGGATGGCTGATGTGACACTAATTTTTTATTAAAAAATATATATTTTTATTTCTTCCTCTCTCCTCCTCCTCCTCCTTCTTCTTCTTCCAACTGATGCCATCGGCTAACTGCCGCCACCTGCCGTCGTTTGCTGGCGACCAGCGGTCGACCGCTTGTAGTTTTTTTTGTTGGGTTTTATGTCCTAAAAATCGTAGTTTGTAAACAATGAACACATTTTCTATTTGAAATAAAGATGTTATTGAGGTTTATTTAGTAAAAGCTGTTATTGAATAAAGTGAATTGCACATCATTTAACCTAAATTCAATAGACTAAGATCCCATGGCTATAGTATGAGTACTTGTACTTTATGTGGAGACATAAGACTGCGTCAAGTTCAGGTAAATAGCCAAAACGATCTATAGTATAGGGATAGGGCTGGGTACCTTATCTTGGGGACACTATCGTCGCGACCCACTTTGGATTTAGTACAAACGATTTGATCCTGAATTGTTCATGTGGAGACATGCGAGTGGAGGCGTCATATGCAATGAGTTTGCATATAAGACCATACTGCGAAATAAGTCACTTTCACTTTATAACGCTGTTTACTGTTGAGACTGACTATTTCATGCGATGACCTAGGTAACTCGATCTTAATCTTGAACTAACTATGAACTCTTGTTTATTTAGGATTATCCTTTGATCTTTATGGGTGAGAGTGGCCCGAGTTCGCCGACTCAATAAGCCTACCATTTTGGGGGTAAGATTGGGTAGATAGCTGGGGACATAGTCCTGTAAGACGAAATTCACTCCTACTCAGTTTTAGAGATAGTAGAGAGGTTGTTCCCTTAAGTGTTGACTCTAGGTTTTGAACAAGAGACCCAACTCTCTCATTGGCCCGAGAAAGACTCGGTTTGATGGTTGGACCATAAACCAATTGTTCATTAGAGGATTAGTGGGACTTAAGAAGCAAGAGGTAACTTCAGGGGTAAAACGGACTTTTGACCCAGCTGTAGTTACGAACAATCTGTGAAGGATGGACTTACTAATCATGGTTATATCGAGTGGACGAAAATATATCTACAGTGAAGACAATGTAGCTATTGGGCTATAGTGGAGTGTCCTGGTAGTTAACAAATGTTGGTTAACTAGGTTAAAGAGTTTAGCCGGTTAAGACAAATAAATAAATCTGAAACGAAAGCCACCTTTTTTCTTCTTCTTTCTTCTCTTTCTCTTTTCTCGTCTCTTTCTTTCTCTCTTTCTTCCCTTTGTTTTTATTTTCTTTAAAACAAATAAATAAATCTGAAACGAAAGCTGCCGAGTCCAGATCTGTGCGTCATGAGGGGCTTTCCTCTGATCTGTGGGTTGTAGTTGGCGATAGTTGCCTGCGTTGAAGAAGAATGCTCGATTTGAGATTTGGGCGTCGGCGGTTCCCCAGATTTGAGTGTCGTGAAGGGGGTTTCCTTAGAACTGTGCTTCGTGGTTGTGCTCACGTCGGAGAAGAAGATCGCTCGATTCCTTCGTTGCGTGGGTTTCTATTTTCCCCCTTACGGCTGTGTATGTATTTTCCCCAGATCTATTTTTTCTCTCTCTCTCTCCCCGTCGCCAGCAAAGACCTCTAGTAGCAACGACCATCGGAAGACCCAGTCGTTATGTCGTGCCCGTGCCCACTGCAAGGAGTTTTCTTCTGCTTCGAGCTTCAGTTTCTCCACTGTGAAGATAGAGAAGAAAACAGGGGAAAGGAGAAAAAGAAAAAGAAAAGAAAACATAGAAAAGGAGAAGAAAGAAAAGAAGAAGAGATCAGGAAGTGGAAGAAAAAAATTTTAAAAAAATATCTCCGCCGACGACGGTGCTCAGCGGAAGGTGGTCACAAGCGGACGACAACTGGTGGCTGGACTTGAAGAAGAAGAAGGAAGAAAACAAATAATAAAAAAATATATTTTAATTAATTTATTATTATTTTATTTTATAAAATTAAAAAAAAAAAGAATTTTTTTAATAAAAAAATGGTGTCACGTCAGCAATCTGTTAGGGTTTAACGGAAAATTGGACGGAGGGACCAAGAATGAAACAAAATCCAAACATTAGGGGCTAAATTGTCGAGTTTGAAAACTTAGGGACCAAAATGAAACCTAACCCAAACCTCAGAGACTAAAAGTGTATTTTTCCCAAATATTTAAATATGATTTAAATATTGATCATATGAATAGGGACTCATATTCGAGCGATCGGTATTGAGAGAGATCGGGATTGGTGCAAATAATTAATTCAATATTTGATATTAAATTAATATAATTAATTAAATTGGTTAACTAACTATTTAAAATTAATTATTTGAATTAATTTTATTTAAAATTAAAATCCGAAAATTCTTTTTAATTTGATTTTTAGAAAATAAAAAATAAAAGAGTTTTAGGAGGTGGTGGATATTCATGTAATCTCATGCAAAATACCACAATTAGCCACCTTAATCCCCACTCAAATCCTCCATGAATTGGTGTCGTCTTGGGATGAGATTGGTTTGCATGAAATCCTCTTTAAATGGAGGATTGAAAGATGCAAAAACATGAGCTTTAACTTACTGTTATGCTGCCAATTTGATCTCTCAAAACCAAACACTCAAACTCACTCCATAGCATGAACCTTCAAGCATTTCCCTTCCAATTCCATCACTATTGGATCCCACAATCCGTTCTAAGGTCGAAGAATAGCGGGGAAGACTCTAGCGGTGGTTCGTGATCGATTGGTGAACAAAAAACAACCCACGAGGTGCTTCAATTTTGTTCCAAAAGGTTGGTACCTGAGACCCTCTGTTTTCGGTTGTTTGAACAAGCATGTTTTATCCTTTAAATTGATGTTAATTAAGTGCCTAAGATCCTAATTGCTTCCGCCTGCTTGATATTAACTCCATCATTTTTTTTTTCTTCCATTCTTCTTCTCCTTCCTTCCTTCCTTCCTTCTTTTCATTTTTCTTTTTTGGGTAAAATACTTTTTTGGTCCCTCATGTTTCAAGTTCGTTTCCAATAGGTCCCTAGGTTTCAAAATCGGACAATCAAGTCCCTACTGTTTTAGAAATGCTTCTATTGAGTCCCTCCAGCGTTAATTTTTTTAACGGTGTTGACGTGGCACGTTAAAAACATTAAAATATTAATTTTTAAATTAAAATAATAATAAAATTTTAAATAATTAAATAAAAAAAATCACACATTGATTGGGCGAGACTTGACTCCTACTAGCTAGGTGCCAACTAACCGTTAGATGGACGCAATCTCTAAAGGATGCCTACTATACCTTTTAGTTGGGAGAGGAATAGAGGAAATTGGGGTAATTGTTCATGTATGGCCATAGAGGAAATGCAATATTTAAAAGGAAAAAGGAATAGGTCCCACTAGAAATGCATGAATCATGATCACTATAGGAATATGAACTATGATGTATGTGTTTGCATATCCTGACCTCAGTAGTGGGGTTACTTACTCAGTATTTTAAATACTCATTCTTTCCAAAAAATGTTTTTTTTTTTCAGGTAAAGGAAAAAGGCGTTTAGGGCGATTGACGAAGTTTGTCGAGTAGCCATGGGAGACAGCAGAGCATGAATTTTGTTTATTTTAAATTTTCGCTTTAAGACCTATTTTCTACTCTTTGATGTTTTCATTGTTTTGAGAACTAGTAGAGGCCTTGGTTGATTTGTTAAGTTTTATTGTTTTTTGAGAAATTTTGAATTGTTAAATGTGGGATCCCGAACTAAAGATTTGTTCCTTTTTTTGTTGAGGTTTATTAAATGCTATTGTTATAATTTGAAAGTCTTTTAAATTTTAAGGCCTTCATAACATGCATGTAGTGACGATCCTTAGTAAGATTCATTATAGAAGTCGGGTCAGTATAAATTTGGGAGAGTATTATATTAAAAGGAAAAATATACTTTTGGCCTCTGAAATTTGGATTAAGTTGCATTTAGGTCCCCGAGTTTTCAAACTCAACACTTTAGGGGTCGTTTGATAAGCTTTCGTTTTCTATTTTCTGTTTTTGTTTTTCATTTTCAAAAAACAAGGCTGTTTGATAATCATTTATGTTTTTTAAAAATGTTATTGAAATTATAAGCAAAATTCAAAAACCAAAAAAAGTAGTTTTTAAAAAAAGATTTATGTTTTTCAAAAACTCATTTTTCTTCAATGCTTTTTTTTCCCTCTTTTACCTATCTATCCCCAACAAATTCCTTTTTCTAATTTTTTTCCTCTTGTTCTCTCTCTAAAATTCTATCTCAAAACGTTTTTTCTTCTATAACTTATCTATTTCTAAAAATTTATCTGTAACTTTTCTCTCCCTAATAAACATATTCTAACTTCTCTTTTTTTTAAAAAAAAAAATCTCCCAAAATTTTCTCTCGCTACAACTTTTCTTTATTTTTCTAATTTATCATTATTTCTTTAGCATATCTTTTACTCTTAACCTTACTATCTCACTAAAATTTATCTTTTATATTTAATCTTTCTATCTAAAATTTATCTCTTCTACTCTAATTTTTTTTTTCTAACTAAGATCTTTTACGGAGTCTAATTAATATTCTCTCTCTAAACATTTTCTTTCACGTCTCTAAATTTTCTATGTTTAACATTTCTCTCGAAAATATTTGTATTCATGTCTCTAAATTTTTGTTTCAATGTTTCTACACATTTTTCTCTATGTAAAACATCTTTTCATCTCCCTAATTTTTTAAAAACTAAAAACCATAAACAGTTATAAAAAAAATTTGGTTTTCTATTTTTTGAAAAAAAAAACACAATTATCAAACAAATTTAGTTTTCTGTTTTTTGAAAACAAAAAACAAAAAACAATTATCAAACATATATGGTTTTTATTTTAAAAAACAAAAAACCAAAAACAAAAAACCAAAAATAGAAAAACCAAAAACCAAAAACTGAAACAACTATCAAATGGGGAGTCCTGAGTTTTGGATTTTATTTCATTTTAGTCATTCCATCTGATTTTCTGTTAACTCCTAACAGAAAACTGACGTGACTCTCGTCTTTATTAAAAGAAGTATTCAAAATTAGCTTGGATCTGACTGAAAATCCCTACAACCATAGAAATCCATCAAAGCAACCATAATTTTTCAACCAATTTCAAAATCAACAGCCGAAACAAGAAGAAACCAAGTAGAATTTCTACACAGAAAAGGACTGGAGAAGGTCTATAACCAACCCCTTCAACTCCAGGAGGGATTTAAAAAAAAATCTCTCGAAGTTGATCTGAAAATCCAAAAAGAAAAAGAAACGAAACAAAAATAGATCTTGTTAAGCTCACTTGAACACACTGCAGTTTTATATTTATTTCTTTAATTAATACTCTGTAGTTTTATTTTGTGAGTTTGTTGGAGTCTTTGGTTGTTCCTATTTTTATGCCTTTTTCTGCCTATTATTCAACCAGGTACGGAGGTGGTTACTTGATTTTCTCCTCCCTCAACAACCTTTGTATTCTGTATATATATCATTTATTTGAGTCAATGAAGTATGGGATTCTGATTTACATTTATTTTCTTCCTCTCTCCTCTCTCTATATCTACAAACCTATGATTTACTTTGTTGGTATCATAGCCAATTTAAAGCCAACACTGGAGAAGAGACTAAAATGGCTAAAGATGAGATTTCTTCATCAACGCCAACAGGCACTGTCGCTGCGATCATCCCAACGAATCACACAACTGTGCATTCTCCGTTTGGCCACCCACACAGTTAAACTCGATGACAAAAATTATCCTCTCTAGAAGAGTATGGTACTTGCTGTACTTCGAGGACAGAAGGTTGATGGCTATGTTCTTGGAACAAAAGAACAACCACCTGAATTCATCACCACTAGTGAGAAAGAAACTTCTGCACGCACAACTAATCCGGCCTATGAGGAATGGAGAGTTGTTGATCAAGCTCTATTAGGATGGTTGTTCGGATCGATGACACCCTCTGTGGCAGGTGATGTTATTGACTTAAAGACTTGTAGAGAATTGTGGAAGGCACTCAAGGAACTCTATGGTGCAACAACCAAAGCTCGCATTATCCAACTCAGGAAGGTTATGCAAACCACAAGGAAGAGCTCCATGAAAATGGCAGACTATCTTAGCTTCATGAAGCAAACTTCAGAACATCTAAAATTGGCTGGTGAATCTGTTACCTTTAACTATTTGATGTCCTGTATTCTGTCAGGTCTGGAGGCTGAGTATATTCCTATTGTTTGTCAACTTGAAAGTAGAGAAAATTTAAATTGGCAAGAATTGCATTCAACACTGCTAACCTTTGAAAATAATCTGGTGAGGTTAAATGTTATTAGCCCAAATGAAGGGATGGATCATGCTGCTAATTTTGCTTTTGGTAGACAGAATGTTGGAGGAAACAAGCAACAAAATCATTCCCAAAGGTCAAATTCAAGAGGTAATGACAGAGGTAGGGGAAGAGGCAAGAATTACAGTAGAGGTAATTCATCTAAACCTACCCCCCAGCTTTGTGGTAAGTATAGACATGCTGCAGGCATATGCTACAATAGGTTCAACAAAGAATTTGCGGGTATTTATCCTAGTGGACCATCCAATCCCTCCAGTCAAGACAATGGAATCATAAATTCAGCATATATTGCAACACCAGAAGTAGTTACTGATCCAAGTTGGTTAGCAGATAGTGGAGCCACGAGCCATGTCACTGCAGATCTTGGTAACCTGAACATTAAGGTTGACTACCATGGTAAGCAAACCTTGACTACTGGTAATGGTAAACAACTTATGATTTTACACGTTGGACACAATCTTGCACATCCTATTTATCCTAATCACACAAAATACTCATCTCTTGCTTTGAAAAATATATTGCTCGTGCCTCAGATTAAAAGAAATTTATTGAGTGTATCTAGGCTTACTACTGACAATGACTGTTTTATGGAATTTCACCCTACTCGTTGTTTTGTTAAGGATAATGCAACCAAGAGGGTAATGCTGCAAGGGAGTCTTAAAGATGGCTTGTACCAGCTAGACCTACCTCTCTCAAACACCAACTACTCAAGATCCAAGTCTAGTACTTCAATTCTAGAGTCAAGTCCTAGTCTTTGTTTTAAAGCTTTTTTTGCTAATTTAGTTTCTCCTTATTGTCATGTGTCCAACGATGTTTGGCACCAAAGACTGGGCCATCCCTCAACAAAGGTCATGTCTGTTGTTTTCAAGAGTCTCAATGTAAGTCCTTTTAATAATAAAAATTCTAGTTTCTGTGATGCATGTCAATATGGAAAATCTCATCTTTTGCCTTTTAATACCTCAATCTCTAACACAAGCAAACCACTTGAGCTAGTGAGTTGTGACTTATGAGGACCTTCACCAGTAGCTTCTACCTTAGGGTTTAGATATTATGTGAGTTTTGTTGATCATTACTCTAGGCTCACCTACATATATCCTCTCAAACATGAAGGTGACACCTTGCAAGCCTTCATCCAATACAAAAAATTAGTTGAAAATAAATTTGAACTTAAAATTAAAACTCTACAGAGTGATTGGGGTGGTGAGTTTAGATCTTTTTCCACATATCTTAAAGAGAAAGGGATAGAATTTCGACATCTATGTCCTCACACTAGTGAGCAAAATGGGATAGTAGAAAGAAAACATAGGCACATAGTAGAAATGGGTCTTACCTTGCTTGCCCAAGCATCAATGCCTCTTAGATATTGGTGGGATGCCTTTACCTCTACTGTTTATTTGATCAATAGACTTCCAACTCCAGTTTTACAAAATCAGTCACCTTGGGAAAAGGCTTTTGCTAAGAAACCAGACTACAATTTTCTTAAAGTCTTTGGTAGCACTTGTTTCCCTTGTCTTAGGCCCTACCAAACCCAAAAATTTCAGTTTCATTCAACCAAATGTGTGTTCCTAGGCTACAGTGACTCCCACAAAGGTTACAAGTGTCTCAGCTCAAGTGGTAAGTTATACATCTCTAGACATGTCATCTTTAATGAAAAAGAGTTTCCTTTCAAAACTGGTTTTTTGACTACATCTTCTTCAAAACAAAAGGCACATGATACTATTGTTTCTTGGTTTAATTTTCCTACACCTCCTACCAGTCAAGATAATATGAACCTACAAAGTACCACACCTCATTCAGCTCCAGTTTCTATCCATCATGTACAAGCCAATCTAGAGGAGTCTATTGCAGCAATACAATCTCCACCAGTAGGTCCTGACACATAATCAACATCTCACATGAGTGAATCTACCCCTCTTTCTTTTGACCATTCTGAGATTGAACTTGAACCCAATTACCAAGCCCACTATCCTGTTGGGTTTTATGTCCTAAAACTCGTAGATAGTGAATGTAACTGTTGACCGAATATTAATGAAATAATATTGATATATTTTTCCATTAAATGTTTTTAGTTATTTTATATTTGTCTTTGCCTAAAATAACCCTAATCCAATAAACTAGACATCCTAGGCTGTAATATGAGTCTTGAACTATATGTAGCGACAGATGAGGATCACTGTTCAAAAAACAGCCTAAAGGGTCTATAGTATAGGGATAAGACTGGGTGCCTTATCCTGGTGACACTATGGATATGACCCACTTTGTATTTGGTACAAACGCTATGATCCAACGCGTTCGTGTAGGAGACATGCGAGTGGGGGTATCCTATGCAATGAATTTGCATAAGACCGGTGAAGGATTGAAATTCCGTAATTTCGTAAAGCGGAAGCGTGATTGGGACCGATTCGTAATTAATTTTGTTTAATCTAAAATACCAATACATTAGCAATAATATTAGAACTATTCTAAATTTATATTAAGGCTAAGCATACAAAAATATTAGATGTAAATCTAATTAATATAGTAACAAATTACTTACTCTCGTTGACGACTCAGATTAAATTCACCAACTGCTTGTGAATTAATCACGAACTAGTGTGAACACCACCACTATGGCTACACCGGTATGACTCTGAGACTTCTAGAGGTAGGAGACTGGTGGGAGTCTAGAGGAAGCCTTGAGGGGAATTCTCTGAGAGTAGGAGAATGAATGAGATGTCTTTCACCCCACCCCAGGGGTCCTATTTATAGGTAAAGGCCAAGACATTTTTCCTATTAGGAAAAGGTATTTCCTAATAGGAAAAGGTCTCTAATTTTAATAAATAATTAATTAATTCCATAATTAATTAATTTCTCTAATTAAATATCATATATTTAATCTTAGGAATTTTATTAAAATTAAAATTAATATGAATCCAATTCATATTAAATTTATTTGAACTCTTTCAAATATTTTCTTTTCTAATAGGAAAAGGTCTCTAATTTTAATAAATAATTAATTAATTCCATAGTTAATTAATTTACCCAATTAAATATCATATATTTAATCTTAGGGATTTTATTAAAATTAAAATTAATATGAATCCAATTAATATGAATCCAATTAATATTAAATTTATTTGAACTCTTTCAAATATTTTCTCTCAAAAATTAATTTTTGAAATTAATTCAAAAATTATATTATAAAGTTTCATAAACTTTATATTATAATGCATCAATATATATTATATGATTCCCAAAATAAATTGAACACTTTCAATTTACAATTTCTACTTAATTGCCTCAAGTCTCTTTACGGGCTACCAGTGGGACCTAATGGACCTACAGATCAGAAGCTCCAACGATACGAGACTAATTGGCCAAACTCATTAACCAAGTTTAGTCAACATTCGTTAATTGTGGGTCACTCCACTAAAGACCCACAACTGCACTTTTCTCACTGTAGAATATTTCTGTGTCCACGGATATCGACCAAGCAGTAAGTCAATCCTTCACGTGTGTTCGTAACACCAGTTGGGTCAAATTACCGTTTTACCCCTGGGTTATCTCTGGTTCCTTAAGTACCACTAATTCCTCTAATTAACAAGTTGTTTAGGGTCCAACCACTAAACAGGAGTTCCTCTCGGGCCAGGAGAGGACGGCGCGCCTTTGTTCAAGCCCCGGAATCAGCCCTTAAGGGAACACACATCTATTTACCCCAATAGGGGAAGGAGTGAATTCCATCTTGTACTGTTATGTTCCCAGCCCCCATTCGGTCTTGCCCCTGAAATGGTAGGATTATTGAGTCGGCGAACTGGCCACTCTCACCCATACAAATCTAAGGACAATCCCTCCTGAAAAAGGGTTCATAACAGACTCAGGATTGAGATTGAGTTACCTAGGTCATCCTATAGAAATAGAAACCTAAACTAGTTAACGGCGTTACATCTAGTGGTTACTATTTCGCGGTCTGGTCTTATGCAAACCCATTGCATAAGATACCCCCACCCACATGTCTGCTACATGGATGCTTTGGATCATTGCATCTGTATCGAATACAAGGTGGGCCGTATCACATAGTGTCACCAGGATAAGGTACCTAGCCTTATCCCTATACTATAGACCTTTTAGGTTGTTACTTGGACACTGATCCCCGTATGTCCCCACATACTAGTCCAAGTTTCATTTAAACAACCTTGGATCTTAGTTTATTGGATTTAGGGTTTATTAATGCAAACTCGATTATTCAATAACCAAATTACTGAATTACTCAAATAACGCTTTATTGAGATCGATTAATTTGTTTCATTTGCTATCTACGAATTTTAGGGCATAAAAGCCAACAACCGGACCGCAAAATAGTAACCACTAGTTATAACACCATTAACTAGTTGGTTTTCTATTTCACTAGGACGACCTAGAAAACTTTGTCTTAATCCTGAGTTGATTATGGACTCCTGCTCATGAGGGATTGTCCTTTGATTTGTATGGGTGAGAGTGGCCAATACACCGACTTAATAAGCCTACCATTTTGGGGACAAGACCGAGTGGGGAGCAGGGAACATAATCATATAAGAAGGAATTCACTCCTTCCCGACTTTAGGGAAGTAGATGAGTGTTCCCTTAAGTGGTGACTCCGAGTCTTGAACAAAGGGCCCTAACCTCTCAATGGCACGAGAGGGTTTTCTGTTTGATGGCTGGACCACAAACAGGTTGTTCATTAGAGGAGAACTAGTACTTAAGGAAATAGAAGTAACCCAGGGGTAAAACGATAATTTGACCCAGCTGGTGTTACGGACACTCGTGAAGGACTAACTAGTCATTATTGGTTTATATTCGTGGACACAGAAAATATGTCTGCAGTGAGAAGAGTGCAACCGTGAATCTATAGTGAAATGTACACACAGTTAATGAATATTGATTAATTTGGTTAATGAGTTTGACCAATTAATCTCACATCATTAGAGCTTCTGATCTGCAAGTCCATTAGGTCTCACTGGTAGCCAATAAAGTAATTTGAGGCAACTAAGTAATAAATGTAAATTGAAAGTATTCAATTTACCAAGGGAAACAATATAATATATATTGATATATTATTATGAGAGAAATTAATATTTGAAGAAATTCAAATATTAATATAAATTTGAGTCACATTAAATTTATGGAAGTTTGAAAGAGTTCAAATATGAATTAATTAATTTAAGGCCTAAAATCTATTTGGGCAATTAATTAATTCAAGGTCGGAAATTAAATATGTGATATTTAATTGGTGGAATTAATCAATTATGGAAATAATTAATCACTTAAGGAAGTGATTAATCATTTATGGAAATGATCTAATCACTTATGGAAGTAATTAGTCATTTGTGGAAAAGATTAATCAATTATGGAATTGATTGATCTTGGATTGATTAAATAAGGAATAATATTGAATTAATTTTGGAAAAGATTGATTTAATTGAATATTTTATTCATGGTCACTCTTCTATAAATAGAACACTAGACCTAATTGGTTGAGTAGCCCTCTTGCTCTTAGACTCACAAGACAAGACCCTAGAATTCTCTCTAGCCTCCCTCTTAGAGAAAGACTCCCATAAGTCTTATGCCTCCTAGACTTAAAGACATACCGGTGTAACCTCTGTGGTTATTGTGTCTTTGAAGAAAAATTTCCAGCGAAGAAATCAAGAAAGAGTCGCTGCGTTTTCGTTCGTTGGAGCATCGTTGGCGAAGAACGGTCAAGTCTACAACGAAGGTTTGTAACGGTTCTTTCCCTTTTTCTTTAGAAAAGCATGAGAATAAAAATAGTTATATTTTCAAACCTTTTTCAACATGTTTATAGCGTTTTCAGCGGCTTTAAAGTGTGTTTAAAGTTTTATTTTGCATTTTCGTAACGGTATTTTAATGTTAATTAATATACAGTGCAAGGTCCTTTCGATGCGCTTCCGCTGCGCCGGGGCTTTCATCCCCTTCATATCCATCTCTTGAACCAGCTAATGAACATCCACTCACTCAATCCACTGACCACCAGACCTTACAAGGCCATCCTATGCAAACCCATTCTAAAAGTGGTATTTTCAAGCCAAAGGTTCAGAATTACCTAACCTACAAAACCATACCAAGTTCCTCCTCCTTAGATGTCATGAACCAAGATCTGTTAGTGAGGCTCTTAACTCAGAAAAGTTGAAGAAAGCCATGAATGATGAAATGACTGCCTTAGCAAATAACAATACTTGGAGTTTAGTTCCCACTCTTCTAAGGTGAATCTTGTGGGATGCAAATGGGTCTTTAAAGTTAAGTACAACTCAGATGGAAGCTTCTAGAAGTGCAAGACAAGACTAGTGGCCAAAGGTTTCCACCAAAATCTAGGGATTGATTTTACAGAGACATTTAGTCCAGTGATTAAATCTTCCACAATTCGTATTATCCTTACTTTAGCTGTGCACAATGGTTGGAAAATAAGGCAACTAGACATCAACAATGCATTTCTTAACGGTCTTTTGCAAGAGGATGTTTATATGTCTCAACCGGAAGGTTTTGTTGATCCTAAAAAACTACACATATTTGCAAACTGAATAGAGTGTTATATGGGTTAAAACAGGCGCCACAAGCTTGGTTTGACAAATTAAAAACAGTTTTGATGCAATAGGGTTTCAAGAATTCAAAGGCTAATAACTATTTTTTCTTCTTTGTTACTCCGAATGTGAAAATTTATATATTGATATATGTGGATGACATCTTAGTGACAGGAAACAATGAGGCTACCATCAATCGCTTTGTCTCAGAATTAAACAAAACATTTACTCTAAAAGACCTGGGGGAGTTGTCCTATTTTCTTGGTTTTGCAGTTCATCAAGATTAAAGTGGTCTTCATCTCAATCAGTCCAAGTACGTTCTAGACTTGCTGGAGAAGCTTGATTTATCACACCTGAAACCCTGTCCAACACCAGCAGTGACGGGTAAACATCTAATTGCTAATGAAGGTGAGTTAATGGCAAATCCTACATTATATTGTAGTGCTATTGGGGGATTGCAGTACCTAACTCATACGAGACTAGAGATCTCGTACATCATCAAAAACTTGAGTCAGTTCCTGCAAAAGCCAACCTTAGTACACTGGCAAGCTGTAAAAAGGGTGTTGAGATACCTCAAAGGGACATCTTCACATGGTTTGCACATTCCTAAATCAGATTCGCTGTCTATAATTGCCTATTCAGATGCAGATTGGGCATGTTCCCTTGATGATAGAAGATCCATAGCAGCCCACTGTGTGTTCCTTGGTCAATATCCTTGATCTCATGGTCATCTAAAAAGCAACATGTAGTGGCACGTTCCAACACTGAATCAGAATATAGATCTCTAGTCCACACAGCAGTTGAGATAAGTTGGATCCAAGCACTTCTCAAAGAAATTGAATATCCCAATACTTCAACTCCCATCATTTGGTGTGATAACGTTAGTGCACTTTCACTTGCAGGCAACCCTGTTTTTCACTCGCGCAACAAGCATGTGGAATTGGACGTGCATTTCATTCGTGACAAAGTCCTCAACAAGGAATTGGAAGTAAGATATGTACCTTCCAATGAGCAGCTTGCAGACGAATTGACAAAAGCATTGTCTGAGCCTAAATTTGTTGAGCTTAGACACAAACTCAACGTGATTGCATCACTGCTGCGTTTGAGGGAGGCTGTTAAACTCACTTGAACACATTGCAGTTTTATATTTATTTCTTTAATTTATACTCTGTAGTTTTATTTTTTGAGTTTGTTGGAGTCTTTGGTTGTTCCTATTTTATGTCTTTTTCCGCCTATTATTCAGCCAGGTACGGAAGTGGTTACTTGATTTTCTCCTCCCTCAACAACCTTTTATTCTGTATATATATCCTTTATTTGAGTCAATGAAGTATGAGATTCTGATTTACATTTATTTTCTTCCTCTCTCCTCTCTCTATATCTACAAACCTGTGATTTACTTTGTGATCTAGAATAGAATTCGTTCCAAAAACAAAAAACTAAAATTGGATCTTGATTTTGGAAAACCCCTGGCCTTTTGAGAAACCCTTTCTCAAGTTTGAGAGGGAAGAAAAGAAAAGAGAGAAAAAAATGAAGAAAAAAAGAGAGAGAGAGAGAAAAATAAAGTGGCGGCATCGTGCCAGCGACATGGTCGGAGATTCTCCAAGAAACAAGAAGAGGAGAGTGAAGAAGACAAAGAAGGGAGGGAAGAAAGAAAATTAAAAAACAAAAGAACAGAAAAAATATATATTAAAAATAAAATTTTATTTTAAAATTGAAAAAATAATTTTTTAAATAAAAAATCGGAGTCACATAAACCTTCTATTAATGACTAATGCAAAATTGGATGGAAGGATGAAATGCAAAACTTAACGGTTAAATCGTTGAGTTTAGAAACTTAGAGAGCTAAATGCAACATAATCCAAACCTCAAGAATTACTTTTCTCTATATTAAATTAACCAAAAATATTATTTACGTCCTTTTAATTTGAGATGATCTAAGCAATTTACACCTCCACTCACATGTTTTGCACCAATAAATTTTGATTTAAAAAAAAAAATCTTATTTTTGTCATTAGTTTACAAAAGTACACTATTTTCAACCTTTTTTTTTATTTAAATTTGAAACTACATCATCATCATTATTACCTTTACATCTTTATCCATGAGCTAAGCTTGAATGTGCTATATATATATATATATATATTCAAACCACTAAGGATGGAAAGATTCTCATCTCAAACCACTTGATCGAGAATAGTTGTTGTAGACACCGTATTTGGTCCGGCTTGATTTTCATTAATAATGTTTGAAGTTTTCCAATATTTGGTGGTCAATTTGTTTTATGGTATGTCAACAAGAGCATAGCTCAACTGGCATAAAGTCGTATTGACAACCACGAGGTCTATGGTTCAAACCCCTCTCCCCACATATTACCAAAAAATTCCTTTTTTTTTTTTTTTTTTTTTTTGGTCTTCCCCATTCCTATTCAAGGGGAAGCTTTCATGAAAAAAGGCTTAGAAAGCTCCCCCATTACCACCATTTCCCTATTTTAAAGCTTTTTCCATGGCTACTATTTTTTTTTATTTTTTTTATTTTTTTCTTTTTCCCACAATTTTCTCATCCATCTTCCCCCAAATTAGTAACCCTTCAAGTATAAAAAGGGGGGAGATGGAGGATGAAGAAAAAAAAAAAAAAGGAGAAGAAGTTCAGAGGAAAAGTGAGCTTGAGAGAGTTTAGGCATTTGAGCAAGAGCTTAGTTTAGGGAGTTTTTTAGAAGAATTTCTTTTGAGGGAGAAAGGAGAAGAAGAAGATTTGAGCATAAGCCTAGTTGAGAGAGTTTTTTAGAAAGTGAGCTTAGCTTAGAGAGTGATAGAAAAAGAGAGAAAAGAAAGTGGAAGAGGAAAAGAGGAAAAGAGAGGGGGAGGAAGGAGTATCCGGGGAGAGAGAAAAACATTGGGTAAGAAAGAAGGAAAAAAGAAGAAAGAGAAAAGTAAAAAAGGTGGGGTTTTGTTTTTTATTTCTTCTGGTTTTTTTTTGTTTTTTGTTTTGTTTTTATTATTATTATTATTATTATTATCATTATCATTATCATTGTTAATTTCTCTCTCATTTTAGTTCACTTTTGCACTTTGCCAACTTCATTTTTTAAACTTTCTAATTTTTTTTTTCTTTCATTCTCCAATTTGCTTTAATCTAATCTTTAATTCTGCTTGGTCAATTTCAATTATTGTTATTGTTTTGATTTTCT
The DNA here is from genome assembly GCA_017139565.1 of Luffa aegyptiaca. Lineage (NCBI taxonomy): Eukaryota > Viridiplantae > Streptophyta > Magnoliopsida > Cucurbitales > Cucurbitaceae > Luffa > Luffa aegyptiaca. The sequence continues at coordinate 18,830,361 of CM029399.1, forward strand.
TTTGAAAGGGATTATGGGAACTGAGTAATGTGCCTTCGTGGAGTTCAACTCCCGTGTAGACGTATGAAAATTCTCATTTTCCCTTTTAAAAGAATTTACTCTTTGAATAATTTTCTTCTTTTACATCTTTTTTTTTTAAAAAAAATTATTTTTAATAAGCATAATCATGTACACCCATGTTTCCTTTAATTAAAAGGGAAATGAGGCATGATTTATATTAAATTGGATATCCAACTCATAATGTTTAATCCTTACTTTATTTCTAAAGTTAAGGTAAAAACAAATGAGACATCTTGTGTTCATTATTGCAGTTTGGGTTTTTATTTTCATATTTATCATTTTTTTAATAAAAATAAAAATGAAGGACTGTTTTTATTCACTTAATTGGACAATTTAAGATACTGTGGTAATCGTTTTTTTAAAACGGGTGTTGTAGGGTGCTAATACTTTCCCTACACTCAAACGACTTCCGAACCTAATTTATGGTTTTCTAAGACTGGTTTTTTTTAATTTTATTTTAAAGGTGACCAATCACACCCTCGATGATTGGTGGCGACTCCAATTTTCTTCTTAAAAACCCAAGAAAGGATGTCGGCCGCTCCGCGTCGCGATGACGTTGCGACAGCTTGGCGACTCCACTGGGGATTTTTGAGGGTCAAGCCATGAATATCTTTATTGTCCTTTAAATTGAATTTTTCTTTAGGTCCCTTAGTTATTATTTTTTTATTTTATTTATTTATTTATTTATTTTGTTTTCCTTACTTTATAATATGATTTGTTTGGCATATTGTTATTCACTTGTCTATTACCATCTTGTTATGTTGTAATTGTACTTTATTTTAGTTATCTCATTCATCTGCATGTCATCTTATTATTACCATCTTTTTATGTTGTAATCCAACTTTATCTTAGTTATGTCACTCATTTGCATGTCATCTTATTAATCATGCATTTCACACACTTTCACTAGCCTCCTACCCGGGCTCTACCTTAGGACTAGACTCGGAGACTGAGTAGTGTGACCTTCGTGGAATTTCGATTCCCGTGCAGGCGCATGAAATTCTCCACTCAAGCCTACTACATCGTTAAATCGGTGGGTAAGCTTGGGGACCTTTTCTAGGATGCCTTAGAGTTAAACTCCACTCATATAGTTCTAGGATTTGACTTATTACATGCATTATTGTCAAAGTTTATTTATTTATTTATTTATTTTTCTTCTTTCCCTTGTATCTTATATCAATTTTCAAATTTCACTCATTGAAAATATCCTTTAAAATCTCTTTTAATGTAGTTAAGAAAATTGTGCAAATTAAATTAACAGAATTTTCAATTATTTACATTGGCAGAAACTAAAGTATGAGTAAAATAAAATCACCCCCTCCAATACAAGAAATGGGTATAGAAGATCAAACAACAGTGCGTCAATGGTAAGAAAATGTACAACAAATCCACGGAGATTCTTTAGTAGAAGATGTTATTTCTCAATTTAAGGATGTCAGTTTTCCAGAAAGTCAATTAGAAACAGTGAAACAGGCTTGGGAAAAATTAATTGTAGATAGAAAGGCTAAATTTACAAGCAAATATGGCCATCTAGCTCAGCTCATGTATGTACAAGTTAATTATTCTGTATTAAAAGCTTTGGTTAGACATTGGGATCCGGCCTACAGATGTTTCACATTTGGCTCAATCGACATGACTCCTACAATAGAGGAATATCAATCCCTTCTGCATATGCCAGCACGAACAGAGGTTGAAGCTTATTCTTATGATCAAGAGCTTACAATGAAAAGAGCATTATCTACTCTTCTAGGCAAGATTCGTACAAGCGACATTGAGAAACAAGTAAAGATAAAGGGAGAGAACACCTGTCTACCCCTGGACTACATCCTTACTCTTCAACAAAAATTTGCAAATGAAGACAATGAATTAACTTTATTGGCGTTGTGTATCTTTAGTGTTGTTTTGTTTCCTAAAGTGTGTGGATATGTTGAGGAACGCGTGGTCAAGTTATTTGCTAAGATAGAAATAGGAGTTGATCCCATTATTCCTGTATTGGCAGAAACTTTTCGTTCATTAAATTATTGCAGAACAAAAGGAATAGGAAGATTTATAGGGTGTGCACCATTATTGTACATTTGGGTCCTTAGTCATGTGAAGTGTCCACCAGAATTCAAATGTCCAAAGATCAAATTTTCAAGTTCCTGGAATAAGCTGCAAAATCCCCTTTCAGAGTTCGTGCAATCAGGTTGGAGTTCATCCTCCCCTGAAAGGAGCGCTTGGGAAGCCTTTTTCTCCGAACTAAAGGTAGAAGATGTAATATGGAGAGCCCCTTGGATGTCAGCTAGGCCAATGATCTATAAATGTGGTAAATTTCAAAGTTTACCTCTTTTGGGTCCTTGGGGATGTATAGCCTATGCTCCTTTATTGGTAGTACGCCAAATTTGGGTCCGACAATTCATCCCTGCTACGCATGAGTTGAAGGATTTCGAATTTGCTTATGATAAAGGCTTCTGTAAAGATAGAATTCAGAAAATTGTGAAAGCATGGAAAATGATCACTAAAATCCAAAGTGGTCAGTTTCATGATGATACCACAGAGGCGTACAAAACATGGCATGCGAACAGAGCTAAAACTGTGCTTGTGTCACCAAAAATGAAAACCAAGATAAAACTTAATGCAAAGGTGATACCAGATCAACAGACAGAACAAGCAGCACGCGAAAAGGAATGTGATGAATTGAGAAAAGCTAATTCATCATTGGTTCAAGAAAATAAAAGGCTGCAATTGGAGGTAAAACAAGGTTTGTTGCGCAATGTTGAACTAGAAAAAGAGTTGAACCGATTAAAGGGCAGTGTCAGCAAACAAGAACAGTTAGAAAAGGAAATTTCAGCATTAGACACAGAGGCCCGCGACCTGAACAGAAGAATGCATCGATTAAGAAGGGATAATGAAGTCTCCCAAGCAACTCTCAAGTCAAGGAATGACCAAGTTTTGAAGCAACAATCTGAGATTGCCTCACTCCATGAGTTGATGAAAGAGCTCGAAGATTGCATTAGTTTGAGGAACCAAACGATTACTGAGGTAGAAGAAAAGAATGGAACGCTATGTCGAACAATTAACGACCTGCAATTAACGCTCAAGATTAGAGAAGATCAACTGGGGGAGCTCATCAACGACAACAAGGGTCTAAGAGAGTCCGTTCAGTCACTCAATGTTCGCCTCGGTAAGTATCAGGATGCCACTGACAAATTAATGAAAGACTATACCTATCTAAAGGAGCAGTATGACAGATTGAGCGATGATTTTGGGTTTGTGAGACAAAACCACGCGACACTACGAAGTAAAGCGGAACATATGCTCACTCAGATTAGGAGAGTCACTCGAAGGGCAGATGAACTAGCAGAAGATGCACGTACTCTCTCTAAAGTCATAGCACCTACACAGCCAAATAGCAAGAATGTGCTCAAGTTTCTGGGAAAGCTTCGTATAAGTTTAGAGTATTGGGGGCAATTTTATTAACTTTTTACTTTAGTTTATCTTTTTTTTAGATAGTCGAAATATCTTGTAATTCAATTTTGCACAAATTTTGCTACTACATTGTTTTATCATTTTCCAATTTAATATCAAAGCCATTTTTATTTTTATTTTTCCTCTTCAATTGTTTAAATGTTTCGTTTTGTCTTTCTCTTTTCTTACACTAAAATCTCTTTTCATTAAACATATAAACAGAGTCATAAGATAGCTCAGTCACCTCGAATCCACCGCACCTACGTCACAAGATACAAGACAAGGATCATGGAAGAGCAAAGTACTGAGATGGAGAAAACAAGGAAAGATATTGAGGAGTTACGAGAAAAAATGGATGTCATTCTTGTCGCCCTAGAAAGAGGCAAAATAATACCTGATATTGCTCAGTCCAGCAATACAATGAATGACCCTCCAATCCGGCAATCAACAGAGGGTACTACTCCAAAATATCGTCCATTGTACAATATTCCAGTAGAGCAGCACCCATTTCCATTTTTCAAGAATGAGCAAGTGCCTGTACACAATCAACCTGGATTTTCACTACCTACAGAGGTACCCCCCAAGGTGACCATTACAGTTCCCAATTTAGATGATCCTAAAATCAGAAAAGAGCTAACGGGAGGTGAGAAAGTCTCTTCTAGTGAAAAGCTTGAAGTCTTGGAGGAAATGTTAAGGGCAGTAGAAGGAACAGACGTCTTCGAAAATATAAATGCGACCAAGCTATGCTTGGTACCAGATGTAATCCTCCCTCCAAAATTCAAGGTGCCCGAGTTTGAAAAGTATGATGGAGCATCCTGTCCTAAAAACCATCTCATCATGTATTGCAGGAAGATGGCAGCATACGTCCAAAATGACAAGCTGTTAATTCACTGCTTCCAGGACAGTCTTACTGGTCCAGCGTCTCGATGGTATATGCAGTTAGACAGCACCCATATATGTTCATGGAAGAATCTAGCTGATTCATTTTTAAAGCAATATAAGCACAACATAGATATGGCTCCTGACCGCCTAGACCTCCAGAGGATGGAAAAGAAGAGCACAGAAAGCTTTAAAGAGTATGCCCAAAGGTGGAGGGATACTGCTGCTCAGGTGCAACCACCTTTAGCCGATAAGGAGTTGTCGACCATGTTTATTAATACTCTCAAATCTCCTTTCTATGATAAGATGATTGGGAGTGCCTCTACCAATTTCTCTGACATAATGACAATTGGAGAGAGAATCGAGTACGGAATTAAGCATGGAAAGATAGCTGATACGGCTGGATCATCGACAGCGAAAAATGCGGTTCCATCGAAGAAAAAAGAGGGGGAAGTTCAAATGATTGGTTTTAATTCAAGACAACCATACCCTAATGTCAGAGTGCCACAATATCACTATCCACCTCCATATGTTTACCCTCAACCCAATATCAATAATACGTCAGCCCAATACTCATCCCCTTACGTCCAAAATCCTCGTCCTACTCAAGGCTACCAGCCTTGGAATCAACAGAACACTCCTTATGTCCAAGGACACCAAAACAATAAAGGCGTCCGTAGACAGACTCATTTTGATCCGATTCCGATGACATATACCGAACTTCTACCCCAACTCTTCCAGAATAATCAGCTGGCACCCGTGCCAATGGACCCAGTAAAGCCACCTTACCCAAAGTGGTATGACCCAAATGCCCGTTGCGACTACCATGCAGGAGCAATTGGACATTCCACTGAAAACTGTACTGCACTCAAGCATAGGGTGCAAGCATTGATCAAGGCAGGATGGTTGAGTTTTAAGAAAGAAAATGGTCCAGATGTCAACAACAATCCTCTGCCAAACCATCAGAATGCACAAGTAAATGCGATAGAGGTTCGTGGAACTGATTTGAAAAAGAATGCTAAGAGCGTAGTGACTCCCATGGGAGAACTATTCGAAATATTATTCAGTAATGGATACATTGGTGTAGAACGCCTCCAATTAAATTTGGGTGTCAGAGCATACGATGACAGTTTGATGTGTTCTTATCACACTGGGACAAAAGGGCATTCTATCGACCAATGTCCTCATTTTCGTCTGAAGGTCCAAGAGTTGTTAGATTCACATTTTTTAACAGTTTCTCAAAAGATGGTTCAGCTCCCTCAGTATGGGGAAGTTGATATTATAGAAGAATACTCAAGGTTTTCTCTCAAGCCAAAACCGTTAACAATATCTTATCGCGAGAAGCCCAGTACCCCAAATTCCAAGCCAAGACCGATTACCATCCAGATTCCGACTCCCTTTGAATATCAAAGTTCAAAAGCAGTACCTTGGAATTATGAATACAAGGTAACTGTTGGTTCTGAACCCCTTCTAATCCATAATATCAGTGGGATATGAGGTCTAACACGAAGCGGGAAGTGCTATACACCAGAAGACCTATTGAAACCCAAGGGTAAAGAAAAAGGAAAGGCCAAGATCACTGAAGATATCAAGGAAAAAACAGAAGAGCCCATTGCAGTGAAGAACCTGGATGTTAAACAACCAGCATCTGAAGAGGACATCCAAGAATTTTTGAAGTTGGTTAAGCAAAGTGATTATAAAGTGGTTGAACAGTTAGGTCGAACCCCTGCAAAGATTTCCATATTGGCTTTGTTATTGGCTTCAGATACGCATTGTAGGACCTTGTTCGACATATTGAATCAAACTTATGTTCCGCAAGATATTACGGTGGACAACTTGGATAACATCGTTGGAAACATAACTGCATCCAGTTCAGTAACTTTCACAAATGATGAGTTACCACCAGAAGGCACTGGACACACTAAAGCCTTGCACATTACAGTTAAGTGCAAAAATTTTGCTGTGGCAAAAGTTCTAGTTGATAATGGTTCCTCCTTGAACATAATGCCTAAATCCACGTTGGAGAAATTGCCTGTTGATATGTCTCATGTAAGACCCAGCACTATGATCGTACGAGCTTTTGATGGGGCACGTAGTGAAGTTGTTGGAGACATAGAAGTGCCCATTCAGATAGGTCCATGCACCTTCGATATAACCTTTCAGGTTATGAACATTAATTCGGCCTACAGCTTCTTGTTAGGGCGTCCCTGGATTCACTCAGCTGGAGTGGTCCCATCATCATTACACCAAAAACTTAAATTTGTGGTCGACCGCAAACTAGTGATCATATCTGGACAAGAGGATATCTTAGTGTCAAGACCCTCCTCAATGCCCTACATAGAAGCAGCAGAAGAGGTTTTTGAGTCATCATTTCAAGCTTTTGAGATTGCAAATGCCACAACTTTATACGGAGAGATAGGGAAAATGGAGCTGCAACTTTCAAAACTCTCCTTAGCAGGAAGCAACCAAAGCCTCGAAAATTTGCTGAATATGTCGAAAAATATGAAGAGGTTTGGTTTGGGATATAAACCAAGCAAAAAAGATATGATTAAAGCACACATACAGGAGAGAGAAAAAACGACTGGCTAGATTGGAGAGTCGTGAGCCGAAGTATCAAATGAATATCATTCCTCATCTTCATGATACCTTCATCTTTGCTGGAATAATTCATCCAAAATCTCAAGACCCTGCAATCATGGCTATAATCGAACAGAAGAAAGAAGCTGGTCCCTTGGTTTATCTGTGCCCAGAAGACTTTGAACTCAATAATTGGACTGTAGTGGAGCTGCCATCATTTGTTAATGAGATATCAAAGTAATTGTTAAACTTTTTGATTGTTTTTTGTTTTGATGATTTATGTGTTCTATGTTAATATTTCATTTGTTAATGAAGAAGAATTTTTTCTTTCTTTCCTATCATCCAATGAATCTCTCTTGTCTCTACTTCTTTTAGCATTGATTTCATTTATTCCATTCCTTCCTTTTGTCTTCTTTCATCACACTGAATAATCGCTCTCTTAAACAGCGAAATTGGGATTGAAAGCGTTCATGATCTTAAATACGAACTTGATTCTCCTACATACGATGTTGAGTCCGATGAGAGAACAAGTGGTAATGAGGAAGATCTAGAACTTACTCCTGAATTGTTGAGAATGATTGAAGAAGAAGAGAGGATATTGGGACCACATGAAGAGTTGATAGAGACGATTAACTTGGGATCTCAAGTAGAGATTAAAGAAGTTAAAATCGGGACCAACATGTCTGCTGAAAGCCGTCAAGGGTTAATAACATTGCTTCATGAATACATTGATGTTTTTGCCTGGTCTTATCAAGATATGCCTGGTTTAGACACAAGTATTGTGGTGCATCATTTGCCACTTAAGCCTGAATGCAGGCCAGTGAGACAGAAGTTACGCAAGATGAAGCCGGACATGTTAATCAAAATAAAAGAGGAAGTCATGAAACAGATTGATGCAGGATTTTTAACAGTTGCTAATTATCCAGAATGGGTAGCTAACATTGTGCCAGTACCTAAAAAGAATGGACAAGTCCGAATGTGTGTTGATTATAGAGATTTGAATCGAGCAAGCCCAAAGGATAACTTCCCACTTCCTCATATTGATGTACTGGTAGATAACACAGCTGGATTCTCAACTTTTTCCTTTATGGATGGATTCTCAGGTTACAATCAAATCAAAATGGCACTTGAAAATCAAGAGAAAACTACATTCATCACATTATGGGGAACCTTTTGTTATAAGGTCATGTCGTTCGGATTGAAAAATGCTGGGGCAACCTACCAACGGGCCATGGTTACTCTCTTCCATGACCTAATGCATAAGGAGATCGAAGTGTATGTTGATGACATGATTGCTAAGTCAAAACCAGGGGAAGAGCATGCAACCATTCTCCGAAAGTTATTCGAGCGATTGAGAAAATTCAAGTTGAAACTGAATCCGAGTAAATGCACATTTGGGGTCACTTCTGGCAAGTTGTTGGGTTTCGTCGTAAGTCAGGAGGGAATTAGAGTTGACCCAGACAAAGTCAAAGCCATTCTAGAAATGCCACCACCACGTACTCAGAAAGAAGTTAGAGGTTTCTTGGGAAGATTGAATTATATTGCAAGATTCATATCACATCTTACAGCAACATGTGAACCAATCTTCAAGCTACTTCGTAAGAACAATACAGGCATATGGAATGACGATTGTCAAAAAGCATTTGAAAAGATCAAGCAATACCTACAAAACCCTCCTGTTCTTGTACCTCCAACTCCAAATCGTCCACTTATCCTATATCTTACAGTGACGGAAAATTCAATGGGGTGTGTTCTAGGACAGCATGACAGTTCAGGCAGAAAAGAGCAAGCCATATATTATTTAAGCAAAAAGTTCACTGATTGCGAAACCAGATATTCTCTTTTAGAAAGAACTTGTTGTGCTCTAGCTTGGGCCGCTCGCCGTTTGAGACCATATATGTTGTATTACACAACATGGCTCATCTCAAAGATGGATCCTATCAAATACATCTTTGAAAAGCCGTCTTTGTCTGGTAGAATTGCTAGATGGCAGGTTCTTTTATCCGAGTATGATATTGTCTATGTTACTTGAAAGTCAATAAAAGGAAGTGTACTAGCCGATCATTTGGCCGAACAACCTATGGACGATTATGAACCAATGAAATTTGATTTCCCTGATGAATTTGTCTCCACTGTAATGGTGGACAAAGAAATATCAGACGTGGGAACATGGACCATGTTGTTTGATGGGGCCTCCAATGAGTTAGGTCATGGGATAGGTGTTGTATGAATATCGCCTGAAGGAAAGTTGTTCCCTCTCACCGCCAAACTAAGTTTTGATTGTACTCATAATATGGCTGAATATGAAGCTTGCTCTATGGGTATCCAAACTGCATTGGATATGAAGATAAGGAAACTTCGAGTCCTGGGAGATTCTATGCTGGTGATTCACCAATTGAGAGGAGAATGGGAAACAAGAGACACTAAGCTACTGCCTTATAAAAAGCTTATATTAGACTTGTCTCATAAGTTTGAAGAAATCACTTTTGACTATTTACCAAGAGAAAGTAATCAGATAGTAGACGCCTTGGCTACACTTGCAGTCATGTTCAACATAGACTCCAATCATGAGGTACAACCTATAAAGATAGGAAGGCTAGATGTTCCAGCCTCCTGCATGAATATAGAAGAAGAGTTTGATGATAAACCTTGGTACCATGATATCAAACGTTATATTAAATGTAGTGAGTATCCATTGAATGCCTCAGAAAATGACAAGCGCACACTTAGAAAGTTAGCAATGAAGTTCTTCCTAAATGGAGAAATACTTTACAAAAGGAATCATGATATGGTACTTCTAAGGTGTGTAGATACAAATGAAGCCAACACGATTATGAAAGAAATTCATGAGGGAATTTGCGGCACCCATGCAAATGGACACATGATGGCTAGACAGGCATTAAGGGCTGGCTATTACTAGTTAACCATGGAAGCTGACTGTATCAAATATGCGCGAAAATGCCACAAATGTCAGATTTACGCAGATAAAGCTCATGCTCCAGCATCTCAGTTGCACGTTATGACTACACCATGGCCATTTTCCATGTGGGGAATGGACGTTATAGGCCCTATTGACCCAAAAGCCTCAAACGGACATCGATTCATCTTGGTGGCAATAGATTATTTTACCAAATGGGTAGAAGCAATGTCCTATCGAGAGGTGACGAAAGGAGTTGTGATCAAATTCATCAAGAAGGAGATTATATGTCGTTATGGTCTTCCTGAGACCATAGTATCTGATAATGCACGAAATCTGAACAATAAATTGATGACTGAGTTATGTGAGCAATTCAAGATCAAGCATGTCAACTCAACTCCGTATAGGCCAAAGATGAATGGAGCAGTGGAAGCTGCCAATAAAAACATAAAAAGGATTGTGCAAAAAATGACAGTGACGTATAAAGATTGGCATGAAATGCTTCCTTTTGCATTACATGGATATCGCACATTGGTTCGCACTTCAACTGGGGCAACACCATTTTCATTAGTTTATGGTATGGAAGTTGTTCTTCCTATTGAAGTGGAAATTCCATCATTAAGAGTCCTCATGGAGACTAATTTAGAAGAGGCTGAATGGGTCCAAAACCGCAATGAGCAGCTCAACTTTGTTGAAGAAAAAAGATTGACAGCATTGTGCAGAGGTCAACTTTACCAAAGACGAATGATGAAAGCCTATGATAAGAAAGTGCGTCCTAGAGTATTCAGAGAAGGAGATTTAGTTTTAAAACGAATTCTTCCCTTTCTAAAAGATCACCGAGGCAAGTGGACCCCAAACTATGAAGGACCATTCGTGGTGAAGAAAGCTTTCTCTGGAGGAGCTTTAGTCTTGACTAACATGGATGGTAATGAGCTGCCAAGTCCAGTTAATTCAGATCAGGTTCGAAGATATTACGCATAGGCTACTTGTGTATCAAAGGATTCGGCAAAGTTGCGGGAATTCAACAAGTGTCTAGGAGAATTACGCTTCAATTTCTATATCATGTTTAAGAGGTTACTTTTGTCTCAAGTTCTAGAACCTTAACATTGACACATATGTCTATTGAATTTTAGTCATAAATCGAAGCTCCCTTCTCGAAGCATGGCATATTTTGTCCATTTTTCTCCCTCACTCTCCATAATTTTTCCTCAACTATGAATGTTTGGCATGTTTACCTTTATTATCATTACAATTGAATAAACAAAAAGTTACATAAACGCGATATTTCAAATCAATGGTGGTAACTTAAACGATTCGATGTGAAATACATATGTCCAAATAAAGAATCCAAAGGCAATATTTTTCCAAGAGCGCCGTGATCATGAAGGTTGATGGAATATCATCATGGAGGACAAAACCGTCATTTCAACATGACAAAGTCTTAAACTGGGGCAAAACCATTATTTTCGTCTCCTCAAACTGGGGCAAAACCATTATTATCACAGGAGCAAAGTCGTTCTAGATACATTTTTGGTCATCAAACAAAGAGCAAGTTGTTTAGTGAGTTCATGATCCAATTAAGGTCTATTACCAAGGGTGATGTGAATGGGGTGCCCGAGCTATCAAATATCTTTTAAAGAAATTTGTATCATAGTTTTCGAATAGTGCTAAATCCGCATCCCATGCATTCAAGCATTCAAGTTTAGCGTGCATTGCAAACAAAATTTATTTTTGGTTAAATCGAACCGACTATTCAGTCGAGGTCGAAGCCTGTGTCAATCCAGGTCCATTTCCAGTTTTTTTCTTTGGTTAAATCGAACCGACTATTCAGTCGAGGTCGAAGCCTGTGTCAATCCAGGTCCATTTCCAGTTTTTTTTCTTTTGGTTAAATCGAACCGACTATTCAGTCGAGGTCGAAGCCTGTGTCAATCCAGGTCCATTTCCAGATTTTTTCTTTCAATTAAATCAAACTTGACTATTCAGTCGAGGTCGAAGCCTGTGTCAATCCAGGTTCGTTTTCAGTTTTTCTCTCGGTTAAATCGAACCCGACTTTTCAGTCGAGGTCGAAGCCTGTGTCAATCCAGGTCCGTTTTCAGTTTTTCTCTCTGTTAAATCGAAACCCGACTATTCAGTCGAGGTCGAAGCTTGTGTAAATCCAGGTCCATTTCATTTTTTCTTTCGGTTAAATCGAACCTGACTATTCAGTCGAGGTCGAAGCCTGTGTCAATCCAGGTCCGTTTTCAGTTTTTCTCTTGGTTAAATCGAACCCGACTTTTCAGTCGAGGTCGAAGCCTGTGTCAATCCAGGTCCGTTTTCAGTTTTTCTCTCTGTTAAATCGGAACCCGACTATTCAGTCGAGGTCGAAGCCTGTGTCAATCCAGGTCCATTTCATTTTTTCTTTCGGTTAAATCGAACCCGACTATTTAGTCGAGGTCGAAGCCTGTGTCAATCCAGGTCCATTTTCAGTTTTTCTCCCGGTGAAATTGAACCCGACTATTCAGTCGAGGTCAAGCCGTGTCAATCCAGGTCCGTTTTCAATTTTTATCTCGGTTAAATCGAACCCGACTATTCACTCGAGGTCGAAGCCTGTGTCAATCCAGGTCCGTTTTAAGTTTTTCTCTCGGTTAAATCGAACCTGACTATTCAGTCGAGGTCGAAGCCTGTGTCAATCCAGGTTCGTTTTCAGTTTTTCTCTCGGTTAAACCAAACCTGACTATTGAATTGTGGTTGAGACCTGATTAAGTCAAGCTCATTTTCCTTTCTAAATTCAAATTTTTACCAAACAAATCTTCGCCTCCCCAGTACTTAGTCTCTTTCCTTTGTCTACCCTTTCAATCCTTTAAGGATACACAAAGGGGGGCAAACTGTAGACACCGTATTTGGTCCGGCTTGATTTTCAGTAATAATGTTTGAAGTTTTCCAATATTTGGTGGTCAATTTGTTTTATGGTATGTCAATAAGAGCATAGCTCAACTGGCATAAAGTCGTATTGACAACCACGAGGTCTATGATTCAAACCCCTCTCCCCACATATTATCAAAAAATTCCTTTTTTTTTTTTTTTTTTTTTTTTTTTTTTTTTTGGTCTTCCCCATTCCTATTCAAGGGGAAGCTTTCATGAAAAAAGGCTTAGAAAGCTCCCCCATTACCACCATTTCCCTATTCTAAAGCTTTTTCCATGACTACTATTTTTTTTTTATTTTTTAATTTTTTTCTTTTTCCCACAATTTTCTCATCCATCTTCCCCCAAATTAGTAACCCTTCAAGTATAAAAAGGGGGGAGATGGAGGATGAAGAAAAAAAAAAAAAAGGAGAAGAAGTTCAGAGGAAAAGTGAGCTTTAGAGAGTTTAGGCATTTGAGCAAGAGCTTAGTTTAGGGAGTTTTTTAGAAGAATTTCTTTTGACGGAGAAAGGAGAAGAAGAAGATTTGAGCATAAGCCTAGTTGAGAGAGTTTTTTAGAAAGTGAGCTTAGCTTAGAGAGTGATAGAAAAAGAGAGAAAAGAAAGTGGAAGAGGAAAAGAGGAAAAGAGAGGGGGAGGAAGGAGTATACGGGGAGAGAGAAAAACATTGGGTAAGAAAGAAGGAAAAAAGAAGAAAGAGAAAAGTAAAAAAGGTGGGGTTTTGTTTTTTATTTCTTCTAGTTTTTTTTGTTTTTTGTTTTGTTCTTATTATTATTATTATTATTATCATTATCATTGTTAATTTCTCTCTCATTTTAGTTCACTTTTGCACTTTGCCAACTTCATTTTTTAAACTTTCTAATTTTTTTTTTCTTTCATTCTCCAATTTGCTTTAATCTAATCTTTAATTCTGCTTGGTCAACTTCAATTATTGTTATTGTTTTGATTTTCTTTTGAAAGGGATTATGGGAACTGAGTAATGTGCCTTCGTGGAGTTCAACTCCCGTGTAGGCGTATGAAAATTCTCATTTTCCCTTTTAAAAGAATTTACTCTTTGAATAATTTTCTTCTTTTACATCTTTTTTTTTTAAAAAAAAAATTATTTTTAATAAGCATAATCATGTACACCCATGTTTCCTTTAATTAAAAGGGAAATGAGGCATGATTTATATTAAATTGGATATCCAACTCATAATGTTTAATCCTTACTTTATTTCTAAAGTTAAGGTAAAAACAAATGAGACATCTTGTGTTCATTATTGCATTTTGGGTTTTTATTTTCATATTTATCATTTTTTTAAGAAAAATAAAAATGAAGGACTGTTTTTATTCACTTAATTGGACAATTTAAGATACTGTGGTAATCGTTTTTTTAAAACGGGTGTTGTAGGGTGCTAATACCTTCCCTACACTCAAACGACTTCCGAACCTAATTTATGGTTTTCTAAGACTGGTTTTTTTTAATTTTATTTTAAAGGTGACCAATCACACCCTCGATGATTGGTGGCGACTCCAATTTTCTTCTTAAAAACCCAAGAAAGGATGTCGGCCGCTCCGCGTCGCGATGACGTTGCGACAGGGGTGAAGAAAACCGAACCGAACCGAATCGAACCATTTCGGTTCGGTTCGTTTTTACATAAATCCAGATCAAACCGAACCGAACCGACTCAGCTTTTACTTAAATAGAAATTCTAGGGTTCCTAAGCGGCCTCTTTTCCTCCCTCCTCTCTCTCAGTCTCTCTTTTCATCGAAATGTCAGACACAATCTCTCTGTCTCTCTTCTCTCAGCTATTTTCACGAACTCTTGATGCGCAATTTGCTTACCACAAGTGTACGGGTCAAGTAATAATATAATGTTTTCGTGATTAAGCGAGTGTCATCCTCTGGATTGGTTTTCTAGAAAATTAAGTATCGTGAATACTTTTGTTCAATTTTATTTAGGGAGCAAAACTCAATGATAAAGTTAAAATTAAAGACTAAAAGCATAAAAATAAAAGGTGGAGACTCAAATGGAAAGACTCTTAGGGGCTGTTTGGGGCACTGAGTTGGTTATAATAGCTGGGGGTTATAATAGTCTGGGGATTATAATAGTCTGGGTATTATAATAGTCTGTGTTTGGGGTTCAGATTATTATAGTCTAGGATAAAATAGTCTGTGTTTGGGGTGCAGATTATTATAGTCTGGGATAAAATAGTCTGTGTTTGGGGTGCAGTGTTTTGGGATGTAGATTATTTTAGTTTGAGTTCAAATAATCTATGTTTCAAGCTGACTGTTTTTTTTTCTTGACTTTTTTTTTTTTTTTTGTTTATTTTCCTCATACAACTTTGTACTTCAAATATTAATAAAAAAAAATGGGTTTAGTTGTAAAAAAAATAAAAGTTTTGGGTACAGGGGTTAAATTATGTGTTTAGCTTAAAAGGAAACAAAAATAACCTAAAGTAAAGGTTGATTTTCTTTGTTTTAGAGTCATGGTTTTTTCACAAAATAAGTCATTTTATGATTTCATATAGAAAAACCATATTTGTTTCATTTATGTATTTCCAACATAAAAATGGTAAATGCTTATTCAAAACTCATTTTACCTTTATTATCAAAAGAATCAAATAAAATAGAAATCACATAAAATAAAAACTTGAGTAGTATTTTTTTTTTAAATTATTATTATCACGGTAAACTTAAATACGATAAGTATAATTTGGAATGAAAAATATGGTACGATGAAGGTAACATTCATATACTTCATTATCAAAAGTAATTATGTAATAAAACTCCATATTTATATATGTACAAAGGCAACCTAGTATCTAACTCTCCCTAGAAATTTTATGATTTTTCTGACGACCACCAACAAATTTTTCGGCGATCGAAAATTTTTCCCTCTTTTTTCCTTTCATTTTCTTCTACCTCTTTTTTTTTTCTTTATTTTCGTTTTTTTATATTTTTCGAAATGAAAATGAGAAGAAGATTTTTTTAAAAAAAAAAAAAAAAAAAGTCACCGGAAAATTCGTCGGTGATTGCCGGAAAAGTGGCCGGAAAGTCGACGGCGGTCGTCGGAAAAGTTGTCGGTGGTCGCCGGAAAATTCGTCGGCCGGTCGTCGGTAGAAAAGTCAATGAGTCACATGGAAGAAGAGAGAAAAGAGTTACTGTAGAGAATGGATAGAATAATTGGGGTGAGTTGAATAGTGGTTACTGTAGCAACACGGAGGGGAAAAATAACCAACTCCACCCCTTATTTTTGTTGGTGCCCCAAACACTGGGTTGGTTATAATAGCGGGGGCTATTATAACCAACACAGTGGGCCAAACGGCCCCTTAGGGAATTGATTTCATTGATTAGGATTGAGGATTGATTAATTGGAATGAATTTATCGTGCAATTATTTTACAAGCCAAGGAAACTTTTATCACAATTATCTCTCCCGAGTATAATTGATTCTCATGCATACAATAAACCCAATATCCCAATCTAAGTTTATTAGCATGCAAGACATTATTTGGTTTAGTCCTTGTTATACTTCTAAAGGAAATCTAAATTCTGTCACAAACTTAGAAACTCAACTTTAGTCATGCAATTAGTAAAGTAAGTCTTAGGCTAAATCCTCTCTCCCGAGTTAGATTCAACACTCAAATCATCCAATTAGTGATCAAGTAATTGAAAGCATGAAACAAATATGCATGAATAAAATAAAAACACATTCATACCAAAAATCAATCCAACAAACTAAAACAACTACATCAAACCCTAAGACAAACAACTAGCAATTCATAGCCTTGAAACTACAAACACTAATTGAAAGAAAAGCCATAAAAACAACAAGAGGTAAGGGAAAGAGAAAGGAAAACTCGAATCCGTCGACACCGCACGTCCCCGTCACGATCTCCACGTCTTCTCACCTGATTCCCCGCTCCTTGGCCTTGCTTCAGCTCCCACTCAAGGTCTCTAGTCGAAATTAGAGCTAAAATCTAACCGATTGGACTCCCCTAATCCGTAGCACAAAGTGAGGAATATATTGGAAAATTGTTTGTAGTGTCGCGACGCTGTCCCTGCTACCGCTAAAAACAGAGAAGGAAAATAAGCGTCGAAACACCCAGAAAGCAGCGCCTCGACACTAGCTCTCGGGTTTGACTCAAACTTAAGCCTCCAACTTTGATTCTTTTTGCTTCTTTGGCCTCTTTAAGTGTCCCGAACACCCAATTGACTTCGATTTCTCCGATTAAGCTCCAATAATCAATTCCTACAAATAATCATTAAAGTGCATAAATGTGGCCAATTTACTCTCAAAGACTAACAAAAATAGATAGGGAACAATAGCTTGCTATGCTCGCTATCAAACACCCCCAAACTTAAGTTTTTGCTAGTCCTCGAGCAAACTAAAAATCAAGCATAGGTTGACAAATAGATGCAACAAACATGACTCAATCCTCCAGGCTCACAAGTCAATAAACAAGCAATCAAGAGACATGCACATAAGGCCCAATGAAAGAGACAAATCAAAAGTTTTCCAAAATTAACTTGCATAAGCGAGATCTAACTTAATTAGATTAGACTCTAATAGCTCAGGATAGGATTATTAAACCCTCAACTCATCTTCCCTCTACACTGGCACTAAAGATTTACTAATGAGCCAATGGAACAAATTAGTTTGTTTTCATCCATACCTAAGTGCTTTTAAAGTAAATTGAATCAAGCAATTAAAAGGGGCACTAGCTTTCACACACCTATTGTAGAGACCCATAACCCGAGTTTAACCCTTGGTTGGCCTAACTAATCACAACAGGGGTAGCTCTTTTTGCCTAAAACATTATTATTCATTGCATAGCGTGCATAAGTCATGACTTTATTTTTTCTTTCAAATGTAACAACAAGATTGATTTTTCTTTATGAGCATGATAAACATATATTCATTTATTTCCTCCTAGGCAAGATTAAACATGCTAATTTGCAAAAAAAAAATAACTCTTTAGCTCTTCCCTACACCTATCGAGGTGACAACAAGCATATGAACCTAATAATTCGCTCCTAAGCATTCAAGTCCAATTCTAAACCAAGGAAAATACTCTACTAATGCAAGACATCTCCTAGAAAAAGTTTAAAAAGTCTCCCTTTTTGGGCACTCATGCTTACAACTCATCAAAAACTTGAAAATTGACAAGAAAACCTATCCTAGGAAATCATAGTCATGCAAAAATAGCATCCACAAAACAACCATATGCTCAATTCGTAGAAAGCTAACAAATATAGCCCGAACTCAGATGCTCAAGGGCTCAACAAAGCAAATCATTCCACCTCCAAACTTAAAACATGCATTGTCCTCAATGTATAGAAAACTGAAGCCTAATCAAGCATGAGAACAAGAGAAGAATGGAAGGGGTGAACAATACTGCCCTAGAATGATGACCTTTTCATGAATGCTTGGCAAAGGCAAGAACACGGGAACTCTCACAAAACAAAATCAACAACAACAACATAAAAAACAATAACAAAGTAACTTGGGTTGCCTCCCATAAGCGCTTGTTTAATGTCTTTAGCTCGACGTGCTTGTGTAATCTGTCAAGACACATAAAAATTATCGTATTTCTTTGGGCCCTTCTTCCTTGAATCAATAAAACACACAATCGCTAGCAAGCTTACTAGTTTCTCATGGGCCCCTGAAACATAATTATTTTTAGTATTTTTGTATAAAATAAACATAAAAGGAAAAAGATCAAAATAAAGAGACTCAGACTCTAAAACTGACTCGTGAGAATAGAAAAGAGAACAATCAAAATCTACAGAGGATGGAGAAGATAAAACAGACGAAGACTTTACAACCTCAATCTCTACCTCCTAAACTTCCTCTAACATTACAACTCATTTTCTTTTTCTTCTTCACAAACATGTTCTTGATCGGTGCTAACACTCTCCAATTCTTCCCCACTATTTATGCAACTCACCCCTAAATGCTCAACCTTAGCAATATCGAAAGAATTACTCTCCTGGATGGGTGCTAATGAATCAATGGCCACATGACTCACTAGACATCCTATAGAAGTGGATCCCACCTCACTAACTTCCTTTGGGGATTGAATTCCTTTTATAATTTCATCGATTTTTAGACTCCTCAATATAATTTTGAACTAAGCTTTCTAAGGAAGAATTTTCTTTTAAAGGGGTATAACTTGAAGATGAAAAATTGGAATATGGTGTTGATTCTTCGGGCATAGATTCCCTAACGGACCACCCAAAATTATAAAAAGCCATTTAAATCAATTAAAGCATCAATGATATATAGGCTTTCAATTTAGATGCAAACACCAAATAGTAGCCCAACAAGAACAAAGGACTAAGACTCAAACAACAAAGGAAAGAAAAAAAAATAAAAAAGAAAAACAAAAGCAAATAAGGAAAAGACAATTAAGGGGAAAACAAAGAGAAAAAATCAAACAAATAAGGAAAGAACTAAAATTGGAAACTAACAAATATGGAAAGAAAACAAATAAGGAAAAAAATGCAATCTATCTAAAAAAATAAAAATATACCCTAAATTAAGACCGAACAATTTTTCCACAATATTAATTTAACTAAATATGTCAATCCTCCGCAACGGCGTCAAAAACTTGATGTGCAATTTGCTTACCGCAAGTGTACAGGTCAGTTTTCGTGATTAAACGAGTGTCGTCCTCTGGATTGGTTTTCTAGCAAATTAAGTATCGTGAATACTTTTGTTCAATTTTATTCAGGGAGCAAAACTCAATGAAAAAGATAAAATTAAAGACTAAAAGCATAAAAATAAAATGTGGAGACTCAAATGGAAAGACTTTTAGGGAATTGATTTCATTGATTAGGATTGAGGATTGATTAATTGGAATGAATTTATCGTGCAATTATTTTACAAGCCACGGAAACTTTTATCACAATTATCTCTCCTGAGTATAATTGATTCTCATTCATATAATAAACCCAATATAGCTAAGTTTATTAGCATGCAAGACATTATTTGGTTTAGTCCTTGTTATACTTCTAAAGGAAATCTAAATTTCGTCACAAACTTAGAAACTCAACTTTAGTCATGCAATTAGTAAAGTAAGTCTTAGGCTAAATCATCTCTCCCGAGTTAGATTCAACACTCAAATCATCCAATTAGTGATCAAGTCATTGAAAGCATTAAACAAAATTGCATGAATAAAATAAAAACACATTCATTGCCAAAAATCAATCCAACAAACTAAAACAACTACATCAAACCCTAAGACAAACAACTAGCAATTCATAGCCTTGAAACTACAAACACTAATTGAAAGAAAAGCCATAAAAACAACAAGAGGTAAGGGAAAGAGAAAGGAAAACTCGAATCCGTCGACACCGCACGTCCCCGTCACGATTTCCACGTCTTCTCGCTTGATTCCCCGCTCCTTGGCCTTGCTTCAGCTCCCACTCAAGGTCTCAAGTCGAAATTACGGCTAAAATCTAACCAATTGGACTCCCCTAATCTGTAGCACAAAGTGAGGAATATATAGGAAAATTGTCTGTAGCGTCGCGACACTGTGCATAGCGTCGCAACGCTGTCCCTGCTACCGCCAAAAACATAAAAGGAAAATAAGCGTCGAGACGCCCAGAAAGCAGCATCGAGACGCTAGCTCTCGGGTTGGACTCAAACTTAAGCCTCCAACTTTGATTCTTTTTGCTTATTTGGCCTCTTTTAGTGTCCTGAACACCCAATTGACTTCGATTTCTCCAATTAAGCTCCAATAATCAATTCTTACAAATAAACATTAAAGTGCATAAATTTGGTCAATTTACTCTCAAAGACTAACAAAAATAGATAGGGAACAATAGCTTGTTATCCTCGCTATCAATGCCTACCTCCTCTTTTAGTCGCCACGATCGTCGCCTCCTCTCTCAGTCGCCGTTGTTTTCCTCTCTCCCCCTCTTTCTCAGTCGTCGTCTCCCCCTCTTTCTCAGTCGTCGTCTTCTCTCAGCTGTTTTCACGAACGCTGCCTCCTCTCTTAGTCGCTTTCTCAATCGCCATCTCCCCCTCTTTCTCAGTCGACGTCTCCTTCTCTTTCTCAGTCGGCGTCTCCCCCTCTCTCTCAGTCGCCATCTCCCCTCTTTCTCAGTCTCTCGCAGCGGTAAAGTTGTCTCCATTTACGATTTTCCGACGAAGTTGCAGCATGGAGTTTCGAAATTTCTTCTGATTTGATCAAAGAAAAGTGACCCGACCCGACTCGACCAGTTCGGGTCTAGTCAGGTTGGTTTGTCTGTACAACCGACATGTGTCGGGTCGGGTCGATTTGTCCATACAACCGATCGGACCCGAATTTTTTACACCCCTAATCGAGAACATACACTTGAACTACGCTCAATTTGGCTACTACATTATTTTTATGGAAAAATCAATTTATATCCCTAAGTTTTGAGGGTTGTATTAATAAAATTCCTCAACTAAAAATTGTATCAATTAAAACCCTGAACTTTCATAAATGTTGGTTCACACATGTGGAAACTTATAATTCTATCTATTAAACCCCTAAACTATCACAAGCGAATCAATTTAGACCTCCAATTTTAAAATCGTCCATACATCAATTCTCACAAGTGTGTAGACTTCAAAAATCTAAAACCTCCATTCCAACGTCGTCTATTATTTGAAACAAAGAGCCTAAATTGATCCACTTACGAGAGTTCAAGAGTTTAATTGATATAATTGTAAGTCTGAATTGTTGGGATCGGTGCCCTAAAACTCGTAGATAGTGAATGTTAAACAAAATATTATATACTTATTCGATAAAGGCGTTATCGAGATTAATTCAGTGAAGTCATTACTGAATAAAGTAAATTGCACATTTAATAACCCAGATCCAATAAACTAAGATCCATGGCTATAGGATGAACACTTGAGCTTTATGTAGAGACATAAAAGTGGATCAAGCTCGAGTAATAGCCAAAACGGTCTATAGTATAGAGATAGGGTTGGGTACCTTATTCTGGGGACACTATGAGACGCGGCCCACTCTATAGATAGTATAGACGATGTGATCCTAAATCGTCCATGTAGAGACATGTGAGTGGGGGCGTCCTATGCAATGAGTTTGCATAAGACCAGGACCGAGAAATAAGTCGCTCTCGCTTTATAACACCGTTTACTGACGAGACTGACTATTTCATGTGATGACCTAGGTAACTCGATCTTAATCCTGAGCTGACTATGAACTCCTGTTTATTCGGGCTTATCCTTAGATCTGCATAGGTGAGAGTGGCTCAGTATCGCCAACTCAATAAGCCTCCCATTTCAGGGATAGGAACGGGTAGATAGCTGGGGACATAGTCGTGCGAGAAGGAATTCACTCCTACCCAAATTAGGGATAGTAGAGAGGTTGTTCTCTTAAGTGCTGACTCTGGGGCTTGAACAAAGGGATCTCGCCCTCTCATTGGCCCGAGAGGGACTCGGTTTATTGGTTGGACCATAAACCAATTGTTCATTAGAGGATCAGTGGGACTTAAGGAACTAGAAGTACTATAGGGGTAAAACAGACTTTTGACCTAGCTATAGCTACGAACAACCTGTGAAGGATCAACTTACTAATCATGGTTAAATCAAGTGGACGGAAATATATCTATAGTGAGGGGAGTGCAACTATCGGGCTATAGTGGAGTGTCCCGGTAGTTAACGAATGTTGGTTAAGCTTGGTTAATGAGATTAGTCGGTTAGCCTCGAATCGTTGGAGCCCATGATCTATAGGTCCATTAGGTCCCCCTACTAGCTCATATCGGAATAAAGCCTAGAACAAAAAGATAGGTAGCTTTGAATCGTTCAAAAACGGGAAAAAGGGTATTATCGTAAATTGTGTTTTGACACAATAATTTAATTATGAATTAAATTAGAAAATGAGAGATAAAGTATTTAAAAGTGTTTTGAATACTATATATATGTATTATGAATCATATATAATGAATTGCACAAGGTAACAAAGATTAATTAGATTAATCATATCATATTAATTTGAAATGTTTCAAATTAATTACCAAGCAATTAATTTCAATTTAGAATTGAAATTGGGGTTAATTTGCAAGCTTGAAATCAGATTTCAATTTGAATTTAGTGGATTTAGTTGGAATCCCACTTATGCATGATCATTCAAAGTGGAAAGACAACTCACCTCATGCATTGTTGCATGTATTGTTACTTGAACACCTAGAATCCACTATAGCTTGCTTCTTGAACATGTGTCTTGCTAATTAAGGCTTCTCCTTGCATGAATTCACTCTATAAGTAGAGAAGGAATCAGATTGAGATTTTTTTACAGCAAATACCATATTGTTATGCTGCTGAATTTGTGCCTCAAACTCTCTCTTTTCACATATCTCTCTAGAGCTTGAATCTTCAAGCATTCTCTTCCCATTCCCTATCTTTATAGACTCCCACAAATCGTTCTTGGCCCGGAGAATAGTAGGGAAGACTCTAAGGGTTGTCCTAAGTAGATTGGAGAAGAAAAGAATCCAAGGAGGTCCACCTATTGAGCTACAAAAAGGTTGGTTCTTCTTATCTCTCTGTTCTGGATTCTTTAGAACATGCATGCTTTAGGAGTAAAATTGATATAGTTAGGTGCTTCCGATCTTCAATTGCTTCTGCATGTGTTATATGAACACCTTCATGAATATGTGTAAACTTTCATTTTTCAAACGGTATCTAACTCAGGATGCAGATTGATACACTTATGAAAGTTCAGGATTTTAATTGATACAATTATTAGGTTTGAAGTTTTTATTGATACAACCCCTAAAGTTAAGGGATATAAGTTGATTTTTACCCTTATTTTATTACCACTTCCAAAAAAATCCAATATTTAGAATATATTTTTTTAATTACATCCACAACAACATATATGTTCGTCAATCTTTCTATTTCTAAATTGGGTTGCTTGCACAAATAGCAAACCCAACTAAAATAATAGCAAAATTAGCAACATATTAAAGTATTTGAAAAAATAGCAAAATTTATCTTCAACCCATCTAAATTACTAAAAAGCCCATCTAACATGATTATCCAATCCATCCAGCCCATTTTTTTACTTCTTCCCGTTTCTATCAAGTCTATCATTGATAGATTCTATCAGTGATAGAATTCTATCAGTTATTTTTGCGTTTTGTTTGGAATTTGCTATTGTTTTCTGTCACTGATAGATTTAGTAAGGTGATTAGTTGTAGTTGTTCAGCTCATTTTTTTCCTTCTTCCTATTTCTATCAAGTCTATCATTGATAGATTCTATCAGTGATAGAATCCTATCAGTTATTTCTACGTTTTGTTTGGAATTTGCTATTGTTTTCTGTCACTGATAGATTTAGTAAAGTGATTGGTTGTAGTTGTTCAACTTGTTTTTTTCCTCCTTCCCATTTCTATCAAGTCTATCATTGATAGATTCTATCAGTGACAGAATCCTATTAGTTATTTCTACGTTTTGTTTGGAATTTGCTATTGTTTTGTGTCACTGATAGA
The DNA here is from genome assembly GCA_017139565.1 of Luffa aegyptiaca. Taxonomy (NCBI): domain Eukaryota; kingdom Viridiplantae; phylum Streptophyta; class Magnoliopsida; order Cucurbitales; family Cucurbitaceae; genus Luffa; species Luffa aegyptiaca. The sequence goes on from CM029399.1 coordinate 18,854,613, forward strand.
TTTAGTAAAGGTGATTGGTTGTAGTTGTTCAAATTAGGTGATAGAAGATTTGTATCAGTGATAAAAGATTTCTATCACTGGTAGATTTCTATCAGTGCTATAAAACCTTCTATCACTAATAGAAAGATTGATTTCTATCACTGATAGAACTATCAGAGATATAAATCTTCTATCACTGATAGAAAACTATCATTTTTGTTTCTAAAACCTATGTCATTGATTTTGTTTTCATAGATGTTGAAGCAATATAACATGGAAATTGAACTGGAAGAAAAGAAAAACACAAAGCAAAAGTTGAAATTTAAAGAAGGGGAAACCTTGACAAAAAAAAAAAAAAAAGATATGTACAAAGTTATCACGTAATCAAATACACTATTGGTTTCTATCAAATACACTATTGATTTCTATTAGCGATAAATTTCTATAAATTTCTATCAGTGATAGAAATCTATCATTGGATTTCTATCACGCTGATTCTATCAGCGATAGATTTCTATTAGTGATAGATTCTATCAGTGATAGATTCTATCAGTGATAGAAATCCATCATTGATAAAATCAAAACCGGGGCAAAATGGAAATTTAAAAAAAAAAAAACGATTTAAAAATTTTGCTATATTTGCATTTTTTATAAAACTTGCTATGTTTACAATTAACCATTAGAATTTAGCTCTAAATTCCTAGAGTAAGAATGCTACAATCTCCCATGGCCCAAATGATTCATTTCTCTGGAACGTTGGGCCCAAATATGACTTTCCAAGCCCAAGAATAAGGACAGTCATTTCCATTTCTTTCCTAAAGTTGTCTGATCCAACTGTAAAACCAGCCAATCCTCACTGACCCAACTATAAATTCAAGTGGAAGAAACGGAAGAAATTAAAATCTGATGAGTTGGCTTATAGCTGAAAACCAATCATCATTCTTCTATTTCCTTCATATCACAGCCATAGAAGCACAAAATAGGGCAGACAGGAAACAACTCTCCACTACTAACTATAGTTCTTAAATTAATCCAACTGCTACACCATCCTTTTAAGTTTAACTGCAACTAAGCTCCAATAAAGAAAACTAAGAGAAGATCAGAGTGCATTTCAAAATTGTTTCACTGATTGACCTGCAGAATCTTGTTATTCAATTTCTATGTCCAAATTGAGTTCCTATTTGATATATAGAACAATATACATAACACATAATTATTCTTGAACAGATAGAGTCTAGAATGTACATACTCCATGAGCACAGTATTTACCTTCATCAACGTCGAATGGGCGAACAAAAAGACTATATATCTAATTTAATTCTTAATAATTAATGTAGACTTTGAATAGCATTCTTTTCTTTTCAATAGAGAAGTAAACTTCATCAATGTTGAAACGCCACTTGGGCTACCGAATTTTGATAATCCTCCATCGCTGAATATGAATAGGATTCAAGCCAACCAATTGCACCTATATAAAGGTTCAGTTCATGAACTCTCTTACTCCAGAATCATCATTTTTCTTCTTACATAAATTTAAATAAGCAATCGTCTCTAGTTTTTGGGTTCTTTTTAACCACGAGATCATAACAAGCAGTTGTATGTATAAAAAAACCATAAACATCATCTTGCACAAAACTTTAAATACCATGAATTCTAATAATCTCAAATTTGCAGAGATACAAAAGGAAGAGAGCATTAATTTTTTTTTAAAAAAAAAATAAAATAATAACAATAATACAGAGGATACCTTTGAAAGAGGCGAAAGGGAGAGATGGCATTTACTGATAATGCTTAGAATCAGACTGCGAATCATATTTGTTCTTGTTACTGATAATGCTTATTTATGTGTGTTATTTAGTCTTAAAAACTTAGGTTATTGCTAGGAAACAAGGACTTTATGCTTAAATTCATATCTTTTAGAGTGAAAATAGCAAAAGTCTTAAAATCACGTTAGAAATCTTAGAAATATAGAATTTATGCTTAAAATGTCCAAAAAGAGATTACTTTTGTAAGAATTTATCCAAGATAATATTTTTGTGCAAAGGACAATTTGTGGTGGAAATGCGCTTGCAATTGGAGATAAAGAGTTAGCGGAGCAAAAGGTTGAAGTTGCAAATTTGTGACCACATTTGGTCCTGAGAATGTGGAATTTGTGTTTGAATTGCGCCCGCAAACTGATAAGAAAAGTAGTCCCAGCTGAAGATAGAATTGTCAAAGCAGTACACAAAGGAATTTGTGCCCGAGATGCGACTGTAATTGGGCTTTCCGACAAAATTTCGAGATTCGCGGGATCTTCACAAAATCATCCGAAAATCTAAAATCTCGTATCAAATCTCCCAGGATCGTGGATTTTTACCTTTAAGGGTCCTCTCACACTGATCTCGGCAACCAACCCTACCTTCCAAGGTCTATATAAGGCGACTAAGGTGCAAGAAGAAAAGAGAGCTCGAATTTTCATCCTTAGGATAGTTTTATTGCTTTTCTTTCTTCTCATCTTGTAACCACTCCGAGTTCCGGTTCTTCTAGCCTCTGTCGACTCTTCCATTCGAAAGAAGAAGAAGAGAAATACTTGTCTCCCATTAAAAAATGTTAAGAGTAAGTTAGATAGAGAGGAGAAAGAACCTTTAGTTGAGTCTAGAGTTTTTACTTTCTGTTTTTTTTTTCTTTTGTAAGTTGCTGTACTTTTTGTTTTAATTCAATTTTCAGTTGTAAGTTCTTTATTTTATGTATTCTTTTCAATTATCAATATGAATTATAGTTGTTTCTTTACTTTGTGTGTTTTTTACTTCATGCCTTGCATTTTAGTTTCCTCAATAAGCTAAGCTTTTTCTCGGGGGTTCAAATATGTGGATACCTTTAGTAGAAGAAAACCTCACCAATGCAAAGGCAACCTTGCTTCCTCTTAGCATTGTTTGTTTTTGCTGAAAGTTTAAGTTTCATTGTTAGCTTAAACTGATCACTTAAGTTAGCATAGTTTGTGTTCAGCTGGTGGTCGAAAAGTTGGAGTTGAATGCGTGGGTTCGCAAAAACAATAGTGGAAAAGATCCTAGAAATAGGACTATGTTTTCTTGCATCCCTAGAAATAGGACTAAAACCACTAGAGTTTTGGGAGTCGTGTACAATAATTATCTAAATTTCAACTAGCCCTAGAAATAGATGTCTAGTTGGCTTAGTCTTCTAAAGGCACCTACAACGGAGCTGAAGAGGAGTAGGACTTAACTCACAATCTAGTTGTCAAGGTATTTGCGGGCGTAAACTGGTAGCAATCTATCTGCACCATGTGTATGTGGGCACTTACAGATAGTACTCTCCAGCCGTGTGCAGTGCCTGAGTGAGTTGCTAGCACAAAGGTGGGCGCATTTTAATGCTTTTGGTTTAAACTTATTTGAATTCCCTGTTTATCTCATATATCTTTAGTCGCTTACATTTACTTGCTTTCTTTATTCTTTTTGTCTTCAAACACAAAAATCTCCATCAAATTATTTCTTTGGCTACCATCCTCAGTTGCAAACTTAGAGGAGGTTCTTAACTAGTCACCATCTCCCTTGGGTACGATATCCGGAGTCTCCACTTTATTACTTGATAGTGTATACTTGCACTCAGCAAGAAACGTGCTTTGTCACGCCCACGTACCAGTTACGTAAACACACATTCCAAGGCTTAAACAGACAATTGAAAGATCAAACCGATAACATAATAAATTTTTTTTATGAAAATTTTAATCGACAACACACCGATTAAAATTTTCATAAAAAAAAGATGAAAACAAATAGAAGAGAAACAAACTCGAAAACAATTCGGAGATGATCGAATACCTTTCGAGGCGTGTGAAGCTTGAAAAGATTTGAGAGGAAGCATCCTGTTGGGAGAAGACATAGGAAAAGATGAAGAAGAGGAGACGATTGCAGCAGAAGAAGCGTTGATTAGAGACTCCATAGCCAAAGAAATCGAGAACGTAACTCAACGCGAATCATAGAGGAGAAGCCTCTGTGGGAGGAGTTGAGAATCAGAATCAAAATGAGAAAAAGAAGAAAAAAACGATGAAAATGAAAAGAAGAGATGGAACAGAAGCCAATTTAACACAAAAAATATCATGGGGACAGGGCGTAGAGTTTTGAGGACACGAATGCTTATAGCCAATGTGGGCTCAACTTTCCGTCATCCAACCCATTGCGAATTTGCATCTCTTTTGTGAGAATTGGATCCACACTGATTTTTTTTTTGGTAACTAGATAAATGACAATTTTTAAATAGTTGTTTTGAAAAAAAGTCATCCGAATTTACAATTTGAAAAATGGTCAAATGCTAATTTTAGTAAGTTTTTTTGGTAACAAAATAGACAAAAATGACCCTAATCGAAATCTTAATTCAGAAATTATTTAAATTAAACATACTATAAAAAAAGAGAGAACCTAGGAATTTATAGATTAATTCAACTTGAAATTTAATAACAGAATTTCAAAATAAAAAAAGATAAATCTGGTTTTAACATACCTTAAAAGTATAATTCGAAAACAAAAATTTAAATTAAGAGATTTGATACTAAATTCAAATCACGGATTATGGAGAAAAAATAGGAGAAGATAAAAGATACAGTATATTGATAAATTAAAAAAAAAAAAAAAAAATCTCACCCTTGTTGCAAGTAGAATTTCATCTGCAAATTGAAGAAATTGAAGAAAACCCTCATGCAAATAGAAGAAAGATCAAGTGATAGACATTCATTATAAGAATATATTTTCAGTAATTTTAAAAAGAATTAAAAGAATGAATAATTTGAAAACCCAGATATCAAAAACAACTTATTCACGCTAAAGACTATTCGCATTCTCAAACCTCAATCATTCTTCACAATCTATATTGACGCTTAAGCTTCTTCTTTGCAAAACCCTTCTCCACAAAATGATTCTTCTCCGCAAATCAATTCTTCTCCACAAATTACTTAATTTAGCTTCTTCTCTGCAAAACCTCAACTGATTTACACTGTATTTGCCTTCATATCATCTTCGAACACAGACATTTGAGGAGAGATTTGGAAGCTCGAAGAACTAAAACTGACATTCCAGGGTATGCTTGCTTTTTAGTTTATATAGGGTATATTATGATTTTTTTTCTTTTGAATAGGACATCTCGATTAGGGACCAAAGTTAGGACCCACTTTCTTTTTAGATTTGGATGTATATACTTTTAGACGATATCTTTTTTGAGGTTTTTAAAAACAAAATTATGCGAGAAAGTAGGGATCCTATGGTTATGAATATAATGTATTTGTGATTTATAAAAATTCACAACCCATTTCATTCGATACGTACCGTTTTGGGAATGTATGTAGAATAAAGGAGAAAGATCAAAGACAAGAGTCAATGAAAGGTTGCGGTCTGCTAGAAAAATTGTAGGGAAAAAGGTGCAAAGAGATTTGAATCCTATAATAATCAACAGTGAAGGAGAGGCAAAATAGATTTTGAGTTTTTTTTTTTTTTTCCAATTACATTAAGGTATTACTTTGGGAATGTATGTAGAATAACACGGAGCAAAGTGCTGAAATGGAAGAGAAAACAAAGAAAAATACCAAAAAGAGGATCGGGAAGGATAAAAAGGCTGAAAAGAAGAATAAAAGACCAAGAGAAAAGGTAAAACTACTGCCTTGAATTTTGAAATGAACTAAACGTATTAATTGCAACTTGAATTTTGAAGGGAGAAAAGGTTCCAAAGGAATCAAAAAAGGCTGAAGCAGATGATAAAGAAGAAGCTGAAGAGGAAGTAAAGCAATCTAAGGTATTTGACTTCAATACTTTATTGTATCCTGATCTTATCTAATCACAATTACAGTGTGTATGAAAAAAGGTAAGGGTTCCTTCTAACAATTATTTCCTTTTGTAGGAGAATGATCATTAAAAAATGATTGAGAATGATGAAGAACAAAGTTCAAATAAGCTTTCAGAAACTGAGAAGAACAACTTGGGTGAAGACAAATCTAAAACGCATACTTTGGAAGAAGAAACTCCTAAAAAGAATATCAAGAAAGAGAAAATTATAGCAAATAAGGTATTTAGTTCATTTCATTTTAATAATAATGTTAAGAATATACAGTGTAATTGCATAATGGATTGTGACAAAAATTGGATGGCAGGAAACAAAGAAGACCCGAATAAAAAATGATGGTTGAGGGTCAAGAAAAAAGAACAGCCTGTCGATGATGAAAATGAGGTATCTAACACATTTAGATCAATTTGATTTTAGATTCAATGAATGTTTGGATGTTAAAGTTATTTGACTAATATATTAGGATGTTAATGCAAGTTGTGTATGATATATTATGATGGAGAATACTTAATGCCAAAGTCAAAGACGACTCAGCCTTTGAGAATCAATCTGTAGCTTAAAAAGAATGTCTTAGAAAAAATAAAATCAATATTGCTAGATAGGGTACAAGAAAGGTTTAGACAAAGTTGCTTTGGGAATTATCTAGACTTTGGAATAACTAACCAATCCTCCCAACTATTATTGCATCAAATTCAGAGGCAATGTAGGCCAAAAAAAGGAATGAACTAAATTTTTTGATAGGAGGAAAGGTTTGTACATTCGGACTAAGAGAATATGTCTTGATAACGGGATTGAACTGTGGACCAATTTCGAATATTGATCTAAACAATATAAAAGGAGACCAACATACTCGAAAAACTTTCTTTGAGTTAGAGAAGACGATAAATAGGAAAGTTCTGAATATGACACTAAATATTAGTAAAAGTGGCACTAATGATGACATGTTAAAGGTGTCACTTCTGTATTTTTTTGGAGAATTTCCTATTTGCCAAACAAGATTGAAACAACATTGAAATGGAACATGTAATTATGTTAGATGATGAAGAGTTGTTTAGTTCATATCCTTGGGGGAGACTAGCATTTGACTTATTAGTAGACTTAGCTTTATGCAAAAGGTTATAACAAGTAAAGCAGCGACTGGGATCGAGGGGGGTTTGTTTTGCCTAGTTTGGGCATATGATCATCACAACCCAATTCTTAGTTCAACTCAAAATTTTATATGCGAGAAAAATGACGTCGCGAGCTCCAAGGATTTTGAATTGGTTTGCTGACACACAACCAAAATGGAAAGACTTGGAAAGGAAGGTGTTCGAGTCCTAGTGAGGTAATTTACATAATTCTTATTCTTTTTAAAATTTTAAACTATAGAAATTTTAACAGCAAATTTGTTACTAAATCCCTTTTGCTTATTACTTGAAATAGTTGGAGATATACCCTATGCTTGCTACTGAAGAGGAAATGGAAATGGCTTACTTTAAGCCTTTTGTTGATAAGGAAGTTGAGTTTAGTAGAGAGTTGGAAAAGGAGCAATCAAAACAAAAGTCTGGAGCCAATCTAATAGACTTAATTTTGAATAGATCGACACCAACTATACTTGAAAATTGCTACATAAGGGATAAACTAGATTCCATAGAGAATAACCTGAACAAAAAATTAGATCAAGTAATAGAACCAATTAATTCATTGGTGGATTATCTGAAAACAGAAAGGACGATGAAGGATGACGTATTTGTGAAAACAGAAAGGACAAGGTACACTGTATTTGTGATATCTGAATATGAATGCATTTGATTTTTTAAACTTGAACAGGAAGCAACCGAGTTTGAAAAGGAGTTGGAAGATTTGGAGGAAGAACAAAAAGAGATGGAACATGAGAAAGAGGTTTTCAGAAAATGCAGAGGGCCTAAAGTTAAAAGGCAAAAAGGATGAAGAAGATGAGGATCCTTCAGGCCAACCACAGCAAATGACAGTATTAGGTGCTTTTGCTATTTCCCTCTTACAGACTAAAGGAATAGAAGAAAAGGACCAACGGAAAGATGAACAAAACCAACGGAAAAATACAGATGTCATGGTAAGAATGTTTAAGCTTCCTATATATTACAATATATACATTATATTTCTGGGTCTCCTCATCGATTGAACGTATTACATCATTCATCTCCTTGTCTAGATCCTTAGTAGTTTTGAATTAATTCTATTAAAATTATCACTACACCATGATATCAATATTTTTTTATGTACTAGGAAAAATTCTTTTTGTTATAGATTTTTCACGATTGTTCTTAAATTACATTTTAAAAAAATAATTTAGTAATTAGATATTCAATTTTTTTTAAAAAAAGATCAATTTTGAATTAAAATTTTATTGGAATTATCATTACACCATGATATCAATATTTTTTTATGTACTACGAAGAATTCTTTTTGTTTTAGATTATTCACGGTTGTTTTTTAATTACATTTAAGAAAAATAGTTCGGTAATTAGAAAGTCGATTTTCTGTATTTTTTTTTAAGATCAATTTGGATTAAATTTTTATTAAAACTATCACTACACCATGATATCAAGTTTTCTTGTGTACTTGGAAGATTTTTTTTTTTGGCTTTGAATTCTTCATAGTTGTTTTTAAATTACATTTTTAAAAGTAATTTAGTAATTAGAAAATCGATTTTTTTTCCTCAAAAAAATATCTGTTTCAATTAAAATATATTGAAATTATCACTAAAACATAATATCAAGCCTTTTTGTGTATTGGAAAGAATTCTTTTGGTTTTGGATTCTTCACAGTTGTTTTTAAATTACATTCTTAAGAAATAATTTTGTAATTAGAATATTGATTTTTTTTAAGATCAATTTCAATTAAAATTTGATTGAAATTATCACTACACAATGATTGTTAAATAACTTTTTATATGGTTATTTTTAAATTACATTTAAGAAAAATAGTTTTGTAAATTTAAAATCGATTTTCTTTTTTTTTTTTTAAGAAATATCAACTTCTATTAAAACTCTCTTCAAAATATCCCTACGTGAACCATCATGGGTTGGCTCTAATGGTCAATAAGGACCATAAAAAAATAAAGGGTTTAGAGGAAATGGGTTCAATTCATGATGGCCACCTACGTAGGATTTAATATCCTACGAGTTTCCTTGGCAACCAAATGTAGTAGGGTCAGGCGGTTGTCCCGTGAGATTTGTCGAGGTGCGCATAAGCTGGTCGGACACTCACGGTTATCAAAATATATATATATATATATATATATATATATATATATATATATATATCCCTACGTGATTTTCAAATTTATCAATATAAAACAATACTCCATGTGTTGTGAACTAATCAAAATTTTTTGTGTACTAGTAAGAATTCTTTTGGTTTTGAATTCTTCATGATTGTTTTTAAATTACATTTTAAAAAAATGTTTTTGTAATTAGAAAATCAATTTTTTTGATAAAAAAAAAATTAGAAAATCAATTTTTTTTAAGATAAACTTCAATTAAAATTTTATTGTAATTATCACTACACTAATGATATCAAGCATTTTTGTGTAGTGGGAATAATTCTTTTTGTTTTGGATTATTCATGGTTGTTTTTAAATTACATTTTTTTAAAAATAATTAGGTAATTAGAAAATTGGTTTTTTTTTTTTTTATTGAAATTATCACTACACCATGCTTCTCAAATAACTTTATATAGTTGTTTTTAAATTATATTTAAAAAAAAAAATAGTTTTGTAAGTTTAAAATCGATTTTATTTTGTTGAAGGAGAAATTTCGGTCAATCACAAATTGTCATGTCATTATTTAAAATTAAGGGAAATTGCAATGGGTGGCAAAAAATATTAAGATATTTGCAAATTTAGCTATGTTTTTTGAGATTTGCAAATATAGCAAAATTTTTAAAATCTGATTTCCGCTTTTTTTATTATTCCAATTTTACCCTTATTGGTATATCAACTTGTATACCTGATATATACTTGATTTGATAAACGTAAATTTATTATTTTTTTTGAGTACATCAACATTTGGGGGTGGGAGGATTCGAACATCTGACCTCATGGTCAATAGTACATGCCAATTACCGCTGAGCTAAGCTCGCTTTGGCGATAAATGTAACATTTGATATACTTGATTATGAGTATATATACGTGATATATGAATGTTGATATACCAATGATATACTTGATATATTACTTTTGTTATTGTTTCATTTTTTTGGTTGTGTTATTTACATATTTTAAACGAAATGTTTGTCTTTTATAACATAAATGTTTGTCTTCTATACCTATTACGAATTGATATACCTCATTTGTTGTATTACTCAAATAATTAATAACATCGATATATACCCAATTATGAATAGCTAAATACATAGACTTGTTATTTAAAAAAGAATCATTGATATATATTTTTAACTGTGGGTGTATTATGAAGGTTGTGGAATGCAAAATTTGTTATAAGCATATCAATAAGATGAAATTTTAAGCATATCATTGGTGTATTAGTAGTATAGCAATACTCACTAAAAAATTTAATTTCAAATATATCATCAGTGTATTAGTAGTATATTATTAAAATGATATATAGTATATCGATGATATATTTGACAACATGAACATAGCTCAACTAGCATAAGACATACACATCCAACGAAGAGGTTAGAGGTTTAAATCTCCTACCATACTATTGTCCCAAAATAAAGTTATATATAATTATTTATTAATGAAGTATATCAAAGACATCTAAACTAATGAAAGCTGATGTATATACTTCGTGAATGAAGTATATTATATTCACGAAATACACATCTGATCTACTATATATTTAGTATATCAGTTGATTATTATATCAAATATTCAGTATATCAATTACTCTAAATAAATGAATGATGTAACTGAAATACGGTATATCAATAACACCATTGATATACTTTTTAAACATCCAATTTCTAGCGTGTTTTTTATGGGTGTTTTTGTCTTTTCAACTTTAATGTTTAGGTTGGGCCCACTTTTTTTTTTGCTATATTTGCAACAATAAAAATTGGTGATATGGTTGCAAATTCCATTTTTATTTTTTCTATTCTTGCAACTGCCCCTAAAATTAATGACAAACTTACAAATAATTAAATTTGGGACCAATTATAAATTGACATGTGTCACAAATTTAATTTGAAGACAAAATTGGCCAATTATTAAATTTTAAGGCCAAATGTCCATTTGATCAATTAATTAAAAATAAATTATTTTGATCAAATTAATTAATTTGACCAATTAATTAAAAAATAATAATTTGACCAATTAATTAAATAATAATAATAATTAATTGGATCAAATTTGGTCTTTTAATATTTGGTTCATATTGTTTTTTAGTCAAATATAAACCAAACCCAGGATCAAATAGTTGAACCCAAGACCAATAAAACCCAAGTCCAAGTTGTTAGGCACAAAAGTCACCAGGGCCCATCGATGGAGAACTCTATAAATAGAGGGATTCTCTTCCATTTCAAGGGTTCAGAAATTCTACACTCTCACAAAGACAAGAGTTGAGAATTTTGAAGCTCTCAGCTAGAGTCAGAAAATTTAGAGAAACTCTACCAAGACTGAAGACTCTCTGCAATTCATAAGTTCCCAAGTGTTGAACACTCCTTGAAGACCAAACACTCTTCAAGACTTCAACACTCCTTGTGTAACGATCCGTCTAAAAGGAAGTTAAAAACATGCTGAGGGTCGCTACCACATGCATGAAAATGTAAAACTTTTGAAACTTTAAAGCATAAGAGACTATAAGTAAAAATCTTTTATTTAAATAACTGGGCCCAAAAGCATAAGTCATTTACATTAAACGATTAGTCTAAAACGATGATAGACGCTTTTTTTTTATAAAATTGAACATTAAGAACATCTAAAAATATGAAGCTAAGAAACTCGGTCCTAGACTTCTAGGAACATGATTTGCAGCTGCATCCCATAGCCTAGCCAAGTCACTGCCCTCGCCAGTCGCCTGATGTCATCAAGTACCACCTGAAAAGGAAAGTCATGTAGCATGGGTGAGTATATAAGAATATACTCAGTAAGTAGCCCACTTAAGGGCTGAAACTGATTACATGAAATCTAATAGCATGAAACTTGCTTCTAAGTCTTAACATCATAAGGACCTAACTGAAAACATTCATTCGGATTTCTAACCCTAAGGCCACAACACGGTAAATGAAATGTTTCGTCTAGGGTGATTACTTATCCCCAACCTGTGCCAACTAGAGTGTTGTGTGGGTCAATCGGGTAAGGCAAGTAAACTAGAGACTAGCTGGCAACCTCTAGGAGAACTACACTATCCCAACACAACACCCCTGAATCATAAACATGAAATACGGTGGAGCAATCTGGTGCATGTAAACATGCCTGAGTGCCATCTAGCGCACGATCTCGTGCCTGAACTCAATATTGTCCTGAGACTGATAGAGTGCACGATCACGTGCTTAAGCTCTAACAGTCGACTGATGGGGTGCACGATCCCGTGCTAGGAAACTGGAATCTACCAGTCAATAATAAAATGCACGATCCCGTGCCTGAAAACTGAGTTCCATCAGTCCTGAGATGGGGAAAGAAATAACCCTAGCTAACATAAGACTTAAGGATCCTTTAAGTCTACCCGAGGCCCTAAAACGTGATATGGTCCCTATTTTGAGTCTATTCTCATTCACTCATATGGTTCTCGATAAGTCATACTAAAACATGTTTGAGAACCTGTGGTCTATACTAATCGGTCAGTCGGTTAAACACTTCATATTCCAAGCGATATTTCTAAACTTAGTCCCTTTAACAACTGCAATGCTACCGAAAATCTAGCAGCATAACGACGTACATATAAGCAAATCCAAAATTTTCCTATCACCTGGAAGCAAGACAGAATACTTCTATAACCAAAACGAGTCAGATCTCGCATCCACAGTTCAACCATAACTTCAACAAACATTCAACCCATCCTCCAATATCATAAACAGTCATCCAAAGAAACCATAACTTATCCAACCCAAACATGCTTTTAAGTGAACCAAAAGACGCTAATCCAACTAAAGGCAGTCTCAACAGGCTACAATTAACTATAAAATTCTCATACATACATCATGCTTCACAATGAAACTCAACATGCTTATTTAAATCCAAAAGCAAAACTCAAGGCTCAAATTCGATTCATGCTAGCATATTAAATTCTCAAGAAAATTAGTTCAAAGCATAGGACTTAGACCATTGACTACTTATCAATTCCAATAGTCACGCAATGGGTCTAAAGCACGAAAATTTGCATCCTAATGGCTACTTACTTAAAGGCTAACTCAACATGCTACAATTAACCAATTGTGCTAGATTAGATCCAAGGGCAAAACTTAGAGCTTTAATCCGAATGGCTACTTACTTAAGCCAAATAATGCTTGCCAAAAGCTAATTTAGCTCCTTAGCTCCCAAGGCCTTTGATCAATCTACACAAGGTGAAAAGAATTCTTAAGCCAAAAGGAGATCACTACAAGCATACAACTAGGAGCCAAATAATCATGGAGATAAATTAGACACCCAAAACTCACCAAAATAGAACCTTAAGCTTGCTGCCCGGGTTCTAATTTCACTCCAAATCGATGATCCAACTTCCAATGGCTATGGGTACCTTAAAATGAGAACCAATTCTTAATGGGTACCTTAGATTAGCACCCGAACATCGATGGACATTTGATTAGACATTGGAATCAGCCTGAAAAACTTAAATCTCACTTACCCAAAGACGAACTTGCTCTAAAACTACTGAAACTTGGAGATCTAACACTCAAATGTTGTTGTACTAAAAAAAATTATTAAAACAAAAATTATGTAATATTTATTTATTACATGATAAAAAAGTAAGCCAAAGCGAGCTCAGCTCAGCGGTAATTGACATGTACGCTCGACCATGAGATCAGAGGTTCGAATCCCCCTACCCCCAAATGTTGATGTACATACTAAATGTTGGGTTTTATGCCCTCAAACTGGTAGATAGTGAATGTAAACAAATTGTATACTTATTTCAATAAAGTATTATTGAGTTTCTAGAATAAAGTGTTATTGTTAAATATTGCACAATTTGACCCAAATCCAATAAACTAAGATCCAAGGTTGTTTGTATGCAACTTGAACTAGTATGTGGGGACATACGGGTTCGATGTTCAAGTAACAACCTAAAAGGTCTATAGTACAAGGATAAGGTTGGTACCCAACCTTATCCTGGTAACACTATGTGATACGACCCGCTTTGTATTTGATACAGACGTATTGATCCAAAGCGTCCATGTAGTAGACATGCGAGCGGGGGTATACTATGCAATGAGTTTGCATAAGATCGGACCATGAAATGGTAAACCACTAGATATAACACCGTTAACTAGTTAGGTTACTGTTTCAATAGGATGACGTAGGTAACTCAGTCTTAATCCTGAGTGTGTCATGAACTCCTTCTCATGAGGGATTGTCCTTTGATTAGCATGGGTGAGAGTGGCAATTACGCCGACTCAATATGTCTTCCTTTTTGGGGACAAGACCGAGTGGGAGGCTAGGGACATGACAACACAAGAAGGATGTAACATAGAGGTAAAACGGTAATTTGACCCAGTTGTGATTACGGACACTCGTGAAGGATTGACTTACACAGGTCTATATCCGTGGACACAAAAATGTTCTACAGTGAGAAAAGTTTAGTCGTGGGTCTTTAGTGGAATGACCCACAGTTAATGAATATTGGTTAACGTGATTAATGAGTTTAATCAGTTAACCTCATATCATTGGAGCTTCTGATCTGTAGGTCCATTAGGTCCCCCTACTAGCTCGTAAAGAGTAATTAGGAACAATTATATCTTGAGAGAATTTGAATAGTTCAAATTCATATTGGGAATTAAGTTAATTGTATGAGATACAAATTAATATAATGTATAGTGATACATTAAAATATAAAGTCTAATTTGAAATTAAACTTTATTATTATGAGAGAAATAAATATTTGCAGAAGTTCAAATATTAATATGAATTTGATTCATATTAAATTTATACAATATAAGAGAATTTGGAGTTCAAATTTTAATATGAATTTGATTCATATTATAGAATTAATTAATTAAATGCCTGAAATTAAATATATGATATTTAATTGGATAATTAATTAATTAACTAATAGAAGGTCTGAAATTAAATATATGATATTTAATTGGTGATTAATTAATTAAAGAATTAATTAATTGGAAATTAATCAATTATGAAAATGATTAATCACTTATGGAAGTTGTCGCCACGTGCCTGCAACGCGGAGCGGCTGACGTGCTCGAAAAAGGGATAAAATAAAAGGAGTCGCCACCAATCTTTTTTATGGTGTGATTGGACACCAAAATAAGATAAGAATAACATTTTAACAAAAATAATAAAAAAAAAACGGTCTGCGAAAACCAGATTTGGGTTCGAGAGTCGTTTGTGTATGGGGAAGGTGTTAGCACCCCACAACACCCGTAAAAAAACGGTGGCCAAAATTTTATCTTGAATTGAAAATAATTTGGAAGAAAAATATTATTTAGGAAAAATGATATTTTTAAAACAATATCTTATTTTACCCCTCATTACTCCAATATTTGAAGTACTGATCCCATAAAATAAGTGGAAAAATTCCATTGATTTTGCTCTCTTAAAATTAAAATTCTTTACCTCAAGAATGTGAGAGAATTTTACAATTCCTCAATTCCGTCATAGGATAGCATTTCTCAAGGGAAAGGTTTTTTAAAAAAAATTTTTTTAATTAAATTCATTTTTTCTTGGGATCAAAATCTCGGACTCCCAAAGATTAAGATCCCTCACCTTAAGAATTCTAGAAAATCGGACTCTCAAATATTTCTAGATTACATCATAGGAATTTTCTTAAGAAAAACGTTCTTAAAAATCAATTTTAAGAAAATATTATAAAAACCTTTTAAAATAACATTTTTAGTGATAAAACTTTTATAAGTTCAAAAAGAGCTAAAATATTAGGAAATTAGAAAATAATATTTTGGCTTTTCCAAAAAAAAAAAAAAAAAGAAAATAATATTTGGAATAAGTTTAAAATGAATAAAGGGAATATAAATAAAAAAATAAGAGAAATTGAAAACATCGCAAAAAGATAATTGAAATTAAATTATTAATATGTACAAGCACAAAATGACAATTATGATACTAGTAAATTTGACACGATAATTAATGCAATAAATAAACAAGCAATAACAAATTCAATTGTGTTAATTTAAGAAAAAAAAACATATTGGAATCGATCTCGGACTCCCAAAGAATTGACTCCTCACCTCAAGAAAACTAGAAAATCGGACTCCCAAATATTTCTAGATTCCATCGTCGGATATTTTTAATAAAAAGAGATATAGATTAAAGATTACAATCACGTTAACAAACCACCAATATATATCAAATTAATAAAAATAATAAATAAGAAAACAACTCATGTTTACCCATATAATTATTGACAAATGATAATAAAAAGATGATGTTCAAATAATAACTAAAGGCATACAAATACAAAAATTAAATTCTGTGAAAAAGAGTAATTAAGCAGAAATTTATATATATAAAAAAAAGGTAATTAAGTAGAAACGAAGAAAAGAAAAAGAAAAGAAAAAAAACGGTAATAATTACAAAGAGGAAAAAAACGGTAAATACTTTTTAAAAAAAAAAAAAAAAATGAGCGGCAAAATTGCTGCCCATTCCACCTGACACAACCACAGATTACAAGAAAAAAAAAATTTGAAAACCAACCTCCAGACACAAGCACACATGCTTATAATATTATTAATAATAATAATAATAATATAAAAGAAAAACAACATACAAGAAGAAGAAAAAAAAAAAAAAACATCTTTTTCTCTTCTCATACTCTCCGTCTTTCTCTTTTTCTCAACTCATTTTTGGCTTTCTTCTCTTCTTCTTCAACTCTTCTCTCCCACAACCGTTGCATTGTTGCTATTTTTTTTCAAGAAACAAAGTCAAATTAGCTCCTTCATCCTAGATCTAAGGTATGCTCACTGTTTTTTTTTACTTCATTTTTTTTCATTACACACTCCTCTTCGTTCCTTTTTTTTTTCTTTTTTCAGAACAAACTAGAAAGGAAAAACAAGAACTAAAGTAAGACATAAATGAACAAAATGCAAATAAGCTAGAGCTCACAAAATAAGAAGTAAATATAAATGAACAAAATGCAAATAAGCTAGAGCTCACAAAATAAGAAGTAAATATAAATGAACAAAATGTAAATAAGCTATAGCTCACATAATGAAATAACAAGTAAATATAAATGAACAAAATGTAAATAAGCAAGAGCGCACAAAATGAAATAACTGTAAACGATGAAAAAAAAACAGAAACAAACTTCTAATATTTTTTCTTATTTTAGGGTGCTTGAAGAAGAATAAGAGAGGGTTGATCGAGGGTTTGGAACAAGGTTGACACTAGACCAGCTCATTGTTTGAGGCTCGGATCCTTGGGACAAAGTCCCTACCGGAATGCGACTCTCAACCAAGCTATATTGTCATCATTGTGTTATGAATTTTTGGCATTTGTAGAGGGTTTTTTTCTCTATGTATGCATCTCACTGTGATGTATGAGTGTGGCTAGAAGTAGGATTTTTTTTTTTTTTTTTTTTTGTGGCTGAATCCTCTCTTTTTTCTCTCAAGGTATTTTTGGTTGAATGTGGCTGGAAGGTCCTCTTTAGGTTTTTTTTGGAATCTAGGGTTTTTTTTGTAGGTTGAAGAACTCTAGGGGTTTTTTTTTTTTTTTTGGTTGATTGATGTCTCTCTAGGGTTTTTTTTTTGGGTGGCTGATCTATCCCTTTTTTAAGACAAGAAATATGGACTTTTTATAACCCTAACCATTTCCATTTTTGTGCATGAAAGCTACTAGCTATTTTTTTCAATTTGAAAACCTTGCCAAAATGGGCTTTAGCCAACACAATTCAAAACTTCAAATTTTTATTCATTTTAGGGCTTGCAACCAACTAAATTGGTTATTTTATCCAAACTAAGAAGAAGAAAAAAGGGGATTAAAAACAAACATTTAACCATGAGAAAATTAAAATAATAATAATAATAATCCTAATTAAACCAAATTTGCAAACACAAATTACTTATGCATTGCAACGATTAAATTAGCAATTAATTTAATAAGCCGAACAAAAATAGGTGGCTACAGAAGTAATTAATCATTTATGGAAATGATTTAATCACTTATGGAAGTGATCAATCATTTAGGGGCTGTTTGGGGCGCTGAATAGGTTATAATATCTGGTGGTTATAATAATCTGGGGATTATAATAGTCTGGGGATTATAATAATCTGTGTTTGGGGTGCAAATTATTATAGTCTGGGATAAAATAATCTGTGTTTGGGGTGCAGATTATCATAGTCTGGGATAAAATAATCTGTGTTTGGTATGCAGATTATTTTAGTATGGGTTAAAATATCTTGTGTTTGGATTGCTGATATGTTTCACATGAGAATCTGAATCAAATATTCAAGTTGATTTTTTTCCTGACCATTTTTTTTTTATTCACTCAAACAACTTCGTATGTCCAATATTGTAGTTTGCAAATATGAATAAAAAATGAACATGGATTCAATTGTAACAAAAAGAAAGTATTGGGTAGACGGGTTGAATGATGTGTTTAACTTCAAATGAAACAAAAAGTCACCAAAGGTAAGGGTTCACTTTCTTTGGCTTAGGGTCATGATTTATCCACAATTGAAGTTATTACATGATTTCATATTGGAAAACCATATTTGTTTCAATTCTGTATTTTGAACGTAAAAATGATAAATGCTTACGTACGAAGAAATTATGTAATAGAAGTCTATATTTATATTTATATATGTAGAAAGACAACCTAATATTTAACTCCCTACAGTTGCACAAAAAAAAAAAAAAATACATGTGGGAGGTAAGGTTGACATCTTGTGGCCACGCCCATGGTGGCACAAAAATACCTTTCCATATACATATATGAGCACAAAATATAGATAGAAATGTCTTCGAAGAACAGATAAATGTGAAGCAGCACATCGGTCGAGGAATGGTGGCTCAACTGTGTTTGTCCAAGAGGTATTCACAATACTCCAACTTCAGAGGAGCAGGAATGGAGAAGAAGCTCTCTGTCGCTTTCATGTTATTGAAAAGGATATCCATGAGCTTCACCCTTTTTCGGTTGTCCAGGTCGGGTACCTCCATCAAGTGGGAGACAATTTTATCCCAAAACTCTGTCTCTGTGGCACGTTTTTTGTCTGGCCAGTCAGTAATGGACTTAAGTTGTTCTGTGAACGTGACCATTCCTCGATTCACAACTTCTGCGATGTGCATGTTAGGCCCAGATCTCTTTCTCTTACTACCACGTGACGAATTTCCAATTGCGTAAGTTTGACTGTTCGGCGTCACCTGAGGCTCATCCTCTGACATGTTCACATTAGGCATGGTGAACGGCGGGATGAGGATGTCGTTGTCCGAGGATCCACTAAGGTTTACTGCATCATCTGGTACGTTAGACCTCATCTCTGCCATCACCTCTGACACCCCCCCCTGTGGCTCTATCCTTCCCAAATACATATGCCAGGTCCTCAAAATGGGGGAAAGGCTTGTTAAGCATGCCCTTTGCGATTGGATGATGCTGCATTCACCCGAAAGTTTATTTTAGGAAGCAATAAATTTTGAGTAGTTAACACGGTCAAACGTTCTTACCTTCACCCACAGGTCGAATGTTTCTTTCTCCGCCTCGATGCACTTAAATTCCTCGTTCCAGCCAAAGCCACTACATCCAGGGCCCATCATCTCTACAATAGCCTGGTATTATTTCTTCAGGGTGCGAACCCTGGATTCAATGCAGCTCTGTGCTGGAACGTCCCGTCCCGGCAGTTTCTCCCTCATCAAGTGTTCCAGTTGCGCTTGATACCCAGATCTGAACGTCCCATTATCGGACCTCCAATCGCCCACATGAAGTAACGACACGAGGGACTCCACAAGCTTCGCGTCCTCGTTATTCGTCCACGTGTGTGTTGGAGCTCTAGAGGAACTGGTCATTCTGCTATGTGAATACATACATTGTGGAAATGTTAAACTATAACGTAATAAAAATCATGTACATAGATTCATGAATGAAAATTGCATTAACCAAGATAAACAATTACATTAACGATTGGAATGTAAACAGTCAATACAACTAGCGATTCTGAATACTAGAACTAGAAGAAGCAATTCATAAAATCTACAAAGCAATGTTAATCCATTAGCTATGACGTAACTCCCATTCCGAAAACATCTGTTCTGCCAACTCATCCCTCCACCGGCTCCATTCGTCTGAAGTCTCAATGAAATTAATATTCTCACCATCAGTTCTAGCTGATGCAGAATCCACCTCATCCAATTCATCGGGAATTTCACGATCACCCATCTCCCTGTTGATAAGATTGTGAAGTAAGCAGCAAGCTGCGATGGTCCGTCCTTGAATTCGAACTGGATAGTACGATTTCGCTCGGAGGATAGCCCACCTTCCTTTTAGCAAACCGAACGCCCTCTCAATCACATTCCTTGCAAATGAATGCTTCATGTTGAAGAATTCCTTCGGACTAGTTGGTGCATTCCCCGCACCACGCCATTCAGAGAGGTGATAACGTTCCCCTCTATACGGTGCTAGGAAACCCTCTGCATTAGGGTACCCAACATCGCACAGATAATAATATCCTGTGGAATGTTATAGCGGCTCAGTACATCTTCCTAAGGGTTGTATGGTGAAAGGAAAAAAAATATCTGATTATTTACCCTTCGGAACTTTGAGTCCGTTCGGTCGTGATATTGCATCTCTAAGCACCCGAGAATCAGCGGCAGACCCTTCCCACCCTGGTAGGACAAATGTGAAATCTCCGTTTGTATCACAGACAGCAAGCACGTTCGTGGCAATTTCACCTTTCCTTGTTCTATACCTCGGACGATCGAGGACACTAACATTGACCTCGATGTATGTTCTATCTAACGCACCAAGGCAATTCTGCGTCGACATAGTAGAGGCAATATTGGTTCACGTTTCTAACCCTAGAAGTGAGTCTAGACTTAGATAAAGTTGGATGAATTATGATCTATACCTGAAACCATTTCCACCTAGGATCCGTACAAGAGGTCGTGACTGGCTCAGGTTTTTTCAAGAGAACTTCATGCAGTCGTAACACCCCATGAAGGACGGTGTTGAAATGCCTAGAAACTGTCTCTCCAGACCTAGCAAACTGCGTACGAACTACTCGGTTCTTAACGTCGTGGGCTATGATGTGTAAGAACATGGCAACCATCTCTTCTACATCTACGACATCCGTACCGGATAAGCCAGCAACTGTTCTTAATAAGGTGCACAGTATGGCAAAACATCTTCTGTCCATCCTTGTACTCTCTCGACAACGTAAGTCAGACTCGTGTATAAGTCTGAAGAATGCTAGTTGCCTAATGTGGTGTCGGATGTAGGGTGATTCGTGTTCTATTCTCCTACGATTGTTCATATATAGATCTAATAGTAGGAGAATTTGAGTTTGAGCTGTGGTGAAGGCTGCCAATATGGCCACTAGTTCATGGGGATCTAGTTCATCGGGATCCATAATTACACTAGGAGACAAAGGGAAAAAAAAGGTCATCATGGACAAAGGTATCGTTTAACTCAAACAGGAAAAATGGAAAAAAGTAATAAATAAATCAGGAGGCCAAAAGGAACTTACGATCATGGATTTGTTATTAAAAGTTGAAAAGGATTTGTTAAAAAGGAAAACAACATAACTTTGGGGTCCGAGGTTTCATATAAAAAAATATATAGAAAAAACATAAAGATACGTTCAAAAAGAGCGTTAGGGTAAGTGTTCAAATTTTGATTGTAATTGCTTAAAGAAAGGTTGAAATTGCATAAACAAATTGTTTATGGATTTATTAAAGAAGATTAAAAACGAAAATACACTCTTTCGATTTAGGATTTTAAAAAATAGTTCTATTTAAGGGTTGAACAGGAAAGTATGACATTTGTTAAAACAAATTGGGAAAAATCAGTATGATTGGAAACCTTGTTTTTCCAAATTTTTATTGTGTTCAAGATTGTGTTAAAATCATTATGTTAATTTGTGTTAAATATTGTGTTTAAAAATCCGTATAATCTTTGTTAAAATAAAATAACTCATTAATTCTCTCTCGTCCCTTGAGTAATAATCTGAAAAACTCGTTCGAATTATTATAGATCTTCTTTATTATAACGAAACATTTTTGAAGAATAAAATATAACTTTTCATGTTGAACAAAAAAAAATTCCCTACCAAATTGGATTTACATTCTTGTTTTGAAAATATATAAAAAACTTGTCCAACTGACTATTTTTAATAATGTGCATTTCGAAAAACCTTTTTTCCTTTTGGAGTTCAACTGGGTAATTGATTTCAAAAGCGTTATTTTGCAAGATAACTTTGATAAAACTACGCAAGGAAAACTTGTCACATTACGAAAATAACTTTTTTTTAGTGCAACTTGTTTACTAAAGTCTGTTTTTCTGAAAAAAAAAAAAAATATGTTAATTGAAATATTGTTTTTTCAAAAGTATGTGCCACGTAAATATTTCTTCATTAATCTCTATTTCTTTTCTAAAACAGATTTTATTTCTTTTCTAATATCTATTTCTTTTCTAAATTGTTATTTATAAACCAAACTCTTTTGTTTCATTTTATATTTAGCTATAACTCCTAAATCTCATTCGGTAATGACTAATTCCATGCTTTCACGGAATAATTAAAACGATCCTTACAAAAATTTAAAATTTGTGTTAAAGATTGTGTTAAAATTTAGAATAAGCAAACATATATTAAAATTGGTGTTATTTGTTAAAGTTATAAAATTTGTGTTAAAATTTAGCAAACTTTGAACCAATATCAAAAAAAAAAAAGATTTTTGAAGCAACCTTTAGAATAAAAAATTCTGACCACCAAACATATGTAAAAAGCACAACCAAAATATAATACTTTCAAGTTTCACGCATGTTCAAAATGTTTAATATACAATGCCCCACATAGATTATGAATGAAAGAGTCTATGAAATAAATACAACCATAATAAAAAAAACAAGGTTCAATCCATATACATGAACAAAGAAAATGTGCAACATAAATAAATTACACAAGGATCATTTGATCTTTAAGAAAAAAACGAACCTCGAAGTAAGGTCGATCAAAGTATGTTTTCCAAATCCTGAAAACAAAAAACGATGAAGATTAGAACCTAATTATCAAATTTTTAGTACATACAGAACAAGGGCACTAACCTTACTAGGAGGAGATGGGGAAGCAAAGTATGAGGCAAGAACTAGTTTCCTTGGGGAAGGAGTCCGCCCTTGTTGCAAGAGAGAAGTGCATTAGTATTATGTCAAAGACCACGTACAAAGAAGTAGTTAAGAAGAAGGGAGAGAGAGAGAAGAGATTAACCTAATTGTATGTAGAGGAAGAGAAGAACAAGATGGGGCTGCCTGAAGAACCAACGTAAAAATTATACATGTATATAAAGAATGAAAGTGAAGAGTAGTCTTCAATGTTGGTTGGTGCACTTATTGCACCCAACCAACATTCCAATGGTAGAAGAAGGGATATTGAATAATGTCAAATCCCATTGACAATTTCAGCATTTATGAAGAGGAATCATCATTTTTTTAAAGCAAATGTCAACTCAACAGTGTATGCAGAAGAACATTTATTACAAAGCAGATGTCAACAGACCAATGCATTTATAATTAAACAGTTGAAATTTGGCCGGCCTCAGGTCTTTGAAATTCATTCATGAACAATGTTGGAAAACAAAAACAAAGATCTCAGATATGGCCATGAATCAGAGAATATACGTAGGCAGACAATGATTATGCAAAAACAGGACAAGCATCACAAAATTATGGTAAACATACGCAAAGAACACAGAGATCTCAGAGTACAATTATGCAAAAAAATAGAAACAGAGATTTCAAATATGGCAATAAATCGGAGGACATACATAAATCAAATAAGGAGTATGCAAAACATGACAGACAACACAGAATCATGGTGAACATTCAAACAACACAGAGATCTAAACTTATGACTCGTGAATGAAATAATTATTATGCCACAAACAAAAAGAAGAAAAATACTCAATCATCGACTGGAAAAAAAAAAGGAAGGATATGGAAAACTTCGGATCAGAGAACAACTATGCAAAAAAAAAACAAAAAGGAAAATAAAACCCATCACTGACTCGTGAATCAAAGAACCATTATGCAAAAAAGAAAGAAGAAAAATACTCAGCATCGACGACAAAAAAAAAAAAAAAAGGAAAAGGTCTCCTAGTGTAATCAGAGAACCAATATGCAAAAGGGGCAAAAAAAAACTCATCGTCGACTACAAATAAACAAGAAAAATAAAAAAATGAACAAGAAACATTCGAATCAGACAACAATTATGCAAAGAAAAAACAAGAAACGTAAACATTCGAAAATATATATAAAAACAGATACCAAATAAAGCGACAATAGAAGGAAAAAAACAGATAAGAGAGAGAGCACAGAGGCATTCATCATCGGCCGGCCAAGGATAGAGAACAAACCTTCAAACACCTCCCCCACCAGGCTCGAAAGGACTCCGACCACCCCCTACCACGCATTCCCCGAAGTCCTAACCCATCGAATCCAACATGCAACATCGAAGAGTCGAAGGAAAGCGGCAAGAGGGGGAACCCTATTCAGAGCGGCGAGGGAATCGTGAAAACTCGTTTCAGATCTGGTGAAAAACACCGATCTGGAAACGGATAGAGAAGGGAGACAAAGAGATACGCTTGAGGAAGAAGAGGGTGACGGAGAAGACGAAGGGGCTGCAGAAACCCTAGATCCAAAAGGGTGAGAGAAGCACAGATTCGAGAGAGAGAGAGGGTTTGCGTAAGAAATCAGACGACAACAATTAACATAACCGGTGCTCAAGAAAATTAATTCCAGCAGTGTAAATTAATGAGCGGGCCAAACGAGGGAAAGAGTAAAATAACATGGGTTATTTTATTCTATTCGGGGGCCCAAACGGCCCCTTATGGAAAAGATTAATCAATTATGGAATTGATTGGTTATGGAATTGATTAATTATGGAAAAGATTAAATCAGTTATGGAAATAATTGATTTTAAATGAATATTTTATTCATGGTCTTTCTCCTATAAATAGAACACTAAACCTAGGGTTTAGGTACTACAACATAAGATCACAAGAATGCACTCTTGCATTCTCTCTTGCCTCCCTCTCATATTCTCTCAACCCAAGAACTCTAGGGAGAATTTTCTCTCTAGAGTTTTTCCCATTCAAGATTAGGTACTCCCACAACTACATTCCTAATCTTAGAGTCATAGCGGGGAAGATCAATTGGTGGTGTCCCAATTGTTGACGCTTGGTCCCTATGAAATCAAGAAAGACGTTCTTGATATTTCAGAAACGACAACGACGGTATGTTTGCTTCTCCCCTTTAGAATTAGTTTTAAGGTTGTATGTTTAGCCTTAATAATTAATTTAGAATAGTTTTCTAAATTTTGTCAATGTATTGGTATTTTGGTGGAAACAACATTAACTACGAACGGTCCCAATTATGCTTCCGCTTTACGGAATTGGGGAATTCCAATCCTACACTAAAAAGGTACTATTTTCTCTTATTTTAATTTAAAACTACAATATTTCACGTGCAATGCACGTGTTTCACAACTAGTAATAGTAAAAAGAAAGAAAAATGGCACATAATACATAAAACAACTTCCTTTTCTTATTAACTCTTTCTTCCTCTCTCAGCCTCACTGTTTTTTTTTTTTTTTATCTTCCTCTTCCTCTCATTTTTCTCTCATCTTCTACATCAACTTTGCTACCCCTCAGCCACTGCCCTCTCTTTTTCTTCTTGCTTCTCAAACTAAACCTCACCCTCATTTTCTTCTTGCTTCTCAAATTAAAACCTCACAATTTTTTCTCTCGAAGTAAGGATCTCCCTCAAGGTAAGCTATCTCTCCCATTTTTTTCTTTTTTCGGCCTTTTTTACTCGTTGCTTCTTTTTTTTCACACACGCATTACGCTCTTTGCTTTATTCTCTTCTCTTTTTTTGTTTAGTGCAATAAAACTTACAAGATACAAAGAAAGAAAAAAAAGTGCAAAAAGAGAAAAATAAATAAAATAAATGCGAGAAAGTAACACAAGCATGGAGGATCTAAAGCATATATACAATAGAGCATAAAATGTATGTATATGTAGCATGAGAGAAGAGGAGGAAAAAAAAAAACAGTAAACAAAAGCAAGGTTTAGCCTCCGAATACCTTTGTTTCTTTTTTTTCGGCAAAGAGAGTTGGGTGTTCAGAGAAACAAAGGTTTAGCCTCCTAATACCTTTGTTTCTCTCGATGTTTAATGGCTTCGAAAAAAAAAACACTGAACACCCAACGCTCTTTGCTGAAGCCCAGATCCTTGGGACAATGCCCTACCACTTGCAACCTCTAAGTTAGGATTTTTGGTTTTCTGAAACTTGTGTATGTGTTTTTTTTCTTGGCGATAACTGTTGGCTTTCCTTCTTATGCTCTCTCACTGTATAGCTCTCTTTTTTTTTTTTTGGGTTGTATGGCAATGGTGTTTTGTGTGCTGGAAAGTGTATGGGTGAGTGGTGTTGTTGGTGGCTGACTTGCACTTTAGGGTTTTTTGAGGATGAGAAAACTGTTGTTTTTTTAAGCTGGAAAATAATGAAATTTTATGGCCTAACCATTTCTTTGTTTGAACCAACATTCTTGGCTAACTTTTGCAAAATTTGAAAACCTACCTAAAATGGTGAAAGCTTGGAGCAATCATACTCAAGAAATTGAATGTTTATCCTTTTTTTTTTTTTTTTTTTTTTGAAGTTTTATTCTAAATGAATGGAAAAATAAGGGTAAAAAATGAGACACAACCCAATGTATGAAACCAATAATCAAATTAGTAATTAATAACATAAATGCAAAGATAAGCAATTTCAATTAGGAAAATTAACAATTATAAAAGGAAGATGCATAGATAAAATTAATCTTATAATCAAATTAGAAAATGAGTCGGACAAAAATACGTGGCTACAAACACAATTAAAAATCTCTTATGAAAATATAGTTGAATTATTTAACCAATTGGAAATATAAAAAACAACAAATAACACGCAATTGTAGGAGGGACAAAGAGAAATATTTTTAACATGGGTTTGGTTTCCCAACTTAAACCACAAGACTGCACCAATTGAAAATATGAAATCACCAAATAACATAAGTAAAATTCATTTATTATTTATAGTAAAATAACAGTACTTCAATATAATGCATAATACATCAAATATTACTTTGATTCACACACTTCAAACCCACATAACCCATAACAATATTCACCATACACTTATAATATATAGCTTGAGTCCCACACATATTATTATTCTATTACAAAGATCATTTTTCTTCCCAATGAGCATAATCTTACTTATTGGGCAATAGCCATATCACAGTAGGACGTAAGAATGCTACCTTGTTTTGCTGTAATTCCAACGGAGTTAAGAAATTTTGCAACACTTGTGCTGAATACTCTTGATTGCTTGACAACGGTTGACACCTAAGTTGGTTTTCCATGAAGGAAGAACGTGACAACCTCCTTCATACATGCATGGAGTTTCAATAAAGGTACTAAACAAAAAATTTTCTCTTCTTCGAACTTTGATCGTGTTGCTAAGTTCACATCTATGGCCTGTTAAGATTCTTCCATATATGAGAAGTAGGGGTGTACAAGTAACCCGGTGACCTGAACAACCCAGACAACCCAACTCAACCGTAAGGGTTGGTTTGGGTTAGAATTTTTTTCGATTTGGGTTGGGTTGTTTTTTTTCAAAATCAAAAATTTAGTTCGGTTCTCAAGATGGGTTTTTTTGGGTTGGGTTCAACCAAAACCGAACCAAATTCCTTAGGTTTTTTTAAAACAATTTATATATATATATATGTGTGTGTGTGTGTGTGTGTGTGTGTGTGTGTTTTTATTATTACTTTGATTCACACACTTTAAACCCACATAACCCATAACAATATTCACCATAAACTTATAATATATAGCTTGAGTCTCACACATATTATTATTCTATTACAAAGATCATTTTTCTTCCCAATGAGCATAATCTTACTTAATGGGCAATAGCCATATCACAGTAGGACGTAAGAATGTTACCTTGTTTTGTTGTAATTCCAACGGAGTTGAGCAATTGTGGCCAACACACCGGCTGAATACTCTTGATTGCTTGACAACAATTGACACCAGTGGCGGATCCAGAACTTGAAGGTAGGGGGCACAAGTTGATATTAGATGAAATTATAAGTTTAGTCCGTGAAATTTTAGATTCGTGTTTATATAGTATCTAAATTTTAAAAAGTGTCTAATAGGTCCCTCAATTAGAAAGAAAAGTTGTCTAATGTTGATATCTAGTTTCAATTATATATCTAATAAGTCTTTGACATATTCAAAATGTTTATAAATTAAATGTTCTATAAGACATAAAGTTTAATTTTGTGTCTAATAAGTTCTCAATTTATGCGACATTTTTTTAAATTAATGTATATATTTGTTACAAAATTGAAAATTCAAAGTTCAAAGAGATACAAAATTAAATTTGATGTCTAATTTAAAAAAAAATATATATGTCTAATTTAATTTAATTTAATTTATTTTAAATATGTTTAACACCTATTAGTTAAAAATTGAAAATTCATGAATCTATTAGACATTTTTAAAGTTTAAGAATTTATTAGACATAAAATTGAAATTTTAAAACCTATTAAACACAAATAAAATTTAGGGACTAAACTTGCAATTTAACTTTCATACAAATATAATTTTTAATGTGTTGATATTTAATATTTAAATTAAGTAATTTTAATTACAAAATTAACCATTGTAGAATTATCCACACCTAAATATATAAGTAAAAAATGAAACTTTAATTATTTAAGATTTTCTAAAATAGAATGAAGTTTTTTTATGCAAGTAGTTTTTCTAAAATAATTTGCTAACGATTATTATATATGTGTGTAAAATTGAGAAATAAAATAATTATAACTAGTTCCATGAATTTAAAACATGTAGGTAAAGAAAAAAATAAATGAAATTGAATATTTGCGTTTTTTTTTCAATTAAACTAATGGCTGCAACACCAAAATTAAAAATACTTAAAAAAAAACTTGCGTTCAATGAGACTCGAACGCTGGATCGGCAGGCTGCAAAACAATTAAAAATAATTATAAAGCACGCATCAATTAGACTTTGAACAGTAGTTCGAAGACACAAGAAAACGGTCCCTCAGTGCCCCCTTAGACCAACAGAGCAAGAACCAATTTTGGTAAATGGGATGGAAATTCTAATAAATATATATATACTTTATAATTCCAGGGGGGCACGTGCCCCTCCTGGCGGCCCCCTTCATAGATCCACCCCTGGTTGACACCTAAGTTTGTTTTCCATGAAAGAAGAACGTGACAACCTCTGTCATACATGCATGGAGTTTCAATAAAGGTGCTAAAAAAAATTTCTCCTCTTCGAACTTTGATCGTGTTGCTAGGTTCACATCTAGGGCCTATTTAGATTCTTCCATATATGAGAAGTAGGGGTGTACAAGTAACCTGGTGACCCGGACAACACAACCAAAACCGTACGGGTTTGTTTGGGCTAGAAATTTTTTCGATTTGGGTTGGGTTGTTTTTTTCAAAACTGAAAATTTTGTTCAGTTCTCGGGTTGGGTTTTCTTGGGTTGGGTTCAACCCAAACCGAACCAAATTCCTTATTTTTTAAAAAACAATTATATATATATATATATATATATATATGTTTTTTTATTACTTTGATTCACACACTTCAAACCCACATAACCCATAACAATATTCACCATAAAATTATAATATATAGCCAGTGTGTTAAATTTCAGTCGACTTATCGAAATTTCGGTATGTTGACCCTATCGACATATCGAGGGGGGAGAATTTCGATTTTCCCCCCTTTTCGGCGAAATTTTGTGAAATCTTGAAATTTGGTCGAAATTTCGAGATTTCCAACGAAATTTCCTTTAATTTTTTTTATTTTTTTTAATAAAGGAAAATTCAGGTCGGGAGGCGCGTCAATCATCTGACGCGCCTCCCTGTGCAACTGCCAGGCGATCTTTTCAACTTTTACTTTTTTTTTTAATTTACAATTTTAGCATCTTGTACTCAGTGTGTTAAATTTCGGTTGACATATCGAGGGGGGAGAATTTCGATTTTCCCCCTTTTTCAGCGAAATTTCGATTCGAGATTTCCAACGAAATTTCCTTTAATTTTTTTAATAAAGGCAAATTCAGGTCAAGAGGCACATCAATCATCTAACACGCCTCCCTGTGCAACCGCCTGGCAACTGCCAGGCGGTCCTTTCAACTTTTACTTTTTTTTTTTTTTAAATTTATAATTTTAGCATCTTGTACTAACTTTAGTTTTTTTAACATTTTCAATTTTAGTTTTTTTTTTAACTTTCTTTTTTAGCATACATTTTTCATTTTTTTTTATTTTTTTATTTACTTTTTTATTTATAGATTGTTTACAATTACACCTATTTTAATTATTGTAACTTTTTAATACATAAAATCATATATATTACTATTAGTAATATAGTATTTTACATTTTATTTTATTGATGTGTATCTTTATAATATTTGTTTAAAATTATCCAATTGGTCTAAGTTTATGTTGGGTTTAATGTCCTATAAACTCGTAGTTTGTAAATCATTAAACATATTCTATTTCCAATAAAGACGTTATTGAGGTTATTCAGTAAAAGATGTTATTGAATATGTAAATTACGAATGATTAACCTAAATCCAATAAACTAAGATCCTTGGCTATAAAATGAATACTCGAACTATATGTAGAGACATATCGTAGGATCAAGTTCAAGTTTATAGTCAAAATAGTCTATAGTATAAGGATAGGGTTGGGTGCCTTATCCGGGGACACTATGGACGCGGCCCATTTTTGTATTAAGTACAAACGATGAGATCCTAAGTCGTTCATGTGAAGACATGCGAGTGGGGGCGTCCTATGCAATGATTTAATGATTTTGCATAAGACTAGACCACGAAATAAGTCACTTTCTCTTTATAACGTCGTTTACTGAAGAAGCTGACTATTTCTCAAAGATGACCTAGGTAACTCGTTCTTAATCCTGAGCTAACTATGAACTCCTGTTTATACGAGATTATCCTTTGATCTGCATGGGTGAGAGTGGCCAGCATCGCCGACTCAACAAGCCTACCATTTTGGGGATAAGATCAAATAGATAGCTGGGGACATAGTCTCGCAAGACGGAATTCGCTCCTACCCATTTCGGGAATAGTAGAGAGGTTGTTCCCTTAAGTACTAACTCCAGGACTTGAACAAGGGGCCCCACCCTCTCGTTGGATCAAGAGGGACTTAGGTTTGATGGTTGGACCACAAATCGATTGTTCATTAGAGGATTAGTGGAACTTAAGGAACAAGAAGTACTATAGGGGTAAAATGGTCATTTGACCTAGCTATAGTTACGAACAACCTGTGAAGGATCGACTTACTGAACATGGTTAAATCAAGTGGACGGAAATATATCTATGGTGAGGGGAGTGCAACTATCGGGCTATAGTGGAGTGTCCCGGTAGTTAACGAATATTGGTTAAGCTTGGTTAATGAGATTAGTCGGTTAGCCTCGAATCGTTGGAGCCCATGATCTATAGGTCCATTAGGTCCCCCCTACTAGATCATATCGGAATAAAGCCTAGAACAATATGATAAGATTCTTTGAATCATTCAAAATCGGGAAAAAGGGTATTATCGTAAAATTTTGTTTGACACAATAATTTAATTATGGATTAAATTAGAAATTGAGAGATAAAGTATTTAAAAGGGTTTTAAATACTATATACATGAATTAAGATTCATGTATAAAAGATGCACAAAATTAAGATGATTAATTTGATTAATCATGCATAATCAATTGGGCAAGCTTCAAATATGATTATATATATTAATTTCATTTTTAGAATTGATATTAATATCATAGATGCACATTTAAATCTGATTATTAATCACATGGTAAGTGGAAAATGTTGTAATTCCACTCTTGCATGAAGATACAAAGTGGAATTACACCACAAACATGCATACTTGCATGTGATGTTGTTTGAACACCTAGCTTCCACTTCACCCAAAAGATCACTATGTGTCTTGCAACTTGAGGTTTCTCCTTGCATGGATTCACTCTATAAGTAGAGGAAGAATCAGATTGTGAAGATATACAACATTTACCTTAATGTTATGCTGCTGAAATTGTGTCTCAATCACTCTCTCTTCACATATCTCCATAGAGCTTGATCCTTCAAGCATTCCCTTCCCATTCCCTATCTCTATAGACTCCCACAAGTCGTTCTTGACCCGGAGAATAGTAGGGAAGACTCTAGAGGTTGTCCAAAGTTGATTGGAGAAGGAAAACGTTACAAGGAGGATCACACATTTGAGCTACAAGAGGTTGGTTCATCTTATCTTTCTGTTCTGTTTACTTTAGAACAAGCATGCTTTAGGAGTAAAATTAATAGAGTTAAGTGCTTTCGATCTTCAATTGCTTCCGCATGTGTTATATGAACACCTTTAGTTTAATGTTTAGTCGTCCATTCAAATATAATTATAGATGTTAAATATCGATTAATTATAGTTTAATTAAGTCATTATAATTAAAATTTCATTCATTTAATAATTCAAACAATTTCTATCGATTGTCATAATTTTTTCAAAATCTTTATTGGTATCAACATTTCTATAGAAATTTCAATATGCCTATTATATGTAACTTGAATAGATGGTTAAAAATGATTAATTGTAACATAATCAAACTATAATTAAATTTGTATTTAATAATTCAAACAATTTTCATCAATTTTCTTTTTTTTTTTCAAAATTCCTGCACATATCTACATTTGAATTGACAATTCCATTTAAATATTATCTTACTTTTTAGATATGATTATAAAAAAGGGTCCATTATAGTCTAATTAAGCCACAATTAAAGTTTCATTGACTAATTCAAACAATTTCCATCAATTTCCATGATTTCTGTAAATTTTCCCAGAATGTCTCTCGACATTTCCATAAAATCTGGACCTCGACATTTCCATCGACATCGACATTTTAAACCTTGTATATAGCTTGAGTCCCACACATATTATTATTCTATTACAAAGATCGTTTTTCTTCCCAATGAGCATAATCTTACTTAATGGGCAATACCCATATCACATTAGGATGTAAGAATGTTGCCTAGTTTTTCTGTAATTCCAACGTAGTTGAACAATTGTGGCCAACACTCGTGCTGAATACTCTTGTTTGCTTGACAACAGTTGACACCTAAGTTGGTTTTCCATGAAGGAAGAACATGACAACCTCCTTCATACATGCATGGAGTTTCAATAAAGGTATTAAACAATAAATTTTCTCCTCTTCAAACTGTGATCGTGTTGCTAGGTTCACATCCGGGGCATGTTTAGAATCTTCCATATATGAGAAGTAGGGGTGTACAAGTAACCCGATGACCGAACAACCCGGACAACCCAACCCAAACCGTAAGGGTTAGTTTGGGTTAGAAATTTTTTCTATATGGGTTGGGTTGTTTTATTTCAAAACCGAAAATTGGTTCGGTTCTCGGGTTGAGTTTTCTTGGGTTGGGTTAAACCCAAACAGAACCGAAGTTCCTTATTTTTTAAAAATGTGTGTGTGTGTGTGTGTGTGTGTGTGTGTGTGTGCGTGCGTGCGTGCGCGCGCGTGCGTGCGTGCGTGCCGTAAGGGTTACTTTGGGTTAGAAATTTTTTCTATATGGGTTGGGTTGTTTTATTTCAAAACAGAAAATTGGTTCGGTTCTCGGGTTGAGTTTTCTTGGGTTGGGTTAAACCCAAACAGAACCGAATTCCTTATTTTTTAAAAATTTGTGTGTGTGTGTGTGTGTGTGTGTGTGTGTGTGTGTGTGTGTGTGTGTGCGTGCGCGCGCGCGTGCCGTAAGGGTTAGTTTGGGTTAGAAATTTTTTCTATATGGGTTGGGTTGTTTTATTTCAAAACCGAAAATTGGTTCGGTTCTCGGGTTGAGTTTTCTTAGGTTGGGTTAAACCCAAACAGAACCGAATTGGTTCGGTTCTCGGGTTGAGTTTTCTTGGGTTGGGTTAAACCCAAACAGAACCGAATTCCTTATTTTTTAAAAATGTGTGTGTGTGTGTGTGTGTGTGTGTGTGTGTGTGTGTGTGTGTTTTATTACTTTGATTCACACACTTCAAACCCACATAACCCATAACAATATTCACCATAAACTTATAATATATAGCCTGAGTCCCACACATATTATTATTGTTGGGAATTACGCTGTATAGAGAAATTGTTTCTATAACAACTCGACTAAAAAGGGAATAAAAACATACAAATGGGTCGCTACTACATGCATGAAAACGTAAAACTTTTAAAAGTTTAAAGGCGAAAGAGACCATAGATAAAAATCTTTTATTTAATAAACTGGGCCCAAACCATAAGTCAGTTTACAAGAACAAAATAGCCAAAACATGATAGACAATTTTCGTAAAGTTGAAAACTAATAACATCTGAAAGCATGAAACTAGGAAACTCGATCCTAGACTTCTAGAGACATGATTTGCAGCTGCATCCCATAGCCTAGCCAAGCCTCTGCTCTCGCCGCTCGCCTGATGTCGTTAAGTACCACCTAAAAAGGAAAGTCATGTAGCATGGATGAGTATATAAGAATATACTTAGTAAGTAGCCCACTTAAGGGCTGAAACTGAAAGCATGAGATCTGATAACATAAAATCTATTAGCATGAAACTTGATTCTGGGTCTTAACATCATAGGGACCTAATTGGAATCATTCATTCGGGTTTCTAACCCTAGGGCCATGACTGAGTACATGAGACGTTCTGCCTAGGGTGTTTACCTATCCCCAACCTGTGCCAACTAGAGTGTTGTGTGGGTCAGTCGGTTAAGGCAAGTAAACTAGAGGCTAGCTGGCAACCTCTAACAGAACTACACCTATCCCAACACAACACCCCTGAAATATGAATAATAAATACGACGGAGCAACTGACGCATGAAAACATGCCTGGTGCCATCTGGCGCACGAATAACATGCCTGATTATAAGCTCAACACCGTCCTGAACTGAGAGAGCGCACGATAACGTGCCTGAAGCTGGGCTCTAACAGTCAACTGATAGAATGCACGATAACGTGCCTGACAAACTGAGTTCTACCAGCCCTGAGATGGGGAAGGAAAGACACTCTAGCTAACGTAAGACTTAAGGATCTTTTAAGTCCATCTGAGGCCCTAATCGAGTCTAAAGTCCCCACACTAGGATCAGTCCTAACCGACACTTGAAACTTAATTTCTAAATTTCTGGGTCTTAGCGACATAGGGACCTAACTGGAATAAACATTCGGGTTTCAAACCCTAGGGCCACAACTGATCACATAAATATGCTCTGTCTCGGGTGATGACCTGTCCCCAACCTGTGCCAACTAGAGTGTTGTGTGGGTCAGTCGGGTAAGGCAAGTAAACTAGAGACTAGTTGGCCACCTCTAGCAGAACTATACCTATCCCATCACAACACCCCTGAAATATAAACATAGAATACGGTGGAGTAACTGACGCATGTAAACATGCCTAGTGCCAATTGGCGCACAATCAATGTGCCTAATCATAACTCAACACCGTCCTGAACTGAGAAAGCGCACGCTAGCGTGCCTGAAACTACGCTCTAACAGTCAACTGATAGAACACACGCAAACGTGCCTGGCAACTAGGTTCTATCAGTCCTGAGATGGGGGAGGGACACACTCTAGCCACGAAAGACTTAAGGAATTTAATAAGTCTACCTGAGGCCCTAGAACGTAGTTGAGATCCCTTATCTAAGTCTTTCCTCGGAGACAGATATGATCCCTAGGCGTATATAACCTTAACCTCTGAACCACTAATATGCTACCGAAAATTGGACAGCATAACGGCATACATATAGGAAACCCAAAAATTTTCCTTGCACCTGGAAACAAGAATGAAGCACTTCTATAGACACAACGAGTCAGATCTCACATCCAAACTTCAACTACAACTCCAATAAACCTTTAGCCCATCCTCCAAAACATGAACACAATCCAGGACAATCATGAATCAAACATTCCAAACATACTTACTTAATCCTACAAGCATAGCAACACTTAAGTCATGTCCAAGTAAATAACACTTAAACCATATTCAAGTAAGCATACAACATACCAAGGAACATTTGACCAAGGCATGAAAACTTATCTAAAACTTCATTTCACTACCATTAAGCATACAACGGTTCCAAAAGCAACTATGTCATGTCTAAAAGCTACTTACATAAAGGCTAACTCAACATGCTACAACTCATTATAACATTTCCATGCCACACTCATGCTTCCAAAAAGTTAACCCAACACACTTTACTTAAGCTTAAAGACCAACTTAAGGATTTCAATTCATGCTAGCATATAATATTCACAAATAAAATGGGTCTAAAAATGGAACCTTAATCCAACTAGCCACTTTAAATTCTCAATTAACAAACAATGGGCAATTAGTCTAAGGCATAGAATTTGAATCCAAATAGCTACTTACCTTAGCCAAATAAACACTTGATTAACCTTCAAGAAATTCCTTAACTCCAAGGTTCATAAGCAAGCTACAACAAGGAATGAAACTCTCAAATAAATAGGTACTTTAATCCAAGCATTCAACAAGGAACCCATTAAATTTGGGGGTGATTTAACACCCAAAACTCACCCAAAACAGAAACACAGCTTGCTGTCCAGCAGTCCAAAATCGCTCAAATTCGACAATTCGACCTCCAAACGCTATGGGCACCTTGAAATTGGAAGCTAAAATCAATGGGTATCCTTGATTAAACACTAAATTGACCAAAACACCTTAAATCTCACTTAACCATGCCCAAAACTCGCCGAAAACGCCAAAAAACGCCCCCAACTGCTGCTGTTCGCGTCTAAGCAAAATGCTCGCCGGAAAATCACGAAATCAAGCCGCTACAGCACCTGAAACTCGCCGGAAATAGCTGGGAAACGTAGAGGGAAACCACGAGTGAGAGAGTGAACAAAAGAGGGAAAGAAATCAGACCTTAAAGACGATCGAGAGAAAACTCATACCCACGCTGAAAAACTTGTTGACTGCGCGAAGGACTACAATTCGCCGTCGCCGCCTTGCTTGCTAGAGCTACACGCCGGAGAAGGGAAAGAAAAGTGCTGGTCGGCGGCCCAAGAGAGAAAAAAAATGAAGGGAGGTGGTTGAGGAGCTCGGCCATCGGGCATGAAGATGAAGAACAAGAAGAGAGGGAAAAATGAAGATAGAAAATGCGTGTGGCTTTACCCATAGGGTTTGGCTTGGTCCCAACTCTCATAATTTACGAAAACGCCCTTCAGCCTATTAATTCCATACCAAGGTCAATTAAAACTTCAATTAACTCTTCTAATTTCAACTTTGCTAGTCGAAATTTGGTCCATTAAGTTTATAACTTGAGAAAATGACGATCACCTGGATTTAACGGCGTTACAGTTTCACACTAACAAACAGATTACAATGCAACTGGCTACAAACAAATACAGTGTAAATATATCTACCGGCACTGTATATAACAAAATTACAGAAATCATGATTAAACCATATCAGAATATCAATAGCGCTCCAAAGGTCGTAGATGATCTAACTGACCACAACAGCCACATCAAACGAACAGAACCTGTAAAACAAGAAGAATGTGATGGTAGTTGAGGCACGCTTTCAAAGCGTTGTCCTGAAGACAATTATTCGCTCTGCACGGGTTGCTAGCAGACTACAGCGATTGTCTCAGCAGGATACAACGACTAACTCCGGTAGAATAGCAACCTCGAACTACTCGGATCTGGCAGAACTCTTGGATACTTGCTCTCAACTTGACTCAAGATCAAAAGAAACAAAGAAAGAAAGAAGAATGCTCCAAATGGAATGGGATGAGATGATTCAAATGAAGACACAAGTTGCTATTTATAGGCTAGCAACTTAGTAACTCCAAAGAACAAAAAATAAATAAAATTGAAACATCACACCAAATTTAACTTCCATATGTTAAATTTGTAATTGAAACATCAAATTGAATTTGATGTTTCAATCCATCTTGAAACTCTTGAAAATTTGAATTTAAACTTTCTTTCACATTTATTTGTAAAAATATCCAACAATCCCCCACATGAAAGAAAGTGAGAAAATCAAAACAAAATGTTGAGAGCAAACAGACAAGCTATGCATCAGGAGAGGTGTCTTCTGGGCTTGAACCTTCCTTAGTGAATATCTATCGAATTTACCGACGAAATAGTGAGACCAAGCTCTGGAACTATCCTTCTTGTTGGTGAATTAAAACAACAGACATCACACATAACTCATCCTGTATCTTCAAGTTCTATACGTTTGTGTCCATTTTGGTCCTGGACAAGATCCCGATTTCATGAAAGCTTTAGAGAGACATAAGCCATTCAAAAAGTTCTCATAGAAGCGACCCACTTCTACTCTCACATAGGTGATATTGATTAAGAGTATTTTGCCATTACTCCTCTTGTAAACAAGATATCAACATGACCTTAACATCAACAGATCACACACTCTACAACATCATAGAAATGGGAAGAAACAAAAGTTTCTTAGTGTATCAACTATAAATTATCTAGCCAGTTTGCCTATTGAACCTAGATCTTGGAATCTCCAGTCAACTAGGTTAGGTTACCACCAGATAATTTATTTCATAGGCTTTAGTCCCATTTCCCTCGATGTATACATCACTTGCTCTCTTGACAATCCTTTCATTAAAGGATCTGCTATATTCTCTTTGGATTTCACATAATCAATGGAAATTATTCCATTAGAGAGCAATTGCCTTATCGAATTATGTCTTCGTCTAATATGTCGCGACTTTCCATTATAGACATTATTCTTGGCCCTCATAGAGGCCGCTAAATTGTCACAATAAATACATATTGTGCTTACAGGCTTCAACCATAATGGAATATCTTCAAGAAAATTTCAAAGCCATTCAGCTTCTTCTCCAGCTTTGTCAAGAGCTATATACTCTGACTCCATAGTAGAACGTGCTATACACGTCTGTTTTGAAGATTTCCATGATACAGCTGCTCCAACTAAGGTAAATATATACCCATAGGTTGATTTAGTTTCCATGCTATCAGAAATCCAATTAGCATCACTAAATCCCTCCAGTACATGTGGATCCCTCGTATAATGCAATCCATAGTTCAGAGTGTACTTCAAGTATCTTAGAACTCTAACTAAAGCATTCCAATGATCATGCCCAGGATTGCTGGTGTATCTTGCTAACCTTCCTACTGAATAGGCTATATCAGGTCTTGTACAGTTCATTATGTACATTAAGCTACCAACAACTCTAGAGTATTCTAGAGGAGACACACCTTCACCTCTATTCTTCTTTAACTTACAACTTGGATCAAATGGAGTAACTACAGGTTTACTCTCAAATTGATCAAATTTTCTCAACACTTTCTCTATGTAGTGAGATTGAGAAAGTATGTATCCACTTGGATTTCTTGTTATACGAATTCCAAGTATAACATCAGCAAGACCAAGGTCTTTCATATCAAAGTTGGATTTCAACATCTTCTTAGTGGAATCAATGACGCTTCTTTTTGTGCCCATTATCAACATATCATCCACATACAAACAAATGATAACACAATCTTGATCTATGGTTTTAACATAGACACATTTATCACACTCATTTATCTTGAATCCATTAGATAACATAGTGTGATCAAACTTTTCATGTCATTGTTTGGGTGCTTGTTTCAACCCATAAAGAGACTTGACAAGTTTACAAACTTTATCTTCAAGTCCTTTTACAACAAACCCTTCAGGTTGTTCCATATAAATTTCTTCATCTAATTCTCCATTTAAAAATGCAGTTTTCACATCCATTTGGTGTATTTCCAAATTGTGTAAAGCTACTATTGCAATCAACATCCTTATAGATGTAATCCTCGTCACTGGAGAATAGGTATCAAAGAAATCTGTCCCTTCTTTTTTACGAAAGCCTTTAGCAACAAGGCGGGTGTTGGGTTTCTAGAGTGAGTAAAAATGAGATAAAAAGACTCTAGAACTCTGTGCAAGTATACACAATCCGCAGCAAGTAATAAGTATTTATCGAATCCAAGGTCTGAATTATCTTTCACTTTATCTATTTTGTTTAGTTTTTCAATGGTTTCAAAGGTGGTTAA
The DNA here is from genome assembly GCA_017139565.1 of Luffa aegyptiaca. Lineage (NCBI taxonomy): Eukaryota > Viridiplantae > Streptophyta > Magnoliopsida > Cucurbitales > Cucurbitaceae > Luffa > Luffa aegyptiaca. Next base: position 18,894,878 of record CM029399.1, read on the forward strand.
AATGATTGGTTTTGATATAATGCTGAAGCAAAAGGAATGACAGAACATAAAGTAAACAAATAGGCAGACAGATTAGAAACAGGCGCTGGTCAAGATTTAGTAATTGTTTTAAAAGATGCTCTAGCAATATTATTGATCATGCAAAACTCTCGCAGTCTTATTAGCGGATTCCTCTCGGAACTCCGGATTTTTTAGAATGTGTTTCAACTCCAATGACGCACTACCGATCAAGCACTAGGCAACTGGCTATCCCTAACTCAGTCACTGGCGTTCACCAATACACAATGATCTAGTGTGATTAAATGCCACACACTCCCTAAATCATCCCTGAAACTAGAAAGTGATATTCATACCGGCTGGCCAGGCGGGCACAAAATATAAATGAGCACAACAAATAATCAAGATGCATCAATCAACATTTATTGCATAGATATTAAGCACGACAATTACATGCTCCCTAACCAACGCCTAAAATTACTTAGTTCATAAAGTGCATAAAGACACACATTACAATATAAGTAAATGTATCCATAACTACAAAGTAATACAAGAAAATAGTAATTCCCTTGATCAGCTTGCAATTGATGGTCTTCTTGTCGGTCTCAAATCTCTCTCCTCTATTCGGCTCCCAAAATGGAAATGAGAAATGATCCCCTTCCAAGAGTGGAATGTTCCTCCCAAGGATGGAATTTCCTTCCCAAAAAGGAATGCATTTGATTTGGGCGGCTATCTCCTTTTATAGAGTGATAGGAGGCTTGAATTAGGTTGACCTAGACACGTGGATGGCTCTCCTTGCTCCTTTTTCCCGAGAATAGCTTAACAGAATTCAGTTCATTAAATTGGCTAACGAACTGTGACGTGGCAATTTTGCTCCCTGCTTTGCTCCAGCACAGCTTTTGCTCCCTCAAGTCGCTCAACAATATATTCTGCACAAAATAACTTCCAAAGCATTCATTCTTCCAAATGGGTTAAAACATATAATATCTATCTAAAAGCAACCCTATTTAGCACAAAAGACACACAAATCCCTATAGAAATAAGGTCTAAATAACTTCCTTTTGGAGAGTTATCAGCGGGCTTTGTACTTATCAATTGTGTCGTCAGCCTTTAGCTTTCTTTTAAAAATCCATTTACTACTAATTGGTTTACTACCAGGAGGTAGATCAACCAATACCCAAGTTTTGTTCTGCAAAATGGATTCTATCTCACTATTGATAGCTTCCTTCCAATAAGGTGCATCCGGAGATTTCATAGCTTCTTGAAAAGTTTGAGGCTCACCATCTATCATATATGTTATGAAATCAGGTCCAAAGGAAGTAGCTTTCTTAGCTCTTTTGCTTCTCCTTGGTTCAAACTCAGTATTCTGATCGTCTTGACCTTTCGGAGAGTTAGCCTCATAATTTCTTTTGACACCACTACTCATGTTTCTTTCCTCTTTTAAAGAAAATACATCCTCAAAAAATTCAGCTTCAATAGATTCCATAATGGTATTATTATTAATATCAGGTATTTCTGATTTAATCACCAAGAATCTATACGCAGCACTATGCAAAGCATAACCTATAAAGACACAATCAATTGTCTTAGGTCCTAGTTTGGTCCTTTTTGGTAAAGGAACTTGTACCTTTGCCAAACACCCCCACACTTTCAACATTTTATATGAGGGTAACTTTCTATTCCACACTTCATAAGGCGACTTATCAGTCTTCTTTTGTGGAATTCTATTTAGTATAAAATTTGCTATAAGTAAAGTCTCCCCCCACAAATTATGGTGTAAACCTGAACTATTTAACATGCAATTAACCATGTCTTTTAAAGTTTGGTTCTTTCTTTCAGCTACACCATTTTGTTGTGGTGTATAAGGTGCTGTAGTTTGATGGACTATACCATTAACTTCACAGAATTCATAAACTGATGATGATTCATATTCACCACCTCTATTTGATCTAAGCACCTTTACTTTCTTCTCAAGTTGATTTTCAACTTCTGCCTTATATGTTTTAAAAACATCTAAGGTTTCATCTTTACTATGTAATAAATATACATAGCAATATTTACTACAATCATCAATAAATGTGACAAAATACTTCTTACCGCCTCTTGTGGGGGTACTTTTCATGTCACATACATCATTGTGAATTAAATCAAGTACTTTATTGCTTCTTTCCACAAATAAAAATGACTTTCTAGCAAACTTTGATTCAACACAAATCTCGCATTTGTGTCTATTATCAATGTTAAAATTAGGCAATAGTCCTAAACTTACCATTCTTTGTAAAGAACGATAATTGACATGCCCCAATCTAGAACGTCATACATCACACAACTCAACAATATATGCAAATGAGTTGTTATTATTATTATTCTTGATCACTTATTCAATTCGAACAATGACTTGTCCACACAAACGTGCCTAGTAGCACCAACATCGTCGGTCTTTGGTGTTAGAGGCATAAATACTTCATAAATGACAACAATTATGCAATCATTCATATTAGCTTCTAAACTGGAGCTTTGTCTCCCTTCATGTGTTGTCCTCTTCAATGTGGAGTCTTATAAAAGATCCTTTATGGACAACATATTTTGTCTATGGTTGAGATAGTTCTTAATGTTCTTCCATTAAGGAGGCAACTTCTCAATCACAACATTATCTTGGAATGGTCCATGACCAATTCCTCACATTGCAATCTTTTTGCAATTCCATCTAATTGACTACCAAATTGGTATCAATTATTCAAGAATTTCCCAAAGAGAAAATTCTTCATACAACATCTTTCACCTTGTACATCTTGCCAATGCCCCCCACAAAAACCTTGAAGTTTTATAGGCATTGCAATGGACATTACTAAAAGCGTCCTCACAACCACTTACAATGTAATTGCAACATATGATGCGTCCACATTTGCTTACTTAATAACTTTAGTTTCGGGGTTCTTGAGGAACTAATTGACATTCTTCATTCAATATGTGAGCAAGGTCCAGCACAGTGAGGTAGAAGATCATCTTTTGTTTTCAGCATGAGTTTTGATAATGGTTGAACTCATCATGGTAGGAGCAGCAACATTAGTGGTGGTACTTGCAACCATAAATCGCAGATAATTGTCTTCATATTGTTGGAGATAATGCTTAAATAAGAACTGAATTACACTAGCAAACAGATTACAATGCAACTGGCTACAAACAAATACAGTGTAAATATATCTACAGACACTGTATATAACAAAATTACAGAAATCATGATTAAACTATATCAGAATATCAATAGCGCTCCAAAGGTCGTAGATGATCTAACTGACAACAACAGCCACATCAAACAAACAGAACCTGTAAAACAAGAAGAATGTGATGGTAGTCGAGGCACGCTTTCAAAGCGCTATCCTGAAGACAATTATTCGCTCTGCACGGGTTGCTAGCAGACTAAAGCGATTGCTCAACAGGATACAACGACTAACTCCGGTAGAACAGCAACCTCGAACTACTCGGATCTGGCAGAACTCTTGGATACTTTCTCTCAACTTGACTCAAGATCAAAAGAAACAAAGAAAGAAAGAAGAATGCTCCAAATGGAATGGGATGAGATGATTCAAATGAAGAAACAAGTTGCTATTTATAGGCTAGCAACTTAGTAACTCCAAAGAACAAAAAATAAATAAAATCGAAACATCACACCAAATTTAACTTCCATATGTTAAATTTGTAATTGATCCATCTTGAAACTCTTGAAAAATTGAATTTAAACTTTCTTTCACATTTATTTGTAAAAATATCCAACAATTATTATATTACAAAGATCATTTTTCTTCCCAATGAGCATAATCTTACTTAATGGGCAATAGCCATATCACAGTAGGATGTAAGAATGCTACCTTGTTTTTCTGTAATTCCAATGTAGTTGAGCAATTGTGGCCAACACTCGTGCTGAATACTCTTGATTGCTTGACAATAGTTAACACATAAGTTGGTTTTCCATGAAGAAAAGAACGTGACAACCTATTTCATACATGCATGTAGTTTCAATAAAGGTACTAAAAAATAAATTTTCTCCTCTTCGAACTTTGATCGTGTTGCTAGGTTCACATCCAGGACATGTTTAGATTCTTCCATATATGAGAAGTAGGAGTGTACAAGTAACCCGATGACCGAACAACCCGGACAACCCAACCCAAACCATAAGGGTTGGTTTGGGTTAGAAATTTTTTGGTTTGCGTTGGGTTGTTTTTTTTCAAAACTGAAAATTTGGTTCGGTTCTCGGGTTTAGTTTTCTTGGGTTGGGTTCAACCCAAACCGAACAAAATTCCTTATTTATTTTTTTATATATATATGTTTTTTTATTACTTTGATTCGCACACTTCAAAACCACATAAAACCATAAGGGGCCGTTTGGTGCGCTGGAATTGAATAGGTTTGGAAAGAATGGAATGCAATGTGATTCCCATGGGAATATTTTGCTGGCATCTGGATTCCTGGGAATCATGATGCTTGTGTTTGGTGTGCTGGATTTGGCTTGGAATTAATGGAGAGAGAAATAGTGGGACCCACCAAAATTATAAGGAAAATAGAAAAAGAAATGGTGGGTTCCATCAAAATTATGAACAAAAATGGAGAGATAAATAGTGCAACCCACCAAAATGTGGGAAAATAGAAAAAGGAATGGTGGGTCTGATAACTCTCCAAAAGGGAGTTATTTAGGCCTTATTTCTATATTGATTTGTGTGTCTTTTGTGCTAAATAGGGTTGCTTTTAGATAGATATTATGTGTTTTAACCCATTTGGAAGAATGGAAGCTTTGGAGGTTATTTTGTGCAGAAAGTGTTGTTGGGCGACTTAAGGGAGCAAAATCTGTGCTGGAGCCAAGCTGGGAGCAAAACTGCCACGTCACAGCTCGTTATCCAATTTAACAAACTGAATTCTGTTAAGCTATTCTCGGATTTATGGAGCAAGGAGAGCCATCCACGTGTTTAGGTCAACCTAATTCAAGCCTCCTATCACTCTATAAAAGGAGATAGCCGCCCAAGTCAAATTCATTCCACTTTTGGGGAAGAGATCGTACTCATTTCCACTTTTGGGAGCCAAATAGAGGATAGTGATTGGAGACCATCAAGGAAACCATCATTTGCAAGCTGATCAAGGGAATTAATATTTTCTTGTATCATTTTGTGAATATGGATATGCTTACTCAGATTGTAACGTGTGTTTCCATGCATTTTATGAACTAAGTAGCTTTAGGCGTTGGTTAGGGAGCATGTAATTGTTGTGCTTAATCTCTAGTAATAAATATTGATTTGATGCATCTTGATTAATTGTTGTATTCATTTCTATTTTGTGCCCGCCTGGCCAGCCGGTATGAATATCTCTCTCTAGTTTCAGGGATGATTTAGGGAGTGTGTGGCGGTTAATCACACTAGATCATTGTGTATTGGTGAACGCCAATGACTGAGCTAGGGATAGCCAGTTGCCTAGTGCTTGATCGGTAGATCTTCATTGGAGTTGAAACATATTCTAAAAAATCTGGAGTTCAGGGAGGAATCCGCTAATAAGACTGCGAGAGTTTTGCATGATCAATAATATTGCTAGAGCATCTTTCAAAACAATTACTAAATCCTGACCAGCGCCTGTTTCTAATCTGTCTGCCTATTCGTTTACTTTCTGTTCTGTCATTTCTTTTGCTTCAACATTCTATAAAAACCAATCATTTTAACCATCTTTGAAACCATTGAAAAACTAAACAAAATAGATAAAGTGAAAGTTAATTCAGACCTTGGATTCGATAAATACTTATTACTTGCTGCAGACTGTGTATACTTGCACAGAGTTCTAGAGTCTTTTTATTTCTCATTTTTACTCACTCTGGAAACCCAACAGGGTCCCATCAAAATTATGAAGAAAAATGGAGAGAGAAATAGTGGGACCCACCAAAATGTGGGAAATGGGTTGGAATTCACATGCCCACAATTTCATTCTAACCCCACCCAAATTCGACCAACCAAACATGGGTATCACATGTCATTCCATACCAACCCAATCCATTCCCACGTTGTTTGGTGCACTGGAATTGAATAGGTTTGGAATGGAATGGAATGGAATGTGATTCCCATGGGAATATTTTGCTGGCATCTGGATTCCTGCGAATCATGATGCCTATGTTTGGTGCGCTGGATTTGGGTTGGAATTAATGGAGAAAGAAATAGTGGGACCCACCAAAATTATAAGGAAAATAGAAAAAGAAATGGTGGGTCCCATCAAAATTATGAATAAAAATGGAGAGAGAAATAGTGGGACCCACCAAAATGTGGGAAAATAGAAAAACAAATGATGGGTCCCATCAAAATTATGAAGAAAAATGGAGAGAGAAATAGTGGGACCCACCAAAATGTGGGAAATTGGTTCGAATCCACATGCCCACAATTTCATTCCAACCCCACCCAAATCTGGCCCACGAAACATGGGTATCACATGTCATTCCATTCCAACCAAATCCATTCCCACGCACCAAACGCCTCCTAAATATATTCACCATAAACTTATAATATATAGCGTGAGTCCCACACATATTATTATTCTATTACAAAGATCATTTTTCTTTCCAATGAGCATAATCTTACTTAATGGGCAATAGCCATATCACAATAGGATGTAAGAATGCTACCTTGTTTTGCTGTAATTCCAACGGAGTTGAGAAATTGTGGCCAAAACTCGTTCTGAATACTCTTGATTGCTTGACAACAGTTGACACCTAAGTTGGTTTTTCCATGAAGGAATAACGTGACAACCTCCTTCATCTATGCATGGAGTTTCAATAAAGGTACTAAACAATAAATTTTCTCCTCTTCAAACTTTGATCGTGTTGCTAGGTTCACATCCAGGGTCTGTTTAGATTCTTCCATTTATGAGATGTCGGGGTGTACAAGTAACCCGGTGAACCAAACAACCCGGACAACCCAACCCAAACCGTAAGGGTTGGTTTGGGTTAGAAATTTTTTCGGTTTTGGTTAGGTTGTTTGTTTTCAAAACCGAAAATTTGGTTCGGCTCTCGGGTTGAAAAAAAATTATATATATATATATATGTGTGTGTGTGTGTGTGTGTGTGTGTGTGTGTGTTTTTTATTAATTTGATTCACAAACATCAAACCCACATAACCCATAACAATGTTCACCATAAACTTATAATATATAGCTTGGGTCCCACACATTATTATTCTATTACAAAGATTATTTTTCTTCCCAATGAGCATAATCTTACTTAATGGGCAATAGACATATCACAGTAGGATGTAAGAATGCTACCTTGTTTTGCTGTAGTTCCAACGGAGTTGAGCAATTGTGGCAACCACTCGTGCTGAATACTCTTGATTGCTTGACAACATTTGACACCTAAGTTTGTTTTCCACGAAGGAAGAACGTAACAACCTCCTTCATACATGCATGAAGTTTCATTAAACGTACTAAACAATAAATTTTCTCCTCTTCGAACTTTGATCGTGTTGTTAGGTTCACATCCAGGGCCTATTTAGATTCTTCCATTTATGAGAAGTAGGGGTGTACAAGTAACCCGGTGACTCGAACAACCCGAACAACCCAAACGAAACTGTAAGGGTTGGTTTGGGTTAGAAATTTTTTCGGTTTGGGTTGGGTTGTTTTTTTTCAAAACCGAAAATTTGGTTCGTTTCTCGGGTTGGGTTTTCTTGGGTTGGGTTCAGCCCCAACCGAAATAAATTCCTTATTTTTTTTAAAAAATATATATATATATATATATATGTGTGTGTGTGTGTGTGTGTGTGTGTGTTTTTTTTATTACTTTGATTCACAAACATCAAACTCACATAACTCATAACAATATTCACCATAAACTTATAATAAATAGCTTGAGTCCCACACATTATTATTCTATTACAAAGATCATTTTTCTTCCCAATGAGCATAATCTTACTTAATGGGCAATAGCCATATCACAGTAGGATGTAAGCATGCTACCTTGTTTTGCTGTAGTTCCAACGGAGTTGAGCAATTGTGGCCAACGACACTCGTGTTGAATACTCTTGATTGCTTGACAACAGTTGACACCTAAGTTTGTTTTCCACGAAGGAAGAACGTGACAACCTCCTTCATACATGCATGAAGTTTCATTAAAGGTACTAAACAAAAAATTTTCTCCTCTTCGAACTTTGATCGTGTTGTTAGGTTCACATCCAGGGCCTATTTAGATTCTTCCATTTATGAGAAGAAGGGGTGTACAAGTAACCCGGTGACCCGAACAACCCGAACAACCCAAACCAAACTGTAAAGGTTGGTTTGGGTTAGAATTTTTTTCGGTTTGGGTTGGGTTGTTTTTTTTCAAAATCGAAAATTTGGTTCGGTTCTCGGGTTGGGTTTTCTTGGGTTGGGTTCAGCCCAAACCGAACAAAATTCCTTATTTTTTTTTAAAAAAAGTATATATATATGTGTGTGTGTGTGTGTGTGTGTATGTGTTTTTTTTTTTATTACTTTGATTCACAAACATCAAACCCACATAACTCATAACAATATTCACCATAAACTTATAATATATAGCTTGAGTCCCACACATATTATTATTCTATTACAAAGATCATTTTTCTTCCCAATGAGCATAATCTTACTTAATAGGCAAAACCCATATCACAGTATGATGTAAGAATGCTACCTTGTTTTGTTGTAATTCCAACGGAGTTGAGCAATTGTGGCCAACACTCGTGCTGAATACTCTTGATTGATTGACAATAGTTGACATCTAAGTTTGTTTTCCACGAAGGAAGAACGTGACAACCTCCTTCATACATGCATGAAGTTTCAATAAAGGTACTAAACAATAAATTGTCATCTCTTCGAGCTTTGATCGTGTTGCTAAGTTCATATCTAGGGTCTGTTTAGATTCTTCCATATATGAGAAGTAGGGGTGTACAAGTATTCCGATGAATCGAACAACCCGGACTACCCACAACCCAAACCGTAAGGGTTGGTTTGGGTTACAAATTTTTTTCGATTTGGGTTGGGTTGTTTTTTTCAAAACCAAAAAATTCGGTTCGGTTCTCGGGTTGAGTTTTCTTGGGTTGGATTCAATCCAATGAGTATAATCTTACTTAATGGGCAATAACCATATCACAATAGAATGTAAGAATGCTACTTTGTTTTGCTGTAATTCCAACGGAGTTGAGAAATTGTGGGCAACACTCGTGCTGAATACTCTTGATAGCTTGACAACAGTTGAAACCTAAGTTGGTTTTCCATGAAGGAAGAATGTGACAACCTCCTTCATACATGCATGGAGTTTCAATAAAGATACTAAATAATAAATTCTCCTCTTCGAACTTTGATCGTGTTGCTAGGTTCACATCCAGGACCTGTTTAGATTTTTCCATATATGAGAAGTACGGGTGTACAAGTAATCTGATGACCCGGACAACCCAACCCAAACCGTAAGGGTTGGTTTGGGTTAGAAATTTTTTCGATTTTGGTTGTGTTGTTTTTTTCAAAAATTTGGTTTGGTTCTCGGGTTAAGTTTTCTTTGGTTGGGTTCAACCCAAACCGAATCGAATTGCTTTTTTTTTTAATTACTTTGATTCACACACTTCAAACCTACATAACAATATTCACCATAAACTTATAATATATAGCTTGAGTCCCACACATATTATTATTTTATTACAAAAATCATTTTTCTTCCCATTGAGCATAATTTTACTTAATGGGCACTAGCCATATCACAGTAGGACATAAGAATGCTACATTTTTTTTTTCTGTAATTCCAACGGAGTTGAACAATTTTGGCCAACACTCGTGCGAAATACTCTTGATTGCTTGACAACAATTGACACCTAAGTTTTTTTTTCCATGAAGGAAGAACGTGACAACCTCCTTCATACAAACATGGAATTTCAATAAAGGTACTAAACAAAAAATTTTCTCCTCTTCAAATTTTGATCGTGTTGCTAGGTTCAAATCCAGGGCCTATTTAGATTCTTCCATATATGAGAAGTATGGGTGTACAAGTAATCCAATGACGCGAATAACCCGGACAACCCAACCCAAAACGTAAGGGTTAGAAATTATTTTGGTTTTGGTTGGGTTGTTTTTTTTAAAAACAGAAAATTTGGTTTGGTTCTCGAGTTGCGTTTTCTTTGGTTGGGTTTAACCCAAACCGAACCGAATTCCTTATTCTTAAAATTGTTTTTTATATATATGTTTTTTTATTAGTTTGATTCACACACTTCAAACCCACATAACCCATAATTATATTCACCATAAACTTATAATATATAGCTTGTGTCCCACACATATTATTATTCTATTACAAAGATCATTTTTATTCCCAATGAGCATAATCTTACTTAATGGGCAATAGCCATATCACAATAGGATGTAAGAATGCTACCTTGTTTCGCTGTAATTCCAACAGAGTTGAGAAATTGTGGCCAACACTCGTGCTGAATACTGTTGATTGCTTGACAACAGTTGAAACCTAAGTTGGTTTTCCATGAAGGAAGAACGTGACAACCTCCTTCATACATGCATGCAGTTTCAATAAAGATACTAAACAATAAATTTTCTCCTCTTCGAACTTTGATCGTGTTGCTAGGTTAACATCCAGAGCCTGTTTAGATTTTTCCATATATGAGAAGTACGGGTGTACAAGTAATCCGATGACCCGAACAACCCAACCCAAACCGTAAGGGTTGGTTTGGGTTAGAAATTTGTTCGATTTTGGTTGGGTTGTTTTTTTCAAAAAATTTTGTTGTTTCTCGGGTTAAGTTTTCTTGGGTTGGGTTCAACCCAAACCGAATCAAATTGCTTTTTTTTTTATTACTTTGATTCACACACTTCAAACCTACATACAATATTCACCATAAACTTATAATATATAGCTTGAGTCCCACACATATTATTATTCTATTACAAAAATCATTTTTCTTCCCAATGAGCATAATTTTACTTAATAGACACTAGCCATATCACAGTAGAACATAAGAATGCTACATTTTTTTTTCTTTAATTCCAAAGGAGTTGAGCAATTTTGGCCAACACTCGTGCTGAATACTCTTGATTGCTTGACAACAATTGACACCTAAGTTTTTTTTTTCATGAAGGAAGAACGTGACAACCTCCTTCATACAAGCATGGAATTTCAATAATGGTACTAAACAAAAAATTTTCTCCTCTTAGAATTTTGATCGTGTTGCTAGGTTCAAATCTAGGGCCTATTTAGATTCTTCCATATATGAGAAGTATGGGTGTACAAGTAATCCGATGACGCGAACAACCTGGACAACCCAACCCAAACCGTAAGGGTTAGTTTGGGTTACAAATTTTTTCGGTTTTGGTTGGGTTGTTTTTTTTTAAAAAATCGAAAATTTGGTTTGGTTCTCGAGTTGAGTTTTCTTTGGTTGGGTTTAACCCAAACGGAACCGAATTCCTTATTTCTTAAAATTGTTTTTTATATATATGTTTTTTTATTAGTTTGATTCACACACTTCAAACCCACATAACCCATAAATATATTCACCATAAACTTATAATATATAGTTTGCGTCCCACACATTATTATTCTATTACAAAGATCATTTTTCTTTCCAATGAGTATAATCTTACTTAATGGGCAATAGCCATATCACAATAGGATGTAGGAATGCTACCTTGTTTTGCTGTAATTCCAACGGAATTGAGAAATTGTGGCCAACACTCGTGCTGAATACTCTTGATTGCTTGACAATAATTGACACCTAAGTTGGTTTTCCATGATGGAAGAACGTGACAACCTCCTTCATACATGCATGGAGTTTCCATAAAAATACTAAACAATAAATTTTCTCCTCTTCGAACTTTGATCGTGTTTCTAGGTTCACATCCAGGGCCTGTTTAGATTCTTCCATATATGAGAAGTACAGGTGTACAAGTAATCCGATGACCCGAAGAACCCAAGCCAAACCGTAAGGGTTGGTTTGGGTTAGAAATTTTTTCGGTTTTGGTTGGGTTGATTTTTTTCAAAACAGAAAATTTGGTTCGGTTCTCGGGTTGAGTTTTCTTGGGTTGGGTGCAACCCAAATCGAATATAATTTTTTTTTTTTTAAATATATATATGTTTTTTTTTATTACTTTGATTCACACACTTCAAACCCACCTAACCCATAACAATATTAACCATAAACTTATAATATATAGCTTGATTCCCACACATATTATTATTCTATTACAAAGATAATTTTTCTTCCCAATGAGCATAATCTTACTTAATGGGCACTAGTCATATCATAGTAGGACATAAGAATACTACGTATTTTTGCTGTAATTCTAACGGAGTTGAGAAATTTTGGCCAACACTCGTGCTGAATACTCTTGATTGCTTGACAACAGTTGACACCTAAGTTTGTTTTCCATGAAGGAAGAATGTGACAACCTCCTTCATACATGCATGGAGTTTCAATAAAGGTACTAAACAATAAATTTTCTCCTCTTCAAACTTTGATCGTGTTGATAGGTTCACATCCAGGGCCTATTTAGTAGGGGTGAGCAACGGTCGGTCGGAGTCGGTTTTTGGCCAAAACCGAAGCCGAAAACCGACCATTCGGTTTTGATCGGTCGGTGGTCGTCGGTTTTTGATGGGTTCGAGACGTCGACCGACCGACTACACCAACGGTCGGTCGGATTTGGTCGGTTTTGCGACTCCGGCGAACTCAAGAACGAAAAAGTTGTGGTTTGGTGACTCCGGTGAACAAGAGAACGAAAAAATAGTAAAATAAATGGAGAAGAAAGGAGATAGAAACTTCCGGCGAACTACGAAGCAAATCCGGAAAGAAAAGAATGATCGAAGAGAAAGAGAAGAGCATAGGAGAAAGAGAGAAAGGAGAAGAAGAACGGAGAAAAAAAAAAAAAAGATCTTCGTGGTCCTAACTGTGGGTTCCGACGAAGAAAATCCGGCGAAGACGTTCCGTTCCGGCAAATAAATCCGGCCAGGAGCTTGATGGGAGAATGAGTGAGAAGAGAGAAGGAGAATAGAGATGAAAGAGAGATGAAATAATCGGTGGAAGAGGGAAAGAAAGATTAAAAAACAATAAAATTAAAAAAAAAATAATTTTTTTAAATTTTAAAATAGGTAATGATTACCTACTAGTAGGTAATCATTACCTACAAAGTCTTGTCATGTCACTTTCCTCTCTCCATCCATCACGCATCACGTCAGATCAATCCATTATATATATATATATATTTTTTTTTAATGTAAGAGCAGATTCGGTCGGGGTGGTCGGTTTTCGCCATTTTAGGCGAGCCAACCGACCGAAAGGTCGGTTTTGCATAATGCAAAACCGACCCCCTACCGATGCTATCATAAAACCGACCGACCGACGTCGGTTTGGTCGGTTTCGGTCGGTCGGCTCGGTTTTTCGGCTTATTATGCTCACCCCTACTATTTAGATTCTTCCATATATGAGAAGTAGGGGTGTACAAGTAATCCGATGATCTGAACATCTCGGACAACCCAAGCCAAACCGTAAGGGTTGGTTTGGGTTAGAAATTTTTTCGGTTTGGGTTGTGTTTTTTTTTTCAAAACCTAGAATTTGGTTCGGTTCCCGGGTTGAGTTTTCTTGGGTTGGGTTCAACCCACACCGAATCGAATTTCTTATTTTTTTAAAAAAAAAAATTATATATATATATGTTTTTTTTATTACTTTGATTCACACACTTCAAACCCACCTAACCCATAACAATATTCACCATAAACTTATAATATATAGCTTGAGTCCCACACATATTATTATTCTATTACAAAGATCATTTTTCTTCCCAATGAGCATAATCTTACTTAATGGGCACTAGTCATATCATAGTAGGACATAAGAATGCTACCTTTTTTTGCTGTAATTCCAACGGAGTTGAGAAATTTTGGCCAACACTCGTGCTGAATACTCTTGATTGCTTGACAACAGTTGACACCTAAGTTTGTTTTCTATGAAGGAAGAATGTGACAACCTCCTTCATACATGCATGGAGTTTCAATAAAGGTACTAAACAATAAGTTTTCTCCTCTTCAAACTTTGATCGTGTTGATATGTTCACATCCAGTGCCTATTTAGATTCTTCCATATATGAGAAGTAGGGGTATACAAGTAATCCGATGATCTGAACATCCCAGACAACCCAAGCCAAACCGTAAGGGTTGGTTTGTTTTTCGGTTTGGGTTGTGTTTTTTTTTTCAAAAGCTATAATTTGGTTCGGTCCTCGGGTTGAGTTTTCTTGGGTTGGGTTCAACCCACACCGAATCGAATTTCTTATTTTTTTTAAAAAAAAAATTATATATATATATATTTTTTTTTTATTACTTTGATTCACACACTTCAAACCCACATAACTCATAACAATATTCACCATAAACTTATAATATATAGCTTGAGTCCCACACATTATTATTCTATTACAAAGATCATTTTTCTTTCCAATGAGCATAATCTTACTTAATGGGCAATAGCCATATCACAGTAGGATATAAAAATGCTTCCTTGTTTTGCTGTAATTCCAACGGAGTTGAGCAATTGTGGCCAACACTTGTGCGAAATACTCTTGATTGCTTCACAACAGTTGATACCTTAGTTGGTTTTCAATGAAGGAAGAACATGACAACCTCCTTCATAAATGCATGGAGTTTCAATAGAGGTACTAAACAATAAATTTTCTCCTTTTCGAACTTTGATCGTGTTGATAGGTTCACATCCAGGGCCTGTTAAGATTCTTCCATATATGAGAAGTAGGGGTGTACAAGTAATCCGATGATCTGAACATCCAGGACAACCCAAGCCAAACCGTAAGGGTTGATTTGGGTTAGAAATTTTTTTCGGTTTTGGTTGGGTTGTTTTTTTCAAAACCAAAAATTTGGTTCGGTTCTCGGGTTGAGTTCTCTTGGGTTGGGTTCAACCCAAACCGAATCGAATTCCTTATTTTTTTTAAAAACATTTATATATATATGTGTGTATGTGTTTTTGTCTATGTGTGTTTTTTTATTACTTTGATTCACACACTTCAAATCCACATAACACATAACAATATTCACCATAAATAGCTTGAGTCCCACACATATTATTATTCTATTACAAAGATCATTTTTCTTCCCAATGAGCACAATCTCACTTAATGGACACTAGCCATATCACAGTAAGACATAAGAATGCTACCTTTTTTTTTCCATAATTCCAATGGAGTTGAGCAATTTTGGCCAACACTTTTGCTGAATACTCTTGATTGCTTGACAACAGTTTACACCTAAGTTGGTTTTCCATGAAGGAAGAACGTGACAACCTCTTTCATACATGCATGGAGTTTCAATAAAGGTACTAAACAAAAAATTTTCTCCTCTTCGAACTTTGATCGTGTTGTTAGGTTCACATCCAGGGCCTTTTTAGATTCTTCCATATATGTGAAGTTGGGTTGTACAAGTAACCTGGTGACCCGAACAACTCGGACAACCAACCCAAACCGTAAGGGTGGGTTTGGGTTAGAATTTTTTTTCGGTTTGGGTTGTGTTTTTTTTTTCAAAACCGAAAATTTGGTTCGGTTCTCGGGTTGAGTTTTCTTGGGTTGGGTTCAACCCACACCGAATCGAATTTCTTATTTTTTTAAAAAAAAAATTTATATATATATATATATATATATATATATATATATATATATATATATATATATGTTTTTTTTATTACTTTGATTCACACACTTCAAACCCACATAACCCATAACAATATTCACCATAAACTTGTAATATATCGCTTGAGTCCCACACATTATTATTCTATTACAAAGATCATTTTTCTTTCCAATGAGCATAATCTTACTTAATGGGCAATAGTCATATCACAGTAGGATGTAAGAATGCTTCCTTGTTTTGCTGTAATTCCAACGGAGTTGAGCAATTATGGCCAACACTCGTGCAGAATACTCTTGATTGCTTCACAACAGTTGACACCTTAGTTGGTTTTCCATGATGGAAGAACATGACAACCTTCTTCATACATGCATGGAGTTTCAATAAATGTACTAAATAATAAATTTTCTCTTCTTCGAACTTTGATCGTGTTGCTAGGTTCACATTCAGGGCCTGTTTAGATTCTTCCGTAGATGAGAAGTAGGGGTGTACAAGTAACCTGATGACCTGAACAACCCAAACAACCCAACCGAAATCGTAAGGGTTGGTTTGGGTTAGAAGTTTTTTCGGTTTGGGTTGTGTTGGTTTTTTTTCAAAACCTAAAATTTGGTTCGGTTCTCGGGTTGGGTTGAACCGAATTTCTAATTTTTGTAAAAATTTATATGTGTGTGTGTGTGTTTTTTTTTTTTTTTTTTTTTTTTGCAGCTTTTTTAGAAATTTTTTTTTTCTTAAAAGAAAAATTATTCTAACTCTACTTTTTTTTCACATATTTATTTATATATTTTATTTGTTTTTTTTTTTTTTTAATTTTTTTTAAATCAATATTCTATTTCTGGAATAAGGTTTCTTTAATTTGAATTTTGTGTTGGTAGATAGAACTATGTATTTTGTGTTAGGATTAGAGGTAAAGATTGAATTTGTGTATTTTAAAATTGGAAATTGGGATTTGAGTTTAATTTATTTTAAAAAAAAAATTGAACAACCCGGTGACCCGACCCAACCCAACCCGAAATAAAAGGGTTGGATTGGGTTGGGTTGGTTACTTTATTTGGTTCTTTCGGTTCGTTAATCCGATCAACCCGAATTTTCGGGTTGGTCCAAAAAATCCCCTGAACCCAACCCAACGCAACCCATGTACACCCCTAACAAGAAGACAATCAATAGGAATGACAAGAGAATAACAAACTTTAGAAGGCAAGCCATGATAGGGAGAAATTTTGTGTATACGGGATGTGAAAGAAAGAAGAAGTTTATGTGTGTTTCTTAACGGATGGTGTGATGTGGAGTTTATATAGAGGGGAATATTGTATTTAATTTTTTTTTATGAAACAAAAATATAAGAATTAAATGACTTGCTTATAATTTATAAAGGGCAACTAATCACTGATACTGCGCCTAACGAACTATTTTTCCCTATGTTTATTTGTTAGTCTTTTAGAATAAATTGGCCAAAATCATACACTTTTATGTTCTTTTTGTAGGAATTGAATATTGAAGTTAAATTGGAGAAATTGGAGTTGATCGGGTGCTCGGGACCTAAAGAAAAGCAAAAGAAACAAAAAATACTAAAAATGGAAGCTTAAATCGTATGCAAACCGGAGAGGTAGCGTCAAGACGTTGTCCCTAACGTCTCGACGCCGTCGACATATTTAGTATATAAAGAATGTGATCTTGCACGAGAAAGGGGAGTTCAATTTGGGAGTTTTTAGACCTAATTTCGACAAGGGGCATTCTATGGGAGCTGAAGCAAGGCCAAGGAGTGGGAACCAAGCTTGAATACGAAAATCTCCATTTTTCCAGCAAAAAACGCGCCTCTTACATTTTATGACATTTTTTTCCTTCCCTAAACTTTATTTCCTTTTCCCTTGGTGTCAAAGATTCCCCAATTTGTAGTAGTGGAATAAGTTGTCAAAAAGAAAAAAAAACTTTATATTTGTATTGTAAAAGTTTTAGAGAAGAAAAAACTAGAAATGATTACCAAACAAGTTTAATATTTTCCGAATAATAAAAGAAACAAGATAAAGAAGAAAGCGTTGCAGAACGCAATTATGTTTTTCCTTGTTAAACAAGAGAAAACTTGATAAGAGAAATAAGACACGAGAAAAGAAAACGTTACGAAACGAACCCCAAATTAACAAAGTTTGAATCCTCGATTGAACTTCATCAACACGTTTGCTCAACACAGTTTGTAAATGTTATGATTTTATGCTTTCATATCCATGGCAAGAACGTGATTTACCATTATTCTCATCGTTCATCTATTTAAATTGAAATAATAAAAACTTGTTGGATATAAGTTTTTTTCCAACATAATTTTTTTACTAAGCCTTAAATTGCATTTAACCAATCTTACTTTTTATTTCTAGAATTCTTGGCTCCTTAAACGGTACAAATCTAATATTGGAAGGGCATTTAATTGATTGAGAAAAAGTGAAATTGGAAAATTAAGGAATATACAGTATGGAAAATTGCAAGGCTAAGTCATACATCACGTTCTTTGTTTTTCTTTAATAACATTTGTTGGGTACCATGTACATTGTACCTAAAATTCCCGTTGTTGAAGGAGAAATTTCGGCCAATCACAAGATGTCACGTTGTTATCCAAAATTAATAACGAAATTACAAATAATTAAATTCAAGACCAATTATAAGTTGATATATGTCCCAAATTTAATTGGAAGACAAAGTTAGCAAATCTTAAATTGAAATGCTAGTTGTTTTGAATACGACAATTTGATCAAATAATAAAACTTTAATTTGATTAAAGTTGGGTCATATGGTGTTTGGGTTTTACGGTATTTGGGTCAAGTTTAAGTCAAACCCAAATCCAAATGACTAGGCCCAAAGTCAGTAAAGCCCAAGTCCAAATGACTTGGCCCAAGATCAATGAGCCCAAGTCCAATGAGCTAAGCCCGAGTACAATGAGCCAATTCCAAAGTCAATGAAGCCCAAGACCATGTCCATGGAGAACTCTATAAATAGATTGAGACGACTTCAATCTCAAGAACAAGCTGCAAAGCCATTCAAGAACAAGCGTTTCAACCCTCGAGTGAAACACACACAAGAGAGAGAATCGGAAGATTATGTATTAGAGATTGAACTACTACACCCACAACATCAATACAAATACAAATTTATTCCACGTGTCTCATTCTTTTGAATTTACGTGTGAACACCCATCTCAGAAATAAAAAGTTTGATATCTAATTTGATTTAAATGTTTATTGGCTAAAAACACTTTATTGGTGTAACGACCTGACTTCAATAATGAACTATTCGAGACCGTTACCACCTGCATGCACTACTACAAAAATCACTTTTAATGACGGGCGGTGTACGTCATCTATACGAGTGTCGTTGTAACTTGTTATGACGGGCGACTTTTAATGACGGGCAATGCCCGTCATTAAAAGCTGTCCATCATAACAAGGTACAATGACGGACATTTTTTATGACGGACACTGCCCGTCATTAAAAGGCATCCGTCATGAAAAGTCCGTCATTAAAAGGGTGTTTTCCAACCGAGGACATTTTTAATAACAGACAATGCCCGTCATTAAAAGGTGTCCGTCATCAAAAGTCCGTCATTGAAAGGGTATTTTCCAACCAAATGTCCATCATTAAAGGTGTCCGTCATTAAATGTCTTTTTTAATAACAGGCATTGTCCGTCATCATTTTGTTCATAATTTAATAAAAGAAATTATTGGTTGCCCGATGGCATACCAACAATATTTTCTTTATTTGTCAACCTGTAAAGAAAGTAATCTTAATCTTAAATGTGCAAAATTGTATAGAAATCAAATATTTGTCAAATTTCATTCCAATAAGCCAATGAACCTAATTTGTTCATACAATTTTTATTCATATAAGTTTGATATATGAATAAAATTACAAACACTTACACTTAAAAGCCTCAAAATTACTAAACACCTATGATTAAAAGTCTACACCTACACCAAAAAACAAAAATTCTCGTACATGCCACTTTCATTCTTGTCACCATAAGCTTGCTCGTACATCAAACTTTAAGAACCTAAGAAAAACAAATTGTAATTAGGTCTGATACAACGCCAAAACAAGAACTCACATAACAAACATATGTCCAACAACTCGAAGAACCTAAGAAAAACAAATTTAGTTAACAATAAAATACACAAAAAAAAAAAAAAAAAAAAAAAAAAAAAAAAAAA
Organism: Luffa aegyptiaca; assembly: GCA_017139565.1. Taxonomy (NCBI): domain Eukaryota; kingdom Viridiplantae; phylum Streptophyta; class Magnoliopsida; order Cucurbitales; family Cucurbitaceae; genus Luffa; species Luffa aegyptiaca. The sequence goes on from CM029399.1 coordinate 18,914,706, forward strand.
AAAAAACAATCTTGGTGAGTATCGGAAAAAAAATGTTAGAAAACCCAATAAACTCCAAAAGCTTACAAACTTCAAGATATCAAGGTTAACCCCTTCAGAGAACCTATAATGCTCTAGGTTTCTATACTTAACCTAGAGACATTACTAACGCCTCTATCCTAATTCTAACCGGTTGCTCTAGAAATTTCGACAGCATAACGACATACATATGACTAACCCAAAAATTTTTTAACCTGTTAAACAAGAGAAACACACTTCTATATGAAAAAAATCACCCAAATACAGCCTCATAACACTTCAGGTTCACAAAAAGACCCCAAATATCCTAAAACTAAGCAAGTTAGGTCTTGCATCAAGCACAACCTAAATCTAAACAATCATTAAAGGACATTGCAAGATAGTCAACAAAATAATATCAAACACCAAATTACAAAATTGTTAAACTAACAATAGGAATGACGATCAAGTTGAACAAGGATAATAATAATGTTACAAAACTATACAAGCAAAATACCAAATTTAAACAAACGCCAAATTTAAGAAAAACAACCAAGTTGATCTAACTTTATCAAGTAAAATAAAGTTACAAAGCTATATAAGTAACTTTTCCAAAACACAAACACATGTACATTTACCTAAAATTTAACTCATAGACATCTAATACTAATGAAGTATATATACCAACTAAATCATCTAACTTATAACGAATTATAAGGAACTAAAACAATCCAACCTTAAATTTAGAAGTTATCATGTTCACAATTAAACTCATTGAAGCTTGAAAAAAAAAAAAAAAATTAACAAAAACAATAAAATATTTAAACTAGCTTCCAAAGTTACACAACCCAATGAACATAATGAACTATAACGATCAAAGCAACTAAATTAATCTAACTTTACTAAGTAAACAAATATTAAACTCATCAAACTATAACGAACTAAAACAATCAAAACAACTAAATTAATCTAACTTTATTAAGTAAACAAATAATAAACTCATCAAACTACAACGAACACATATTTATAATCATAACACCAAATTTAACTAAATCAACTTGATAGGAAGGATGATTCTAGAAGATAGAATAATATATCATGGCCAGCTTAAATAATTTAAAATACTAACTCAAGATGTCCATACCCCATTAAAATCCATATCATCTGAAGTTTCAAAAGCCCTCGTCCAGCAGTTTTGTACTTGGGATTTGTGTAATTTGCATACAAAAACTGCAATAAAAATCATATAATTAGTTGATTATTGAATTCTCTACACTGCACAGAGAGGCTAAATATAGACGCAAGTCGTGCAACAACAAAGCATATCTCAAATCATGTTCATATCTCCTTTTAGCAAAAGATGGAAAATGCCAACTGGTCATCTCACTGTTTCTACTGCCACTAGATTTTGCATTGTTAACGTTAATTACAATTAAACATTGAGACCAAAGTGAAGTGCCATAAAGAAATTTTGCAGAGAAAAACAGTTGAACATGTGTATATATTTCTTCCTAGAGGTGATGGGGACGCACAGGTTTTTTTGGGTCCGATCAAGGCTCTTGGCTTGTATTACCAACCAAACCGAACTACAACATACAATATTGAAGGGATATTGAGGGGATAGAGCGGATGATAGAAAGATGGTTATGGAAAAGCAAAGAACCAATTACCTGAATTGGCACCAATATGAAATCCACCTTTAGGAACTTGTTTTCATAATATTGTGAAGAAACATCAATAATGAATTCATCAAAGACACCTACTAAAGTTTTAATTAATTGGTTTATCTATTTGGAGTTGAGGGGCTGGACTGTCAAAAACACATATGAATAACAAGCTGAGACTAGTTTAGACAATCAACTGCAAAGCCAAAGTGTTCATTAACTTTATAAACCAACTAATTATACAAAAAAAAAAAAACTAATTTCGAATAGATCAAATTTAATCACTGGAACCAACCAAGGGTAGTAACAACACCTAAAGAAGTCTTATATCACAAAAATGTCCAACACAACCACAAGTAGTAACAACCCCAAACTCAACTAAATTTATAAACCAACACAAACAAACACTTTCAAAGCATAACTAAGTATTTCTCCATCCTCAACTCACCTAAACTTATAAACTAACAACAAACAATGTCAAAACATAACTCAAGTATTTCTGAACAACAAAAGTAGGAAGGCCAATGGTCTCAGTTGTATCCCTCCAGTTTATTCCTGATTTGAGAAAAGAAATAAATTTAACAACAGAAGTGTATCTTTAATAAACAATCCTTCCCAAGTGTTCTCTTCCCCTTCTACCAATCCTAAAAAAAAAAACCAACAATTCTTTCAAAAACCATGAGATTTTACATGTTTATCACTTAGATGATTACATTTTCAAAAAAAGGAATAATCACCTGCTTACAATTCTGGTTGATTATGGCATGTTACAACTATTTTTGGCTGCCCACTGTCGCAAAAGGTTTCAGCGGCTGTCCTAGATATTAGAAATGCTTGAGAACCATTCTCATTGCCATTAAACATAAAACCTCATCCCAATATGAAAGCCAATTTTTAAAAGTCCATTACTAAACTTGTTACATAATAGTATTGATAATGCTCAGCACTAAACTTTCTACATGTAAAGGCGTAGAAATATTCAATGCACATATGAATCTACTTCCCATCTGCAATTGAAATCATACATGAACTTATTAAGGTCCCAATTGCATCTAATTTATTATGAGATATGTAAGCAAGCAGACATGGATATTTTGTTAGAGTTATGAAATGACCTTTGATTTTTGTTCAAAATTGGTGTTCGGTTTGAGTTGTTGTTATTATTCTTCACATAGGGCCGACCATTGAGAAACAACTCCCTGGAGCGGTCTAGGCTTCTTCCATCAATATACGCAAAACCAACAATTTGAAGAACACTGGATGGAAGATTTAGCTACCAAATTAATAACAATAAAATACATATAATTATATAAGAGAGTTCTCAAACGGAAAAAAAAAAAAAAAAGAACTTCCAAAATTTTGTGCCACGATCTGCTTGTCTAAATCAATAGACAAACAGCACAGTAAACTGCAAGTTTTTACATTAAAACTCATGGAGGAAAACCCTTTTATTTCTCTGCTCAGTTTCTTATCACAACAATGAAAAGGAAAAAAGAAAATCTAGATGGCAGAAGCATTTATTCACCTCAAGATCTCAATTCTTTAAAACACAAGAAAAACATCTATTTAAGTGTGTTGTACACGGGAAAGGAAAATCCAAGCAATCAGAAACCCTAGGAAAGAAAGGGGAAGGGAAAAAACACAACATACATGAAATTCAACCAAAACAAATTCATAACCAGTTCATTAAATTCAGCAAGTAACAAAAACAATATCCCAGAAGAATTCGATCATTGAGCGATACTGAGGAAAACTATAATGAACATACTCCACTAAACCTCCAGCACTTCCAGCTCAAAAACCAACACAGAGAAGAAAAAACCGAGCAAGATTGGCCCAAATGAGAGAGAGGAAGCCGAGGAAGAAAGGCCACTGCTCCTTTCAAATATAAGTCCAGCTCTTAACAATGAAATAAAAACACAACAGAAAAACAACCCTTTTCCTCCACTATTCAAACCCGCCAAACGACAACCAGGTAAAGGAAGACAAAGAAGATTCAAACATAGACAAATTGACTTTGATAGAACAGAATCCTTCAAAACCATGAGGGGGGTTGCAGAAAACATGGATAAGTATTAAGTTGAAACATAAAATACCTTTTTCAATGTGTCGAATCAATGCATATATAGAGTTCATTTGCCCACATTTTCTACTCTACTCCAAGATGAACCGGAGAGAAAGAAAAGAATTGGAAGTCTGATATTCATCTGTAAGTAAACTGGAAATGGAAGGCACAAAAAATATATCAAATCATGACTATAAGATATCCAATATAACAAAGATGGACAGACCAAGTATCTCAAGCCAAGGAACAGTTTTTATTGCATCTCCCATTAGTACTTGCAATTACTTTGTCCCACATTTCATTGGTTTCATCAAAGAACTTCCATGACTATTAAATTAGAAAATACTATCAACTCTCCTTTTCCTTGTTCTCAATCCTATAACTCCATTTTCAATTATTCCCACAAAAAAAATCCCTCACATAAGATCAGGAAGACTGACATAATGCAAGTATGTAAACATGAAAGTGCCAAATGCAATCTTTCCTACATTATATCTTTCCTTGAAGGAGACTGATAATCAAGCTAAACATTACATTATGTTGATTGGAGAATACGTATAACATGATTCTTAAACAAGCATAAACATACCGGTAAGCCTTACTCTTTGAAAATATCATGTGTTGCTTGGAACATGCTAGTGTACTTTAATGACCCGGATACACTTCTTTGAACCACCAAAGCCCATGAAGTTGTTGGCTCCAGTTGAACCTGCCAAAAGAATGCAAGCATAAGCATTCATCACAGATAAAGAACATAATGTGGAGCGATACGAATATTCAAAACTAAATGTAGGCAATATCATGAGTTCTTCAATACCCGCCAATCAAACAAGGCTAAAAAACTGATTTATTATTTGAAAATGGAAACTAAGGACGTTACTTTGAAATCCACCAAGGAAGAGGAAAAGGTTAAACAGAGGAAAGGTTATAAGAAAGAAAAAAATGAGTGACACATCAACTCCTAAGTTAGAGCATCTCCATTGACACTTCATCAAATTTGCCATCAAGAGGAATCTTAGTTTTTTTTTTTTTTTAACAAAGAAACAAAAATTTTCATTGAATAAATGAAAAGAGACTAATGCCCAAAGGATACAAACTCCAAATATTAGTGAAACAAAGAACAACAAAGAAAACAAAAGGGAAAAACATCTCAAGAAAACTCATCAAAAGGATTTGAAAAAGAACACCAAGAAGAAGCTTTTAAACTACCGGACTTGAAGTGATCAAACCAATCAAAGAACCTTTGAAATAACAATGATATCAAGACTCACTAACTTGTATATTTAGCAATGGACATAACAGAAAAACCGCATGACAGTAGAGGTATTGTGGGCCTATATTAAGCAATTAATCTACATATCTGTAGAACAAGTCCAAAGTTATGAAATAAGTAGTAAACACTTTTAGAGCATTTCAACCAAGAATGAATAGAAACTTGTTTTGAAAACAAAATCAAGTTCCAACAATGTGATTTTAAGATCGCAAAATATAAGATACAAGTGAGTTTATCGTAATGACAATGCAACATAACAATAACTTGCAACTAAATCTCACCTTGTGGCAACTCCAACTTAAAAATGAATTAAATATACTGCATATGAAAGTCACAATAGATTAAGGGGAGAAAGGATGGAATTGAATGTATAACGTCCTAACGCACTCCTAATGGTTCAAAGAACGGCCCTACAAGTTGATTTGAATTTTATTCGGACACACAAAAATCAAACTGGAACCTACCACAAAGAGTACCCAAAGCTTAGAAACTAATTCACAGCATATACGCACATTCAAAAAGAACATTATACTTGTTGTCCCTTACCGAAAAATGCTCAAAATTCACCCTTAACCTTATTCGGACCCTCCAATATCGCCCCGAACCTAAAACACATGATACCCAAGGGTTAAGGAATAGTTTAAAACATTTAATTGCGTATGAGAGGGCCTACGACTCGCTGCCACTTACCACCACTCACTGAACAACCTCAAATCCTCGCTGTTTGGTGGTCGTAGGAGCTTAAACATGCACGGGTTGGATTGTTGTTATAGTTGTTATAGTTGTGATGTAAAATTTCATATCGTACCATGATGCGTGATTTATTTTCAAGTTTTGAATCAGATTTAGTTAGCAGGTTAATCCTTATATTTATATATGTTTTTCCTTAATGGCTGATCCTCTCTGTTTTCCCTTTTTCTATATCACTATCACCCTTCTCCTATGGTTGCTAATGCCGCTGCCATCTTCATTCCTGATGTTCCCAATGTCTTACTTCTACTTTGTTTCAGATCTAGAAGAATGAAATTAAGCAAGAAAAACATATGTACACCAGAAAATCCAACTCCAGAGTTCATCAAATTGGAACAATTATATACAGATATATAATTTTAAACTTCCATAACCACCGAAATTTACAAAAACAAACCCGTAGAAGAATTCATATTAAATCCAATTCATAATCAAATCAAGATTCAAACCAAATTAACATTGAAATTTTTAATTCAAACATCTATCATCTTAAAAACTCACCAGATTACATCACGCAACAAACCAGAAAAAGAGGGCAGTTGAGCGAGGAAGACGGCTGCCGCGAGGCCGGAAGGAGAACTGGAGAAAGAAGAACAATACTTGACGCATAATGGTGGATCCGTTAAAATCTTGACAACAGAAATTAACTTTACCTGTCATGTACTCCATTGTTTACTATCAAAAAAATCATTTAAAAATGGCGTCGGATCCATAGAATAGAACATTTTTAGGGAGTGGGTAGCTTAGTTCTAGGGTCGAATACGAACGGGTAAGTGATAATCCTTACCGAAGAGGAGGAAAATCGGAGTTGAAGCCCGCTGGAAGTCTGAACCACGCGCAGAGATGAGTCTCGATCCGTGGGTTGTTGCACAAGTTCGTCGGAGGTGTTGTTCAGAGGTCGTCGCCGGAGCTGTGATGGATTTGAGGTTTCGATCAACCACTACGCCGCAGCACACCAAGGGAAGAAGAAATCACGCCTAAACGGGACTCTACCGCTTGAACTCGCGCCTGGCTGGGTATCTCACGCACGTTACTCACAATGTCGTCGGAGGTGTTGCCGGAGATGAAGAAGAAGGGAGTGGCTGAAGGGATCGAGCGGCGGTCTCAGGGAGAAGAAAAATCAAGAGGGGAGGGGTTCTCACGCTGCCGAAGAAGAAGAAGAGGCGATTGGGGGGATGACCGCATGGGATTGGGGGATGACCGCATGGGATTGGGGGATGACCGCATGGGAAGGAGAAAGAGAAGGAGAGAAAGAGAAGGAGGTTTCTAGGGCTTGTTTCGTTTCTTTTTTTTTTTTTTTCTAGATCCTTTAATCCAATCTTTTTTTTTTCGGACTCTTTTAATGACGGGCTCTTTTCATGACGGGCAATGTCCGTCATTAAAGGTCCGAAATTTTATAAAAATGCGTGTCTGACATTAAAAGGCCGCGCGTTTTTCGTCCGTCATTAAAAGGTTCGTGAATTTTTTTCCGTCCGTCATTAAAAGCTATTTTTGTAGTAGTGATGCTATGGCTGCCTTTCGAAATAAAATATTTTGAAACAAAAACTCAAATTTAAGTAAAAACCTTTATTCGGGATCCCTAACTTTAAAGTCACAAAATATTCTCAAATAACTTTCAAACCAAAAGCAAACATGGCCTCTAAGGAGTTCTCGAAACAAGTTCATAAACCAACAGAATGTAAAACATAGTTCATAAAGCGGAAGAAAACGTGAAGTTCATGTGTCCTAATCTCCCATGGCTGCCTATAATAGATTCTCATCAACAGCCATCACACACCCTTGCCTTTACCTGAAAAAAAAAAACATTCATGGAAAGAATGAGTATTTAAAATACTCAGTAAGTAACCCCACTACTGGGGTCAAGATATGCAAACACATACAACATGGTTCATGCTTTTCTAGTGATCATGGTTCATACTTTTCTAGTGATCATGGTTCATGCATTTCTAGTGGGACCTTATTCCTCTTTCCTCTTAATTATGAATTTCTTTTAAGGCCTTAACATGGACAATTACCCTTCCTCTGTTTCTCTCCCAACTAAGAGGTAAGTAGGCATCCTCTAGAGAATGTGCCCTATCTAATAGTCAGTTGACACCTAGTTAGAAGGGTCGAATCTCTCGCCTAAGTTACCTCGAGTTCCTCTCCCAACTAAGAGATACAATAAGCATCCTTTCGAGAATGTGCCCCATCTAATAGTCAGTTGACACCTAATTAGTAGAGTCGAATCTCGCCTACAGTACCTCAGGTTCCTCTCTGTACATCAATTTCCTCTAAGGGTAATTGTCATGAACATGGTTCTTTTAATATCATGAAACATACATATGCATGAGTCCCATAACAAAACATCATACACTCATAGAATGCAACATATATATCCTCAATCATGCATAAGCACGAGATAATTTCATAGTTTTTCCTCTAAATGAAATCATGGTCTACACATTCAATAAATTCATGATTCATGTTTCACATTCATAGAATTTCATGCAAGTTCTATCCTATCATCACACAATTTTCCAACCTAGCCTAAGCATTCCAGCAGTAAAGCCACTTACGCTGGCTTAATTAATCTTGATAATCCTTTGACAAATTTCTTAATTCCATGGCTTTAAGCAAGCTACACAAAAGGGGAAAATTCATACAACCAAATCACTCTCATACTATTTTCATGCTTCAAGATGAACCATTCATGCTTAATTAAATTCAAGGACAAAACTTAGACTTAAATCCAAATCATGCTAATATAATAACCTTTCGATTAAATCGGTCCAAACATAAAACTTGATCCAATGGATACTTACCTTAGCCAAATAGATTGCTTAGCTTGATTAAATCCAAATGAATAGTACTCTAGCTCCAAGGTCCTTAATCAAGCTACACAAAAGGGGATAAACTTCTCAAATCAATAGGGGTTCTAACACAAACATTCAACTAGGAGCCAATTAAATTTGTGGGTGCTTTAACACCCAAAACTTACCCAAAAACAAAACACAACTTGTTGTCCGAGTTCCAATATCACTCCAAATCAACGATTAAACCTCCAAATATTATGGGTACCTTGAATTTGCAAGCTAACATTAACGGACAATTGAATAAACACTAAAATCAACCCCAAACCTTGATGTAAAACACTTACCCAATGTCGAAGTTGCTTAAAGACGCTGAAACTCGAAGACACACTGCTTTGAATCGTCAAAATTGAAGGGAAAAGTTTGTTGAATGAAAACAAAAATGAGTGGGTATTCGATTAAACATGATAACCAACCAATATAACCTTCAATCCAACTTACCCATGCCGAAAGCTTGGCAGAAACGCCCAAAAAAGAGCCACCATGTTGCTATCTGTGCATAAACTGTACACCCGCTGGAAACACGCAAAAATGAACCCCTTCCATGCTTGAAACTCGTCAAAAAAAAAAATGAGCGAAAACAGAGGGTGAGAGATTTAGAACGAAAGAGGGAAAGGAATCAGGCCTAGAGGATGAGAAACTTGCGAGAAACTTACCCAAAACCATGTCGAAAAACTGCTGCAAACCCACATCGACGAACTGCCCTAAACCGCCGTCATGGCGCCGCTTGTCGGAGAATGCTTGGAGACAACATCGGAGATGAGGAAGATAAGTGTTGGCCGAACGAAATGAAAATAAGAAGAAGAGTTGAGGAGCTTGGTGATGCATGACCATGGAGGAATACAAGAGAGCAAGGTGATAGTCTTTGGAGGCTTAGATAAAATAATATAAAATTAGGGTTGGCTTGGCTCAAAAGACCATTAAATTACAAGTTTTCCATCCCAACCTTATAAGTTAAAAACTCCACCAGTTCTCATTCATCTAAATCCCCATATCACACCAATTACATGAAATTAAATCCGATTAGCTCAAAATTAGAGAAATTGAGATTTATCTTAGAATGCGGACGTTACAATTGGTCCCTAAACTTTCATGGAATTAACAATAATTTAGTCCCTAAAGTTTAATTTGTCACCACTGCTTTCAATTTTGTAACAATTTAATTACTCATTCAACTTTAGTTAATATGCAACTTTTTTATGTATTTTAAATTCAAGATTATTCTATTCTAGATCTTTAACTTTTAAAATTATTTTAACAAAAATAATATTGAAAGTCAAAAAAATATTTTAACGTATTTTATCATGGTTTCTGGACTTTAAGAATGTCTATTTTAGTTTTAAAACTTCAAAAAATAACAATTTTGGTGATTACTTTTTTTTCAACAAATGAACGATGTGGTTTTTAATATTTCTATAAATGGAAAAAATAAATATGAATACTCATAATTGAATATTATGTAAGCTTTCAAAAAAAAAAAAAAAAAAAACTAAACATTATGTATAATCTATAATGTAGTTTTTTTTTTTTTTGAGATAATCTATAATGTAGTTATATATATAGTTAGAATATATACGGGGAAAACTGTTGATGCCAGAACAGTTGGTGCCGTCTGTGGGGAAAAAAGTTTGTTTGCGAAAATTGCACATTGGTGTTCTTGACAATCGAGGCCAGCTCCCACCATGTCGATTCATACAATAAAAAAAGGGAACATAGCTGAAGAAAAGCCCAAACGTTTCTATCAATTCCTCTTACACTCTTTGCGCTTCTTAAGCTTCAGGAATCCTCAGAGAGTGACTGGGGAATTGGGAATATTTGAACCTTATAGAGCAAGTGGTTACATAACAACCAACGCCCCCTTCTCTGTGCAGAGACTCGGAACTGAAACCTTCGTCACTGTTAGCTTTGGCAAAGCCTTTCAAGTTTACAATTGCGCGAAGTTGAACTTGGTGCTTTTTGGCCCTCAATTGCCAAAGAAGATTCGAGCTTTTGATTCCTACCATGAGTAGACTTTTGTTGTTTATGGGTTTGACATTGCAGTTTTCAAGCGTGCCCATCAGGTTTGCTCATTTGGAATATATGTATAATATTTTAACTAAATTTTCTTGGAAAAAGATGATTAACTGCCCAGGCTTAATTCATGATTTTCTGGTTCTATTTAGAATTTCTGTTGAGTTGTTAGTTCTGTCTTATTTTCTTGTTTATCTTCAATGATTTTGGTGTACGTATTTGTAATTAATTCTAGGTTGTTTATTGAAGTTTGCTTGCTGGCCTATAGTGTTCTGATTTGATTAAAAAAAAAACAAGAAGTGGCTACAAGCTTTCTGGCAAAAATTTAAATTGCTTCAGAACTGCCATTTTGAGACTTGGGTAACTACATTGTCTTTTCACTTTTTCATTGGTCATTTCAAGCTTCTTCCTCACATTTTCAATTTTCCAAGCAACTTTTCTTCTTTTTTTTTTTTTTTTTTTTTTTTAATGTATTAAACATAAATCGGTCGGTCTGGTCGGTTCTCGCCAATTTAGGCGAGCCGACCGACCGACAGTTCGGTTTTGCACTGTGCAAAACCGACTTCCGACCGATCCCAACATAAAATCGACCGACCGACGTCGGTTCGGTCGGTTTTGATCGGTCGGCTCGGTTTTTCGGTTCATTATGCTCACCCCTACTTTTGGGCCAACAACTTGGGCTTGGGCTTTATTGGTCTTGGGCTCAACTATTTAGTCTTGGGTCTGGTTCATATTTGACCCAAAACCATATGACCCAAATATTTAAAAGACCCAAATTTTATCCAAATAATTATTTTTTTTTTAATTAATTGGTCAAATTAATTACTTTGATCAAAATAATTTAATTTTAATTAATTGATCAAATAGACACTTGACCCTAAAAATTTATAATTGGCCAACTTTGTCTTCAAATTAAATTTGGGACACATTTCAATTTATAATTGGTCCCAAATTTAATTATTTGTAATTTCGTCATTAATTTTAAATAACGACGTGTCAATTTGTGATTGGTCAAAATTTCTCCTTCAACACTCATAATTGAAATTGCTTTTTATTTGGTCATCTCAACATCTATTTTGTTATTAATTTCTCATTATTTGCTAATTTGACTATTTGCTTCATGCATGGGTTTATGCACTTTTTATCCTTTGTCACACCCCGCCCCGGATTACCTTATCGAACCTAGGACGTGGCGTGCAAACAATGGATCCCAACTAAACTATGAAATCCATTGTCAAACTTAGTAAAACAAAACTCATTTTTCTTTAAAAACCATGGGGTGGCTAGCAAAACTTTACTAAATAAAACATAAAAATTTCAGCAGAGTTTCCCCTAAATTTTGGATAAAACACACCTGCAATTGCAAATACATTCTCAAATGATTTATTTAAAATCCAACACTACTACTAATACTTCATAATCACAAATCAATTCAGAAACCCATAACCACAGCACAACCACAAACCAATGCCACAATGGGAAACATAAGTCCCCAATTAAAAACACAATATAAATTTAAATGGTACAACTTCCCAAAATGATGCTAGCCACTCTAGTTGTAAAAACAAAACATCAACATTATATTTACATCCAAAATGATGTATAATCTAAATGACACTAGTGGCAGATCTCGACCTCGATAGGTTCGTTGGAAACTCAAATGCTACCTGATAAAAAAATTTAGGAAAAGAGTGAGCTAAAAAGCCCAATGAGTGGTAGAAGTTTATAAGAAAATAAATTTAAGGAGACTAATAACATAAGCAATCATAAAAAGGTAATTAACAAGAATTTAGAATAAGCTTTTGAAAGAAACCGTGAAAACACTTGTAACCTCTATTGCAAGTACACCAAGTTAAAGTTTTTTATACCATGAGAATCTTTTAAACGTAAAATTTAACACATATTTGTGTGGCTAGGAAATCCATCACTAAACATGTGCCCGAAAACTGGTCATACTAGCGCAGAGTAGTCTCAATATGCATAGCAGAGCAAACCTAGTCATACTATGCATAGGCCGAATCCCCATGCATAGCAAAGCAACTGGTCATACTATGGATCGAGTAATCTTAAGATACATAGAAGAGCAAATCCTGGTCATACTATGTACCGAGTAATCTCAAGGTACATAGCAGAGCAAATCCTAGTCATACTATGTACCAAGTAATCTCAAGGTACATAGCAGAGCAACTATTCATACACGCACAGAGCAGCCCCCAAAAGGGCAAGCACCCCGACACACGGCCCAAAGCCTATGTGTGTGCCGAAGTGGGTCCCAAAGACCTCATATATCATAACTACACTACGGAAACACATTCACGTAAGTGTATCGGGAAATCACCGTGGGTACATCATCCAGTGGTTTGAAAAACATTTGTATCTCGTAAACTAAGTTCACAAACCACGCAAAAGCCATAACATTTCAAATCAAGTTCTCATGACTAAAAATCATAACCCAATGATCATTTTTTATAATTGAATTTACCATATGCAAGGTTTGGCTTACATGAATTCAAAAATCCATGTACTCAACCAACATCGTGAAGTCACTTTTCATACTATGTACCGAGTAATCTCAAGGTACATAGCAGAGCAACTATTCATACACGTGCAGAGCAGCCCCCAAAAGGGCAAGCACCCCGACACACGACCCAAAGCCTATGCATGTGCCGAAGTGGGTAACAAAGACCTCATATATCATAACTACACTACGGAAACACATTCACGTAAGTGTATCGAGAAATCACTGTGGGTACATCATCCAGTGGTTTGAAAAACATTTGTATCTCGTAAACTAAGTTCACAAACCACGCAAAAGCCATAACATTTCAAATCAAGTTCTCATGACTAAAAATCATAACCCAATGTTCATTTTTTATAATTGAATTTACCATATGCAAGGTTTGGCTTACATGAATTCAAAAATCCATGTACTCAACCAACATCGTGAAGTCGAATTTAAAACTCCCAATATTTGAATTTATCTCAAACAATTTGAACTTCTGCCATTTGGCTAAAATCGAGAGATATCTAGAAATTCTCCTTTGATACTCAAATAATAACGAAGTAAATCGATATAGCTAAAATCGTACGTAAGTACAAATCTTTTTCAATTCCACGGTACTAAATTACATTTTCAATTGAAAAACCTAAGTCATTTCTCACCATTTCAATTCATTGCTATAAATAGTAAATGAACTCATGGAATAAACATAAAACCTTCGAAATCTCCATAATTGTCAAGTATCCAAATTTTTCATAGGAACACTAATTACTATTCATTTCAAATTTCACTAATGAGTAAAATAGTAGAAAATTCGGTAAAGTAACCACTCACAAACAGTATTGGTGAGGCTTCCATCTCATAATTAGTCAACCCGATCTCTACTTGTCCTGGAATTAATTTAGACATAACATGAATAGTTTCTTAATTACACTTTTAAAACATCATACCCATTAATTCCAAAGATTCAAGCCAAAATTCAATACCCAATAGGATTTTCTCTCCCCTCCTTAACTCTTATGTACCCCCATTGTACTTTTCAACAATAAAATAAAATAAAATATTCCAACTTTTCCAATTCTTTACTATTCATCTTCTTCTTCATTTCCTTTTCCCAATTATTGCTCTTTTTTCCCCTTTTCATCCTTTCATTCTAACACTTCTATTCTTTAGAGTTTTCCCCACATCAACATAAATAAATCACAATTGTTAAGGTAAACAACTTCATTCATGTAATTGAAAGAGGATGTAAAAATCCACAAAGACCCATTCTCTTTGTGTTTTCAATTTCTCTTATTTTTTTATTTATATTCATTTTAAAATTATTTCCAAAATCTTATATATTTTCTAATTTCATAATGCTTTTGCGCTTTTTGAGCCTATAAAAGTTTTATCTCTAGAGTTTTGTTTTCAAAAGGTTTTATAATCTTTTTTCTTAAAAATAAATTTTTTTAGACCGTTTTTCCTAACAAAAATCCTATGATGGAATCTAGAAATATTTGGGAGTCCGATTTTCTAGAATTCTTAAGGTGAGGGATCTTAATCTTTGGGAGTCCGAGATTTTGATCCTAAGAAAAAATGAATTTAAAAAAAATGTTTTAAAAAATATTTCCATTTTGGAATGCTATCCTATGACGGAATTAGGGAATGATAAAATTCTCACATTCTTTAGGTGAAGAATTTTAATTCTAGGGAAAAATACCTTTTTGGTCCCTGAGTTTTGAGGAATATGTGCAGTCCCTAAGTTTTCAAAATAAACCTTTTTAGTCCCTGAGTTTTGAGAAATATGTTTAAAAGGTCCCTAAGTTTTCAAAATAGACTTTTTTAGTCCCTAAGTTTTGAAAAATGTGTTCAAAAGGTCCCTAATATTATTTTTTCAAAATTTTAAATTAATACTTTTAATTTTTTTATTTTAAAAAAACCATTCAATATTAAAAAAAAATACAAAAATATTAATTTAAAAAAGATGAAAAAATAATATTAGGGACCTTTTAAACCTATTTCTCAAAACTCAGGGACTAAAAAGGTCCATATTGAAAACTTAGGGACCTTTTAAACCTATTTCTCAAAACTCATGGATTGAAAAGGTCTATTTTGAAAACTCAGGGACCAAACACACATATTCCTCAAAACTCAGGGACCAAAAAGGTAATTTCCCCTTAATTCTAATATAGCAAAATCAATGGAATTATTTCCACTTATTTTATGGGATCATTACTTCAAATATTGGAGTAATGAGGGGTAAAATAAGATATTGTTTTAAAATATCATTTTTTCTAAATAATATCTTTCTTCCAAATTATTTTTCAATTCAAGATAAAATTTTGGCCACCGTTTTTTTAACGGGTGTTGTGGGGTGCTAACACCTTCCCCATACACAAATAACTCCCGAACCCAAATCTGGTTTTCGTAGACCTTTTTTTTTATTATTTTTTTCTTAAAATGATAGTTTTATTTATTTTGGTGTCCAATCACACCATAAAAAAGATTGGTGGCGACTCCTGTTATTTTACCCCTTGTTCGAGGACGTCGGTTACTCTGCGTCGCAGGCACGTGGCGACAGGACAAATTTTAAAAAATAGAGTTATCTTCTGTTGGTCTGAGATGAAAGTAAATCCTTTGGAGTGGAAATTGCCTAGATCATTTTGAAGGAGGGAAAGAAACCATGTCCAACTATCTTTTGTCTCCGTCTCCACCAAAGCCCATGCAATAGGATATATGCCATCATTACCATCTATTCCAACCGTTGTCATCAAATGCCCCTGGCATGGCCCCTTTAGATGGCATGCATCTAGTTCTATAAATAGGCGACATCCATTAAGAAATCCCTCCTTGCATGCTTTAAAGCATATATACATTCGCCTAAATATAGGTTGAGAATCCTTAACTACCTGATCACAAGTTATTTTAATTGTAGAACCCTCATTCGACAATCTTAACTCTTCGGCATAGTCCCATAATTTGTATTGTTCCATGAGATTCACATTGATCTTTTTCAGGGCTTTCTTTCTAGCCTTATAAGCTTGGGTCCTTGAAATTAGAACTTGATAATCATTTTGTACTGTTTCAATGAATTGAGTGAGACTCCAGTCAGGTTGGTTTCTAATACGATCAATGTACCTTTTGGCCAACCAAGATGATTTCATATTTCTATTATGAAACACCCTAGGACATGTATGTTCACTAATAAATGACTTAATTTGGAATGTATTATCTGCATCCACAATACTTGCATGCAACCTCCACTTGCACCCATCAGAACATATTGCAGTGACTCTTTTTTTATCATTTTTTTTTAGTTTCACATTGTAAGACTCCTTAAATGCATAGTCCTTTATAACGTCTTTTAAAATTTTAGGACTACTAAATTTCATATCAATGAAAAATTGAATATGATCCATATCAGTCTCAACCCTAAACTCAAGTGCTCCATTCACCTCCTCGTCATCAGAATTATGTGGATTAGTTAGGACACCCTCTGACCCATAAACTGACTCAACTTCCCCTTCAATCTCAACTTGCACATCCAATTCTACAATAGGTGAAGTTGGTCTATCATCACTATCATCCGACTCTTCACCCCCTTCCAAATCCTCATAAACATCACTAGAGGTAGGATGCCACTCAATCAATTCATTTGAAATGTGTTCATGCGACATCTGATATCAGAAAAATTCCAAACATTACCTTGGAAAAATCAAAACACTACTCAGAAAAGGAAAAAGAAAAAATTCAGTACAGCTGCAATTGGATCCATAATATCAAACGATAAAGAAATAAGCTTGACTTTTGAAGCAAAGAAAACTGAAAAATAAACAGCATTTTTTCAAGGAAGAATCACTACATCACACCAAGAAAAAGGATTAGAATTTTAAAACCCAAACATGAACATAAACTAAATGTTCTCCTATGAACATTACAACAATCAACAAACAAATGAAATTCACAAACCCCACAAAGAGCATAGACCAAGAGCTTGGAATTTCACATCCAAAAACATCCACTCCATGAAGCTGGTGAAGCTACAGATTTTCATCACACTGAACTCTATTTTCATCACACATTACGACAATAACTTTCACCTGAGTCTATGCAATGTATTAAAATCCTCAAACCCCCATTGTAAGAAAAAAGGCAGCAATTGAAGAAAGAAAGCACAAAAAGTGAAAAAAAAAATACATACAAGTTACTGCAATGATGGCCCAAATAACATGAAGATTAAAATCCATATCGTATTATCAAAATCTCATTCTTGAGTCTAATTTCGATTGTTTTCTCCCTATTTTGTATAAAAATATTATGCAATACAAATCCTAACATATTTATTTGCACTTGCCTCTGCTGGAATTTAAGGTTAAAAAAAACCCAGAACGATGAACTCTGAAGCGGGTCTTTGACGTTTCTTCACGCCTCCTCATTCAAATCGCAATCTCATCGGTCTGGTTAGAATCAGAGCCCCGTCAGAATCGCAGCCTCGTCGTCGCAATCGCAGCCTCATCTTTGCCAATGAAATCGAATACTTTCCAGTCACATACGTATCGAAGACTCCAAACAGAAACCCTTGAGTTCGCACTTCACACGCACGCAAGGATATTTCAATTTTATGTTTAATTCTTTCACTTAATTTTCTAAAGCCTAGTCAACATTCATTTTCGCACAATCATCCAGCCATGTAAGCAATTAGATTGTACAGTCAGGTTTCAGTTTGCATTTAACGATTTTGTTAGTGATAGGGACCTTTTAAACCTATTCTTAAAAACTCAGGGACTAAAAAGGTCTATTTTAAAAACTCAGGGACCAAATGCACCTAGTGTTGAAAACTCGAGGACTAAAAAGGTAATTTTCCCTTAATTTAATTAAATCAATTATAATATAAGGTTTTTAATTCAATTTAAATCATATTCAATTGAATTAAATTGGCCATTCAATTAATTCTCAATTAATTGAATCCACACTAATTAAATATCAAATATTTAATTAATTTTATAATTGAATCATATTCAATTTTATCTCTTTCATTTAATGTATAGTTTTAATGTGCATCAAAATGTACATATCATAAACTATAGTATTAATTTGATTAAACCACATTTAACCAAATTAAATTAATTAATTCTCCAATTAATTAATTCATGAATTTAATCAAATTCATAATTCTCTCATTAATTAATTTTGAAGCATATCCAAAATTAATTTTATTATAAAGTTTAATTCAATAATTAAACGTATACTATAATGTATCTCCATACATTATATTAATTGTATCAAAATACAATTAACTTAAATTCCCTTTAATATCAAGACTAAATTATCTCAGAACCCGTTATGAGCTAGCAGGTGGACCTAATGGACCTACAAATCAGAAGCTCCAACGATACGAGATTAACTGGCTAAACTCATTAACCAAGTTAATCAACATTCGTTAACTGTGGGTAATTCCACTAAAGACCCATAGCTGCACTCTTCTCACTGTAGAATATTTCTGTGTCCACGGATATCGACCAATGCAGTAAGTCAATCCTTCACGTGTGTTTGCAACACCAGCTGGGTCAAATTACCGTTTTACCCCTGGGTTACCTCTGGATCCTTAAGTACCACTGATCCCTCTAATGAACAAGTTGTTTAGGGTCCAACCATTAAATAGGAGTTTCTCTCGGGCCAGGAGAGGACGACACGCCTTTGTTCAAGCCCCGAAATCAGCCTTTAAGGGAACACACATCTACTTGCCCCAATAGGGGAAGGAGTGAATTTCATCTTGTACTGTTATGTTCCCAGCCCCCATTCGGTCTTGCCCTTGAAATGGTAGGATTATTGAGTCGGCGAACTAGCCACTCTCACCCATACAAATCTATGGACAATCCCTCCTGAAAAGGGGTTCATAACAGACCCATGATTAAGATTGAGTTACCTAGGTCATCCTATTGAAATAGAAACCTAAACTAGTCAACGACGTTACATCTAGCGGTTATTATTTCGCTGTCCGGTCTTATGCAAACTCATTGCATAGGATACCCCCACTCGCATGTCTCCTACATGGATGCTTTGGATCATTGCATCTGTATCGAATACAAAGTGGGTTGTATATCATAGTGTCACCAAGATAAGGTACCCAACCTTATCCCTATACTATAGACCATTTAGGTTGTTACTTGAACACGGATCCCTGTATGTCCTCACATACTAGTTCAAGTTTCATTTAAACAACATTGGATCTTAGTTTATTGGATTTAGGGTTTATTAATGCAAACTCGATTGTTCAATAACCAAATTACTGAATCACTCAAATAACGCTTTATTGAGATTGATTAATTTGTTTCATTTACTATCTACGAGTTTTAGGGCATAAAACCCAACAAACAACCTATACTCTCCAAGGCACTCGATTTGTGAAATGTCCTTGGAGGAGTTGAGCCACCCATGTTAGGATTGGTGCCCTAAAACTCGTAGGTAGTGAATGTTAAACGAATTATATACTTGATCGATAAAGTCGTTGTCGAGATTCATTCAGTAAAGTCGTTACTGAATAAGTAAATTGCATGTTAAATAAACCAAATCCAATAAACTAAGATCCCTGGTTATAGGATGAACACTTGAGCTTTATGTAGAGACATAAAAGGGGATCAGGCTCGAGTAATAGCCAAAACGGTCTATAGTATAGGGATAAGGTTGAGTACCTTATCCTGGGGACACTATGAGACGCGACCCACTTTGTAGATACTACAGACGATGTGATCCTGAATCGTCCATGTGGAGACATGCGAGTGGGGACGTCCTATGCAATGAGTTTGCATAAGACCAGGACCGAGAAATAAGTCACTCTCGCTTTATAATGTCGTTTACTGACGATACTAACTATTTCATGCGATGACCTAGGTAACTCGATCTTAATCCTGAGCTAACTATGAACTCCTGTTTATTCGGGCTTATCCTTAGATCTGCATGGGTGAGAGTGGCTTAGCATCGCCGACTCAATATACCTCCCATTTCAGGGATAGGAATGGGTAGATAGCTGGGGACATAGCCCTGCAAGAAGGAATTCACTCCTACCCGAATTAAGGATAGTAGAGAGGTTGTTCCCTTAGGTGCTGACTTCGGGGCTTGAACAAAGGGATCCTGCCCTCTCATTGGCCCGAGAGGGATTCGGTTTGTTGGTTGGACCACAAACCAATTGTTCATTAGAGGATCAGTGGGCCTTAAAGAACAAGAAGTACTATAGGGGTAAAACAGACATTTGACCCAGCTATAGTTACGAACAACTTGTGAAGGATTGACTTACTAATCATGGTTATATCAGGTGGACAGAAATATACCTACGGTGAGGGGAGTGCAGCTACTGGGCTATAGTGGAGTGTCCCGGTAGTTAACGAATGTTGGTTATCTAGGTTAATGAGATTAGTCAGTTAACCTCGGATCGTTGGAGCTCATGATCTGTAGGTCCATTAGGTCCCAATGCTAGCTCATACAGATTATACCTTAGAACATAGTGATAGAAAAGTTTGTATCGTTCAAAATTCGGTTTAGGAAATTAGTGTCGATAATATACGATATTATCAACACAATAGTTTAATTATGGATTAAACTATTAATTGAGAGAGTAAAGTATTTAAATATGATTTAAATACAATATATATGAATAGGGATTCATATTAGGTGCATAGTATTAATTTGATATATGATATTAAATTAATTTACATAATTGATTAAATTGTTTAATTAATTATTGTTTTAATTGAGAAATGATTATGAATTGTTTTTTAATTAAAATTGAGATAGAGATTTCAGGAAATTCAAGATTAGTGGATTGAATTAGGTGATATGAATTAATTTGATTAATGTCATATGATTAGTTGAAATTGTTCAATTAATTGATAATTTGAAAGGCAATTGAGAATTGCATTTTAAATTAAATCCAAGAGTAGAAATTCACTCTTGCATGGATGGAGATAGTGGAATTACACAACTAAATCCACTCTTGCATGGATGAAGAAAGTGGAATAACACCTCCCACATGCAATCTTGCATGTTATCTCCATAGAACACCTAAAATCCACTAAGGCCATTCTCCTCTCCATGTGTCTTACATTGGTGAATCTAAGATGCATGAACATCCTTAATAAGTAGGGGATTAGAAGATGGAGAAGGAGGGGATTTTGGAGTAATGTTATTCTGCCAAAATTACTACTCAACTCACTCTCTCAAACTCTCTAAAAGCTTGAAGTGCTCAAGCATATCCCTTCCAATCCCCATCACCATAGACTCCCACAAGTCATTCTAAGGCCGGAGGATAGCGGGGGAGACACTAGAGGTGGTCCAAACACCGTTCGTGATCCAAGGAAACAAAAGGAGTTGCTCAATTGGTCTCCAAAAGGTTGGTTACAATTCTGCTCTCTGTTTTAGTTTAAAAGACAACATGTTTTCATTTTCTAAAATTGATGTAGTTCAATGCCTCCGATCCTAAAATTGTTTCCGCATTTGCCATATGAACACCTACAATTGGTATCAGAGCATGATTAAGGCACCTAAAATGCATAAATTTTAGCTTGGTGGGTAGCTTTTCATATGATGAAATTGTGTCTGAAACTAAAGAAAATTGGTTTTGGGATTGGCTTTAATTTTCATTCAATTCGTTGAATAAATTTGTAATTGCCTACATGTATATGGGCATTAATGAGTGCATATGAAGTCTGTAAAATTTGAGAGTCAATAGAGTCCATTTAGGCCGTCAATTTGAAGAAATTCGGAGACTGTTCAAAGCTGGCCAAAAATTCCAGAATGTTGTTGAAGTTCCAGCCCAAAAGTGTTCAAGCAATTCAAGGTGGTTCGGGTCGGTTCGAATGGTTCGGCAGCGGTTCAAGCCCACATTATGAATTATTATTGTTATAATTTTAGGTGTTTGCTTGATTTAGATCCCAAAGTCAATTCACTTTAGTTAATTTAATTACTTATGCATATATGAATGTATGTTTTAATTAAATTCAATTCTTTGTGCATAATGTATGCCATTTAGATTTAAAATCTCACCATAGGAAAACATGATTCATCCATTAATTAGTATATTATAAGAGTTATAATATTAATTAAATGCATGTATAAAGTTTCATGAAATTAATATAAGAAGTTGTATTAATTTAGGAGATGCATGATGGATGGTTTAATTTTAAATGAATAGTTAATATAAATGTTATATTAATTAATCGAAAATAAACCAAGCATGCAGCATGAAACTTTCTTAGCTCGTTTATAAAAGTTATATTCGAAATAAAGCATGTTATAGATTTTTCATTCGTTACAAGCGTTATAAACCGAGATAGACTTAAAATCTATAACAAGATAAATACATGCTCACTTAGGTTAACAAACCTCCAAATCGATCAACTTGCATAGATTAGGTTTTTGGTTTTTTTGTTTTTTAAAAATGGAAAACCAAAAAACAGTTATCAGCACATGTATGGTTTTTGTTTTTGTTTGTTTTTGTTTTTTTTTTTTTAAATCAAAACAACATTTGATGATTGTTTTTATTTTTTTGTATTCTAAAAAAAATAGAAAAACCAAAAATTTGTTTGATAATTTTTTTTTTGTTTTGTTTTTTTATTAAAAATATATTACCATTTTTTATAATTTATAATTATTAGGAGATTCATAATTTATATTAATATTTGTTTTATTTCAACAATTGTGGGGTGATAGATTGAACCATCAACCTATGTTTAATAGAAACACATGCGAACATAACATTTTCTGTTCATAAATTTAACGGAAAATGTCTCCAAGGATTGTTTTGAAACAAACTTTAAACTTTAAAGATTGAAATGAAAATTTTGAAAGTTCAGGGGTATAATTGAAACTAACCCTATATGTGACGAGCGAGGATAGGAGGGGTACATGAATGAACCGAGATCACATCTGAATGAGAGGGATCCTGAGGACATGAAAGTATGGTCAAGATAAACTTAAAAGAATTGATAGTTACTACCTATACCAACAAGGTGCACCTTCCTTTCCGGTGGCTTAATCATAGGAACTTTGAAGTTAAGTGTGCTTGGCTTGGAGAAGTTCTATAATGGGTGACCTCCTGGGAATTTTCCTAAGAAGTCGTCGCCAGGTCGCAGGGGATGTAGGGGAATGTTTGAGCCGTCAGGTGTTGAATCTGGATTCCGAATCCTGGGCCTAGGGCATTACACTATAGGTTCAAGGGTATTTTCAATAATTTTACCTTTGATGTATTTAGCCTAAAAAACATTCCAATATAAAACTAAACGATCATATATTAAAAGAATTTAAGATATCATTTTAGTTCTTATACTTTCAAATTATGCAAATCGCATCATCATGCTTTGAATAAATTAGTTTGTGATTGTAACATCGACATTTTTAAGGTAAATCTCAATTTCTCTAATTTTTGGAGTTAATTGGATTTAGTTGAATGTAGTTAGTGTGGAATGAGGGATTTAAAAGAATGGAATTGATGGATTTTAAAATTAAAAGAGTTGGATAGCTAACTTGTAATTAATTGGTCCTTTGAGCCAAGCTATTGTTGGGTTTTATGCCCTAAAACTTGTAGATAGTAATTGTAACAATTGACCGAACATAAATAAAATATTGTTTGATGTTTTTTCAATAAAGTGTTATTGTCTATATTATGTACATCTTGCCTAAATAACCCTAATCCAATAAACTAAACATCCTAGGCTGTGGGATGAGTCTTGAACTGTATGTGGAGACATACGGGGATCACTGTTCAAAAGACAACCTCAAGAGTCTATAATATAGGGATAAGGCTAGGTACCTTATCCTGGTGACACTATGGATACAACTCACTTTGTATTTAATACAAACACAATGATCCAACGCGTTCGTGTAGGGGACATGTGAGTGGGGGTATCCTATGCAATGAGTTTGCATAAGACCGGACCGCGAAATATTAACCACTAGCTGTAACACCGTCAACTAGTTAGGTTTCTATTTCACTAGGATGACATAGGCAACTTAGTCTGAATCCTGAGTGGATTATGGACTCCTGTTCACGAGGGATTGTCCTTTGATTTGTATGGGTGAGAGTGGCCAGTACGTGATAAGTGTAAAAAATATACATATTTTGCCCCTTATTCTTAGCTTATTTCTCGTGAAACTTGTATGTTTTTGGTCAAAATTACTATTCCCGAGCCTAAAAAGTGTAAAAGTTGGTAAGTTAGGTCTTTGAGAGTCATGTGTGTCAAATTATACATATTTTTGCTTAAAAGAACTCATTTTTGTGTGAATTTGACTTAGTTTTGGTGTTTTGCAGAAAACAGAGGAAAACAGAGAAATGTTATTGAAATGCTATTGAAATACGACCTCATTTCTGCCAAGGCTAAATGAAATGCAACCGCATTTCTGGGAAGAAACAGAAAAGTCTGAGTCCGTCGCGGGTCGTTTTAAACGAGCTTTTCAAGCAACTAACTGGCTGTTTTGACTCCGAAACTGACTGAGCTACCTGCTAGCATGAATTTCGTGACTCCCCAACCACTTTTCACTCTATAAAAGGCTGAAAATCAAGATGAAACACAAGCAGAACTCACTGGGAAGAAGAGGGTGGTGACAGAACCCTAGTAGACGCCCATGAGTAGGGATGCCCGAGTTCCTTCTTAGATGACTGAATTCTAACCTTTAGCTAGACATCAAACCCAAGTGTTTGTAGAGATTTTCACCCTATTCTCACTTGTAAAGGAGAGTAGAGTGTCGAGCAAACTCTAAAAGGATTGGATAAAAGAAAAAACCCTAGTTTTAGCTACTGCACCTTATTTCCAGCAATTGTTCTTTTCATTATTTTTGTATTCTTACATTCATTATGTCAATGAAAAGTTGATTGGTTGTCAGTTGTCTTAGTATAATCATAAATATTGTCGTAGATAATAATCAATCCAAGCATAAATTGACTTTAATCAAGTAATACCTGGTGAGTCCAGGGTCGATTCCTCAAGGAAGGGATATTCACAAAATCTTTTAACAATATTTACTGATCTAAACTCAAGAACGTATGATATTATTTAAAAGAATAAGCAAAAGATTTGGTATATTTGAAGAGTGACTGTTTGCATAAAAACAACACATGCGACGAGAATGAAAGGAAAATTTATAAGGAGAATAATCAAGGCTGTTGCGGTTGCAACCTCATGCGTTTATAATAACCTCGTAGCGCATACTTTGATTAATTGATCTATTAATGCCTATGTGAGAAAATATCATAAGTTTCCCTTCCAGTACTCCTTTGCGTCTGGCATAAACTATCAAGAAGTTATTTGGCTAGTTCATGCTTTAGGCATAGTTCTCTAAAACTTACAAGGGACTGCGTTAGTCACAACACAGTCTATGCTCATGCGTGCACTATCTTTTAGCGGTAGTGTTTTAACGCTACCAAGACTACATGACATGCGCTAACTTGCTCTACTTAGAGATGTCTGCATGCGTTACTTGTCAGGGATTTAGCATGCTGCTACCGCATCCGGCTGGCCAAGCGAGAGTTAGTAATGAAAATAGTATCGCAACTAAATAGAAAGCAATTAATGTTTCATTTAACTCAAAATATGCGCTTACAAAATATACTTATCACTGCATGAGGTGCTTGCGCTAAGCCTTGAAGAAGAATTTAGCTCATGCGAGCAAAACAAGACATTCTAGAAGAAAACATTACAAGCATAAGTTTGCTCCTAATCACAGCTCTCTCTGTGATTCCTCTGCTGATCTTCCTTTTTCTCCCTCTTGAGCAGAAAAATGAATCAAGAATAATTTTGATATTTGATTTTTGGCTTCTATTTATAGGTGAGGGAAGATGACTTCTCCAAGTAATTAGCAACTTGCGTTAATCATCATTAGGCAACTTGCTTTAGCTTTTTCTCCCCTTTTTCCGCCCACTTGCGTTGGTTGTGTCAGCGCTTGTCCTTTCATTATCTTATCTGTTTCTTGATCATCTTGAGATGTGTGCTTGCGCTAAGAAGACACTTGAAAAACAACCGAATTAGTTGCGTTAGCGCCCTATATTTTATAATTTCACATCGCATACATGAATACATCTCACCGCACAAAGTTATCACATTTTTCCCTCTTTATGCGCTGAAGCAACGCATCTTTGTTTCTTTTGGCCTTGTTTTAGTCTAAGTTTAGAGGACAAATAACTTGCTTTTTGCAAGTTATCAAACCCCTAAACTTAAACTATTGCTTGTCCTCAAGCAATGTCTATTATCCACTCTGCGATAGTTACTCAGCTCATCTTTGCTTGCGATCTTAGCATCCTCTTTCCTCTTTTTCTTGCACGCATTATTAAACCAGATTAATTTTTGCCAAATTTCCTTCATTGCTTAAAGAAAGCTCCTTGCGCTTAGATTCTTCCTTGCGTTAACTCAGCCAATCTTCTCCTACATGTTCTGGGCGCATGTAAATATTATTATTATTATTATTATTCTTTTTTTTTTTTAGAAAGAAATTAATTGATAACAATGGACATCAAAATGCATGCTTTCGTTTTGGCTTACCCACATTTGTGATGAAAGGTATCCAACTACGGGCATTACATTTTTTTACTGTCCTCAACGCTCATGGGATGCGCTTGTCTTCGCGCAGAGGCAAACTATGGGTATCATAAATGCCCCTGGCTACAAACATGCCGCTTTCCTAGAGGAACGCATGTATTATTTATTTATGCGTTGACTCCCCCAAACTTAAAATGGACAATGTCCCCATTGTCCCCCAAACTTACACCTGAGCGCAGGGAACCATGGAGATCAAGGCTGAGTTGCGGCAAGTCGAAAAATGCGAAGGAAATTTTCTTAAGGTCTAAGGAAATGAAGACAACGGTTAAACCAATTTAAGTAATGCGGTTAAGGAAATTCAGAAAGTCAGATGCGCGGATTTAAAAGAAAGGAGCTAACTCAGAGTGTTTGCTAGGTAAAGACATTAAAGTAAGGCAGAGAGAAAATTGCGATGAGATAAATAGCGAGATATATTAATGTATTGCGGAACAAAATTATAAACAAAGGCGCATACATTTAAACAAACAAAAAGTAGGGAAAGTAGATGATTGGGTCTATTCCTGCGGTGGCGGAGGTGGAGGTTGCCTAGGGTCCCTGGGCACAGGGGGAGGCATAGTTCCACGCATTTGGGCTGGGCCTACGCCTGGAGGTCTTTGTTGTCCTGCTGGCCGTGCAAACAAATTGGGCGTGACAGGCAAGCGGCCAAAGCTCTCAGTCCATCGCATGAGGAAAAGGACTAAGGCGTTGACCCTTTGCGATAATTCGAACTGTTGTTTGCGCAGCAACTCCTGCTGTTGGCACAACCTTTCTTGCTGCTGTTGTAGGGGCTGAATAACTTCTTGAAGTACCTGCCGCATCTGGGAAAAAATCAGAGCTTCGTCTACATCAATGGTTAGATCAGGCACAACCTGACTTGTGCTCGCAGAAGCTGTTTCGTGCGGCATTGGTGTTGGAGCAGGAACTTCATTATTGCGAGGAGGACTAGGTAGAAGGCCTTCGAAAACCTCCTCCGGTCGCAAGTCTTCAGTGAGCTGCGGTGAAGGTGGGTTCAGATTAGTGGGTGATGATGCTAGTGGAGGTGGAGGTAGGTTTTCTTGTGATTGCGGCAAGGATCCCTGAGGTTGGGCGCAAACAGTGCTTTCCTGCGCTAATTGAGTAGATTGAGGGGTCCTTGCGGCTGGTGGTGGATATCTGCCCGCAGTCTGCTTGCGTCTCTTCTTCTTTTGTGGCTCAGGTGCATGAGAGGGCTCAGTGGGGTGGGATGCTGTGGCTGGTGGTTGCGGCGTGCTTCCTTGCAAACGCTTATTGCAAGTACTGGTCACACGTGTCCACCACAGGTCGTCGAAATCCTTTCGCATGGTTCGGATTTCTTCGTCTGCTGCGGGCAGAAGACCGGAAGAGCGACACAAATGGGTGACAAGACCAGGACAAAACATTGCGCCTTTAGGTTTTGCGGCGGTTTGGCGCAATGTTTCGACGAGGATTTGGCCCAAGTCGACATAGATTCCTCGCATAATGAAATAAACTAAGATTACCCGTTGCAAGCTTAGTGTGGCATCATGCGTTGTGGGCATGATGCGATTCTTGACCCAATGCATCCAACAAGTCGCCTCGAAGTTTAGCAGCTGCGATTTGAGGGTCCTTGCAGCTCCTTGTCCATCCCATTTGGCCCCAGGTCTGGCCACTGCAATCAATACTGCATTTAAGAAATCGTTGTCGAGGCAGTCAAGGAGTGCATTCCCTTCTGCGTTCGGGATATCCCGCAGCTCGAACACACTATTGATGCTTGCGGAGGAGAATGCGACTGCATGACCTCTGACCATGACCTCATCGATTTCTTCTTGCCACTGGGCCCGATAGAAATCATGGACTAGTGCAGGGGCGTATGTGCGGGGATTCTCGCAAACAGTTTCCCATTTGCGTTGGGAAATTTGATCGGTCATTGTTTGTGGCAAGGGGCAGCTGAATCCACGTTCTTCTTGAAATTTTCCCTAGTTGCTGCCCTCCTTTTCATTGACTGCACCCACTTTGGCTTTGCCTTTGTCTTTGGTTGCGGTGGGTGCTTTTCGTTTCTTGCTGGGGGCTTCCGCAGGCTTTTTAGAAGGCTCGCGAATGACCACCCTAGTTGAATGGATGTTGCGGCGACAGGTAAGGGGAAGCTCTTCCTCAGGATCAAAAACTTCTACTTCCATGGCTGCCGCAATAATGGCTAAGTTGGATGCGGCAATTGCTGCGGCAGTTGGATCCTCCGCGTTGCTTGGACCTTCTTGGTCTTTCGTCGCACCTTCCGTTGCGGCGGCTTTGCGAGCGGTTTCTTCTACGACATCCTTTTCTTGTGCTTCCCGCAGATGAATTGCTTCACCTTCTTTCCCTAATTCTCCCATTAGGGAGTTCCATGCGGCCACTTCCTGCCCAGAAAACTGCGGGGAAGTGGGTTGCGCTGTGGTGACTGGTGGATGGGGAATGCTTGCGGAAGGAGAAGAAGATGAAGGGACAGTGTCTGATGCAAGTGAAGCTGAGGCGTCTGGTGGTGGAAGAAGAAAAGGAACAGAGGGAAAAGGCGATGGAAATGGGGTTAGGTTTCGAGGGGTGGGAGGATTTTGCGTGGGTTGAAGGGTAACTGGTTGTACGGAGAAGGTGGAGGTGTGTAATGGGGCGATGTTGAGTACCTCGGTGGTGTTCGCAACAGAGGAGGATGGATTGGCGGCGAGCGGAGCTTCCAGGCTTCCGATGGGCTGTTCCCCATCTATGACTTCTGGTTCATCTTCCTCCATTTGGTCAATGTTTTGTGGATTTTCCTCATTCGAGGAGATAATAACATCCCTGTGTGGTCCTTCCACCTCTGGCGATGATGGGGGTGCATCATCAGCGTAGCCACCAACTGAAAGGTTTTGGGAATCCGACATTGCAAGGGTTCGGTGAAGCTCAGGGAGAAAAAACAAGGGTTTAGGGCTTTGGCAAGAATGACGAAGATGAAGGAAATGAGAAAGAGAAAGAGAAACCGCATCCCTATTTTATAACTAACGCAAGGTAGTGCGCTCTTTGGTTCTGGTGCCCTTTCGCATCCACGTAGGTCGGTTATCATGATTATCATGGGGGGATGTGAGCGGTTGCCTTGGTTAGTGTGCAAAGACAGGGATTAGTGCGGTTCATTAAATGAAAACATGATTATGGCTGCGCCTCCAATTCGAGAGAGATGCAGATGGATTGGGATATGCAATGGGATTTCCTTCTAAGGCTCTCCGCAACAAAAACTACTAATGCAATGATTCTATCGAAATGTTAATTGATGCGAGTTAATCATGCGATGTGATCTAGACTACCAAAATATTAACGCAATAAAATAAACATTCGCGAAGAAACAAATAATTACAACTTCTAACCTGTTGTGCTTCTACCTTACGCTAGGTCCTGCCGCAATCAGAGAGCACTCTTGTTCTGGACCTATTTTGTCTTGTTGCTTTAAGGCAGATTTTTCAGAAGAATAATCTCAACCACCTCGTCCAAAGTCCCTTCAATGTACGATTTTACTCTTTGCCTGTTGACTTTGAAAATTCTCTTTCCATCAGTAGAATGTAGGTCCACGGCCCCATGTGGATATATTTTATGGATAGTAAATGGGCCCGACCATCTGGATTTTAGTTTTCCTGGAAAGAGACGTAAGCGAGAATTGAATAATAACACTTTCATACCTGCTCGGAGATCCTTCTGTTTTTCTTTATTGATCTTGGCATTTTCATATGCACATCTTCTGAATTCTTCCAATTTGGATAGTTGACGCAATCTTTCTTGTCTTGCCACCTCTAGATCAAAATTTAGACGTTTCATTGCCCGATGCGCCTTGTGCTCCAATTCTAAGGGTAAATGACAAGCCTTGCCAAACACCAACGCATATGGAGATGTTCCTATGGGTGTTTTAAAAGCTGTGCGGTATGCCCATAGCGCATCATCTAGATGTTGTGCCCAGTCTTTTCTGCTTGTGCTGACAACTTTCTCGAGAATTTTCTTTATCTCTCTATTTGATACTTCGGCCTGCCCATTACTCTGCGGATGATAAGCTGTTGCGATATGATGTTTAACATTGTATTTCTGCAACAACTTATTCATGACCTTATTTATGAAATGGGTCCCTTCATCGCTAATCAGCCTTCATGGCACACCAAACCTTGTAAAAATACTCTTTTTGAGAAATTTTGCCACGGTCGCCGCATCATTCTTAACACACGCAATTGCCTCCACCCATTTTGTGACGTAGTCAACTGCGAGGAGGATATATTGGTATCCTTGCAACGATGGGAAGGGTCCCATGAAATCAATGCCCCAGACATCAAACGGCTCAAGTTCTATTATGTAATTTTGTGGCATCTCGTTCCTTGCGCTGATATTGCCAGTGCGTTGGCACTTGTCGCAACTATCCACATACTTCTTTGCATCTTGGAACAAGGTGGGCCACCAATAACCACTCTGTAAAACTTTAGCTGCGGTGCGCTGGCCTCCAAAGTGTCCCCCAAATGGGGCTTTATGACAGGCTCCCAAAATTTTCAACGCATCTCTATATCCAACGCATCTCCTGATGATCTGGTCAGGTCCCCTACGATAGAGATAAGGGTCATCCCATAAATAAAATTTTAATTCATGAAAGAATTTCTTACGGTGTTGCGCTGAGTATTCCTCAGGTAAGACTCCTGCGGCGAAGTAGTTTGCAATGTCTGCAAACCAAGGCTCTTCATCTTCAATCATCAAAAGCTTTTCATCAGGAAACTCTTCTGCAATAGGGATTCTTGGCGCGTCCACCTTCTTAGGATTCTCCAACCGTGACAAATGATCTGCGACCAAATTCTCATTCCCCTTTTTGTCCTTGATCTCTAGGTCAAATTCCTGGAGCAATAGGATCCATCTGATCAACCTAGGTTTCGCATCTTTTTTTATGATGATATATTTTATCGCCGCATGATCTGTGTAGACAATGACTTTGGAGCCAATTAAATAAGCACAAAATTTGTCAAATGCATATACAACCGCTAATAATTCTTTCTCGGTTGTCGTGTAATTTGTTTGTGCTTCATTCAATGTTCTGCTGGCATAATAAATGGGATGCAGAATCTTGTCCTTTTTCTGTGCCAGCACTGCTCTAACTGCCACGTCACTAGCATCGCACATCAAGACAAAAGGCTCCTTGCAATCGGGAGTTGCAAGAATGGGTGCACTCACTAGCGCAAGCTTCAAATCCTTGAATGCCTTGACGAATTCCTCTGAAAATTCAAATTTTCTATTTGCTTCCAGCAATGCGCATAGTGGCTTTGTAATATGCGAGAAGTTCCTGATGAATCTGCGATAGAATCCCGTGTGTCCCAAGAAGCTTCGAATTCCCTTAACAGAAGTTGGTGGTGGCAATTTCTCAATGACATCAATTTTCGCCTTATCGACTTCAATTTCTGCGCTTGATATGCAGTGGCCTAGGACAATGCCTTCTTCTACCATGAAATGGCATTTTTCCCAATTTAGTACTAGGTGGGTCTCTTCGCATCTTTTTAACACTTGCTCTAGCTGCGTTAGAGAGTCTGCAAAGGTCTTCCCATAAACTGAGAAGTCGTCCATAAAAACTTCCACGGATTTTTCTAGTAGATCTGAGAAGATGACCATCATACATCTTTGAAATGTTCCAGGCGCATTACACAATCCAAAAGGCATCCTTCTGAATGCAAAGGTGCCATATGGGCATGTGAATGTAGTCTTTTCTTGGTCTTCTGGCGCAATGGTAATTTGATTGTATCCAGAGTATCCATCAAGAAAACAATAATATGCTTGTCCCGCAAGACGATCCAACATCTGATCAATGAATGGAAGAGGGAAATGATCATTCTTAGTGATTGCGTTCAATTTGCGGTAGTCCATGCATATGCGCCATCCTGTAATGGTGCGAGATGGAATCAACTCATTGTTTGCGTTAGCTACCACTGTCATACCACCTTTCTTGGGCACGCATTGGATTGGGCTCACCCATCTGCTGTCTGCGATGGGATATATCACACCTGCGTCGAGCCACTTAATAATTTCTTTTTGCACGACTTCCATCATCGCAGGATTTAGCCTTTTTTGTCGTTCAACAAATTCATTGGATTCATCTAGCAGTCGGATTTTATGCATGCAGTATGAGGGGCTAATTCCCTTAATATCTGCTAGACTCCACCCAATGGCCTTTTTATGCCTTGCGAGGACTTGCATCAACAGGTGCTCTTGTGATGCATTGAGCTTTGATGAGATGATAACTAGGAGTGATTCTGTTTCTCCTAAGAACCTATACTTCAAATGCGTTGGCAATGGCTTGAGTTCTAGCGCAGGGGGTTGCGCTATAGAAGGCAAGGTGAGGATTCTTCCTTTCAGATCCAGCATATGGATAACTTCTTCATGTTGCGCTAGGGTGCAATTTTCTTCCACCTGTTCTTCCTTGTTTTCTTCTTTCATGGGGC
Source organism: Luffa aegyptiaca (assembly GCA_017139565.1). NCBI lineage: Eukaryota > Viridiplantae > Streptophyta > Magnoliopsida > Cucurbitales > Cucurbitaceae > Luffa > Luffa aegyptiaca. Next base: position 18,947,789 of record CM029399.1, read on the forward strand.
TGAACGCATTTGATTGTAGCATTTCCTACGGAGAGCATACGTCAATGCGAGCTACCATGTCGCATTCTTTGTTGTCATCAGGATATTTTAATGAGGAGAGAATATTAAAAACCACTTTCTGATCGTTCATACGCATTGTCAGTTCTCCTTTTTGTACGTCAATCAGTGTTTGGCCGGTGGCAAGGAATGGTCTTCCCAAAATAATGAGAATTTCTCTGTCAGCTTCATAATCTAGAATGATAAAATCTGCAGGAAAAATAAACTTGTCAACTTTGACCACAATGTCTTCAATTTTTCCTTCTGGGTGGACCACAGATCTGTCTGCTAATTGGAGCGTAACGGTTGTTGGTCTTGCTTCTCCGATCCCTAGGCGCTTGTAAACAGATAATGGCATCAAATTTATGCTTGCGCCTAGGTCACATAATGCCTTGCCCACATCGATTCCTCCTGTTGAACAAGGAATTGTGAAGCTTCCAGGGTCTTTCAATTTTGGGGGAAGCTTGTTGGCAAGTATTGCGCTGCACTCACTTGTCAACGCAACAGTTTCAAACTCTTTCCACGGTCGTTTATTCATCAGAATGTCTTTCAAGAATTTGGCATAACTTGGCATCTTTTCTAATGCCTCTACAAGTGGGACGTTGATATGCAGCTCTCGCAAGACATTCAAAAACTTCTTAAATTGAGCCTCATCATTCTTCTTTCGCAATCTTTGAGGAAAAGGGATTGCGGGCTTATATGCGTCAGACTCCTTTTCTGCGTGAACCTCCTTCTTTTTGGATTCTTCATCCTTAGCTACTTTTTCTTCTTGCGTCTGGTTATGATCTTCTGCGGCTGCATTTTTAGGCAAATTGTCCTGTATTGGCGCAGTGTCATTTACCTGCAATTGCTTTCCACTACGAAGAGTCACCGCATGGTAGTGCTCCTTCCCCTTTGGATCCTCCGTATTACTGGGCAATGTTCCGGCAGGTCTATTCTTTAACTCTGACGCAAGTTGTCCAACTTGTATTTCCAGACTGCGTAGAGATGCGGCCTGGCTCTGAACCACTGCGTCATTCTTCGTCATATACTCCTTTTGACTCTCCATAAATTCCTTCATCATATTTTCCAACGCATTCGAGGATGATGCTCTTTGGTTTCCTCCGTCTGTGTTGCGCTGAAAATGTCCCTGCGAGGATTGATCATTGTTAGAGTTAAATAATCTGGGCGCAGGGTTTGCATTACCTTGTTGTGGCTGCTTATTTGCGCCACTATTCCATGAAAAGTTTGGGTGATTTCTCCATCATGGATTATAAGTGTTTGAAAATGGGTTGTTGCGTACGGCTCCTTGCGGTCCAACATAGAAGACTGACTCTGGGTTTGAAGGACATTGGTCATGCGTGTGACCTTCACCGCAAATCTCGCACCCAACTGCGTTGAGTTGTGCGATTAAAGGTGTTGTGCTAGCCGTGAGTGCATCCATTTTTGTGGTTAACGCATCTATCTTTGCGTTCACCGAAGTTATGGGATCCACTTCAAAACTTCCTGTGCTGGTTTTAATCGGTCTCCTTCTTCTATCTTTCGCAGTGCCCCACTCGTAGTTGTTGCGTGCAATACGATCAAGGATTGCATGGGCTTCGTCATACGTTTTTCTGAGTAGTGCACCATTTGCGGATGAGTCTACCAAAACTTGCGAGTTCTTGTTAAGACCTACATAGAAGGTCTCTAATTTAATGCATAATGGTAGTCCATGGTGCGGGCATCTCTGCAACAAGCTCTTGAAACGTTCCCATGCTTCGCTCAATGTTTCGTCTTCCATTTGTGTGAAAGTCATTATTTCCTTCCGCAATCTGGAGTTTGCGGTGGGTGGAAAGTATTTTTCTAGAAACTTTTCAGCCAAATCATTCCATGTTGCGATGGAATTTGCTGGCTGCTGATTAAGCCACACTTTCGCCGCATCTCTTAATGAGTAAGGAAATAGGATAACTTGCAATTGCTCATGTGTTACACCTGGGATAATAAATTTATTGCAAATATCCAGAAATGACTTTAAGTGGGAGTGAGGATCTTCTGCTGGACTTCTCCCAAACTGTCCTGCAGCTGTCAGCATTTGAAACATAACTGGTTTTAATTCAAACCGTTCTGTTTCAAGAGTGGGCTGAACTATCCCTGGATTAAAATTACAATTTGCAGGGGCTGCATAGTCTCTAATCCCTCTGACCCTATCATCAGCCATCTGAATAGGATTTAATGGTATGTTTGGTTGTGTTGCCATTTCTCCTGATTGCCTTCGGGTTCTTCAATTTCTTCTTCTTCTATGATATGTTCTATCAATTTCAGGATCAACTTCGAAATCGATTCGTCGAGCGGCACGCATACAACCTCTGCCTACCTGGAGAAAAAGTACTCGACAGGGAACACAGTAAATAATATCAACGGAGTGTCAGATCAGAAAAATCAATAAAAATTTTCGTTGCCCCTACCCGGCAGCGGCGCCAAAAACTTGATTGGTTGTTAGTTGTCTTAGTATAATCAGAAATATTGTCGTAGATAATAATCAATCCAAGCATAAATTGACTTTAATCAAGTAATACCTGGTGAGTCCAGGGTCGATTCCTCAGGGAAGGGATATTCACAAAATCTTTTAACAATATTTACTGATCTAAACTCAAGAACGTATGATATTATTTAAAAGAATAAACAAAAGATTTGATATATTTGAAGAGTGACTGTTTGCATAAAAACAACACACGCGATGAGAATGAAAGGAAAATTTATAAGGAGAATAATCAAGGCTGTTGCGGTTGCAACCTCATGCGTTTATAATAACCTTGTAGTGCATACTTTGGTTAATTGATCCATTAATGCCTAAGTGAGAAAATATCATAAGTTTCCCTTCCGGTACTCCTTTGCGTCTGGCATAAACTATCAAGAAGTTATTTGGCTAGTTCATGCTTTAGGCATAGTTCTCTAAAACTTACAAGGGACTGCGTTAGTCACAACACAGTCTATGCTCATGCGTGCACTATCTTTTTGCGGTAGTGTTTTAACGCTACCAAGACTACATGACATGCGCTAACTTGCTCTACTTAGAGATGTCTGCATGCGTTACCTGTCAGGGATTTAGCATGCTGCTACTGCATCCGGCTGGCCAAGCAAGAGTTAGTAATGAAAATAGTATCGCAACTAAATAGAAAGCAATTAGTGTTTCATTTAACTCCAAATATGTGCTTACAAAATATACTTATCACCGCATGAGGTGCTTGCGCTAAGCCTTGAAGAAGAATTTAGCTCATGCGAGCAAAACTATACATTCTAGAAGAAAACATTACAAACATAAGTTTGCTCCTAATCACAGCTCTCTCTGTGATTCCTCTGCTGATCTTCCTTTTTCTCCCTCTTGAGCAGAAAAATGAATCAAGAATAATTTTGATATTTGATTTTTGGCTTCTATTTATAGGTGAGGGAAGATGACTTCTCCAAGTAATTAGCAACTTGCGTTAATCATCATTAGGCAACTTGCTTTAGCTTTTTCTCCCCTTTTTCCGCCCACTTGCGTTGGTTGTGTCAGTGCTTGTCCTTTCATTATCTTATCTGTTTCTTAATCATCTTGAGATGTGTGCCTGTGCTAAGAAGACACTTGAAAAACAACCGAATTAGTTGCGTTAGCGCCCTATATTTTATAATTTCACACCGCATACATGAATACATCTCACCGCATAAAGTTATCACATTTTTCCCTCTTTATGCGCTGAAGAAACACATCTTTGTTTCTTTTGGCTTTGTTTTAGTCTAAGTTTAGAGGACAAATAACTTGCTTTTTGCAAGTTATCAAAAGTTATTCTTTTGCATCTTATTCCATCATGCGTAGCTAAATCCCATTAAGGGGTTCAATATAGTGAGTTCTCTTATGGTCAAAATAGCTTGAAATTGTTTATTTGCTTAAGTTCTATTCATTGCATGTCACTCTTTATTGAATATCATTCTGAATCTTACTGAGTTTAAATTGATCACTTAGACTTAGCATGCTATGTGAGTTTGATCTCGAAAGGGACGTGAAGGAGTGTACGACACTCTAGCTGAAGCGATTTGGATCGATTGCACTTCAATTTCGTTAATTTTGCAAAAGAAAAACATGCTGAAAATGCTTGAAAAACAGAGCTTACGGAAACTTATCTTTTGGAGCTTGATTCAACCGATTCTTTGGACGATTCTCAGCACGATCGAGGCGTGGACGACCACCGAGATCTTCCCCGCTATTCTCCGGCCTTAGAACGAGCTTGTGGGAGCTGTACGTGATGAATTTGGGAGAGGAAGATTGAGAGAAAAATGGGTTTTTGAGCCTTTTGCTTCCACGGTTTTTCAGAGAGAAATTTCCAGCAAAAATGAACTCATATCTCATGCTCATTTTCTTCTCAGCTTATGTATATATATGAAGCAAACATGGAACATTCTTTGAAGAGAAGAAGACAACAAAATGAATTGGAATCCACTTGATGGAATAGGTGGCTTCATGAAAAAGAATGCATGAAGTATGTCATACTTCACCACCTCTTGAATTTTTACCAAAATTTGAAATTCAAAATTAATTCACTTAATTAATTCTTAATGAATTTCACAAATACATTTTAGATAAGAAATCTTATATTAAAATTAATTCATATAATTAATTTTATATACAATGTATTTCAAATAACTAAACATTTTAATTAGGTTTAATTTAATATCAAATATTAAACTAAAGTATTCCATCAATTCCAACTCATCTCAAAACCCAATAATCTCAAACGTGAAACCCTATTCACGTGTGATATATTTAAATAATAATAACTCTCTCAATAATGGTTTATTATACAATTAAACCGTCGAGTTAAATTATATCGTATATAATTAACAATATCTCCCTTAATCGAATTTGAACGTGTTTCAAATTCTTTCATCACTCTGTTCTAAGGTTAGATCCGTTTAAGCTAGCAGGGAGACCTAATGGACCTACAGATCATGGGCTCCAACGATTCGAGATTAACTGGTTGAACTCTTTTAACCCAGTTAACCAACATTCGTTAACTAACGGGACACTCTACTATAGCCCGTAGCTGAACTCCCCTCACTGTAGATATATTTCTGTCCACCCGATATAATCGTGATCAGTAAGTCAATCCTTCACAGGTTGTTCGTAACTATAGTCAGGTCAAAAGTCCGTTTTACCCCTATAACACTTCTTGTTCCTTAAGCCTCCACTGAGTCCCTAATGAACAATTGGTTTGTGGTCCGACCACTAAACCTAAAAAATCTCGGGCCAATGAGAGGGTGGCGCGCCTTTGTTCACGTCTTGGAGTCAGGACTTAATGGAACAACCTCTCTACTATCCCTAAAGTCGGGTAGGAGTGAATTCCATCTTGCAGGACTATGTCCCCAGCTATCTACCCGGTCTTATCCCTAAAGTGGTAGGCTTATTGAGCGGCACTGATGGGTCACTCTCACCCATGCAAATCAAAGGATAATCCCGAATAAACAGGAGTTCATAGTTAGCTCAGAATTAAGATCGAGTTACCTAGGTCATCGCTTGAATATGTCAGTTTCACAGCAAACGACGTTATAAAATTAAAGTGACTAATTTCGCGGTCCGGTCTTATGCAAACTTCTTTTGCATAGGACGCCCCCACTTGCATGTCTCTACATGAACGATTTAGGATCATTTCGTTTGTACTTAAACAAAGTGGACCGCGTCACATAGTTTTTCCTAGGATAAGGTACCCAGTCTTATCCCTATACTATAGACTATTTAGGCTATGTACTTGAACTTGATCCAATTTTATGTCACTACACTACATAAAGTTCAAGTGTTCATATCATAGCCAAGGATTCTAGTTTATTGGATTTGGGTTAATTAATACATAATTAAAACAACTATTCGACAACCAGAAATTGAATAACCTCGATAACGCTTTATCGATTATATTTAACATTTACTATCCATGAGTTTTAGGACATAAAACCCAACATGACGAACAATACCGGTTTTCATAAAGGTGATATAGGAGAAATGGCTCGAAAGAGTGTATTTAGTGTTATAGGGCAAGGCTGCCTAAGACACCCTATAACAACTATAGGGTTATAGATTGCATGCATGAACTATCTATGTCGGAGTCAAGTCACAGAAATGTGCATAACGGTACTCGCTTAGCCTTCTAACGGTTCTTGGGAGCAAGGCCAAATAGAAGTTAAATCTGACCCAATGCATGAATAGACTTAGGCTTAATAAGCAATGATTAGAGTTATTTTACCTTAGGGTTGAAACTATATTGAGCACCTCGCTTATTTATCATTGTTTTCTTTACTTGTTTATTTTGTTTATTTTCCAAAAATCATCATCAACTATTTCTTTGGTTACCTTATCTAAGCAATCTTTGAACAGTTTCTTCTTCAAATCTATGTTTCCAATTTAGTCCTCTTGGGATTGATACCCTTGGAATACTTCTAAGGTTTTTTTTTTTTTTTTTTTTTTTTTTTTTTTTTTTTTTTTTTCTTTAATTACTGCATGCGATAGTGTATACTTGCACTAGGTTGGCTGAATTTATCTTAAATTATATCTACCATCTTTTCCTACATCCATCATTCAGTACCGACACGCACCAGTACGCCGACTTAATAAGCCTATCATTTTGGGGACAAGACCGAGTGGGGAGCTGGGAACATAATCACACAAGATGGAATTCACTCCTTCCCGACTTTGAGGAAGTAGATGAGTGTTCCCTTAAGTGGTGTCTCTAGGTCTTGAACAAAGGGCCCTACCCTCTCACCGGCTCGAGAGGGATTTTTATTTGCTGGTTGGACCACAACCAGGTTGTTCATTAAAGGAGCACTGGTACTTAAGGAGGTAGAGGTAACCCAGGGGTAAAACGGTAATTTGACCCAACTGGAGTTACGAACACTCGTGAAGGGCAAACTTATTGTTACTGGTCTATATTCTTGGACACAGGACTATGTCTGCAGCGAGAAGAGTGCAACTGTGGGTCTTTAGTGGAGTGAACCCACAGTTAACGAAAATTGATTAATTGGTTAATGAGTTTAGCCAATTAATCTCATATTGTTGGAGTTTCTGATCTGCAGGTCCATTAGGTCCCACTGGTAGCTCGTAAAGAGACTTGAGGCAATTAAGTATTAATTGTAAACTGAAAGTGTTCAATTTATTTAGGGGAATCATATAATGTATGATGATACATTATAATATAAAGTTTATGAAACTTTATAATATAATTTTGAATTAATTTCAAAATTATTTTTGAGAGAAATAAATATTTGAAAGAGTTCAAATAATTAATATGAATTAGATTCATATTAATAATTTAATAAAATCCCTAAAATTAAATATATGATATTTAATTCGGTAAATAATTAATTTTGGAATTAATTAATTATTTATTAAAATAAGATATGAATGAGATAATAGATTTGATTAAATCTTATTCATGGCCTTTTCCTATAAATAGGACCCATGGGGTGGGATGAAAGTCATTCATTCTCCAGCTCTCAGAGAATTTCCCTGAAGGCTTCCTAGACTCCCACTAGTCTCTTGCCTCAAGAAGTCTCAGAGATATATGTTGACCTTAGTTTTGAATTTTTTTTAGAATTTTTTTGTGTCATTAAAATTAGGGATCTCGAATAAAGGTTTTACTTTGAGGTTTTTACTTAAATTTGTGTTTATGTTATAAAATGTTTTTATTTAGAAAGGCCTCCAAAGCATGCATGTAGTAACGGTCCCGAATAGACTCTTATAAGGAGTCGGGGCATTACATTAAGTCCCACTAATCCTCTAATGAACAATTGGTTTGTGGTTAAACCAACAAACCGAGACCCTCTCGGGCCAGTGAGAGGGCGGGATCCCTTTTGTTCAAGCCTCGAAGTCAACACTTAAGAGAACAACCTCTCTACTATCCCTAATTCGGGTAGGAGTGAATTTCGTCTTGCAGAACTATGTCCCCAGCTATCTACTCGGTCTCATCCCCAAAATGGTAGGCTTATTGAGTCGGCGAACTTGAGCCACTCTCACCCATGCAAATCAAAGGACAATCTCGAATAAAAAGAAGTTCATATAGTTAGCTTAGGATTAAGATCAAGTTACCTAGGTCATCGCATGAAATAGTCAGTTTCATCAGTAAATGATGTTAAAAAGTGAAAGTGACTTATCTCGCGGTCCAGTCTTATGCAAACTCATTGCATAGGACACCCCCACTCACATGTCACCTGATAACGCTCATTTATGTGTGTTATTTAGCTTTAAAAACTTAGGTTATTGCTAGAAAAGCAAGGACTTTATGCTTAAAATCATATCTTTTAGAGTCAAATTAGCAAAAGTCTTAGAATCATGTTGGAAATCTTAGAGATATAGAATTTATGCTTAAAATGTCTAAAAAGAGATTACTTTTGCAAGACTTTATCCAAGTTAAATGTTTTTGTGCAGAGTACTTTGCATTAGAAATGTGCCCACAATTGGAGAGAAAGAGTTAGCGGAGCAAAAGAGTCAAAATTGAAGATTTGCGCTCACATTTGATCCTGAAGATGTGGAAATTACGTTTGAAATGCGGCCGCAAACTTATAAGGAAAGTAGCCCCAGCTGAAGACAGAAGTGTCAAGGCACTACACAGGAAGATTTGCGCCCGACTTTGCAGCTGCAACTAGGCTTTTCGACAGAATTCCGAGATTCGCGGGATCTTCATAAAATCATATGAAAATCCCAAATCTCGTATCAAATCTCCAAGGATCATGGATTTTTACCTTCAAGGGTCCTCTCACACTGATCTCGGTAGCTAACCCTACCTTCCAAGATCTATAAAAGGTGACCAAGGTGCAAGAAAGGGAGCTCGAAATTTCGTCCTTAGGATAGTTCTTCAGTGTTTCTTTCTTCTCATCTTCTAACCACTCCAAGTTCTGGACTTCCAGCCTCTTTCAGCTCTTCCATTCGAAAGAAGAAGAAGAAAATGGCTTGTCTACCCATGAAAAAGGTTAAGAGCAAGCTAGATAGAATGAGGAAAGATCCTTTAGTTGAGTCTTGAGTTTTACTTTCTGTTTAGTTTATTTTGTTAGTTGTTGTATTTTTTTGTTTCTGTTTACTTTTCAGCTGTAAGTTCTTACTTTATGTACTCTTTTTTATTATTAATATGAATTCAAGTTATTCTTTTACTTTGTGTAATTTGTACCTTATGTCTTCCATTTTAATTTCTTCAATGAGCTAAGCTTCTTCTCGAGGGTTCAAATATGTGGATATCTTGAGTAGAAGAAAGCCCCACAGATGCAAAGGCAACCTTGCTTCCTCTTAGCATTGTTTATCTTTGTTGAAAGTTTAAGTTTCATTGTTAGCTTAAACTGATCACTTAAGTTAGCATAGTTTGTGTTCAGCTGGTGGCCGAAAGTTTTGAGTTGTATGCGCGGGTTCGCAAAAGCAATAGTGGAAAAGATCCTAGATATTGGACTTTGATTTATTATTGCATCCTAGAAATAGGACTGGAACCACTAGAGTTTTGGGAGTCGTGTGTAATAATTATCTAAGTTTTAGCTAGCCTTGGAAATAGATGTCTAGTTGGCGTAGTCTTCTAAAGGCACCTACAACGAAGCTGAATAGGAGTAGGACTTAACTCACAATCTAGTTGTCAGGGTATTTACAGGCGCAAACTAGAGCAATCTGTCTGCACCATGTCTATGTGGGCACTATAGATAGTATTCTCCAGTCGTGTGCAGTACCTGAGTGAGTTGCTAGCACAAAGGTGGGCGAATTTGAATGCTTTTTGTTGATGTTTATTGGAATTCTCGCTTATCTCGTATATCTTTAATCGCTTTCATTTCTTGACTTTATTTTATCTTTTGTCTTCAAATCACAAAACCCCCAAGCAAATTATTTCTTTGGTTACCATCCCCGGTTGCAAATTTAGAGGAGGTTCTTGTTTTATAGAATTTAGTGTTTTTCAACTAGTCACCATCTCCCTTGGGTACGATATTCGGAGTACTGTCCATTTTATTACTTGATAGTGTATGCTTGCACTCGAGCAGGGTGTTGCGCTTGCAACACACACACGTCATCACCACATGAACGATTTAGGATCAAATCGTTTGTACTAAATAACAAGTGAGTCACGTCCATAGTGTCCCTAGGATAAGGTACTCAACCTTATCCCAGTATTATAAACCGTTTAGGCCATTTGTAGCAACCACGAAAAAAAAGGAAGAGTTGGCTTTGTACCCAGTCAAAGAGGGAGGAAATAGGGGGGACTTTTCAATTTTCCCCCCCCAAACTGTCGGTCAAAGCATTTAAAAAAAAGATTTTTTTTCCTTTTCTCTCTCTTTCCTCGATATCTCTCCCTCTCTTGTCCCCCACCTCTCCCGCTTTCTCTCTCTATCGGTCTGCAACGTTACAGTCGCCGCCGCCGCCCTCCTCCGTCACCTCTCGCCGCACGCCACCGTTGACAACCACCCACGTCGCCGCTCTGGTATGACTTCTTTCTCTCTCTCTCTCTCTCGTCTCCCAACCCTCACTCTCTCTCTCTCGTCTACAGCGCCATCGTCGCCTCACTCCGATCAACAAGCCTACGTCACCGCCGTCGCTCCGATCCGCTTAGATCTATCACGCCGCCACTCCCGTTGTCGATCTCCCGTGCCGCCTAGAGTCGTCGAGCTCCCCGTTGCCAGAGGTCGAACCCAGCCCAGCCGTGGAGTCGCCGCCAGCTCCTTTCTTCGCATCGTTGTCCCTCTGGCCAGAACCGTTGCACACTGCCATCGATTGGGGACTCGAGTTTTCCCCTCTAGTCTGGCGAGACTCCAGTAGTGGGTGAGTTTTAGTGTTGCTTTGTGTGTTTTTATGATGATTTTTTTGGTTTTGGGTAAGTCTAACTCTCGAGTCTTGGCTGCGTTTCAAATACCCACTCTGTTTTGATGTTAGATATGCGAGATTATGGTGATTTGGTGGACTGTCCAGCAAGGTTTCAAGTTTTTCAAGCGAGTTTCAATGGGTTTGAGTTATTCAACTAAGATCTAGAGCAACTTTGGGTATAAATCACTTAGCTGTTGGCCAAGGTCTTTGTTAGGATAAAAGAAGGTGATTATTTGGTTAAAAACGACTTAAAAAGGTAAGTGATTCCCCTATCATCATGTTGGAAATTTATTGTTGACTGTAAAGATTGTCGTTTGTCATGATAATTGCAAAATCATTGGGTGCTAATCTGTTTTGATGGTGGAGCTTTAATTGGAATGTTATGATGTGAAATTTACTTGGTTATATTCTTGTATGTTGAGTAATGAACATGCAAATTAGGACTTTGATATTTCGTTATGATAACGTTATTGGAATGAAATGAAAATATGTTGTGTGGCATTATCATAAAGTTAGACAAGAGACCTCACGTGCATATGTATGACTCACAATGACGTGCAATCTTAAAAGTTTTGCCATTGAAAAGCTTGGTGGAATGACCAAGAGTTTTATTGAAACTTGGCAATATGGTCAAGATGTGTTTTTCTTTTTATAATCTTCCTAAAACTTGGTGATATGGTCAAGGAAACAATTTTAGTATTTACTTTCAAAACTTGGCGATATGGTCATGACGATAGGTGGTGATATGGTCACAGTAAAGTTTTAGTGGCGATAAGGTCACATAATAGTTTTCGTGGCGATAGGGTCACTTTTGGCGTTATGGCCAAGGAATAAAGTTATTATAAAGCAAAATTAGGTCCCGTCATAAATGTTTGTGCTTGCATAACCAACCCTGGTAGAGAGGTTACTTACTGAGTATTTTTAATACTCATTCTTTGTTTATTTTAATTTCTTTTTATGCAAGGACGAGAACGTGTTAGACGGCTGATCAAGAGCACTTGCTGGGCGTGCCATGGTGTACGGTGTCAACATATTTTACTTCCGCATATTAGTTTTCGTTATTTGAATTTTCTATGTTAATATCCAAAGACTTATTTATGTTGTTTCATTTTGAGGCGTCCAAATATTTTTATGTTTTACAAAGTTTTCTTGGGATCCCAAATAAATGTCTTACTAAAATTATTTACCTATTATATGCATTCCAGACTTCAAGGAAAAATTTAACTTCATAGTTCTTTGAGTCATTCATGCATGTAGTAACGTCCCTAGTTAGTCTTTTTGTTTTAAAAAGTCGGGACGTTACACCATTACTTGAACTTGATCCACTTTTATGTCACTACATAAAGTTCAAGTATTCATAACATAGCCCGAGATTCTTAGTTTATTGGATTTGTGGTTAATTTGGCAAGACTAATACATATATAATCAATAACACTTTATTGAAATGAAATAACTCTTTATTAACAAACAGTCAAGTGTTATATTTGATAACAATCACATATACTGTCCAACAATTGCTGCCACTTCAACAACACCTGTCATCCATCAAGAAAGGAAACAGATTACTAAGAAAGTAATTCCAGCAATTTCGGCCATTACCAAATATGGAGCTTGACCACTCTCTTCCATAAATTAGGTGCAAATGGTCCATCAATTCCAGTAATCTTGGTTATTATCTCCCAGCTTTCAAGCACCCTACTGCCTTATTTTGAATCCTAGTGTAAATGCCTGTAATCTTCTCCCTATTAGTTTTTATTTTGTATTTATGTGAGTTTATTTTATTGTTTATTTTCCTTATTGATTCTTTGGTGAAGTCTCACCTTCGTGTAGTTAAATCGAGGATGAATCCCTCTAAGTTGTATCTATGAAAATTGATTCAAACTTGTGTAAGTGATTTAATACCAAGGATTCATCCATTTTTTTCATGGTATCAGAGCTTACATGAGGGTGAGAACACATCATTTTTTACAGATCTGAAGGCCTTTCTTTCTTTGTTTTTTTGTTAGATTTGTTTTACAGAAGCAATGGCAAGAGCAGAAACACAACTCACGATCCAATCGTTTCATCAATGTTCAAGTTTAATATCACTAAAGTTGAGTCCCACAAACTACTTGTTATGGAAGTCACAGGTGATTCCCTTGGTGAGGAGTCTCTGCATTGAACATCATTTGCAGGATAATAAGGCGCCAAATAAAGATCTCACAAACAAAGAAGGTGAATCCACTCCCAATCCACACTACGTCACTTGGCTCAACAATGATGGCCTCTTAACCTCTTGGTTATTAGGAATCATTTCAGAGGAAGTGCTTGCAATTATCGATGGAATGGACAATGCACATCAAGCCTGGACCTCCTTGGAGGATATTCTCCTGTCAATTACAAAGGAAAATGAGGTGCACTGATAAGTCCAATTTATTATACACTTAGAATCTCCCAATTTCCTTATCTTAGTTGAATTCCTTGCGAAAAATGCTTTAAAATGAGTATAATATGCCTATAGGTCCTCGCCAGAGCTTTGGAAGCAATTCGGCGCTTAAACGAGCGAAACCGGAGCGTAAAATGACTATTCTGCCGCTGGAGCCGCCACTGCGTCGAGACGCTACCATCAGAGCGTTGGGACGCTGCGCAAATTAGGAAAGGACCCTGGAGTTCGCACGCGAGGCGAGAGTGTCGAGACGTTGTTGCCTTAGCGTCGCGACGCTAGGGCAACCCGAGACTTTTTCCTATTTTGCAGGGGGCAGCGTCACGACGCTGTTGCCCTAGCGTCACGACGCTACGACTGGGTATAAAGAATATTTTGCAGATTTTTGCGTTTCTTCTTAGTTTTTTTCCCCTTAGACTCGATTTCTCCCTCTTTTTCCTTGTACTATTCTGAATTCCCTTGTAATTTTAGTGAGTTTTATTATATTTTGGGATGGTTAATCGAGCCGAGGAGCTTAGTTGGAGCGTTTCAATGACCGGCTAAGTTTACGTCGTTGCAATTGGGGACTTCTAATGTAAGTTTGGCACACTCTTGAGACCTTGTTTATGATTTTTGATGAATTATTGTTGGTTATGTCTTGAATTCCCATCCTTAAATTACAATTAATGCTTTGATAGAATAGTTTGACAAACTATTTGCTTGATTTAAAGTAATTGCTTTACTAAATTGGTTAGTGATAGATGTATTGTGTGGTTGTGTTGAAAATAGTGTTATCTCGATTAATATAATTGCATGGTATATTTAGGAATTTGAGCTTAGAATGGTATGAATTTAGGTTGTTCCTAGTTCATGCAAATTTACTCAACGATCCAATTCTCTTAATGCGGTTAGGTTCATGTTTATGAATACTAATTAGATTCTAACTTTGATGTACTTGTCAAGTTGGAAAAAAATATAGATCATAATCATTGGTTCCAATGAATGTTGAGTAATCAATTATAATTTTTTAATTTTGAGTGTCAATGATTGAGTTGCCAAACCGAAGTTAGAATAACCAATTGCGAGGTACCGAGGTGAGATTAGCTAGCTTATCTTTACTTTTCCGCGCTATTTTATTTTATTGCAAATTTTACGTTCTAATCAACCCATCTTTCAAACCCCCCTTTCGGTTACTAATTGAGAAATCTAATTAAATTAATTAATTACGCTGCTCCCTGTGATCGACCCCGGCCACTACTGCTACAAGTTAGCTTTAGAGGTTGAGGATTATATATTTGATAAGAGACCTCGACAATCTCTTTCATTATGCATATCAACGAAACATTACATTGTTTAAAGAAGGGCAACCTATCGCTAGATGAATACATCAAGCGATTCAAGGCTCTAAGTGACAAACTAGCAGCCATGAAAAACCCCCTTGATGATGTGACAAAGGTGTTTACTCTGGCTAGAGGATTAGGAAGCAACTACAAGGATTTCAAAACAGCAATGTTGTCTCGAGCTCCTTATCCCACCTTCAACCAATTCATTCTGGCGCTAAAAGCTCATGAACAAATGAATCAACTTCAAGAAGAAGTGGTAAAAATAACGACTCTCAATCACAATCAAGCCTTCTATAGTCAAAGAGGAAGAAGTAGAGGCCGAGGGAGACAATTTTCATCACAAGGAAGAGGCTTTCAACCAAGTAGAAGCCAACCTTCACAGGAACCAACCATGAAAAACAACTATAGCCCACATTTTACTCGTGGAAACACTCCAAACAACAATCAAAGTAAGTCCAGTCCTTGTCAAATTTGTGGTAGAACTAATCACGCTGCAATGAAATGTTGGAATAGATTTGATCACACCTATCAACCTGAAGAAATTCCCAAAGCCCTCGCTGCACTTGCATTGGAAGAAGGGAATAATACAAACTTGTATGTAGACTCTGGAGCTACCGCGCACGTGGTCAACGATCCATGTATGATGTTCTCAACACATAAATATATAGGAAATGAACAAATGTATGTTGGGAACGGGGAAGGATTAAAAATTACACACATTGGTAAGGGTAAAATTCATACTGAACCTTCACCTATTAACTTGGAAAAAGTTCTAATTGTCCCTAACATGAAGAAAAATTTGATATCTGTGAGTAAATTGACTTCTGATAATGATTGTGTAATAACTTTTTCTGCTCATGGTTTTGTTATAAAGAGCAAGGAAGGGAGAATCATAGCCAAAGGAATTAAAAGAGAAGGTTTATACGCTTTGGAGGATACGTCACAATCAAATGCTGCTCATGATTATGCTTTCTCTACAATTTCTGATTTTAATAATAATGTAGTCCAATCTTTGAATTTTTTTGGTATTTCTGATTCTAATATGACTAATGCAGCCCATGTTCCAATTTTATCTTCTATGTCTTCTATTGGGTCTAAAGTTAATAGTACTAATGAAGCCCAATCTTCAAAAATGTATTTTGTTTCTAATTCCAATATGTCTGATGCAGTCCCATTTTCAAATTTTTCTGTTATCGATGCATCTAATGTTGCTGATTTTACCATATGGCATAGGCGAATAGGCCACATTAATAAAGATGCTTTGCAAACTTTGTGTAACCAACACATGATCCATGTTTCAAATTGGAAAAAGGAGTCATCTATTTGTTCTAGTTGCCAATCAAGTAAAAGTTGCAGGTTACCTTTCCACTCTAATAATGAATTGAGCTTACATCCTCTAGATAAAATTCATTGTGATTTATGGGGTCCAGCTCCAGTTACTTCATGCCAAGGTTTTAAGTATTATGCTAGCTTTGTGGATGACCACACTAGGTTTACTTGGATATATCCATTGAAAAAGAAGTCAGATTTTTTCTCCTGTTTTTCTAAGTTTCATAAACTAGTCGAAAATCAGCTAGATAGGAAGATAAAAGTGTTGCAAACTGACGGAGGAGGTGAGTTTTTATCCTTTAACCATATAACTCTCTTAGAACAAAATGGAATTAAGCATCAAATGTCTTGTCCACACACCCCTCAACAAAACGGTGTAGTTGAACGAAAACATAGACATGTGGTAGAAACCGGTTTAGCCATTCTTTTCCAAGCCAACGTTCCTGTAAAGTATTGGGTAGATGCCTTTCTTACCTCCACTTTCTCAATAAATCGAATGCCTTCAAAAATCTTACAAATGAGCACACCTTTCGAACGATTGTATCAAAGGAAACCTAGTTATAATAATCTAAAAATCTTTGGTTGTTTGTGTTTCCCTTACTTTAGAAACTATACTAAGGACAAGTTTTCTAAGAGAACCTATCCGTGTGTATTCATCGGTTATAGTCCAATACATAAAGTATATAGATGTCTTGATCCAAAAACAAATAGAGTTTATATATCAAGGCATGTTATCTTTGATGAACAAGTGTTTCCTTTTTCTACCTCAATTCAACAGATTACTAACAATTCCACAAGGCTAGATGTAACTGTGTTTGCAGAAGAAGAAAAGGGACCATCCTCCACACCTGAAGCTATTTCACAACATAATACACTTGTAGATCGGCTCCAACATGTTAAGAGTAGGGCTGAAATCTATAACAGGTACGATGATGCCACTTGTCAACAAGCTTCGGGTGAAGAAACAAACCATGAAATGATAGAAGTAGGAGAAAATGAAAATATTGCAGCAACTTTTCCAATCGAACAAGAAGAACCTTCACCAATGGAACTTATGCTAATCAACCAAGTAGCAAATGATCAAGCAACTGGAACTTCCAATCACAAATCCATAGCTCAACTACCTCCAGCGCCAAGCAGTCATGATAAGTTTTACACTGATGTGACAAATGAAGTGCAGAAACTTTCTAGAACACAAAATGATGCTCTTAATATTCATCCAATGCTCACTCGAAGCAAAACAACAAAGCATCAAAAGTCAACATCATGTGACCAACATCAACCTGTGAGTAGTCAAGTTCTTAATCATTCTAATTGTTTAGTTACCATGAGATAGGTTGCAGAACCTAAAGGATACAAAAGTGCCCTCAAAATTCCTCATTGGAAAGAAGCTATGGATGACGAGATCAAAGCACTCCATGAAAACCAAACATGGCTACTCACTCCAAGACCTTCAAATGTAAATATCGTGGGTTATAAATGGATATTCAAAACAAAACTAAAGGAGGATGGATTAGTGGAACGATACAAGGCAAGATTGGTAGCTCAAGGATACTCACAGGTAGAAGGCATAGACTATGTCGAAACCTTTAGCCCGGTTATCAAACATACCACCATCAGGTTGGTACTTGCACTTGTTGTGTCTCAAAGTTGGACTCTTCGTCAACTAGATGTGAAAAATGCTTTCCTCCATGGCTACTTGAAAGAAGATGTCTATATGTCTCAACCACCAGGTTATGAAAATCCTCACTTTCCTAATCATGTTTGCAAATTAAATCGGTCTCTATATGAATTAAAACAAGTCACTCGGGCTTGGTTTGATCGATTGTCCCAATATCTTATTACACATGGTTTTGTATGTAGCAGATATGACCCATCCTTGTTCATATTTAAACATGACAATGTCATTACATTCATGCTTGTTTATGTTGATGATATCATTCTCACTGGTACTCATCCCACCTTTTTATCTCAATTAGTACAGAAATTAAGCACTGAGTTTGCTCTAAAAGATTTAGGGGACTTAAAGTTTTTCTTAGGAATTGAGGCCCAACCAACAGAACATGGACTCCACATCACTTAAGCAAAATACACAAAGGAAGTTTTAGCAAAGGGTGACATGCTTCAGGCCACGTCCATTGCATCTCCAATATCCACTTCCATCTCCAAGTCGCCTAAGGATGAAGATTTGGTAGATCCAACTACATACAGAAGCTTAGTTGTTTCTTTACAGTACTTGACCTTAACTCGACCCGACATTGTTCACGCAGTTAATAAAGTTTGCCAACACCTTCAACAACCCCAACTTCAATACCTTCGTGCAGTGAAAAGGATACTTCGATATCTTAAAGGCACAATGACACACGATATATCTTTCTCTAAGCAAAGTTCTAATAACTTATATGTTTTCTGTGATGCAGACTGGGGAGGATGTCCAACGACAAGAGAAGCACCACTGGCTTCTGCGCGTTCCTTGGATCAAACCTCATATCCTGGTCATCAAATAAACAACCCACTGTGTCACGATCCAGCTCCGAAGCTGAATATCGTGCAATGGCAAACACAACAGTTGAATTAACTTGGATATCCTTTTTACTTCGAGAGATGCATGTTCCCTTGCAAAAACCCCCCACAACCTTTTTGTGATAATATGAGTGATTTACATATGTCTATTAATCCTGTTTTCCATGCTAGAACTAAACATATTAAACTTGGTTACCATTTTGTTCGTGAAAAAGTAGCCTTAGGCTCACTAATAACCAGATATGTTCCTTCTCATGACCAACTTGTTGATATTCTCACCAAGCCTCTCGGAAAAGCTCATTTTTGCACGCTGAGGAACAAACTTGGAGTTCGGTTCATTCCTACCTCCAGTTTGAAGAAGAATGATAACAATCACATATGTTGTCCAACAATTGTTGCCACTTCAACAACACCAGTCATCCATCAAGAAAGGAAACAAATTACTAAGAAAGTAATTCCAGCAATTTCGGCCATTACCAAATATGGAGCTTGACCACTCACTTCCATAAATTAGGTGCAAATGGTCCATCAATTCCAGTAATCTTGGTTATTATCTCCCAGCTTTCAAGCACCCTACTGCCTTATTTTGAATCCTAGTGTAAATGCCTGTAATCTTCTCCCTATTAGTTTTTATTCTGTATTTATGTGACTTTATTTTATTGTTTATTTTCCTTATTGATTCTTTGGTGAAGTCTCACCTTCGTGTAGTTAAATAGAGGATGAATCCTCTAAGTTGTATCTATGAAAATTGATTCAAACTTGTGTAAGTGACTTAATACCAATGATTCATCCATTTTTTCAATATTTACTATCTATGAGTTTTAGGGCATAAAACCCAACAAAGAATAATGTTGTGGATTCATTATTATTCAATTTACAGATGAGAAAACATTTAAATTTATCATCAATTGAGATATTATATTACAATAATTTATATGGTTATTAAAATTAAAACATACGCTTTCATTATAAAAAAAAAAGGTCTTAACTTTTGATAACGATATTAAAAAAACTCCTACAAAAGAAGATATAAAAAAAGACTCATAAAAGAAAAACATATAAGAAAAAAAAAGAACCTGAACAATATAAAAAAAATAATAATAGTATTTAAAAAGAAAAAATATTAAATAATATTTAAATAATTAAAAATTTAAAGAAAAATAAAATACAAATTAAACCGATCGAACCAACCGGTCGGTCGGTCGGCTACTAGCACTCTTCGATAGCCCGTTAGTTTCTAGTTTTCTGGAAAACCGATCGACCGATGAACACCCCTACTAAAGTATAATTTTTTGGAAAAGAAAATTTCCAAAGACTTTTCTTGTTAGCATTACATACCTCTTGAATAATGGGTGAGTTTAAAAATTCAAAGAAACTATTGTTGTTACCAAAATGTCACCAGATTTGATCTTAATTTCGGTTTCTATACTTTTTAAAAGTGACCAATTTAGTCCCTATCTATCAGATTTAAGTGTAAATTTTAGGGGCAAATAGATAAATGGGAATTTTTAAATAGCTGTTTTGAAAAATGGTCATCCGACTTTTCAATTTGAAAAATAGCCAACTGCTAATTTTAGTAAGTTTTTTAAGTAACACAATGGACAAAAATGCCCCTAACCGAAATCTTAATCCAAAGGTTATTTAAATAGATATACATATTAATTCAATGTCAAATTCAATAAACGAATTTCAAAATCTAAATCTAGTATTAATCTATCTTAGAAGTATAATTTGAAAACAAAAATTTAAATTACGAGACTCATTACTAAATTCAAATCACAGATTATGGAAAAAAAATAGGAGAAGATAAAAAATACAGTATATCGATTAAAAAAAAATCTGACTTGTTGCAACTAAAATTTCATCTGCAAATTGAAGAAATTGAAGAAAACCCTCATGAAAATTGAAGAAACCTCAAGTGGTAGACATCCCTCAATAGTCTTTATACCTAACACATCAAATCAAATTTAAAACAAATAAAAAATAGAAGATATTTTCTGTAATTTTAAATGAAGGAAATAATTTGAAAACATTTTAGAAGTTGAACACTCATTGCATTCTCCTCTAAAAAAACTTTTCATTCCTCAAACCCAAGGTATGAAAAACCTTCTTCTTTGCAAATACCTTGTTTTACCATCTTCTCTGCAAAACCTCAACTGATTCACACTGTATTTTCCTCCAACGCATTATCGAACACAAACGTTTGAGAGGAGATTTGGAAACTCGAAGAACTAAAACCGACACTTCGAAGTGAGGAAGGTATGCATGCTTCAAATTCTTGCTTCTTTTTGGTTTATATAGGATATAACATATATTATGATTTTTTCTTTTCGAATAGGACATTTCAATTAGGGATCGAAACTAGGACCCACTACTTTTTAGATTTGGATGTATATACTGTTAGATGAGATAGTTTTTTAGTTTTTTTAAAAATAAATTTATGCGAGAAAGTAGGAATCTGATGGTTATGAATATAGTGTATTTGTGATTTATAAAAATCATATTTGTCACGGGCAGTGGTTACAAACCATTTTATTCGATACATTCAATTTTAATAGCAAACATGGTGAAAAAAGGAGAAAGGATGCATTATGTCTAAATAGAGCCTTGGGATGGGAGGAAGACAGTTGAGAGAGGTATATTTACAGTGTATTTATAAATGTTAAGGGGCGATCATTTGCACTGATATGCACTTAGTAGTATATTTACAATGTATTTATAAATATTTCTTTTTATTAGATAAATCAAAATATAAAACCAATGGGACGACCAAAGGAATGTGGAGATGTCAAACAGTGGACATTAAAAGCAACAAGAGCTTATATAGATGCATTGACTGGGTCGTGTGAAGCAAATGCACCGCTGAAACCTCCATTGGTTATCTATGAGTCGTCTTTTAATCTCAATCTCACCCAACCAACACAAGAATAGTTGCCTCATGAATTTTTCTAGGAATAGATTAACTTTGCTTATGTAAGACTTGATCTCTATTTTTCATTTTAAACAGATGAACTTTGATTATGTAATAGTTTGGACATTTGAAAAAAAAAAAAAAGCTTTACTTTTGGATTCTGCCTCTGCCAAAAAGTTTTCTAGGTATATTCAACTTGTTGGAACGACAATGTATATTTGTTTTGATAAGGTTTATAGAATAGAAATGACAATGTATTCGTTAGAATGGAAATAAGGTAAATTCATTGTCAATGTAGTTTGATGTTTGCTCTTAATTTATTTTACAAGTTCCCATAGTAGTTTGATGTTTTCTGGTATTTCCAAGTGATCCTTAATCCTTATTCAAGATTTGGACTGAAAGAAACGTGTCTCTATTTGTACTAGTTAGTTTGGAATGATTGACATTGCAAGTAAACTTACTTTAAAATTGTTGTTAATCTCAAACTAACTTGAGAAATATGGTTGTTTTTTATAGTAAGCTAGAAGTTGACTGCTATTCTAAATGTAAAATTGGGCACATAAGAAAAAAAGGCATAGTTCTTGTAGGCTGGAAGACAAATAGATTGTATTTGTTATATGATAAGACAATAATACATTCAAAACATATAAAATTAATGTGTAAGTATCGTTGGGAAGAATGAGGGACTTCTCAAGATTTTGTTGCATAGACACTATATTTGAAGTATTTACAGTCTCAGAATGATCTTAGTCTACTACGATACTAATTTCATGCAACATCTCTATCCTCACAAAGCCTAAATACTGTCGGTTTTCCAGAAATATTGCTATACATGGAGAGACGATTAATTTTTTCATTATTCTGAAATCTAAAGCATACTATTTATGCAATCGATGATTTGGAAGGAACAATTTGAATGCAATGACACTGTTGACACCTTGAATCCAGTGTATTGATTACCATTATCCCTCAACTTATTGTACCATATAGAAAGGAGAATAGTAGACATCTAATTTTAAAAAGAAAGAAGAAAAATTACATTAATGAACAAAAGAATGAATATGATTAAAAAAATGAATAAAAATATGCTAAAACATACCTATGATCAGCCTACAATGTTGGAAGGAACAGTGAACCAACAAATCGATCAAACTTCTTAGAAAAGACGATGAAGCAATCCGTAGAATCTACTGGAAAATTGAATAAAAGAACGTATATTTTGGGTAGTCTATCAGATTGCAAGTTTACTGAGTTGCCTCCTATTGTCGATGACATCACAATACAAAGACATGCAAGAGCCTATATTATGCCATTGATTGGAAGGTTTCTATTTGCTGACAAGTCCAACACACTTGTTCATCTCATGTTTCTTCCTTTGTTAGGAAACTTTGAGACAACTGGACAGTATTCATGGGGTAGTGCATATCTTGCATGGTTGTATAGGGAATTATGTCGAGCTAGTAGTGTCAGTGCATTAGAGATCACCGGTCCACTAACACTACTACAAATGTGGGCGTTCGATCGATTTTCTATTGTTGCACCACTACACGACTTACCGACCCCTGATCATTATACTGGACGACCACTTAGTGCTCGATATGTTAAATTTACATATAATTTAAATTTAACATAAATTTATAAAATAATATGTTTTAATTATATTATACAAATATGTTGATTATGTATTGTATTACATTTGATCGCCTTATGCCCAACCAGGTAAAACAGTAATAAATTTTTTTCTCAATTTTTTTAAAAAAATATTAACTTTAATTTCATTTATTAAATTTATTGTTTTATAAATTTCAGATCACATAGACACCATATATACCTGATATTATGGCCTTACTACCAAACTACTGCCATAATGGATAGGAGATTTGGTTGACTGTAAGCCCTCTCATATGTTTTCATATTGTAGAGTGACATTACCCAAATCGAGTGTTGAGACAATTCGAAATGTGACGAATGGTGCCGTCATATTGTGATACAGGCATGAATTTACATCAGTTGGACTTGCGAGGTAAACATGATCATGATTGGCAACATCATGCAGCATTTATACCACTGTGGCGTGCACATCGTGATCATTGTGTCTCGGTCGATATAGTAGACATGCCAGCTGTGTCCGATGACTATTTACACTGGTACGATTCTATCACAAAGAGGTATATCACATGTGAGGGTGTTTATTATAATTGCACGGTAAATACTTACTTCAATTTGTTATTATTGAATTTCAATTATAAATACTTTTATTAAATTATTTTAATTATTTTCTTCCTGCAAAATAACTTTGTTCGAGATGTACAACATTTTTTTATGGAACAAAATATACCACAGTTAGGTTCTGTGTGAGCAATTCGTTACAAACATAACTGATATCGTTCAACAGACTAGAAGGTTGACCATTGCTGACACTAATCGAACACGTGCTCGTTGTAGGCATCATCGACAACAGGCTACAGACATTCCACAGCAGAACGAAGATGAAGAACCTCCTATGGCTGATGATGACACTTCAACTCTTCATGTTCAGTCACTGGCAGATCAGACAGACATTGCTCCAAATTTTGGTCATGGTTATTAGAGAATATTTTAGAGAATATTCTCCCATTAACATTGCCTTAATTTATGCCTATGATGATTGTATCCTAGCTGTAAATTTGGTGTATATTTTCTTTCCCTTTTTATCTCTGATAAGGGTAAAAAATATACCTATTTTACCCTTATATTTAGCTCATTCCTTGGTCAAATATTGAGTGTTTAGGTCAATTTTACTATTTTCGAGCTCAAAATATGATAATTTGATAACTTAGGGTGTTGAGAGTCACTTTTGTTGAATTATGCTTATTTGTGCTTAAAAAGGCTTGATTTGTAGCAAATTTGACTTAGTTTGTTGCTGTGCAGAAAAACAGAGTTGAAGCTGGAATTCCCCAGAAACGCGACCGCATTTCTGGGAAGGCAAAATGGAAATGCGACCGCATTTCTGGAAAAACAGAGGCCGTTCTGAGTCGCACGCGGGTCGCTGTTGACGAGTCTTCTTCGCACCTAACCGGTTGTTTTGACCCCGAAACTGACTGGGCAACCTTCCAGCACCTATTTCGCAGCTCCTCAACCAATTTCTACACTATATAAGCTCGAGATTTGAAGTCAAATTCAAGCAGAACTCACTTGGAAGAAAAGGGTGGTGACAGAACCCTGGCTCGACGCCAATGAGTAGGGATGCCCGAGGTCCTTCTTAGATGACAAATTCTAACCCGAGAGAGAGAGTTAGACATCAAACCTTGTGGTTCGTAGAGAGTTTCACCCATTCCCATCTTGTAAAAGTGAGAGAGTGGAGTGTCTTAGCGAACTCTAGAAGGATTGTGTAAACAAAGAACCCATAATATTTAGCTACCTCTTTTAATTCCAGCTCTTGAATCTTTTCATTATCTTGTATTTTTTTCATCATTATTCCAATGGAAATGTGTTCATTTGCTTTTTATCCCATCATGAGTAGCTAAATCCCGTTGAGGGGTTCAATGTGGTGAATTCCCTTAGGGTTTAATGGCTTGAAAGTGTTTTATTTGAATAAGTAGGGTTTAATGCATGTCATTCTTTATTGAATATCACTCTGATCTTGCTGAGTTTAATTTGATCACTTAGACTTTGCATGCTATGTGAGTTTGATCTCGAAAGGGACAAACGATATCGGTTCTCATAAAGGTGATATAGGAGAAAAAGCTCGAAAGAGATTGTTCGGCAGTATAGGGCAAGCTGCCTAAGGCACCCTATATCGACTATAGGGTTATAGATTGCATTCGTGAATTATCTATGTCGGAGTCGAGTCCCAGAAATGGGCATAACGGTACTCGCTTAGCCTTCTTACGGTTTTTGGAAACAAGGGCCAAAAGGAAGTTAAATCTGACCCAATGCATTAAACACTCTTAAGTTAGATATTGCATAAGTATGGTTGTTACCCTACGAATGAATCCATTTTGAATACCTCGTTTTATTTTATTGTTATTCTCTATTAATTATTTGCATGTTTTATTTATCTTTTCGAAAACCCAATCAATCAACTTATTATTTTCTTTGGTTACCTTTTTCCAAAAGCAATCATTTGAGCAGTTTCTTCATCAAATCTGAATTTCCAATTTAGTCCTTGTGGGATCGATACCCTTGGAATACTTTCTAAGGTTTTTTTTATTACTACGTGCGACAGTGTATACTTGCACTTAAGTGTTGGCTGGATATTTCTTTATTATTTCATTTATCATCTTATCTCAAATTTCGTCCATTCAGCTAGCCATGCACCAAGTTTTTGGCGTCGTTGCCGGAGACCAAAAGTGAAACCAGATTTGTTTTTGAAATTGCGATCAGATTGCGACCGCATTTCTGTCTCAAAGGGAATTTGACTTCGGTTTGTAATTGTTTTTCTTTTGCAGGTTGGAGTTTGTTCATGAGCAAGGGGTATCCATTCCTTGACATTGATCCGGAGATAGAAAGAACCTTTCGTCGTCGAAGGAAGGAACAGAGACGAAAGAAGAAGGAGCAACAAGAGTTGAGCGCACGAGAATCTCTAGAGGAAGCATCTTACATTCAAGAGTTTCCAATGGATCCTCCAGGAGTCGAGCCTCATGTTGATCCACAAGATCGTGAAAGGGAGCAGAATGGCGGGAGAATTCCTCCTATTCCTCCAGTTCCACCGGTGCCACAACAAGAAAACCCGATCTACATTGGGGAAGATCGAAACCGAGCAATAAGGGACTACGCTTTACCAGTTTTCCAGACATTGAATCCAGGAATCTTGGAGCCACCAATTGATGCTCCACAGTTTGAGCTTAAACCTGTGATGTTCCAGATGTTAAATACGATGGGCCAATTCTCAGGACTTCCAAATGAGGATCCACACAAGCATATTAAATTATTCTTGAGAGTTTGCAATTCTTTTAAAGTAACAGGAGTGCCGGAAGATACTTTAAAGCTAAAACTTTTTCCGTTTTCTTTACAGGGAGATGCTGAAGCCTGGTTGGATTCATTTCCTCCAAACTCCATCACCTCGTGGAATGATTTGGCGGAGAAGTTTTTGGAGAAGTTCTTTCCCTCCAATAAAAATGTCAAGTACAGAGCAGAGATCATTGCTTTCAGACAGTCTTACAATGAACCGTTGGATGCAGCTAGGGAGAGATTCCAGAGGCTGGTTCGAAAGTGTCCACACCATGGACTGCGTGCTCGCATTATTTTGGAGCATTTTTATAGTGGGTTAGATCAAGCTTCAAAGGCACTTGTAAACGCATCTGCAAACGGATCTTTTCTGAAGAAGTCTGCTAATGAGGCGGACGTTATTCTAGACACCATAGCCACCAATAACCGACATTGGGGAGAAAATGAACCAACAACCATTTTGAAAAATCCAGTGAAAGCAGTAGAAACAGAGGTTAACTCTACTATGCAAGCCCAGATCAAAGCCATTCATAGCACCATTCATAGCATGATGATGGGCATGTCCATGAACAATCAAGCCAACATAGCCCCTGCAAACGCTGTTTCTTCTCCCTGTTGTGAGATATGTGTTGAGGAACACATCGGTGATAGTTGTCCACTAAACCCTGCATCTATTTTTTATGTAGGTCCACAAGGAAATCAGAACCAAAATAGATGGAATCCTTATTCGGCCACATACAACCTAGGATGGAGACAACATCCGAACTTTTCTTGGGGAGGACAAGTCAGATCGAGTAATTCCAGCACCCAGTTTGGAAAGTAACCTACACAACAACAGCTGTAGAAAAATTTTCAACAAGTTCCAGTGCAGAGCCAAGAGTCAAATCTAGAGACTCTTATGAAGGAGTACATGGTAAGGAACGATGTTGCAGTCAGGAATTTGGAAGTTCAGCTTAGACAAATTGCTCAGGAGATAAAGAACAGACCTCAAGGGACGTTGCCTAGCAAAATCGATACCCCACATAGAGAAGGAAAGGAACAATGCAAGGCAGTGACCCTAAGAAGTGGATTAGAATATGATGGACCAAAGTATCCAGGAAGTTCAGAAGCAGAGATCCCAGTCGAAGCTCGAGAAAAGATTTGTGAAAAGAAGTCAGACAATACCACCGATATTTCAAGGAATAAAGAAGAAAAAGAGACCAAGGAGCATGAAGCCTTGGTGGAAAAAGAAGAATTGAAGTTGGAGAAAAAAGGGAATGCGACCACAAAACCTCAGAAGTTTGTGATAGACCCAGATTACAGACCACCTCCTCCGTACCCACAGAGATTCAAACATGCCTCACAAGATGTACAGTTCAAGAAGTTCTTAGATGTATTGAAGCAGTTGCACATTAACATACCATTAGTGGAGGCGCTTGAACAAATGCCTACATACATGAAGTTCCTAAAAGATATTCTGTCGAAAAAGAGAAGGTTGGGGGAGTACGAAACGGTTGCACTCACGGAATGTTCCAGTGCACTAGTAAAGAACGAGATTCCTCCCAAGCTTAAAGATCCAGGGAGCTTTACAATTCCATGCTCTATAGGGGGCAGGGACGTAGGCAGAGCACTGTGCGATTTGGGAGCAAGCATCAACTTAATGCCCTATTCGGTTTTTAAACAGTTAGGAATAGGTGATGCACGGCCAACAACTGTAACCTTGCAGTTGGCAGACCGATCACTTACACACCCCATTGGAAAGATTGAAGACATATTGGTTAAAGTTGATAAGTTTGTTTTCCCTGCAGACTTCATTATCTTAGATTGCGAAGCCGACAAGGATGTCCCGATCATCTTAGGACGACCGCTCCTAGCCACAGGCAGAACCTTGATCGATGTCCTGAAGGGAGAATTGACCATGAGGGTCAATGATCAGCAAGTCACGTTTAACGTGATGAATGCAATAAAGTACCCTGGAGACTTCGAGGAATGTTCGGTGATCGATGAAATTGATGAACTCACTCAATCTACTTTGCAGGAAATAGTAAGAAGAGAAACCTTGGAGGATGTACTTGGACATGAAGAATTAGACGAAAAAGGTGGGAAAAAGATTGAAGTTGAAGGAACCAGTCAAACCATGAAGCGACAAAAGATTAAACCATATTGGGGAAGAGGCTTCGAGGATGAGGAAGCCCATGTCTCCGTGATTGATTTGGTATGATTTCTGCACCTTGAATAAATTTTTGTATATTATCTGGGTTTATAGAATAATAACCATTTAGACTAGAGCTCTAAAAAGCGACAAAAGATTAAACCATATTAGGGAAGAGGCTTCGAGGATGAGGAAGCCCATGTCTCCGTGATTGATTTGGTATGATTTCTGCACCTTGAATAAATTTTTGTATATTATCTGGGTTTATAGAATAATAACCATTTAGACTAGAGCTCTAAAATATAGGGGCAAGAGTAAAAACTTTGTCTAGGAAAATCCTGTCTAGGAAAGGGTATTTAAGCTGACCATTGGAACACCTTTTCTTGGGGATTTACCTGGGAGTTTTGAAAAGTCCATTTTATTATGTTGAGCTCTGTCTGGTGTTTGAATTAAAAAATGAGAAAATTGCAAGTTTGTTTTTGAATCAATTATTTTTTATCAAGAGGGAACTTTGTCTAAGGCAAGTCCTGCCTAGGCTGAGATATTTAAGTTGACCATAGGGAACACCTCTACCTGGGGACTTACCTGGAAGTTGAATTGATCAAAGCATTTCTTAAATTCTTTTAAAAATGAGAAAATGAAAAAAAAATAAAATAAATCATAATTAAGTGTATGAGCTTTCTAACTTGTTTATGAGTGTTTCAGAGAAGAGGAGAAAGCAAAGGAAAAGAGAAAAGTCAGAAAAAATTGAAGGCAGGAAAACTGGGTGAAATGTGACCGCATTTCTCCCCAGTGTATTTGGGAATGCGATCACATTTGTCCGAATAAAAAGGGAGTCACGATTTTTTCGTTTGACTTGCACGTGACCTAATTAGAAAAGTATAAATAGCTTGACTTAAGTTCTTTTTCTTCACCAAACACCCAACCTTTGCATTCAAGTCAAAACCCAAAACTCTCCATATTTTCTCCATCATGAAACCGCAAGACCCACAAGCAAGAAGATGAAGAACACTCAAGGATCATCATCCTCACGCAAAAATACTCGATCTTAGAGTGCAAGATCAACCCACGAAGCTGAAGGAAGCAACTGACGACAAGAAGAGAACCCTGAAAAACCCATGCAAGGCACGAAAAGGACGAGACCCACAGGATTCTCACCGGCGGTCATGAACCGAGCGCCCAACGCTCCCGCTCCATCCCCTTCGACAATGCTGGCTAGTTCGAGGGAGATGCTGAGCTCATCTAATCCGAAACGATTCACGCACGCCGCTGCTGTCCACCAAACCCAAAAACCTCCCACTCAACAATTTAGAAAACGTTCGCGGGAGTGGTTTGAGATGATTCGAGAGATGGGTGCCAAGAGAAGAGCTGCCCTTGAAGAAGAAGGGAATCGACAAGATGAAGAAAAGACCGTCAAGGCAGCTGGAAGCTCTCGGCAAGGAGAAGCTTCAATGGGTAAGGTTTCCGAGCCTTCAACTAACACCTCTCTGTCTTGCAGGACCAAACCGTTTGTTACTTACAGGGAAAGAAAGAGGAGCCCAAAGAAAAATGTGTCCGAAAAGCAGATTGAAGTTCAACCCCTGAAAATCGCAAAGATGCCGCCCGATGTATTCGAAGGAATAATCCGCCAAGCAGTGGAAAAGGCCCTTGAGATTGCAGAGGGGTACAAGGCTGAACATGATGCTTTGAAAGAAGTTGAAGCGGAGAGAGAGATGGAAAATCAAAAGATGGCTGAGGAGGATGAGTTTGCAAAGGAAAGAGATGAGATGGATGAGAAAAGAAGGAGAGAAGAAGAGCAAGAGGCCGAGAGGGCCTTAGAAGCTGAGGAAGAAAGAAAATATGAGGAAAACCTCAGGAGGGCAGCTATGGATTTGCAGCTCCTTGAGGAAGAGAAAAAGAGAAGAGAAGAAATAAAAGAAGACGAAAAGAGAAGGAAGGAAGCTGAAGACTTCCTTGCAGCTTTTGAGCCACTTCACAAGGCTCAAAGTGAGGTTAATGTGCTGCAAGGAAGGGTAGAAGAAGAGGCCCAACAGGGGCCAAGAGAAGAAAATTTAGAAAAAGAAGAAGAAACAGAAAACGAAGTAGAAGGCCAGAACGCGACCGCATTTGGGCCGCATTCTGAAGAAGGCCTAGCTGAGGCCACTATCGATCAGCCAGCTGAAGAGGTTTTTGAGCCTCTATTCACACATGACCCACCAGCTGCTGACAGCACCTCTTCGGGGGAGAAGAGGGTTGAAGAGAAAAAAAAGACGAGGAGGCCGAGACCTCTAGTGATTCTGACTCCGATACAGAATCTGATTCAGAGATTAGGGAGCTAGATGAAGATCAAGTCCCTATCTCTGCAGCATTAAGAAGAAAGAGAAAGAGAGAGATTAAGGCTGAAAGGAGGATGAAGAACAAGAATTACCCAATCTTTGCCAAGAGGCCGAGGACGAGATCCATGGACGCCTCTCCTGCAGTCCCTCCGACCATCTCACCCGCCAAGCCTAAGGGCAAGTCACCCAAGGCTGCATCTCCCAAAAATCTGTTCCCTGAGGTATTTAAAGATGTTAATTTTTCAGGAACGAATGGAGATAATGAAGAAGAGAGATTTCCTCAATGAGAAGGGATTCTCTAACAGAGTTGAAGCACTGCCAGAGTTCGTGAGCAGGATCATATCTCAATACAAGTGGCAGGAGTTCTGTGCTCACCCTCAAGAGGTTGTTGTGCCTCTAGTTCGTGAATTCTATGCTGGCCTGAGGGAGGAGAACATTAGTATGGCGGTGGTGAGGGGGAAGATGGTCAGTTTCTCCTCAGTCGATATTAACAGGGTGTACAGGATCAAGGCACCCTTGAACCCAAGAGGGAATGATGTGATCAGGAACCCTTCGGCCAAGCAAATGAAGGAAGCTTTGAAGATCGTGGCCAACAAAGGGGTCCAATGGAAAGAATCACAAACAAAGGTGAAGTCTTTAGTGCCAAGCGACTTAAAGCCAGAATCGGCAGTGTGGCTTCACTTCATCAAGAACCACTTGATGCCAACCACCCACGACAGCACAATTTCAGTAGATAGAGTGATGCTACTCTATTGTTTTATGAAGGGGTTGGAGATCAACGTAGGGAGCATTATAAGGGATGAGATATTAGCCTGTGGATGGAAAAGGGCAGGGAAGCTTTTCTTTGGCTCACTCATCACCCAACTCTGTCAGAGGGTGAAGATTGTGCCTGGCAAGGACGAGGAGCACCATTTCTTTAAACCAACCATTGACTTGTCCTTGATAGGAAAGCTTCAGCAGAACAACATCCAGAGGAAGGATAAAGCCTCCACATCACAGGCCACACCTCAATCAGGGCCGAATGTAGCCTCTCCATCCCAGCACACTCCTTTTTTCAGGGCCTTCACCAGCATCAAAAGCCCTAGGCATGGTCCACCACCAGCTTGATCGAATCAGGGAGAACCTGAAGACATACTGGACGTACGCCAAGGAGAGGGATGAGGCTATTAGAGAGTTCTATCTCTCTATCGCCCCTAGCATTGCTCCGGTCTTTCCAGATTTCCCTCAGTCGTTGTTGTCCCAAGAAGAAGAGGATTCTGATGAAGAGGAAGATGAAGAGAATGAAGAGAAAGAGAGTTCCTCAGACGAGGAATAGGGGAGTTTTTTGATCCCCTTTTGACTGAATATTTTTGTGAATAAATACTGTTTTTGATTGTTTGCTGTTTTTAGTTTTAACATGTTTTAAATTTTGTTTTCAATGCTTAGTTGTTGTTTGCTTGTTTTTAATGTTTAGTTGTTAATAGTATTTGATCATAGGATAGTTTTAGATAGTTTGTGGATAGTTTAGGTTAGGAACTTGGGTTTTATCTTGTCTTGAAAAAATTTGCTTGCTGTTTTTTGAACTTCACCTATGATAGTTTTGAAGAAAAATCAACTTTTAGAGAAAGTGCTCTAAAAATGTTCTGGAAGAAAAAAACATGTTTCAAAGGAGTTTTCTTTTATGCCCTTAATGATGAGAACTAGAGTTGTTCTATCTCAAAAGTGCCACCGTCTCAACAGAGTTGTTTTCTAGTCATAGGCTTTCCATTAGTCTTTTTCTTTACAAAATTTTCTTTGAGTCTAAACTTCCTCGTGTTTAACCTTTCTAACACTCTAGGAGAGTTTGGCCTTTAAGTTTTGAGAACTAAAAAGCCTCATGTTAAGCCCATGCCTCAAAAACAAGCCAATGAGGACATTGTCTACATTTAAGTTTGGGGGGGGGGGGTGTTTTATGCTTTATGCTTTATGCTTTAATTTGTAAATATCTTTTGTAAATTTGTACTGCTAGAAAAAGTATGTGCTCAGTATATGAAAAAAAAAAAGAGAAAAAAAAATGAAGAAAAACCGAGAGTTACTCCTCCTTCCTAGGGTTTACTGAGTAACCAGAGACATTCATGACACCCATGGTTTGCCACTGCATGAAATGTTTACCTAGGGAAGTGAGTATCACTCCGAGCTTGTGAACTTTGCTCGTAGCTAGATATCTTCACCTCAAAGTGTCGATAAGCTAGAACGAAGGTAAAGATGACAGCAAGGATGCTCTTGGGAGAAAAAGAAGTTGAATAAAAGTAGCACCAGCATTCAAATAAGTTTGGGGGAAATGGAAAAGGTCTAGTAATTCATGTATGCTTTTATTTTCCTAAAGATTGTTTTCTTAAACTAAAAGGACTACACTAGGCTCTATGAGTAGAAGTTAGTTAGTTTTAGCATGTTGGTTAGGATGGATGAGAGAGAGTTTTGCTTTGAAAAAGAACAATAGAAATCTTCATGCCTAGGAAACTCAGACGTTGTGACTGGCACTAGAGTAGGACCCTCTCCTGAAAGGCAATCTTTTGAGAAAACGATCTTGAATGCATGTTTACTTGATTCCATGTCACTTGATTTAAAATGAGAAGTTGATACTAGTACCATGATTCATTACTATACATGACCTCTTGGTTTGCAATTAATATTGAGCTCTTACATTTTGATTGGCAATTAAAAAGTTGATCTCTGACATTTTGATTGGCAATTGCTTGAGGACAAGCAATGAGTTAAGTTTGGGGGTATGATAAGGGTCAAAAATATACCTATTTTACCCTTATATTTAGCTCATTCCTTGGTCAAATATTGAGTGTTTAGGTCAATTTTACTATTTTTCGAGCTCAAAATATGATAATTTGATAAGTTAGGGTGTTGAGAGTCACTTTTGTTGAATTATGCTTATTTGTGCTTAAAAAGGCTTGATTTGTAGCAAATTTGACTTAGTTTGTTGTTGTGTAGAAAAACAGAGTTGAAGCTGGAATTCTCCAGAAATGTGACCGCATTTCTGGGAAGGCAAAATGGAAATGCGACCGCATTTCTGGAAAAACAGAGGTCGTTCCGAGTCGCACGCAGGTCGCTGTTGACGAGTCTTCTTCGCACCTAACAGGTTGTTTTGACCCCGAAACTGACTGGGCAACCTTCCAGCACCTATTTCGCAGCTCCTCAACCAATTTCTACACTATATGAGCTCGAGATTTGAAGTCAAATTCAAGCAGAACTCACTTGGAAGAAAAGGGTGGTGACAGAACCCTGGCTCGACGCCAATGAGTAGGGATGCCCGAGGTCCTTCTTAGATGACAAATTCTAACCCGAGAGAGAGAGTTAGACATCAAACCTTGTGGTTCGTAGAGAGTTTCACCCATTCCCATCTTGTAAAAGTGAGAGAGTGGAGTGTCTTAGCGAACTCTAGAAGGATTGTGTAAACAAAGAACCCATAATATTTAGCTACCTCTTTTAATTCCAGCTCTTGAATCTTTTCTTTATCTTGTATTCTTTTCATCATTATCTTTGCTCAGCCTCTGTTCAGAAACCTTTTTCAAACAACCTTTTGGTCTTTGCCTTCTCCAATGGCAACCACAACAGCTTCATCCACCTCTCCAACGTCATCACCTCTATTTCTTCTGTCTAACATATGCAATCTTGTATCGCTCCGCTTAGATTCAACCAACTACGTATTGTGGAAATTCCAAGTCTCCTCCATTTTGAAGGCCCATTCTTTATTTGGGCACATTGATGAATCAACTCCAAAACCTGCGCAATATGTTCGCTCTTCTACCGGTGAAACTACAACTGAGGTCAGTGTCGATTACATTCAATGGGTCTCTCGTGATCAGGCTTTAATAACTTTAATCAACACTACTTTATCACCTTCTGCTCTCGCACATGTTGTTGGGTCTTCTTCATCGAAAGATTTATGGTATTCTTTAGAAAAGCGTTATTCTTCGAATACAAGATCTACTATTCTTGACTTGTGATCTGCCCTATATACAATAAAGAAGCTTTCATCTGAATTTGTTGAAAAATATACTTGTCGGATTAAAGAAATTGTTGACAAGCTTGCTGCAGCTTCAATTAAAATTGAAGATGAAGAAATTTTAGTTCATACCTTGAACGGGCTCCCAGCTGAATTCAATGCTTCTCGCTCCTCTATACGGACTCGAAGTGGATCTCTTTCTCTGAAAGAACTTCACAATTTACTCGAGGCTGAAGAGAAAACGTTGCAGCGAAACGTAACTGTCGATCCTATTCCCACAGCCATGGCTGCTGTAAAACATTCGTTCCCAAACCCTAACAATCGGGGAAGAGGGAGACGCCAATTTCAGCATGGTCATGGACTTTACCGTGGGTCTGCTCCATTTGACGGCCCAGACCCATTTTCTTCTAAACCTGTAGGTCACGCCTCATGTGGAATATTGGGAAATGGCTCACGCGCAGCAATACATGAGTCTGCAGGTCAAGCCCAAAATTTCGGATCCAACTTCATGGGTTCGGTCCAGTAATAAATGGGTCAAATCTCGGGTCTGGAGTCAATTACGGGTCTGTATCTTCAAATTCATATTATGGCTTTATTGGCGGTCGCATTTTCTGTCAAAATTGTTCCAAATCCGGACATGGAGCGCTTGATTGCTATAATAGAATGAATTTCTCATATCAGGGACGTCATCCACCGGCACAATTGGCTGCTATGGCGGTAAATTCTATGAATTCACAATCTTCACATGATACTTCTAACAATTTTTGGTTATCTGACAGTGGTTGTAATGTTCATATGACCAATGATCTTGCAAATCTCAATCTCTCCAACAATTATAATGGAGAAGAATCAATCACAGTGGTAATGGCCAAACTTTAAATATCCAAAACATCGGCAGTGGTACACTCTCCACCTCCTCTCACACTTTTAATCTTTCCAAAATTCTTCATGCTCCTGATCTTGTAGCCAATCTTTTATCAGTTCATAAATTTTTCCTTGATAATAATTGTCTTTTTATCTTTGATACTGACTGGTTCCTAATTCAGGATAAAATCTCAGGCAAAATTTTGTACACTGGTGAAAGAGTTAATGGCCTTTATCCAATTCCAAGTCCACCAACCTTATCCTCTGATATGCACCCCAAAAATTATAACTTTATGGCAAAACAGGAGTGTTCTCTGTGGCATCATCGGTTTGATCATCCTGCTCACAAAATTTTACGCTCTGGCTTATCTTGTTTTGGTCTTTCTTTATCGCATACTATTTCTTGTTGTGACTGCATTAGTTGTTTGAAAGCAAAAATGTCTAAGCTTTCATTTCCTATGTCTCTTTCGTTTTCCATTACGCCTCTAGAACTTATTCATAGCGATGTATGGGGGACCTTCTCCTGTTACTTCTCTTAATGGATATCATTATTATGTTAGTTTTATTGATGACTTTATCAAATTTACTTGGCTTTTTCCTCTTTCTTCTAAATCTGATGTCCATGCTATTATCCTCAAATTTATTCCTTTTGTTGAAAATCTATTATCTACGAAGTTAAAAAAATTTTGGTCTGATGTTGGTGGTGAATTTTGCAACTCTTCTACTCTTTCTTTCTTTAATTCTAAAGGAGTTTTGGATCAAAAATCTTGTCCATATACACCTGAACAAAATGGGGTAGCTGAGCGTAAACATCGTCATATAGTTGAAACTGCAATGTCTCTCCTTTTTCATTCTTCCGTTCCTTTAGAGTTTTGGCCTTATGCCTTCTCAACTGCAGTTTTTCTAATAAATCGTATGCCTAGTTCTTCTCTTAATATGTTATCTCCTTTTGAGAAACTTTTTGGTTACACTCCTGATTTACATCATTTAAAAGTTTTTGGGTGTGCATGTTATCCTTTGTTAAAACCTTACACCAAACATAAACTTGAACCTAAAACCTCTCAACATATTTTCCTCGGCTATACTCTTGAATATAAAGGATATATATGTTACAACCCTATCACCAAAAAATCCATTGTATCCCGCCATGTTCTTTTTCATGAAAAGATATTTCCCTTTGCCAAACCTTTAAATCCTCTTATCCCTCCATCGTCTCCTCCTCCTGACCTAACACCTTTACTCACCCTTTTACATACATCTCCACCTTCACAACTTACCCAATTATCCACTGTTGACACTAATTCTTCTCCTCGTGAGATTTTGCATGTTTCACCTTCTAGGATTGCAGATTTGTCAGTGGATGTACAGCTTCATGAGAATTCAATGTCTCAAAATGTTCAAGTTCCAGACCGCACTGTCAATAATCATCCCATGCAAACACGGTCAAAGTCAGCATTTTCAAGCCAAAAGCGTTTGTTTCAACCATGACCACTTCAGTTCCAACTGACCCTACCTCATATTCTGTTGCTTCAAAGTATCCAGAATGGAGATCCGCTATGTGTGAGGAATTTAATGCCCTTCAAGAACAAGGTACGTGGTCCTTAGTACCTCGTTTACCTTCCATGAATGTTGTGGGTTGCAAATGGGTTTTTCGGGCCAAATATAACACTGATGGTACCATTTCTCGATATAAAGCCCGATTAGTTGCCAAAGGATATCATTAGGTTGAAGGATTTGATTTTACTGAAACCTTCAGTCCAGTTGTTAAAAAGCCCACAATCAGGGTTATACTCGCTCTTGCTGCTAAGTATCAGTGGTCTTTAACTCAACTAGATGTTAAGAATGTTTTTCTACACACGGTCACTTAAAGGAGGAAGTTTATATGTCTCAACCTCCTGGTTTTCTTGACAAATCCAGTCCACATCATGTTTGCCGCCTTCATAAAAGTCTTTATGCTCTAAAGCAAGCTCCTCGAGCTTGTTTCGATCGCGTTACATCATATTTATTTACCTTGGGCTTCACTGCTTCTGCTGCTGATTCATCACTATTTGTACGGTCGGTTGGATCTTCTTTGACCTATCTGTTACTTTATGTTGATGATATTATTATCACTGGACCAGATTCTTCATATCTATCAGTTTTAAAGAAGCATTTGGCAACAGAATTTCAGATATCAGATCTTGGTGCATTGAAATACTTCCTTGGCCTGGAAGTCCACAACACTTCTAATGGTATTTTTGTCAATCAAGCTAAGTATCTCACTGACTTACTTCACACTGCAGGAATGTCCTCTGCCAAGACATGTTTAACACCCATGTCTACTACAGTTGATCTCCATACATGTGCATCGTTATTTCACGATGCGACACTTTATCGTCAACTAGTTGGATCTCTTCAGTATCTCACTTTTACTAGACTTGACATTTCCTTTGCAGTGAATCGTGTAAGTCAGTTCATGCATCGACCTACAGTTGTTCATTACTCTGCAGTCAAACGTATATTGCATTATCTTTCTGGATCTAAACAGCTTGGCATTTTTTTTCGACGTGCGAATTTGTCTCTCACTGCCTTTTGTGACTTTGATTGGGCTGGTGACACTTCTGACCGTCGATCCACATCTGGATTTATTGCTTTTCTTGGCTCCAGTCCTATATCCTGGTCAGCCAAAAAGCAACCTACGGTCTCGCGTTCTTCAACCGAAGCTGAATACCGCTCTCTTGCAACTACAACAACAGATCTTTATTGGCTACGACAGCTTCTTCGTGATCTTCATATCACCTTATTGGATCCTCCTACATTATTATGTGATAATATTTCAGCTATTTCTCTTGCAAATAATCCAGTTTTCCACGCTCGCACGAAACACATTGAGATTGACTATCATTTTGTTCGTGAAAAGGTTGCTCGTAAAGATATTTCAGTTCAGTTCATATCTTCAAAGGATCAATTGGCTGACTTATTCACAAAACCATTGTCATCTTCGATATTCTTGACATTCCGGGACAAACTTCTGTCTTCTCTTCCATCATCAGTTTGAGGGGGCATGTTAGAGAATATTTTAGAGAATATTCTCCCATTAACATTGCCTTAATTTATGCCTATGATGATTGTATCCCTAGCTGTAAATTTGGTGTATATTTTTTGTCCTTTTTTATCTCCTCCATTGTGTATAAAGGATTGATACCAGTAATGAAATATTCAAGCTATCATACACTCAATTTTGTGTATTCATTAATGGTGATATAACCCAACAAGATATTGATGTTGTGATTCCTCATCAATCATACATGGAAGTGTATCAACCTTGTCGTGGAGCTTGTCATAGAAAGACCACCATGCTATGGCAGTTGAGTTTTTGTTAATTCCATGAAATCATATGTAATTTTTGTACTTAAAAACCTTTTGTTTTGTGTAATTAAAAAAATTTTTATTTGTGAAATTTTACAAAAAGTGCTATGGATAATTATTGGAAATAAATAAGAAAAATTTACTTAAAAAAGGGGATAAATCGAAGAACTTTTGAAGAACGAAGGAGCAAAGAAAAAAATTGGTCGGATTTCATGTTAAAATCATGTACATGGTACACGATTTCACTCTACCAAAATCGTGTACCATGTACACAATTCTTATAATAATTGTGTACCAGGTACGCGATTCTGTGGTATAATCGCGTACCATGTACACGATTTTTACACTTCATCGCCACGTCAACTCGTGTACACGGTACACGATTTTTGTCTACCCTATTTTTGTCAATACTTTGAACTTCCACCCCTACTTTGTAATTTATTATTTTAAGTACATTATTTAAATTATTATTTTTAAAACTACCTTAATTTTTTCATTTCTTTTTTAAATTACATTATTCAAGAAATTAGTCGCTTTCTACACACCACCATTATTACTATTTTTACAGCAATGAGAGGGAAAAAGTAAAAAAAATCAATTTCTTATTTTCTACTTTTCTCTTTTATCCATAACAAATTTTAACGGTAGTATATAGAAAAATATGAAAAATACTTGGACTGCATACCGGTATTAGGGTTAAAATCTAGACAACTAAGAAAGAAAATAGTAGAAAATGAGAAATTGAAAATTTTAATGGTGATACCTACATACCCATCTCCAAGTATTGTTCCAAAAATATTTAGTTAGCGATTATGTCAGTGAATTGCGCTGATAAATGAAGATGGATCAGGTGGAGTCGAAACTTCAACGGCACCTTCAAGCATTTGTACGACTTTCTTCATGGACGGCCTCAACGACGGCTCCTCTTGAATGCACCAAATCGCAATCATAACAAACTTCTTCACTCTCTTCACATCGCTCTGTGCTTGCTCATCATTTTTCACCAACACTTCCACTCTCCCCTCTTTGAAGCAATCGTAAGCCCAATCCGCCAACACCATTTCGTCTTCACTCTCCGCTTTCTCTTCGAAATTCCTTCTGCAACAGATGATCTCCAGCAACAGAATCCCAAAGCTGTAAACATCCACCTTTACAGTAATGGGAAGACTTCTAAACCACTCGGGAGCCACGTAGCCTTTGGTTCCTCTGATTGCAGTCATGGTTCGAGTCTGGTTTCTTTTCAGAAGTTTGGCCAATCCGAAATCTGAAATTCGTACATCGAAAGAGTCGTCTAAGAGAATGTTTTGGGGTTTGATATCACAATGAATGATCTGAGTGTCGCACTCTTCGTGCAGATAACAGAGTCCCTTGGCAATTCCTGTAGCAAGTTGAATTCTCTTGTACCAATTGAGCTTCGAAGACCCGAAAAGGAAATCTGCGAGAGACCCATTGGGCATGAACTCATAAACCAGCATTCTGTGAGGCTCTTCGTTGCAGACACCGAGCAATCGAACCAAATTCTTGTGGTTTGTTCGAGCAATGGCACTCACTTCGGCTTTGAATTCATGGTCTCCATCTTGCACTGAATGGTCAAGCTTTTTAACAGCAACCAAGTTGTTGTTGTTGTTGTTGTCGTCCATGGAAGAATCAACAATCCCTTTATAAACAACAGCAAAAGCACCACTTCCCAATTGCTCTTTGAATCCATTTGTGGCCTTGTTGAGCTCTTCATAGCTGAAAATTCTCAGGTTCAAACCGAGGAGGACTGGTTGCTTTTCAACAACTAACTCTGATCTCTTTCTATTGAATCGGTAAGCAACCAAAAAAATGAGGATTAGAAACCCAGAACTGGCTAAGAGAATTGACCCAATGACTACCAAACTTTTGTCCTTATCTCTCTTGTCGAGATTATTAGATATCAAAGTAGAGTTATTCTTGCTGAATTTGATCAGGGATTTACCTCTAAAACCAAGATCGAGCCTTCCAAATGAAAGAGGAAACCTCTTCTTCCAACAATTCCCTGATTCGAAAACAACGGCAGCACAAAAACAATCATCCAAACAAGCCCTTCTGCACCAATCCTCATTCGTTTCTGAGAAGCCCTCATAGTCAGTATTAGGCCAGTCTACATTCTCCATGGAGTAAAACTCAAAGGAATCATCGCAACTCTGAGGAACAAAACTTGGTTTGCAGCCTTTCATCGCATCATTTGGATCAAACTTCTGATACCCTTGTGGGCAATTGCAAATTGGTCTTTGATCATCTCCAAAGCTACAATAGCTATTATAC
The DNA here is from genome assembly GCA_017139565.1 of Luffa aegyptiaca. Lineage (NCBI taxonomy): Eukaryota > Viridiplantae > Streptophyta > Magnoliopsida > Cucurbitales > Cucurbitaceae > Luffa > Luffa aegyptiaca. Next base: position 18,988,988 of record CM029399.1, read on the forward strand.
CCACACGCTCCACTTCCCAAGCCATGGCTTATTCTCACACAAACATTTGAAGGTATGGGATTTGAGACTCTGCTCCAAGCCTTAGGCCAAGGAGAATGAGTGACATTATTATGATTATTATTATTATTACTGCTCTTTGGGTACACATATTGCCTGAAAACTCCATCGTATTCGAAAATTGCCCGATGGTAAAAATCCTTGGTTGAAGGAGGAGGGTCGGAGGTCAAAGTTCTTACCGCAGTTCCATTTCTTGCAGAGATGTAAATGGAGCCAGAGAGGTTGAAAACGAGCTGGAATCCTGAGCCTGAGGTTTCACTTTCCCAATAAGTTGTGGCAGTTTCACGCACGGGAATGATTCTTGGGTAAGTAAGCACAAGATTCCCACCGCTTAGCATCGAGAATCGAAATCTTCCCTCTGAGTAATTCGTTTCTGAATAAGAAGCAATGAGATCTCCGTTCATAGTCTGTGAAGGTAAAATTGTGTCGGTGGGTTGATCAAAGCTTTGCCACAAGACTTGGGAATTGTTTGCAGCTAGAATGAAGTTGCCATTGTCGAGCATGGCAGCATAAGAAACTAGTGTTCCAGTTCCACCATTGTTGTTGTTATCTGCTAAATTTTCACTCCATATTCGATTGCCATCGGGGTCGTTGAGCACGAGCTGGCCACGTGTGGTGAGTTGAACTGTGGAGCCTTGAGGAACCAAATTGTCGCGATTGGCCGACCAGACGACAGTTTTTTCGACAATTTTGTTGAACCAAATGGCCAACAGAAATTCGTTGTTTCCGAACTGTCGGAACCCAAAAGCAAAATCTCCCGATTGGGAGGACCAGTAGGAGTCGTTTTTGTTGTTGTGTGCAGAGAGAGATGAGCCTAGAGTTATGTTTTTGTAGGGCTGAGAGATTGTAAAGGATGGTAATAGAAAAAGAATAATGAGGAAAGGACTTGATTTTGTTGGAGAAGCCATAAGGGAAAGAAAAGAGAAGCTACCTTTGAAACTTAGAACAAGAAGAAATGTGAAATAATTTGGCTAAGATTAATGAGAATATATATGAGTAATGTGATGTGAGAGAGACGACAGTGACAAGTAAAATGGGTTTTTTGGACAAAATATCAGTTCTTTCTTTTTCCCAATTGGACTTTTGAGTCTTTGACTTGGTTTTATAAAATTTAAAAAAAAAAACATTTTCTTTTATTTCAATGTAGAGTTTTGTCCTCCTCATTAAAAATATTTTAAAAAGGAACTTTCCGAGTCCCATCTCTTTACAATATTTCTCCATCAGAGAAACATATATCTTCACTGTTATTATTTATAATCGGATAATTAGACAACTTTTGTATCGTAAAAAAGAAATTATTCGATGAGGTTTTTTTTTTTTTTTTTGAGTACATCAACATTTGGGGGTGGGGGGATTCGAACCTCTGACCTCATGGTCGAGGATACATGCCAATTACTGCTGAGCTAAGCTCGCTTTGGCAATTATTGGATGAGGTTGACACATTGCTATTGTTACAGTTTTGTATCATTGAATGTATGAGGGAGAAACTACAAGTTAAAGTACTTTTGTTTTTGTATAGTTGTTAATTATTAGGGTGGATGAGAGATTTTCAAATCTATATCAAATTATTATTAATTAAGAGACAGATACATTAAGGTGGTCTCATTGAATCATCTTTCATTGGAATGGGAAGGCAAGCTTAGATTTGGATGAGATTAAAGATATAGATGAAGAAGAAAAAAAAAAGAAAAAGAAAAAGAAACAACTTGTTTGAAAGTCGCATGAGTATAGCTCGACTGGCATAGAGCTCGCACTAATGACTGAAAAATCTGTGGTTCGAATCCTCCACCCCTATTTGTCACAAAAAAAAAAAAAAAAAAAAAAAAAAAAAAAAAAAAAAAAAAACTTGTTTGAAACTCAAAATTACCTCAAGAATAATTTTCCTAAAAGAGAAAGGGTCTTTGTAGTTGGAATGTCACCTTCCAACTATTTTGATCGAACTAAAATTCAATGGTCACTTATTTTGAATCATTTTTGTAATTAGAAAAAGAAAAGAAAGAAGAAGTTAGAGTTTGTTTGGACTTTGGAGTAGTTTGAAAAACCGAGTTTGGATCACTCATACGATTTTTTTTTTTTTTTTTTTTTTTTTGAAAAAAATACTCATACGATTTTTCTTTCGAGGAGGTAGAGTTTAATTTGTTTGGACCTTGGACTTTGGACTTTGTCAACAACTCTCGTGACATTTTGGTATTCAATAAATAGTTTCTTTGAATTTCGAAACTCAACCTTATTCAAGACGTAATGCTAAAAAGAAAAGTCTTGGAAATAATTCAATTTTAGATGAACATTACTTTACACATCGGTGTGTAGGTATTTTCTTACACATCATCATTCGCGGCTAGAAGAGAGAGAAAAGAAAAAAGAATTTTTTTCTATTTTCTTACCTTTCTCTGGGCTATCAAATGGTTTTTTTTTTAGTACATCAATCTTTGAGGGTAAGAGGTTGGTTGAGGGTAATGTTAATTACCGCTAAGTTATGCTCGCTTTGACAACGTTTTAATGGTCTTGGAATACAACTAAGTATTGTTTACTTCAGATTCCATTGAATTAAACTCTTAGTTTAAGTATATCGTAAAATTAATGTCCTAAATAATTATCACACCAAATCTAAATTTTTAGTTTTTTAAGATTTATGGTTGACTACTAACAGTTTTGTGGTTGGTTTTTCAATATCTTTTAGTCGAGTTTCGATATTTTATTATTTGATTTGTGTGGTATTATTTTATGGTCAAAGTTTAGCATTTTTTTAACCGAATTTTAAGTGTGATATGTTGAATTGTTCTGACGAATTTTCTAATTTGATTTTGATTTTATATCATTTTATTATTTATACAAAACATGATAGTAGCAAGTCTTTACATGAATTGGGTGAACTATGTTTAGATTGACGATAAAGTAGTGTTATTGTTTACAAATCTAACACCCACACACACATGCTTATGCAATTTTAGTTGGATATAAGAATAGCTTGTTCACATTTTCCTATCAGTCTATAACCAATAATTTTGATTATATTTTTATAAAACAAGTGGTTGAATTTAAAATATATCATTTAAGTTTGAATATGTTTTTTAAAGCATTTTAAGGTCTTGTTTACCTCCCTATAGTCGTAATCAAGGTATCATAATAAAAATTGCGGGACTCACTTGATTACAATGGAAGGTGATTACCAAAATCTCTGTAATCAAATTCAAATTCCTAATTACATCTTTGATCAATTTCATTCTCATTGTTTATTACGTGGGACTCACACTTTCTTTGTTTTTTGGTTTATTTTACATCATCTATCCTTTCTCTCTCATTCACATTCTTCATTCTCGTTTCTTCTCCCTCTCACATTTTGGACGGTATAAAACGAGTGAAAGACAGTCTTCTTTGCTCTCCTTTATTCTCCCTCTCACTAACTTTTTGACCTTTTTTTTTCTCGTATAATCTAGCAAGAGGGATATGAACCAATAAAGGACTTCAATTATGATTCATATTTTTATTTAAGAGTTTTGGTTGCTTTCCATTTTTACCCTTCTAAGCATGTTTAAGGAAGATTATTTAGGTCCCTTTTAGTTCGTGATTTGAAAATTGTTTTCGAAAATAAAGAATTAAGTAGAAAACGAAAACAAATTTCTTATTTCCATTATATCTAAAAACATGTTTGGTTCCAATTTAAAAACTTTAAATTTGAATTCAAAATTTGAAAACTGTGTTTGGTTATGAATTTGAAAATGAATGAAAATATTAATATGTGCTTGGTAAAATTAATTTTTTTAGAAAAAGTTAATTTAATATGATTATTTTTCTACTTGACTTTTATTCATTTTTAGAGAGATTATAAATCAATGATGCTGGAATTGATTCTTCAAACAAAAAAAAAAATTGTTGGAATTGAAATTATAAGAAAAAAAAAAAAAAGATATACCATATTGCTGTATTATATGAAACTTTTGATTTGTAAAGTGGAGGAGTATATCAAAATAGGTAGAATTATGTAAAAAGTAAAAATAACAACCAAAACATCAGTATCAATCAAACACACTATTTAGACAACAGTAATTTTGTATTTTTTTTCCTTTAGAGTCGAAGAGAATTTGGATATCAAAAATAAAAAAAATGTTGTTTGTAGATAATGCAACATTGTTTGGTGGAAAGAAAGATGTATAGTGTGTTTTTAAAGTTGTATCTTGTGTTTCCATTGTTTTGAAAACAAAATTGGAAAACAATGAAAACAACATTTTATCCTTTTTGAAAACATGTCATTTTTTGAGTTGTTTTCGAAAATTGTTTTTGAAAATAGGTATATTTTCAAAAACATAAAAACGAAAATGGATCATGAGCCAAACGGGGCCTAAGTTTTTTCAAGAAAAGAAAAAAAAAAAAAAAAAGGTAAGAGTATTTAGTCTTTTTGTTTAGAGCGATGGGTTTCAATTCTAGCCACCATTATCAGGCTTAGTTGAGCAATAAAATTGGCTATTTCAAGCATAAATCATTTCAATGTAAGAGGTGGAATTTTGAAATAAAACAGTAGTGATTCTACAATGGAAAGCCACATGAGCAGGTTAATTTCCCATTCTTGTTCTAGGGTTGCATACATGAACATTCAAGTAAGTCTAATCAATTTGCTCGTGGAGTGTTCAAAGCTTGAGTAAGGAACTAATTCTCCTTGCCTCTTAGTCGTCTTTGATCATCAAGATAATCTTCATCTAATCCTTACCATGAGATTGAAATTAGTTGATTTAGAGGGTTTTAATGTTTGAGAATTGGGGGCTCACATAACCAAAGGGCTAACTCCTAATTCCAATTCACTAGGGTTTTCATTATAGAGAGCTTAGTCTTGTTCTTCGCTCTCATTTCTTCTCCCCCTCTCGCTAACTTCTTTTATGTTTTTTTCTCTCGTATTCTACTTTATGAACAATATCCTAGATCAATGATATAAAATGATCAAGAGCCAAAAGAATTATCCTTCTCACTAATTTCTTTTACGATTTATACAAAATAACAACAAAAGAAATAATAGAGGGGAGAATTTGTAAAATGCAATTTTTCATTAATAATGGAGATGGGTTATATGCATGCAAGGGGAGGGTCATTCAAAGTCGGGGGAGATATCAATCACCACAGGAAGAGATGAATGGATTGAATCCCCAGCAAAAGCACATGTGATTGTGTGTGTGTTTCATGTAAGTTTAGAAACCAAACATACACAGTATAGGAAACACGAAATTGGAGAACCTTTCTATAAATTTCTACTTAGATTAAGCATGATTTCTAAGGGATTTAGAAAGACTTCGTTTGAAGACCAAAATACAGCAATACGAGAGTCTCCTTCTCCCTCACGAATGAAGGACACGATCTAGCAGTACAACATGAACAATTGGGCAAGATGCCACCCCAAGACTTTCCCCACTACCCTTTGGATTTGAGATCAAGATTGTGGGATCTCTTCTTGAATACAGGGAAGACAGTAGTTTACAGAAAATAATGGCTTCTGTAAAAATTTGAGAGAATTTGAGAGAGAGAGATGATTTCTTTGGTAAACCAAAACATATGAATTAAAAAAACAAAAAACAAAAAACTCACTAGAGACCATCTGTAGAGATATTATAAGAGAGACTGTAACTCCCTCCACATCCCCACTTCCTGCAGTTGCATGAAGGTGGGTTTTTTATTTTTAATTTTAATTAAAGAAAAAACTATAATTTAATTAATAATTAATTCTTAATTAAATAAATCATATTTATTTAATTAAATTAAGTAAATCATATTTAATTAATTATATCATATGATTAATTCCATATGAATCATATTCATCTGTCTTATAATCTAAAGTATTAATTTAATTAATTAAATCACATTTTAATTAAATTTAATTAATTAATTAATTAATTCCTTAATTAAATATCATATATTTAATTGACTTTACATTTGAATATACATCTCTCTTATAGTCTATAGTTTTAACATGAATCTAATTCACATTAAATTTGACCTATAGTTTTCAATGTGAATCCAATTCACATTTAATTTATATTTGAACCCCTTCAAATATATTATTCTCTCATGAATTAATTTTGAATAATATCCAAAAAAAAAACTTTTTTTTTGAAAAAAAAAACTTTTTATTATAATGTATCACCATACATTAAATCAATTGTATCTTATACAATTAACCTAAATTCCTAATAGTGCGCATAGCGAGCTATTTTTCCTGGTTATTTTAGTTAGTCTTTGAGGACTATTTGGCCATTTTAATGCACTTTAATGTGTCTTTTGTAGGAATTGAATATTGAAGTTAAATTGGAGAAATTAGTGTTGGTCGGGTGCTCGGGACCTAAAGAAAAGCAAAAGAAAAGAAAAAGAATCAAAATTGAAGTTGCTCAAAAGTGGCAACCCTGAGAGGTAGCATCAAGACGCTGCCTCCTTAGCGTCTCCACACTACCAATTTTCCATATCTGATTTGGGCGATAATTAGGACGGTGTCGAGACGCTGTCGACAGAATCTGCTATATAAGGAATGCGATTTGGCTGAGAAAAGGGAGTCCATTTGGTTAGATTTTAGCCCTAATTTCGACTAGAGACCTTTGGTGGGAGCTGAAGCAAGGACAAGGAGCGGGAATCAAGCGAGAAGGCGTGGAGTTCGTGACGAGGACTTACGATATGCAATGAATATATGCTTATCATGCTGAAAAAGAAAAATCATTCCTGTTTTTACATTTGAAAGAAAATTATTTCATGGCATGTGCACAATATGCAATGAATAACAATGTTTTAGGCAAAAAGAGCTACCCCTGTTGTGATCAGTTAGGGTTAAACTCGGGTTATGGGTCCCTACAATAGGTGTGTGAAAGCTAGTGCCACTTAAAAATGCTTAATTCAATTTTAATTTAAAGCACCTAGGTATGGATAAAAACAATCTAATTTGTTCCATTAGCTCATAGTAAATCCTTAGTGCCAGTTTAGAGGGAAGATGAGTTGAGAGGTTAATAATCCAATCCCGAGCTAGTAATGTCCAATCTAAGTAAGTGAGATCTCTATTATGCAAGTTGATTTTGGAAAATTTTTGATTTGTCTCCTTCATTGGGCCTTATGTGCATGTCTCTTAATTACCTAATTATTGACTTTTGAGTCTTGAGGATTGAGTTATGTCTGTTGCATCTATTTACAACCTATGTCAAATTTCTAGTTTGCTCGAGGACTAGCAAAAGCTTAAGTTTGAGGGTGTTTCTTAATTAATTTGAACAGTTCAAATTCTTTTCAAGACTAAATGACCTCAATTACCCTTTTACGAGCTAGTAAGGGGCCTAATGGACCTATAAATCAAAAGCTCTAACGATACAAGATTAATTGATTAAACTCTTTAACCACATTAATCAACATTCGTTAACCGTGGTTCACTCTACTAAAGACCCACAGCTACACTCTTCTCACAGTAGAATATTTCTATGTCCATGGATATCGACCATTAACAGTAAGTCAATCCTTCATGAGTGTTCGTAACTCCATCTGGGTCAAATTACCGTTTTACCCTTGGGTTACCTCTGTCTCCTTAAGTACCGGTGATCCTCTAATGAACAACCTATTTATGGTACAACCAATAAACAGAAGTCCCTCTCGAGCCAATGAGAGGGTGGGGCCCCTTATTCAAGTCCCGAAGTCACCACTTAAGGGAACACTCATCTACTTACCCTAAAGTCGGGAATGAGCGAATTCTATCTTGTGTTGTTATGTTCCCAGCTCCCCACTCGGTCTTGTCCCCAAAATGGTAGGCTTATTGTGTCGAAGAATCTGATCACTCTCACCCATACAAATCAAAGGACAATCCCTAGCAGACAGAAGTTCATAACACACTCAGGATTAAGATTGAGTTACAAAGTCAACCTATGAAATAATAATCTAATTAGTTAATGGTGTTATAACTAATGACTATTATTTCGCAGTCCGCTCTTATGCAAACTCATTCCATAGGATACCCTCACTCGCATGTCAACTACATAAACGACTTGAATCAATTCGTCTATTTCAAATACAAAGTGGGTCGTATCCATAGTGTCACAAGAATAAGGTACCCACCCTTATCCCTATACTATAGACCCTTTAACTTATTACTTGAACATGATCCTCTGTATGTCTCCACATACTGTTCAAGCTTCATTAAATAACCTGGCATGTTAGTTTATTGGATTTGGGTTAATAATACAATTCCAAAATAAAATTCAATAACCACTTTGTTGAATAACCACAATAACAACTTTATTGATTAATAACATTTGTTTACATTTATTATCTACGAGATTTAGGGCATAAAACCCAACAAGAGATACATCTCTCTCCCTTTTGTTCCCCCTTAGTCCTTCAAAAGATTAATAGTCTGAGGAGATCTCAACCAAATGACAGTCGTGTTTTTCCTCTGCCATCTCTTCAACCAACTCCAAGGATGATGAGGACACCTAGACGACGATTAGACTCGAGAAGATGTACTCCAACTCTGAATATATGAAGATATCAAAGAAGACTAAGAAAAAAAATGGAAATCTGACAATTCACTAAATCATTTGTTGGAAATAAGGATGTCTATTTTCCCTGTGGGAACGCGGCCCCGTAGGGACCCACCCCTGACGGGGTGGGGAATCCCCATTTAGGCAGGGAATGGGGGAAGGAGTTGGGGGGAAAAATTTACCCGCAAGATAAACGAGGACAGGGACAAGGAAAACATTTCCCATCCCCGTTCCCTGCTTTGCTTTTTTATTATTTTATTTAATTTGTGTATGTGTGTGTGCGCGCGTGCGTGCGTGCGTTTCTGTGTGTCTGTGTGCGTGTGTGTGTGTTGAATTATGTGGTTAAACATTTATTATATGTATGGATAATTAAATAATTTAATATGGAATATTTATTAGATCCCCGCGAAATTTAGTTGGAAATTTTGCGGGGATGGGGATTTAAATAGAGAGTGGGGAAGGGCACGAGGAAGCCATCCTCGTCCTCACCCCGTCCTGTGGACATCTCTAGTTGGAAGAGAAGAAAGTAATATATACATAAGAAAAATAGAAGGATAAACGATGAACATGTTCGTATTTTGGAATGATTAAATAGGGACAAGTGTCATTATGGAAGGATTAACTCCATGCAAACACGGGATGACGTTTTACATATTTCAAAGTGTCATTGAAGCGACAGTAAAATCGAGAATAATCAAGAGCGAAATCGAGAAGTACAAAATAAATTGAGAGCAAAAGATATATTGGATTTTTTAGTACGATTTCAAAGAAATTCCTAATAATTGAGAGCAAAAGATATATCAAGATCGAGAGTTGGTGACGTGATCAAGAACGAGAGTGAGGACATTCTAGTAATCTTCTTATTCTCAATGGATGTAGACAACATTGATGAGACTATAATTATGATTATGATTACAATCATTTTCAATTAAAAAGCATCAAAGAAATCGCATTATGATTATGATAGATTTTGTAAACGCTAAAGGTTTGAGAGAATCAAAATTATCTATTCCATCCACATAAGAGATATATATAACCTAAGTAAGAAAATGTAAAAAAACAATAAAGGACAACTCTATAAAATTACACTTATACTAATATAATAACTGTAACACTCCCCCTCAAGTTGGAGCATATATATTCGTCATAGCCAACTTGTTAAAGAGATAATCTATTTGAGCTCCATTTAGTGCCTTTGTGAAGATATCTCCTAATTGCTCTCCAATCTTCACATATCCTGTTGACACCAAACCTTCTTGTATCTTTTCACGTATAAAATGACAGTCAACCTCAATGTGCTTAGTCCGCTCATGAAATACCGGATTAGATGCAATATGAAGAACTGCTTGATTATCACACCACAATTTTGTCAGTGTTGTGATATCAAATCCCAATTCAATAAGAAGTTGACGTATCCAGACTAATTCACATAGAGACTGTGTCATTGCTCTGTATTCTGATCCAATACTTAAATGTGACACCACATTTTGTTTCTTACTCTTCCAAGAAACATAATAACCATCCACAAATACACAATATCCTGAAGTTGATCTTCTATCTTCCCTAGACCCCTGTCCAATCAGCATCTGAGAAGCATTCAATGTTTGTGTGTCCATAATCCTTATATATTAAACCACGTCCAAGAGTTGCCTTCAAATAACAAAAAATTTCTTCCAATGCAGCCCAATGATCAACTGTAGGAGAAGACATAAACTGGTTCACAATACTCACTAAATAAGTTATGTCAAGTTGAGTCACTGTAAGATAATTGGGTTTTCCCACTAACCTCCTATATCTTTCAGGATCTTTCAGTAATTCTCCCTCTTTTGTAAGCTGTAAGTTCGGCATCATTGGGGTATTACATGGCTTAGCCCCTAACTCCCCTATTTCAGTCAACAAGTCAATTACATATTTTCTCTGTGATAACAGAATCCCCTTCTTGCTCCTTATTATCTCAATTCCTAGAAAGTATTTCGACATTCCTAAATCTTTTGTATGGAATTGACTATAGAGAAAGGTCTTGAGTGCTTGGATGTTTGATGTGTCATCGCCAGTAATAACAATATCATCAACATACACAACCAACAAGATAACACCATCTTCAAGTCGCTTATAAAAGATAGAATGATCTAATTTACTATTCCTCATACCAAAATTTTCAATCACCTGACTGAATTTTTCAAACCATGCTCGTGGACTCTGCTTTAATCCATACAAGGATTTAAGAAGATGACATACCTTTCCATTCTCCCCCTGAGCAACAAACCCTGGTGGTTGCTCCATATACACTTCTTCAAAATCACCATGAAGAAAGGCATTTTTAGTATCAAGCTGATGCAAGGGTCAGTGATGAATGGATGCCAACAAAATGAATAACGAACATAAGCCAATTTAGCCACGGGAGAAAAGGTATCAAAATAGTCAACTCCATAGGTTTGTGCATAGCCTTTAGCAACAAGGCAAGCTTTCAATCGAGCCATAGATCCATCTAGATTGACCTTGACTGCAAATACCAACTTACAACCAATAGGCTTCTTTCCTGCAAGAAGTGAAACTAAATTCCAAGTACAATTGTCATCTCAGGCATTCATCTCCTCAACCATTGTAGCAGACCAACCAGGATGAGACAAAGCTTCATGAATAGTCTTAGGAACAGATACACAGATTGCAAGGATACAAGAAAAGAACAAGTAGAAGATGACAAAAGATTACACGAAATAAAATTAGAAATAGAATAAGTGCATTGGCGTTTACCTTTATGAAGAGCAATAGGAAGGTCATTACTCATTTCTGGATCCAATAATGAAGAAGCCTCTGGTACAGGGCATGTAACTGAAGGAGGTGGTCATCGAGAATAAACCTAAGTAATAGGTGGACAAGTAGAAACAAGTATAGACAGGGTGAATCAGTATAGGGCTCGCAAGAGGAGAGAATGGTATAGACAAGAAAATTATCATCTTCCTCATTGTGCTCCCCCTTAGTCTTACTCGAAGGTGAAGAAAAGAAAGAAGAATCTTCAAAGAAGGTGACATCAAGAGAGACAAAATAACAATCGAGAATAGGACAAAAATACTTTGAAACATTCATCTGATACATTAAGGCTCTTATTGTTTCGAGGAGATGACGGCTCTTTCTTTTTGCAACCCCATTTTGAGATGGAATATCGAACACACGAGGATTGATGGAGGATGTCATATTCATCTAAATAAGAATTAAGAGCATGAGAGAAGTAATCTTTAGCATTATCACTCCGTAGAACTTTAAGAGAACTGTCAAATTGAGCTCAAATTTCAACATGGAAGTTACGAAAATGAGAAAGCACCTCAGAGCATTTTTCATTAAATATTACCAAGTTACACGAGAAAAATCATCGACAAAGGTAACAAAATATCTAAACCCTCTCTTTGACTGAATAGGACATAGACCCCAAACATCAGAATAAACTAATTCAAATGGAGCATTAGCTCGTTTAGTTGCACGAGGATATAGACTCAAACGATGGAACTTAGCAAACTGACATGACAAAAGCTAAAGAAGACAAATAATGAAACTGAGAACGAAGACTCTTCAATACTGAAATAGAAGAATGACTCAAACAACAATGATCTTCAAATGGAGATGACACTTTAGAGCATGCAACGGTTGTTGATATTTTTGGTTCAAAGATGTAGAGACCTCTAGATTCACGCCCTTTACCAATAGTCTTCTTCGTCGTAAGATCCTGAAATAAGCAATAACAAGGAAAAATGAGACATAACAATTAAGGTCACGAGTGAGTTTACTAACAAAAATCAAGTTAAAGGAAAAATGTGGTAAACTTAAAACCAAAGACAACGAAATTGAGTTGGTAAGTCTAACGTTGTCGATTCCTAAGACTGGAGAGGTGGTTCCATAAGTTATAGTGACACTAGACAAAGATGTAGATGGATAAACAGTAGAGAATCAACGGGAATTACCTGTCATGTGATCGGAAGCGCCAAAGTCTATGACCCATTTCGAAGAGGATGAAAGAAGACATGTAGATGTGTTGATGTAGTTTGTTTTGTTTATTAGGGCTCTCTTTGTAATCTAGCCTAAGTATTTTTATTTTATTTGTTATTAGTTTGTTAGTTAGTTAAAGTGGTTAATTGTCTAACCATCCTTGTATTTACAGTCCATTATCCCATAAGCTAAGCCTATATATAAAGGCTAAGGCTTCCCCCTTTGTATAAGTTTTTTGAAGATTAATAAAATCCTGCCATAAGGCTATTGGCTCCACCAAGATTGATATCAGAGCTTGAATCAAGATCCAACAAAGAAGGATGACACCAAGAAATCGGAATCAGGTAAGGAAGAAACCTATTCCAATGGGCTTTATGTGATTGTGCTCAACATCCAACATCGCATCCTTCCCTTGGAAGGTTTAACCAATTGGGTGACAAAAATAGAAGAAATAGTTGATGAACTACAAAGAAGCTTTGGAGGATTAATGAAGGAAAACACTACACTTACTGTCCAAATCAGTAAAGGAAAAGAGAAAGTTGCAGAAAATTTAGTGGAACAATTAGAAAGAACATGAATGTGAAACCCAAAGATCTATTTACAAAGAAGTATGAATGGATCACAGCACCATGAGGAAGAAGCTAAGAACTTACTTAATCAAGAAAATGGAAGTTCCAATGGAAATAAGTCCAAGAAGGGGTCCAAGAACCAAAGGAAATCCAAGAAAACGAAGAAAATGGATCAAGAATCTGATTCAACAACATCTAGTGACACATCCGATTCTTCAAGTGATGAAGACAACAATCATAACAATAAAAAGAGAAGTAAAAAATATAAAGACAAAGGATACAAAATGAAAATCAATGTTTCATACTTTGATAGACGATTAAACACAGAAAACTTCTTAGATTGGATCAAACAAGTGGAGGAATTCTTCAAATGTATGGATATTCCTGAAAAACGTTAGGTAAACTTGGTGAAATACAAGTTGAAAGGTGGGGCAACAACATGGTGGGATCAATTAACCTCCAATAGAAGAAAGATGGGCAAGAAACTTGTGAAAGATTGGGAAAAGATGAAAAAGATGTTCAAGGCAAGATTCGTACTTGACAATTATGAACAAATCTTGTACCAAACATATCAAGAGTGCAAACAACACAATTGAACTATGGAAGAATATACGGGTGAGTGGAATCGATTGAATGTAAGAAATGATTTGTCAAAATCTGAATATCAATAAATAGCACGGTATATACATGGTTTGCGTGAAGAAATCCAAGATCAAATTGATTTATTTCCTCTTGGAGGCATTCGAGAAGCAGTAGTAATGGCCATAAAGGTTGAGAAGAAAATCATGAAAGAAAGAAACGGGAGTCATGGACAACCAAGCTGGAATGACAATCAAAGAACTTGGAGTATAGGAGGAAGAACATCACTTGGTCGCACAACATCTAACTTAAGGACAAAATTTAGGCAAGACAACCGAAATTGAGGGCATAACAACAAATCCCACAAAGGTGGAGAAGAGAAACCGAAGGCCTCAAGTACATGGAAGTCAAATTATCCAAAAAGTGGGGGTGAAAAATATAATGGTCAGTCCATAAACACCAAGAAAACAACCTCCAAACCAAAAAAATCCATATGCAAGACCTTCAAATTCAAAGAAATGTCACATATGTGGACAAATTAGTCATTTTTCAAATGAATGTCCGGAAAGAAAGAAGATCGCAATAGTAGAAGAAGCATCTGAACAAGAAGACAGCAGTGAAAATGGAGAAAAATTTACAAAAGAAGAGGAAGAAATCTTTGAAGAAGGTGATGATGGCGAACAGGTAATTTTTGTGCTTCAAAGGCTTTTATTAAATCCAAGAACAGAGGTGAATACAACTCAAAGGCACTCAATATTCAAGACAAGATGCACCGTAAATAACAAAGTATGTGATATAATAATAGATAGTGGAAGTTGTGAAAATGTTGTGTCCAAAGCATTGGTAAAAGCTCTCGGATTGAATACCGAACCTCATGATAACCCTTATAAAATAGGATGGATCAAAAAAGGAAATGAGGTAGCTATTACCGAAAATTTGCACCATCCCATTATCCATTGGGAAATATTACAAAGACCAAGTTGTTTGTGAAGTTATAGACATGCTATGGATGCATGCCACATTTTGCTTGGTCGACCATGACAATTTGATCTTTCAGTTATCCACAAAGGGAGAGAAAACACATATCAATTCAATTGGCTTGGCAAAAAGATCGTCCTACTACCTAACAAGTCGAGGGAGGTAAATGCAATCGATACACCTTCTAAACTCTTCTCTATTGATACTTGCAAATGAGTTTTTAAATGAACACAACAAATTTGATTGCACTTGTTATCAAAGGTCACAATGAGGATACCTTAGACACCAAAACTCCAAAAGCCATTAAAAATTTGTTGCATGCTTTCAAAGACCTATACCCCATAGAATTACCTAGTGAGCCTCCACCTTTAAGAGATATCCAACACCATATAGATTTTATTCCTTGTGCACCATTACCTAACATACTACACTATAGAATGAGTCCAACTGAATATAAAATTTTGCATGATCAAATTAATGACCTCTTAAATAAAGGATTAACACGCCATAGTATGAGTCCTTGCGCAGTTCCTGTCCTACTCACCCCTAAAAAAGATGGAACTTAGAGGATGTATATCAATAGTCGTGCGATAAATAAAATCACAATTAGATATAGATTCCCAATTCCTAGATTACCCGACCTTTTAGATCAATTATATGGTTCAAGAATCTTTTCTAAAATTGATCTTCGAAGTGGATATCACCAAATCCGTATAAGACGGGGAGATGAGTTGAAAATCATCTTTAAAATTAATGAGGGATTTTTTGAATGGCTAGTGATGTCATTTGGACTTTCTAATGCACCTAGTACATTCATGCATCTTATGAACAAAGTTTTACAACCTTTTTTTGAAAAATTTGTGGTGGTTTATTTTGATGATATCTTGGTTTATAGCAAAAGTCTAGAAGAGCATATTATTCATTTGAAGCATGTTTTCTCTACTGTTAAAGATAACTCCTTGTATATTAACTTGAAAAAGTGTATTTTTGGAGTGCCCAAACTTATCTCCCTAGGTTTTATAATAGGTGAGCATGGTATAGAAGTTGATCCACTCAAGAAAAAAACTATAAATGAGTGGACAACACCTTCAAACGTCAATGAAGCTCAAAGTTTCCATGGGCTTGCATCTTTTTATAGGAAGTTCATTCGAAATTTCAGCACTATAGCATCACCTTTGACCAAATACCTTAACAAACAAGGTTTTCATTGGGACAAAGAGCAACAAGACAGCTTTGAGACTTTAAAACAAAGGTTAACTTGAGCACCTCTTTTAGCATTACCTTGTTTTGATGAACTTTTTGTTGTTGAGGTTGATGCCTCAGGTAAAGGAATAGGTGGAGTGCAAAGTCAAGAAAATAAACCTATTGAATATTTCAGTGAAAAACTTAGTGAGGCCAGACAAAAGTGGTCAACATATGAGCAAGAACTTTATGCCTTGGTTAGAGCTTTAAAACGATGGGAAAATTACTTGATAGGGAAAGAATTTACTTTATATACAGACCATCAATCCCTACGTTATATTAATTCCCCAAAAAAAATTGTCTAAAATAAATGTTAGGTGGGTTACTTTTATCCAACGTTTTGATTTTTCCATCAAGCATAAATTTGGACAAACTAGTAAAGTAGTCGATGCATTAAGTAGGAGATCTCGTTTACTAAATATATTGAAGGGTGAAATAATTTCCTTTGATAGCCTTGTTGATTTGTATGAGTTTGATGAAGATTTTTCTAACATATGGTTAAAATGCAAGGATGGACATGCTTTTAAAGATTTTAGATTGACTAACGGTTTTCTCTTCAAAGATAATGCGCTTTGAATTCCACAAACATCACTAAGGATGCAAATCATTAGGGATACTCATTCGGGAGGACTAGGGGAGGCCATTTTGGCTGAGACAAAACATATGAACAAATCTCCAGCAAATTCTTTTGGCCACACATTCGAAAACATGTTGAGATATTTGTCCAAAGATGTCCAATTTGTCAAGTTAACAAAGGCCAAAGACAAAATACAGGTGTGTACACTCCTCTTCCCATTCCAAAAACAATTTGAGAAGATCTCACTATGGATTTTGTGTTGGGTTTACCGCGAACCCAACGAGGTAATGATTCTACCTTTGTAGTGGTTGACCATTTTAGCAAAATGGCTCATTTTATACCATGTAAAAAAAAACTAATGGTTCAAAAGCAGTTGTCTTCTTGGAAGAAAGCATTCTTCTCTAAAGGGGGGGAGATTGACATTGATTCAGTCTGTCTTGAGTGGGATTCCTCTCTACTTTCCTTCCCTCTTTAGGCTACCCAGGTCAGTGTGTAGGAATTTGGAAGGGCTCATGAGAAACTTCCTGTGGGAAGGAATGGAGGAGGGTGGAGGGGCTCATCTGATAAGATGAGAAGTTGTTTCTAAGCCCAAGGATTTGGGAGGGTTAGGTATTGGTAATCTGAGGTATCGCAACGAGGCCCTTTTGAGGAAATGGTTATGGCACTCCTTTAATGAGTCAAACGCTTTGTGGTGGAAGGTTATTGTGAGTTTGTATGGTCCGCACCCATTTGAGTGAATTTCTAGTGGTAGGCTAAAAGGATCTAGCAAAAACCTCTAGACTACTATTACTTCGGGTTTTCCTGTCTTTTCCCAATTTGTCAAATGTTCCATTGGAGACGGTTCTAATACTTACTTCTGGGAGGACTCTTGGGTTGGGGAAAAACCTTTGAGTATTATGTTCCCTCGGCTTTATCTTTTATCTGATAAGAGGTTGCATTCGGTAGTTTCTATCTTCTCCGATTCCGACTTCTCTTCGCCTTCCCTTGACTTTCGTCACCCCTCACTGATCAAGAAGCAACAGAGATCACCTGTCTCCTTTCCTTGTTGGTCAACCAGTCGTTTCGTCATGGGAAAAGGGACAGTCGGTTCTGGACCCCGGAGGCTTCTGCAGGCTTCTCTTGTGCTTTTTTTTTTTTTTGTCTTTTTCTTTTCCCCTTCCTCTTATAGGAGCCTCCATTTTTTTCCTCTTTGTGGAAGGTTAAAGTCCCTAGGAAAGTGAAGTTCTTTGCCTGGAAAGTTTTACATGGTCGAGTGAGCACTCAGAACCGAATCCAAAGGTTCTCCTCTCTCGTGTTGCGACTGCAGTGGTGTGTTCTTTGTAGGAGGCAGGAGGAGGTCCTTCATCATTTACTTTGGGATTGTCAATTTTCTTGCTCAATCTGGAGTCAATTCTTCAGAGCTTTTGGGGTTGTTTCGACTCGTTACTTGGATTGTTCCTCTATTTTTTAGGAAGTTCTTTGGCATCCCCCTTTTCGTGACAAAGGGAGAGTCCTTCGGCAGACTTGCTTTTTTGCTATTTTGTGGGGTATTAGGCTTGAGAGAAATAGTAGAATCTTTAGAGGGGTGGAGAAATACACGTTTGAGCTTTGGGAGATGATTAGATTTAACTCGTCTTTGTGGACTTCTGGTTCTAATTTTTTTGTAATTATCAACTTGGTTTTATTCTCTTAGATTGGGACCCGTTCTTGTAGTTTTGGAGGGTGTTTTTGGTAGGCTCGTTTTTTTATATGCCCTCTTGTATTCTTTCATTTTTTTCTCAATGAAAGCGTGGTTTCTCATAAAAAAAAAATCACATCACTAATTTATTTTTTAAAAAAGTGGTTAGGCTGCATGGAATACCAAAATCCCTCACTAGTGATAGGAATACAAAGTTCTTAAGCCATTTTTGGAAGTGCCTTTGGCGAAAGTTTGATACTCATTTGAAATATAGCACCACTTGCCGCCCACAAATTGATGGACAAACTGAAGTTACAAATAGGACTTTGGGTAATTTAATTTGGTGTTCAAGTGGAGATAAGCCAAAGCAATCAGATCTTTGTTTACAACAAGCTGAATTTGCTTTTAACAACATGAAAAAACGGATCCACGCGCAAAACACTCTTTGAAATAGTATATACTAACCCTCCTCAACTAACACTTGATCTCATAAGTTTTCCTAGTGCAATAGATTTGAGTTTGGAGGCAAAATTCATGTCTAATCGGGTATAAGGAATACATAAAGAAGTCACAGAATACCTCATGGGAGTTAATACTAAGTATGCCCAACTTGCAAACAAGAAAATGAGGCATAAGGAATTTTCTGTTGGCGATTTAGTTCTTGTGCATCTTAGAAAGGAAAGATTTTCAAGAGGAACTTATAGCAAGTTGCAAAAGAAAAAATTGGTCCTTGTCAAATCCTTAAGAAAATCGGTAGCAGTGCTTATATGATTCAACTCCCAGACGGCTATAATATCTCTAACACATTTAATGTATCGGATCTCTCTACCTATTTTCCTCCCTGATGAGCTTCATCCTTAAACTCGAGGACGAGATGTTTTTCTTGAAGGGGGGGATTGATGTAGTTTGTTTTGTTTATTAGGGCACTCACACGCGTGAAACTAGCACAGGAACTTGCAGCGGTGCGTGAAGACCACGCGCAGGGATTCTCGGCGTCGGATTTTGAGGACCAGCAGATCGATAAGTGGGCTTCCTTTTGGGCTGGACAGTGACAAACTCCTCCAGCAATAGACCTCGACGACAGCAGATTCAGGCGACGACAACGATGGATTTAGGCAACAACAACGGCGGATTCTGGTGGCAGCAACGGCGACAGATTTTTGCAAAACAAAACTCTCAAAAGGTGTTCCAAATCAAACCCTATAAAGGTATTCCAAATAAAACCCTAAAAGTTCACGAATCTAGAACCAGACAAAACCCTAATTGCCCTAGACCTGCTCTGATACCATGTAAACGCTAAAGGTTTGAGAGAATCAGAATAATCTATTCCATTCACATAAGAGATATATGTATATATACACAAGTGTACAAGGTTAACCTAAGTAGGAGAATGTAAAAAGACAATAAAGAACAACTCTATATAATTAGAGTTATACTAATATAATAACTCTAACAGATTTCATTCACAACGATGGCAGCTCATTTACATCAGAACTCCTCATGAAAAATGAAACAAACAAAACGACCCGAAGAACGCACCAACTAAATTTATAGTCAACACAGGAGGAATTCATATATAGCTAGGAGGGCTAATAGCTATTAATTCATATGAAAATTTGAAAGATTAGATTCATAATGCATGCCTCGGTTTCTATTTTATGCACAATTAGCTATCAAATTATTAAAATTTATAGCCAAGAGGTCAGCATAAACATTCTCTCAATTATATTATATCAATCATCTTCAGCAGTATCACCACCGTTGTCTTCTGAAGAGCTCTCGGTGTTGTTATTGAATGTCATTATCAACTCTAAAATTTCCCTACCTACAGCGGAGTTTTCTCTTCGGTGTTCAGGGCTGGAATTCTGTCTTCGCAGTGAAAACAGTTGCATCATCAGTTCCTCCGGCAAAGCTAACCGGTGCATCCATCCCCTAGGCTTCAGTTTCTGCAAAATGCACAGTTCAAAATCATTAGATCAGAAGAATGAAATTTATGAACATCTCTGTCATACTTTCCCCTTATCATCGTTGCCTTCATTGTCTTCATCATCTTTGTAATCATCATTGAAAACAATACCAATCATCACAAAACCTATGTTCTTCACCAAATGAAGGAATTGAACCAGGTCATTTATAAACACCAGAGAAATAAACCTCTGCTCATGTCATCTACAGAATGTATATGAATATGTGTATTAACCATAATCCTGTTCACATATAAAATGTTGACATCAGTTACCAAAGATTCTCTATGGAATCTGGATAACTATAGCTTACTTATGAGTCTATCTCAATTGCCTCGTGGTTTCTTTCTTTCTTTTCATTGAACAAGACTACCACATGCCCATATCATGTTCTTATGGCATTAATTGGTCGAGAAATGTACTAGAAACATACTCAACATCCCACCTTGTTGTTCCAAAGAACATAGTCTTTAAAAAACACAAATGATTTGTTAAAAACAAACACCCCAAAATGTTATTAAGGTCATCATACAAGATAACTTCAATTGGTGATATAGATATTCTCAAAAAAAAAATGGCGATATAGAATGACACAAATTTATAGGACACGTTCATTCTGATTCTTATGACTCTACAAGTCTACATGCAGAAAAACAAGGGGGAAAAGAGCGACACAAACTCATCCATCCATACAAGCAGAAGACAGTAACACAGACTGATAAAAAATAGAGGAAATATGATCATGTTTGAATAAATATAGGAGAGTCAAGAATATGAAATGGCCGGTGCTATTATCCTTATGGCTGGAATGGACATCGGATGTTTTATTCAATTTATACAAAAGAAACCTCAATAATTCAAAGAGTCAAATGCCATTCAATAGGCTATAGTAAAGCATCACTATTGGCATTAAACAGAAGAATGGAGATGACATTCCTACCTGTTCAATTTTCTCAGGCAAAGTAGCCCTTTCAAGGGCCTTTGGAGTCCATAACTTGACGTCACTTTCAATTCCACTACTAGCAAGCATGGTCATGTGAGGATGGGGCTCAATGCAGTTCACCACATCCTCGTCTGCTTCCATGACTCGGATTAGCACTCCACCCTTTTTCCTCCATATAAATATTCTGCCACAATCAGATCCACTGATGACATACTCACATTTAGGTCCAAAAAAATTGACACCTTTTACTGTCTCACAGTTTCTATGTCCTTTATAAACTTGTGGACTACCATCCTTAACTTTTTCAGCTCCCATATCACTTGTACCTGGAGACAATGGATATGGGCTTCGGCCCAAACCCATATCCCTATTAAAGAGATAAATAGATTCATCATTGTATGAAACAAGGAGTTCACTCAGCTCTGAGAAGGCTAAACCTGTTATTCCCACTTGTTCATCACCAATCAAGTGAGGGGGGCAATAGCAGTCTGCAGGTTGACCAAAATCAGTTGATCCTTCCCCCTTATATTTGCGAATATCATACAACCGTGCATACTCATCTGAACCAGCAACGACAAAGAGATTTGGATTTCTGGGATCAATAGCAATTGCATTTAGCTGAATCGATGACATGTAACCTGCCCTCTTGTCAACTGACTGGCAAGTGAACAGCTCAATGGCAGCACCAGTTCTTAGATCAAACTGTTAAAAAAGTAAAGTGGGCAGTATCACATTGCAATTCAAAGATATTAAAGATAAATGGTCTTTAGAAAACATCTCACTTCATTCTTTAGGTTCAGTAATAAATCTTTAAAACGTGTAGAGTTCTTTGGCTGTGAATAAGTATTTAACTTATTGAGTTGTAATAGTACTAGGAATGTTGGCGGAACATAATATAACAACAGAATGAACAACCAAACTTACATGTTGAACCAATCCATCTTCACCACAAGTATAAAAGATATAAGGGCTCCCAGGTTCAATGGCCAACTTATGAGCACGCCCTTGATGACTGCCAAGTAATGCAGTTTCCACATCCCCACCATCCAGAATCTGAGCATGTCTCACCTGAATTTCAGCAAATAATACTCTTCAAGAAATGAATGTTTTAATACAGAGCACAAATAGACAGGTTTTACAGCGGGAGAAAACAAAGTAAATATTCTGCTCACAGAAAATAAACAGGCTGTTTAACTTAAATTGAGAAGGACAGAATTCTTTTTTAAATTATAATTTAATAAATCAATGTTAGTAAACAACAAAACTATTGTTGATAAGAGAAAACAAAGTAAATATTCCGCTGACAGAAAATAAACAGGAAGTTTTACTTAAATTGAGAAAAAGAGAAATTCTTTTTCAGAACATGAATTAATAAATCAATGTCAGTAGACATCACAGTTGCTGTTGTTGTTGAAGAGCATCAAGAATAAAACCACCTAAAGCCATAAGCACA
Organism: Luffa aegyptiaca; assembly: GCA_017139565.1. Classification (NCBI taxonomy): domain Eukaryota; kingdom Viridiplantae; phylum Streptophyta; class Magnoliopsida; order Cucurbitales; family Cucurbitaceae; genus Luffa; species Luffa aegyptiaca. The sequence continues at coordinate 19,011,474 of CM029399.1, forward strand.
AGGCATCAAGAAGAAATGGTTATAGGTCGAGTTTGACCGATAATGGAGAGGCAAGTATTTTCAAGTGGAACAAAGAAAGTCAATTTGATTGTGGAGAACCTCCTTTTAACACCACTTTATGTAGGATTGTTTTGGAAGACTGAGTGTGGAAATCGCTTCATTTGGATCAAGAAAATTTCAACAATTGGGATTTCATAAAGACTTCTCACATCCGAAGTAGTGGAAAGAGATTGAGTTTAATGATTCCAGAGGGAGAAAATTATTCAGTTTCTTTTGCTGAGCAGAAGATTCTTTGAGGGGTAGAATAAACAGCTCCGGTGAAGGAAAACTTTATCGGGAAGGAGAGATATTTGGCATAAGCAGCCAGATGTAGTGAAAGACTGACAATCTCCCGCTTGAATGAACAAGCGCCAAATATTCTAGGAAAGGAGAGCCTCTAGTGATAGTCATCACAAGATGTTGCTTCCACGATAGCAAGGGAAGAATTCTTGATAATATACAAAGCCAGCTGCAAAGGAACTTCTGTCATCAATCTTTATCACCCTGACAAAGCCAGTGTCTCGTCAAAGGCCTCAATAAAGGTTGGTCAATATTAGACAGTTTTAGCGTGAAAATTTGAAAGTGGATTTAAAAGATGTGTAAAACAGACATCAAAACAATCGAAGATAGAATTCAAAGAAGAAGTTGCTTCCTCCATAACCAGCCTCAGCCTCAGATGTTCCCCAAAATGTAAAAAAGGATGAAGAGACTACGAATCTCCAATTCGTTCAGTGTGAGTTTGTGGCTAGGCGGTTATCCCTTTTGAAAACCTTTGGACTAACTGTTGTTTCCCTAATGACACTGCAAATTGGCTCCTAGAATCACCTCAGAAGGTGGCTCAAAAGGAAAGCTAAATAATTGTGGAAAGGTGCAATCGAAGCACCATTATGATCCATTAGGCTAGAGAGAAACTATAGTATTTTAGCTAAATGTACAGCATACCTATACTGAGAGAGAAAGTACGAGTTCTTGACATGAGTACTAAAACAAGAACCATGTTAGACCACAAGGGTCTAATTCCATGTTGTACGGTCTAGAAAAAATCAGCTCTTCAACTAGATAATATACCTGCCCATCCGCAGCACAAGTCACAATGCTATTGTCATCCGTGTAAGGCATGATTTTTGCTTGGAAAACATTATTATTATGACCAGACTGAAAACAGAGTTTGGCATGCCCGGTTTCCCAATTCCAGAGGATCACCCGCCTATCATCAGAGCCTGACACTAGAATGTCACCAGCAGCACTAAAGCTCACAGTATTCACACAACCTTTGTGCCTCTCCAATTTCCTGAAAAGATCAAGTCGGAGCACGAGATCCTGAAATTACAGTAATAACAACAACGATTAATCCTGCAGGTTTAACAATCAAAAGGGTCCATAGATTCTCAGCTGCGGAAACAACACGAATACTAACACAGCTTTGAAACAGTATAAATATCAACACGAATACTCCAACTATTTGAGCTAGTAAACTATCCACCAAAACCTGTATAATCTCAATCAAAATAAAACCCTTTTATAATGCAACACAACTAGACTCACTCCGGTTGGTTTATCCAGTTCTGATCAAACGACAAACGACAACATTTGACAATCAGAACAACTCTACAACCTGACAAGATTATTTGGGCATACAAAAAATAACCGGTAAAGCAGAAATCAAGATAGAGAATGAGAGAAGGATAAGCAACACCTCCGAGGCACCAAGACGGTGGGCGAAATCTCTAGAGGAGAGCTCGCCGACCTCCCGCTTCCAGACATTGACCACAGCCTTATTGGAATGACCAATTCTGGCCCTCTTGTTCATATTATTGAATCCCAATACGCTTAAAAGAACCGAACGAATTTCAGTATGATCGGATTACGGAAACGAACAAGAGGCGATCGAGGGCGTTAAAGTAATGGAAGAAGGGCATCGGCATGGCAAACGAACAGAGGATTTCGCCGTTCACCGCTTTAAGTAGAAGCAGAAGAGCATCGGAGTCGCTCACAGGATTATGTTGATCGGCCTATTCGAGAACTCCACGTTAAAACACACATCCAAATGCAAACACTCTTTCTTCTAAGCTTATCTGACCGCTCTTTCTCCTTCACAACATCATGATTCAAGCCACGTCTCTTGTTCAGATTTTGGTCTTTCCTTTTTCTTTCTTTTTTCTTTTCTTTTTTTTTTTTTTTTCCTTTTTTTCATAAATATTATTTTATCAGGAAAAAGAAATTGCCATTGTCAATTTTGAGGACGGATTGTAAAAATTTATTCTTACAACCGTTACAGTTCTTGGGATAAGTCTTTGGATAAGGTATCCATTACCCTTCGATTCAAAGATCATGATTTGATATCCCACCTTGTAATTGTTGAACTAAAAATGATATGCAATTCGATTTTTTTCTGATTTACAAAGAATATATGTTGGGCTGATGTGATTTTGAAAACTGTTTTTGGTTTGAGTTGTAGATTTCTCTAACCTAATCAACCTTCGTTAGGTTTGTGTTTAGTTGATGATCTGAAAACAAAAATTTACAACACAAGGATTCAATGAAAATAGAAATGTATTTCATGTGTTCAAACATGTGTTTAGTAGCAGATTTAAAAATTGGATCTCAATTTAAATCATTCTTCAAAATGTATTTATTAATATATAGTTATAAACTATAACTAAATATTAAGTTGAATATAATCGATTATTAATTAATTTATAAACCTGTTTTATGTTATAAATTTTTACATAATCCTATCATGAACTTCTTCGATCTGCAAATCAAGTTTCATATGATCAAGTCTTTCTTTTTTTTTTTTTCTTATAATGTCAAATTCTGACAAGTTTTTTAAGAATCAATTTTGACAACATTATTTCTAATGTCTTTATGAAAATTAACAAAAATCAAGTAAATACGCCCATTATGGAATTTAGATTTTCCTTCAAAAAAATCAGCAATCAATTTAATTCCACAACAAAAGGAAAGAATTTATTTTTGTTTATCTTATCATAAAATACTTATTTTCTTTTGAACCAAAAAAAATATTTTCTTTCTTTCTCTTATTCGAAAGAATTTACTCTTCCTCTCACTAGGTTTTTACCACGTGCGATGCACGTGTAATAATTTGACTAAATTATTTTGAAGTAAAATAATTAATTTAAAACTAATTAAGATTCTCCATACATTTTTATATTTGTTTTGTTGTTTTCTAATATGACTAATTTTAATTAATATAATATAAATTTGATTTATCATAGCAAATGGAGTAACAATAATATAATACATTTACATAGTTCTCAAACATGGCATATAAACGTTCATTTTGAATAAAATTATCATGTTTGATTTTAAATTAACAAAATCAAAATCCTTCTCGGTACACAAAATGTGAAACAAAAGAATTCAAAACCAATAAATTATTATCATGTTCAATTTTAAATTGAAAAAATCAAAATTCACCCCGTACACAAAATGTGTGAAACAAAAGAATCTAAAAACAGTGAATTATTATAAATGTTAATCAAATATAAAATTTTGAAAACTAAAAGTAGCTTTCGAAAAACTATTTTTTGCATGAAAAATTTAACTTCGACTTCAAAAGAATTTTTTTGTCAAATAACATAAAATTGAATAAAGAAAACAGGTAGTAAATAAATATAATTTTAAGAAAAAAAAATCTTCAAGAAATATGGTCTTGTTGTAGCGAATTAAAATTTTCTTAAACACCAATCAAATAATTTTTCTTGAGAATCTCCCCTCACTTCTTATCATTCCGTGAGAAAGAGAATTTTCTACAAATTTCAATTATAGTCAAAAGAAAATAAAAAAGTAAAAAAAGGAGTGGGTAGAAATCAAAACAAAAAAATATATAATTTCTTATTGGGAGAGAACATTTAATAATGTTACTTATTTTTATTATTATTATTTTCATTCGAATATTGTATTTTATCTTGTAAATTATTTTCACTACACGTACCTGAAATCAACGTTTAAATCAGTGTGCACCTTTTCAAATCTATCCATATATTTATTTTGATTGTTTCAATTCAATTTCTATATTGTTACTTTTAATATCCCAATTAAATTATTATGACAGCCGCACAATAATTTCTTAAAAAAAATCAAATGATAATCCTATTTTTCGTAACTTAAAATATATGTGTGAATGATTTTTAAATAATCTATTTGAGCTTAAATTATTTTGATATGTATAGACAAATAACTCCAATAAAAATTAAGATATTTGACTGTATGCATAATCAAATATTTTTTTAAAACCAAAGAAATATTCAAATTGAGACTCCTCCAATTCGTTTTAGACCACTGGATTTTAACGGAATCAAAACAGTTGAACATATCGTCAAATTTGAAGCTTAAGATAGCTGTGTTAGTTAAATTTTCAAAAATTATAATTGATAATAATGTTAGACCCTGTTTGACTGGTCTTTGAAAATTAACCAAAATACCAAAAAAAAATCCATAAAATGATACACTTCATTCAAATTTGCACGTCATTCTATTTTCAACAAAATTTTCCATGATTTGATATCTGAGCATAACAACCTTGAATAGTTATTTATTTATTTATTATTATTATTATTTTTAGTTCAACCTTAAATAGTCATTAGTGTTGTTTAGAAATAAAACAATATATGGAGTTTATGACGGTAAATATTTTTCAGACAATATTATTTTTTATTGGTTAATTTTTTTTGTTAATATATAGTATACTATCTTTCAAAACTCTTGAGCGAGGTTCATGTATATTTAAAAAATATATATTCATAAGTTTAATTTAACATAAAAATAATTTAAGTAATACATAACTTAATGGATAAAGACATCAATTATCATTTAAAAAATTAGTGATTTGAATCTCACCTCCATAATTGTCAAACTAAAAAATAAATAAATAAATAAAAATATAAATATAAAAATAAAAATCAAATAAGAAATCATGATATTCAAAATGAAGTAGTAAAAGTTAGATAATACACAATTATATTATAGTTTCTTTGCGTTTATTAGAAAATAATGTTATCATTATCGATATTTTACATACAACAAAACATTATTAAATAAATAAAAGATGGATATACATTATGGAAGTAAAATTTATAATTACTTTTTTTTTTTAATGAAGGCAAAATAATATATAGTCTAATTGAAAGATTACATTTATATTTTAATAAATAAACTATTAAAAGTCAAACTAAAAAAAATACCTGAAATACACGAACAAATTGGCAGAGATGTAATTTTAGACCTGGAAAATAAAGTTTGAGGGGGAAAAGAAATTAAAGTCAGTCTATAACATAAAATATTTGATCTTCTAATTAAATTGATAAAACTAAACAAAAATATTGCAATTATAATTATAGAGGACATTAATAGTTTTTTTATGTGAAAACTAATGGGATGAGGTGAACAATTTATAGAGGGAATTTATATTCAAATTTTAATTTGATTAGATTTTGGATAATGTAGATCATACGATAAAATATATAGACCATAATATTATTCTAGGTTATCAAACCAATGATAATAAAGGATAACAAAATCAAAAAGTGGAAATCAAATTTCATAATTGTTTTAATTAAAAAAATAAAAGATAAAAAAAATTGTTATGTTTATTTTTATTAAAAAAAGAAGAAATTTTTTAAAAAAAAGTAATCAGATTTCGTATTCCAGAAAAAGAAATAAAAAAGTGAAATCTATATAATTAGATTTAGATTTTTTTATATTTTTTTATCGTTTATTTTTTAAATTAAAACAATTATGAAATTTAATTTACACTTTTTAATTTTTGTATCTTTTATTTTTTTAATTAAAATAATTAGATTTTAACTAAAGTAATTATCTTAAATTTAAAGGGGTATTTTAGTCTAAAAATGTTTTTCACGGATCCTTGCTTTTTAATATATTATAGATAAGTTATACCACTTGTATTTTAAGAAATCAAAATCCCTCTTGTAAATTAAAACTTTGTTATTAATCTTCATTTAATTGTACTATTCGAATCACAAACCACATTGGCCTAAGGACAAGGCCTAAGTATTTTCTTTTGGATTGATTTATTTTTAAAAAGTGTTATTTATTTAAAGATAAATTTTTTATATTTTGAATTGAATTTTGATATTTTATGAGATAATATTTTTGGACCCACCAAATTTCACTTTCAACCAAGGTTTAAAATGTCGATGTCAATAGAAATGTCAAAGTCCAGATTTTATGGAAATATCGATGTCGATGGAAATGTCGAGAAGCATTCCGGGAAAATTTACGGAAATCGTGGAAATTGATAGAAATTGTTTGAATTAGTCAATGAAACTTTAATTGTGACTTAATTAGACTATAATGGACTATTTTTTATAATCATATCTAAAAAGTAAGATAATATTTAGATGGAATTGTCGATTCAAATGTCAATATGTGCAGGAATTTTGAAAAAAAAAAAAAAATAAGGAGCTGATGGTACATGTCGATCTCTTGGTTGATGGTACATGTCAACTGTTATAGGTAATTTTGGACCACTCCGATGTACAAGGAGTTGACGAGGACAACCGGGCAGAAATCGGACTAGAGGATGGACCCCAGAGGCGAAAGGGCCCAATGGGTCAGGCCAAGACCGAAAAGGTCGGGCTTTTGGCCCGACCCCCTGCTCGGCCTCGGCCTTGGGCCGAGGCCGAGCTCGTCTGGCTTCGTTTGGTCCCTGCTACCTCTGGTCACCCCGGCTCCACGTGGTTCATCCCGAAAGGCCTCCGAATTCCTAAAAACCCTAGGAGCATGAGCAGGTATTTATACCCCTCTTCACCACTGAAGAAGGGATCCCGAACTCGATTCTCTACTCTCTCCTCTTGCTCTCTTACTTTCTTGCTCTCCTCCTCCCGTTTTCTGACTTGAGCATCGGAGGCGGTGTGGCAAGCACCACACCGGTGTGCAGGTTTTCTGTCTTGCAGGCCACGTCTTCCCCCTCTTCAAACAAATTTACCGTTGGTGGCACGTGAAGGTCAGGTGAGTTCACCCCGACCAAATTTGACCATCAACAGTTGGCGCCGTCTGTGGGGAAGAAAGCTTGCTAAATCTGCGCATCAGTCATTCCATGAGTAACGGGACGGAGAAGAGAAATCAAGACATGAATTCAGAGAATTTGGACGGTGACTGCCACCAGCGGAGGTCACAAGAAGAAGGCCGAGATCGACCTCAGTCCGAATCTCCTCGTCCTCGGTCTCCACTACCCTCATCCCGAGAGAAGCAAGCTGATCTCAAAATTGCTACTCTCGAAAACAAAGTAAGTGCGATGGATCATAATTTGTCCAGGATACTTCGTATCTTGGATAAACCTGGTCCTAGCACTAAAACCCATGATGAGAGGTTGGTTAGGGATCCGAGGAAGGGGAAGGAGCCCATGGAGCACAGTGCAGAATCAGGGACGAGATCGAAGAGAAAGAAAACTGACAGCATGACCAGCAAGGTCAGGGGGCTCAGGCCTACAGATCGTACAATTCTGAGGAGCCCAGAACCAAGCACACTTAAGGTACATGACCACACAGTTTCAACACCAAGTTACAATCATACCAGGACAGACCAAAGGAATCTGATCGAGGGGAAGCGCAGAAGTGCCAAGGCTACCGAGGCCGAGGCCAGAGCTGCCAAAGCTGCAGCCAGGGCTGCCGAGGCAGAGGCTAGAGCAGCCGAGGCCGAGGCTAGATTGGCCGAGGCCTAGGCCAAGAAGGACAATCTTCCTTGGAAGACCGAGCTTCTGGACACGCAAAAAGAACTCGGAAATCCTCAGGGAGACCTGCAGAAGTCAAAGGACCCTGGAGCACAAGACTTGGAAGAACTGATAGACCAAGTTGACCCACCCTTCACGGAAGAAGTCATGAAAGCTGAGGTGCCTCAGAAGTTCAAGGTACCTACATTCACACCGTATGATGGCAAGAAAGACCCCGTGCAGCATCTAAATGCCTACAAAAGCTGGATGGACTTCCATGGCGTCTCAGATGCAATCAAGTGTCGCGCATTCTTTTTCACTCTCACAAGATCAGCCAAGTATTGGTTTGAAAGGTTGAAAAGGAGATCCATCAGCTCTTTCAAGGATTTAGCCCGAGCATTCCTTGCACAGTTCATGGGAGCCAAAGAATAGCGCAAGCCTCACATCAACCTCTTAACAGTCAAACAATAGCCAGGTGAGAGTTTGCGTGATTATATAACACGTTTTAATGACGAAGCACTACAGGTTGAGGGGTACAGCGAGGGAGCAGCCCTAGTCGCCATAACAGCCGGACTGGAAGACGAAAGACTGCTGATGCGCAAATTGCTAACCGCAAGTGTACGAGCCCAAGTTATAATATAGTGATTAAAAATCGAATGTCGTCCTCTGGATTGTTTTCTAGTTCCCCTAATTACTAAAGGTATATTTGCCAAATTTTATTTAGAGAAAATAATCGAGAAATATGCAAATCAATGGAAAACTACTCAAAGCAATAAAAAGTGTGGAAGCTCAATAGAGAAAAGCCTTAGGGAATTGATTTCACCGATTAGATGCATGAATTAATACAAAGAATAATTAGGAACGAACACGTAACAATTTCATAAACCAAGGATTATGGATTATTAAAAGCCTCTCCCGAGTACAATTAATTCTTTATGCAAATTAAGAAATTGATATCCCTATCTAATTTCTACAACAAGCATAAGCATTAATGATCAATCCTTAAAACGGTTTCTCAAGCAATCCCAAATCTCCCGATTGTAGAATCACCTAAGTCATGCAATTGATGGTCTAATCTAAACTACCCTCTCCCGAGCAATTAGTTCAGAAACAAGAATCATACAATCCGTGATCAAGAGATTATAAGCATTAAGCATACAATTGCATAAATGAAACGCGTTACGAAACGTCCTAAAAAATCCGTAAATTAATCCATACAATCTAATGGCTACATCAAGCCCCTAAGAAACGAAATTTAGCTACTCATGGTCTCTAAAATACAAGCCAAATTAGTCCCAAACATGATAAAAATCAGTACAAGAAACAAGGGAGAAAGATTAAACTCGCTAGCTGTGATTCCCGCGCGTTCCCGTCACGATCCTACTGATCTAAGCTCCGAAATTAAGCTCCTCTTGGTCTCCTCAGTGTTCTGTCCAGATTGTGCTCTCAAAAGTCGCATTTTTCTCTCCAAAATGGGCTTCCCTCGAACTGCAGCATCGCAAAATATAAATACTGATTTTTCTGCGCGATAGCGTCGCGACGCTAAGGACACAGCGTCGCGACGCTGTGTCGATATGCCCTAATTTAATTTCGGAAAGCCTGCAGCGTCGAGACGCTGTGGAGGTAGCTTCTCGACGCTGCCTCGAATTCGCGCCTCCTGAAGGTGTGGCCAGCGTTGAGACTCTCCAATGGTAGCGTCTCAACGCTGCCCTATTATATGGATGCCTTGAACCTTAAGCTCTTTTGTAAATTTCTTCAATAAAATTCATTCTTTTGCTACTAATTCACCGAAACTTCAATCTCCATCGAAATATCTGATTCCTACAAAATTAAACCAAATAGACATAAAAGTGGCCAAATAATACTCAAGACTAACACTAAGATAGCATAAAATATAGCTCAATAAATTGCACTATCAACTGCTCAATTCAATAGGTAAGAGCCAACCTCGAACCTATGCAGAGTTTGTCTCCCAGGCACAAAAATACATGAGCGCAGAGGAGTTGTTCAAGTCAAAGAAGTCGGAACGAGAACACAAGAGGTCTTCTTCATCTGACCACGACAGTAAGAAGGACAAAAAGCAGCGGACAGACGAGGGAGGTCGAGGCCGAGCAAACCATGGTCGAGGCCGACCAGACCGAGGAGACTATTTGAAGAAGTTTGAAAAGTACACCCCTACTTCAATCCCATAGGAGCAGATCTTGATGGAGATACGGAATACAAACCTGCTCAACGTACCTAGAAAGCTGAAGTTAAATCTCGATAACAGAGACAAAAGCCAGTATTGTCTCTTCCATCGAGATCATGGACATTCAACTAGGAACTGCATTCAGCTAAAGGACGAAATTGAAGCGCTGATTCGAAACGGACACCTGAAGGAGTTCACCACAAAGGCCGAGGCAGACCAGAGATGACCGAGGCCGACCAGAGATGACCCAGGCAAAGATGGTGGTGGACCTCGTCTAGAAATCCGTTGAGGACCAGGACTGACTCTCCTATGGCCGAGGCCGAGGTTGAGCCCTACCACACTTCATTCTAGGGTCAAGGACAACATTCTAAAGAACACACTAAGCCTTAGTTTAGGGAATTCTAGTTTTCTTTTATCTGTTGCACATTTATCATGTAATCAGAACATTGTCGTTCATTTTACTTTTGGTAGGTAGGAGTAGATCTTTCCCTTTTGCTTTACTATTAAATGTAAACATTATCATTAATGTTAGGACCTAGATGTTCCCTTTTCAAGGCTTAGAGTGTGTTTCAAAGAAGGTATCAAGACTACATGCGAGCCTAAGCTTTTCAGCTTAGCGCCCACGCTCAACATGCGAGCCTAAGCTTTTCAGCTTAGCGCCCACGCTCAACATGCGAGCCTAAGCTTACTACTTAGTGCTCACGCCCACATGCGAGCCTAGGCTTCCACGCTTAGAGCCCACGCTACTACACATGAGCCTGGACTGCCGAGTCTACCTCGTCTCATCCAAATATGAGATTGCGTGAGCTTGGACCACCAAGTCTATCTCACCTCATTTGGCTTGAGCCCATACACTTCATTTGAGTCAAGCTCACCTGGCTGAGATCGAGACCGGCACCTCTTGTTGAGGCCGAGCAAAAGTTTTAAAGGTATTCTCCTTTTTACTTCACTGTGTTTTATGTTGTAAATAAAACTTTACTTGGGAAAGGAGGCTACAAAGGGGATATGCACTCCCTATTAAACAAAAAGCAAGTAACAGGGGATATGCACTCCCTATTAAGCAAAGGGCACACTAGCTTAACATATCTAACCAATGATTACATGTTCTAGCCTATTCTTTCATTATTTTCCTACAAGGACTGACGAATGAATGCAAAATGAATGCAGGGAGCTAAGTTTTAGGCTAGCAGGGGCATGAGGCCGAGGCCGAGCCTAGCCTCTGGGTCGGGCCAAGACCGAAAGGGTCGGGCTTTTGGCCCGACCCCCTGCTCGGCCGAGGCCAAGGCCTAGCTCATCCGACTTCGTTTGGTCCCTACTACCTCTGGCCTCCCTAGCTCCACCTGGTTCATCCCGAAAGGCCTCCGAATTCCTAAAAACCCTAGGAGCATGAGCAAGTATTTATACCCCTCCTCGCCACTGAAGAAGGGATCCCGAACTCAATTCTCTACTCTCTCCTCTTGCTCTCTTGCTCTTCTCCTCCCGTTTTCTGACTTAAGCATCGGAGGCGGTGTGACAAGCACCACACCGGTGTGCAAGTTTTATGTCTTGCAGGCCACGTCTTCCCCCTCTTCAAACAAATTTACCGTTGATGGCACGTGAAGGTCAGGTGATTTCACCCCGACTAAATTTGACCATCGACATCAATTATGCTCACTTTAGCCTATTAGTAATAACATTGATATTTTTACATCTATCAATAATAACATTGATAGACACTTATCACCTATAAACCATTTTGCCATCTATTAGTATATGTCTATCACTCATAAACTAATTGAAAAAATTTATAAATGGGAAAACAAACAATTATTGGTAAAGAAATCAAATATCACTTACATTTCATTTTTTATTGGTGTGGTTAACTTTCAGTGTTGTGTCAATTTGGTCCCTGAACTGTAAAAAGTGTCAAATAGGTCCTCAAACTTTCAATATTGTGTCTAATAGGTCCCTCAACTTTAAAAAAGTATCAAGTAGATCCTTAAACTTTCACTTTTTTGTCCAATAGGTTCCTCAACTTTCAATTTCATGTCTAATAAATTCTTGACCTATTTCACGTTGTTTAAAATTTACAGTCCTACAACATACAAAATTGGAAGTTTAGGGTCCTAATAGACATAAAATTCAATTTTATATCTAATAGATTGATTCGTTTTTAAAAATCATGAATATGTCAATGACCTATTAGACACAAAATTGAAATCAAAGACCTATTAGACATATTTAAAATTCAAGGACCTATTAGACATTTTTTAAAGTTCAATGACTAAATTAACACAATCATGAAAATTTAAGGACTAAACTTATAATTAAACTTTTTTTTATTCTATTGATATAGTTATCAATGATAGACCAAATAGCAGATGAACATGCCAACAATTATTGATAGATAATAAAGTCAAATATTACCAATAAACTTTTTATATTTTATTGATATGATATATTAATAATAGACCTAAAAGAAAATGAGTATATAAACAATCGATAACAAAAAAAAGAAAGTTAAATGCCACAAATTTATCATTTTTAATCTATTGATATGATGAATCGATGATAGATTTTGTTTTTTTAAAAGAATCGATGATAGATTTAGTAGCAAATGAATGATAGACTAATCTACCAATATCATTGATAGACGTCTATCATATGAGGGTAAAAAAGAAAACTAATTAAAAATATCTAAATAAGCACACAATTAAAAAAAAAAAATTGCTACATTTACAAATACATAAATTTTGTTGCTATGTTTGCTATTAATTAGACTTATTTGGTCATATATGCAAATACCCCTATTATAAAACCTAAACACCATGTATGAGAGTTTTATTGCCTTTTCTAAGGAGAAAAGTTCAATCCCCACCTTGCATTTGTTAAATTCAAGAAAAGAAAAGTTTAGGTAGTTTCTTTTTTTTTATTATTATTTCTTTAAGTAATCTTAGGCAAATTTTAAGAAATGATTTATTATTTTTTTAAATAAGTTGACTAACATTTCAAAAAAAATTCAAAATCAGAATAGAAAAGAAATGTTTGTACATAAAAGCATGATTTAAATAGAAAATTAAATTTAAAAAAAAAAACATTATTAAAGAGACATTAAATAGTTAAGTTATTTTTTTTTTTCACTATATGAAACTAAAGAATTATAATTCAGTTTTTTTTTTTTTTTTTTTTTTTTTTTTTTTTTTTTTTTTTTTTTTAAAACAATTAAGCTATCTTTCTACTATCATTCATTCGATGGTTTAAAGTTTACGATGGATTCAAAAAGTATTTTTCATCCTTACATGATTTACATTCTTCCTATATTCCTAAAATATTGTTAACTTTCTACGTATATCTCATCGATAATTCAAATGATATTTCACAATCAATCTAAGACTTTAAATGATAGCACGTGCGTCTAACCATATTTTATAAGGCTTAAACCAAATCAACATTCAAAATTATTAGATTGTTGGACCATGTCCAACTCTAGATTCATTGCCTCCAACTTGATAGCATCTCATCTGTCACTTGGCAGTCACCTCAATTAGTCCCATACACGACAATACCTACCAAACCTCTTCAACTTGGGCAAGGTGCTCTATTGGATCACAATAATCACACCATCGTCTAGCCAATAGAAAATATAAGCAATTTTCATTTCAAACCAGCTAGTTTATGATATAATATTTTAATCCATGTGAATGTGATGGTAGAAGCTATCTTTAAGGACTCCCATTTTGCGGAGAAATTATTTTGGGAGATTAAAACAATGTTACTGATAGTTTTATACTGTTGGAGGTAGGAGAGATTTAAAATTTTGGTTTAACTATACATTCAAAGGTTTATCGTTGACACATCGAACATTTTTCCCACTTTGTCATGGAAAAAAAAAAGGCTCTCTTGAAAATTATCATTATCGAATTCGTGTACACATGAAATATTTTGTTTATATGGTAAGAAATGCTCTGATTATGGTGTAATTGATCAAATTATTTGTTGTTTTTTTTTATTGAGCTCCAAATCAATGAAATGGAATCACAGATCAACTACTTCACGCTACTCTTTCATGAATCAATGAGCGAATCTCCATGAATAAGTTTCAGTGCCATTCAAATTTTTTGAAAACTGAGTTTGAAAATATTTCAAATCAGGGCATTATGCAAGAGAAATTTTTTTAAAGAATTTACTTCCAAAAGGATTCGAAAGATGCATCTAATGAAGAAGTATTTTATAAGTTATGAAACTGAGGTTAACAATCAATTTACTCACCTAGGCCTTGGAAGACAATCAAATATCTTTAGCAATAAGAATCCACCCGACTATATCCAGCTTCCTTTTGAATATTGTTCTTCTCCATCACCATTCTCACTTCAACAACATCATTCCATCGTTCCACATCAGCATACATATTATACAGCAACACATACGGAGCCGAGCTTTCGGGTTCGAGCTTCCTTAATGCTTCAGCCGCCACTCGAGCCATCTCGACATTGTTGTGCACCCTACAAGCACCCAGTAATGCACCCCACACTGCTTTATCTGGTTCACATGGCATGCTAGTGATCAAACTCATTGCTTCTTCAAGCTGCCCATGTCCACCGATGATGTCGACAAGGGCGGCATAGTGTTCGACTCGTGGTTCAATACCGTGCGTGTTAACTATGGAGTTAAATTCTCTCCTACCTTCTTCAATCAATCCAGCATGAGCACAAGGATTCAGAACAGAAATGAATGTGATATAAGATGGTTGCACATTACATTGTTTCATCAATTCGAAAAGCTGAAGAGCCTCTGTTGCAAAGCCATGAGAGGCATACCCACCAATCATCGCATTCCAAGATATGACATCTCTCCGCAGATTCATTTCATCGAAAACAGTACGTGCCTCGACGATTGCTCCACATCTTGAATACATGGTAACAAGAGAGTTGTTTATGGGCAAATCTGCAATAAATGCTTTTGTAACTAGTTGATGAATTTTAGTTCCCAAAGCCAGATCTACCAACCCAGCACAAGCACTGAGAATTGATGATAAAGTGTGTCTATCTGGTTTCTTACCTTCAAGTTGCATCTGCAGAAAGATGTTAATTGTCCCTTTATAGTTTTCATTTTTCTAACAGCCAGAGATCATAGAATTCCATGAAACCAGGCTTTTCTCTGGCATCCTCTTGAACAAATCATGAGCTAGTTCCAAACTACCTATCTCAGCAAACCCAGATATCATCATATTCCAAGAAAGGGTATCGGGATTCTGCATTCTATCGAACAGATTCGAAGCCTCTTTCATATCCAAAATCTGAACATACCCACTGATCATAGTGTTCCATGAAAAAGTATCTCGCTCAACCATTTTATCAAATAGTTCTTGGGCAGAGACTATGTCACCAACTCTCACATAGCTCATAATCATAGAGTTCCATGAAACCACATTCCTCCCAGAATTGCCACTTTCATCTTCCTGTCGATCACGGCGCAAAGAGATGCGATCAAACAGTTTTCGGGCTTCTTGGATCATTCCTTTCTGACCATATCCAACAATCAAAGTATTTTAAGCATGAACTAAATCCCCTCTACCATCACTCCCACTGTAATGAAGCAGAATCCTTTCAGCTTCAACCAACTTCTCATTCTGAATCAGACCAGAAACCAGTGCACTAAGAGAAGCAGAGTCTCGTTCTGGCATGATCTTAAAGAACTCAATAGCTTTCTCCACATAACCATTCATCAAATAACCAGAAACCATGGCATTCCATGAGACAACATTACGCTCATGCATGTAATTGAAAAGCTCTTCTGCTTTATCCATCATCCCATTCTTAGCATACCCACTTAAAATCGTGTTCCATGAAACACAATCTCTTTCAGGTATTTTATCGAACAAATTCTGCCCGCTCTCAATGTACCTTCCACCACACGATATGTAACCTGATAACATGTTCCACGACACAATGTCTCTATTAGGCATTTCGTCAAACAACTGGCGTGCTTTCGTCATCTCTCTCCTTTTAACGTACCCAGTGATCATTGTATTCCAAGTGATCGTATTTCGATGCTTAATGCTATCGAACAATTCCCTCGCTTCACTTATTCGGCCTGTTCGAATCAAATAAGACATTTTCTTGTTCAGAGAATAAAATTCCGGAGCCTGAAAATTGTTGGCTCTCGAAGAAGAAGAAGATGGACAACACTGGTTTAACTGAAAAGCAATGTTGAACGTAGTTGGACTACGATGAACATGCTGCTGAGCATTGAAGATTGTTAAAGCAGCTGCGTGAAAGGTCTTCATTGACCATATTCTTCGGCGAATCATCACCAAATTGGCCATGGAATGAACAAGTTGATCGTTTACTTGGCATTTGGAGAAGAAAGGAAATCTAGATTCGTCCTATTTCTGTCTGTGGTTCGATTAAAGAAAAGGAAGATATTTGGAATTCTCTGATGAAGCATTCAGCTAAGAAACGCCGACGAGATTCACTCGCACCACTGTCCTAAATTCTAATCCATGGCTTTCTTCTATCAATTCAAATTCCAAACAACCAAGACATTGTATTTCACAAATCGGTGAACTTTTTTCATGATAAATTCATAATAGGTTTAAATACTGTTTTAGTTCTCATTCTTTCGAAAATTTTCTAACTTGGATTTAGGACGGAAGGATTAGAACTATATTCATCTACATCTCAATTACCGCTGAGCTATGTTCAGTTGGACTAAATTTCAATCTTTCACCTTTCACTAAAATGTTGATTAAATTACTAATTTAGGCTCCGTTTGATAACCATTTGATTTTTTGTTTTTGGTTTTTGAAAATTATACTTGTTTTCTCCTAAATTCCCTATCATGACTTTCATCCTAGTTAAGGTTGCATTTGAATTCCTAGCCAAATTTTAAAAACAAAAACAAGTTTTTGAAAACTATTTTTTTTTGTTTTCAAAATTGGACTTGGTTTTTGAAAACAAGGTAAAAGATTGATACTAAAACCAAGAAATTTATAGGTGGAAGTACGTGTGTATAAGCTTAATTTTCAAAAACCAAAAACCAAAAACCAAATGGTTATCAAACGGGGCCTTAATCTTTCAACTTTCAAAGTCATATTTTTCTTTTCTCTGAATTCAACAACATTTGGGTGGAGATTCGAATATTGACCTTTTTGGTTGATGGTACATGTCAACGCTAAATTATGGTCATTTTAACTCAAAGTTATATCTAATAGTTCTCTAATCTATGAATTTTGTTTCTAATGAATACCTCAATTTTTAAAGTGTCTAATAGGTTCATCCACACCAAAGTGAGCATAGCTATGTGGTAATTGTGACATTTAACTCAAGCAAGAAATCTTTATTAAACTAGGACCTTGTCCTTTTGAGTTCATAGATATGTGTAGGTGTGTAGGAAACCGAACCGAACCGGCGAACCGGGTTTATTTACCCGAACCGATACAGCAGAGTTAGGGTTCCATCGCGCATCTTCTTTCCTCGATTTTCTTTTTCGGTCTTCACTCTTCACAGTCGCGCAGTCGCAGTCGTCTTCACTCTTCGGAGCTTCATCTCCTCTCGTGCTTGTCGCCGTCTTTGGAGCTTCATCTCCTCTCGTGCTTGCTGTCGCATTTTGTGCTCGTCCTTTTCTTTCTGGATTTCCGCTGTCGTCGGTGCCGATCTGATTCTCGCTCTTCAATCCATTTGCCGGATTTGGGTAACTTCTTTACTTAGTCTTCTTGGTCTTTCTTTCTCTCTGTTTCCCCTCTTTCCATCTGTTCTTTTCCCCTTCTTATGATTTGGGTTTTCTGGGAATTGCTTCGGGACTATGATTTGGGTTTTTTTTTTTTCATTCATTCATTTGTGAAACACTTGCTGTTTTCCGTGCTCTGTTAAAAGCTTTGAGTTCGTTAATATGATTTTAGACTGGACTTGTTGTGTTTCAATATTTCTTCGATTGATATTCTCTTGTTTTGTTTCTGCTATGGCTTTGAAGTTCTTTGGGTAAGTTCGTTTGCTGTTTTGTTGGGCCAATTATTACATATACTCAAGCAATTAAGGCAGTTGATCAGTTTGGATAATTGTTGACTGTGATTTTGATTGGCTCATAATTTTTACTCAAGCAAGCTTCTTGGATCTTTTATATCCATGCCATGTAAATTTTAGCTTCTGTTTTTGTGAGCCATCAACATGTTTCACATTACCACAACCATTTGCTGTCATACTTGAGGACCAAGGCCATATACACACCAAATCAAATTATTTGATTTTTTTTCTTCATAGAGGACATCTCTAATAAAAGCACAATGTTATAGGATAAGTGCACTTACATGATGGAGATAGGTCAACAATAGTACATTTTTACAGTTCCCTTTAATTCGATTGTTCACTGCAATTTAAAACTTTGATAAGAACCATGGTACTTGGTTATTTAATCTAGTTAAGAGGTTTTAGATGTATAGCATTACTGCTTTGATATATATATAACTCTGAAATTGTTTTAGATGTATAACATTACTGGTTAGATTAAGTTAGAAATCTCTGTTGCTTTGTTCTAGAAACTGGGAAGGATTGATTTGAAGAAATTTCTCCTGAAACTTTTTGTTGATAGTTAATGAGAAAACTGTGACCTTTTTTTTTTGTTGTATATTAGGAGACAGATATGATTTCCTTTGTTAATGGACATGCTGCTGCTTTTGCTTGAATAACCGAGCGAATTACGATACGCGTTTGGATGATATAGTAGAACATATTTAGATGATAAAGCAGACGGGAAACTTGAGATATTGTAGGTTCTATGAAGTTTATGTCTCAACAGCTGGAGAATGTGCATCACCACATGGGGAGGTATTTTGAAAGATTTATGTCTCAACAGCCAAGAACGAAGCCTCTAAATTCTCAATCCGCTTAAATGCAACTCAATTAGCATTGCTTTGATTCACATCGTCGATTCAACGAGCTTTGAGATCCTATTTTCTTTAATCTCTATTTGTAAGATTTGTTGAAATACTCTATTTGTAAGATTTGTGGAACATCTTCATGAATTTTGTACTTCCACTTGGATGTTTTTAATATGCACGTTTTACAGGTTAGTGGATATGGAGAAAGAATGATTAGTTTAAGAAATGAGAAAACTTGAGGAGAATGTTACAGATTTGATTGGGAGAAGTGGAGGTGTTTGTATTTAGGTTGCTTGAAAATGGTGTTTGTGTTTAGTTTGCTTGAAAATGGTGTTTGTATTTAGGTTGCTTGAAAATGGTTCTTTGTATTCAGGGTGCTTGAAAATGGATTTGATTGGGAGGAGTGGAGATGTTTGTATAAACAAAGCTTTATAGGTGAAAGTTGTGCAATACATAAGATGAAAATGAACACTGGACTACGAGAGCAAGGAAGGAAAAAAAAGGCGCATGGCCCGACCCTACCCGAACCGGTTCGGGTCAAAGCTAACTCGGGTCGGGTTGGGTCGTCCGTACAACCGACCCGAAAATTTCACACCCCTAGATATGTGGAATTTTTTAACTTGTCTAACTTCTTAGACACTAAGCGTGTGGTAGACACCAAATTGAAAGTTTAAAAATCTATTGAGCATTTTTTTTTAGAGAGGAAGTACTTATTTGACACAATTATAAAATTCAAGGATTAGTCTTGCAATATAACCAAAATTATTCTATTATACAAACTTTATTGTCCAAACTTATTCTTTTTTTTTCCTAATATTTTTAGAATAACTTCGTTTCCAAGAAATGTAACTTTTTTTAGGGCTACTTGCAAAAATAGCAAACTCAACTAAAATAATAGCAAAATTAGCAACATATTAAAGTATTTGCAAAAATAGCAAAATTTAACATCTAGCCCATCTAAATTACTAAAAAGCCCATCTGACATGATTACCCAGCCCATCCAACCCCTTTTTTTCCTTTTTCCTTTTTCTATCAAGTCTATCATTGATAGATTCTATCGATGATAGAATTCTATCACTGATAGATTCTATCAATTATTTTTTGCGTTTTGTTTGGAATTTGCTATTGTTTTCTGTCACATATAGATTTAGTAAGGTGATTGGTTGTAGTTGTTCATCCCGTTTTTTTCCTTCATCACGTTTCTATCAAGTTTATCATTGATAGATTCTATCCGTAATAGAATTCTATAAGTTATTTCTGCATTTTGTTTGGAATTTGCTATTGTTTTCTGTCAGTGATAGATTTAGTAAGGTGATTGGTTGTAATTGTTTAAATTAGGTGATAGAAGATGTCTATCCTTGGTAGATTTCTATCAGTGATATAAAACCTTTAGAAAGATTGATTTCTATCGGTGATAGAAAACTATCTTTCTATCACGGATAGAACTATCAGTGATATAAATCTACTATCACTAAATCTACTATCAGTGATATAAATCTACTATCACGGATAGAACTATCAGTGATATAAATCTACTATCACTAATAGAAAGTTATTTCTATCACTGATAGAAAACTATCATTTTTTTTCTAAAACCTATGTCACTGATTTTGTTTTTATATATGTCGAAGTAAAACAACATGGAAATTGAACCGGAAGAAAAGAAAAACACAAAGCAGAAGTTGAAATTTAAAGAATGGGAGACCTCAACAAAACAAAAAAACAAAAGATATGTACAAAATTATCATGTAATTAGATACGCTATTGGTTTCTATCAAATACACTATTGGTTTCTATTAGTGATAGATTCTATCAGCTATAGAAATCTATCACTGATAAAAATCAAATAGGGGCAAAACGGAAATTAAAAAACGATTTAAATTTTTTTTTCTATATTTGCATTTTTTTATAAAACTTGTTATATTTGCAATTAACCATTAGAATTTAGCCACCCATTACAATTTTCCTTTTTTTTTTAGTTCAACAACGTATGGAGTTAGGAGATTTGAAGTTCTAATCTCCTCATCTCAAGTGTGTCTTAAATTCTTAATCAACGGGAGTATATGCTAGGTTAATTAAAATGTAACATGACTAAACTCTTTCATTATATCCAAACGGTCACTTTTCATAGTAAAGTCTAAGGGTCCGTTTGGAATGCATTTTAATTTAAATGTTTTTTAAGAATGCATTTTTTAAAAAACATTTTGTATAAAAATTGTTTAGAATTTAAACACTCATATGTTTGGTTGCATTTCTTCACAAATGTTTTTATACACAAGTTATTGTTTACTTAAGAAGTATTTTTTAAAAAGTTGGTTTCAAGTGTTTCTCTCAAAATGGTTTATTTATCAATCTCATTTTCTAATAAGTCATTTTTAGTAGTTGTCAGACACTAGAAATTTTTTCAAAATGATTTATTTTCAAAATTAAACACTTGAAAAGTTAAACCAAACACACCCTAAGTCACAAATTTGTTGCTACTTATGAATTAGCCAAGGCTTTGTATAAAGACCTTTTTCAAGTTAATCCGTCCAACTCTCTTCCTAAGTGGATTGGAAGAGTTCTTTATAATCTTCAAATATTTGACTTGTAAATTTTTGGCTAAATTATAAAAAAATACCTCTGAACTATGGGGTTTGTTTCAAAAATGCCCCTGAACTTTAAAAAGTTTCAAAAATACCCCTCAACTTTGAAGAATGTTTCAAAAATACCCTTGCTGTTAATTTTGGATGGAAACCGTTAAAGTTTGAGTTTCAAAAATACCCTTGAACTTTCAAAAAAATTTCAAAAATACCCTTTATTGAAAAATGATTCTTCTTTTTTCCTCCTCCCTCACCGTAAATTCTTTCTCCATGAAAATTAATGTAAAACTTTGCTTATAAAAGTTGTGTGCAACTCAATACCAGATAAAAATAGACCTCGAAGTCGAGTTTTCTCTTTTAAAAAGCGTGAAGAAGATAAGTGTGAGAAAACAACATATATATGTATATATATTATTTCATTTTTTGCTCTCTCTCTCTTTGTGTATCTTAATGATAGGGAGAAGAAATGTTTATAAGACTGTGGGTTTGGTCCAATTTATAAGATTAATCAATCAAAAGTTTTATATATGATTTTGTTCTTATTGATATTTAAGAATTTTTAGAATCCGTATACAACAATAGTTTCATTTATTTTTCGTAAAAGGAATATAGAGAAAGCTAATGGGGTAATAGTTTGTGAGGAAATAATATTGAAAAGACTACCAACAAATGAAGTCAAACACATGTAGAATTTCAAGAACAAAACAAAAGTCATCTTGAAGATTCGATACGAAAATATAGCCAAGTGCTTTTGATGTGTTGAAAGAGAAAGAAAGCTCCTAGATTATGAATACATGACAAATAAGTAAAGTTTCTAATTCATTTTTGGAAGAAGAGTTAATTTACGATGGGAGAAGGAAAAAAAAAAATAACATTTTTCAATAAGGGTATTTTTTAATTTTTTTTGAAAGTTCAAGGGTATTTTTAAAACTCAAACTTTAACGGTTTCCATCCAAAATTAACGGCAAGGGTATTTTTGAAACATTTTTCAAAGTTCAGGGGTATTTTTTAAACTTTTTAAAGTTCAGAGGCATTTTTGAAACAAACCCCATAGTTCAGGGGTATTTTTTATAATTTAGCCTAAATTTTTTTAAATTAAAATTCTCTTTGAAAAGAAACACAAAGACACACGAGGAGAAGACTTTACTATGAAAAGTGACCGTTTGGATATAAGTCAAATAGGAGGAGAAGACCGAAATAAGAATATGAGAAGCCAACAAACTTGAAATATGAGGATGAAGCTAAAAGTTTGGCTACGAGAGATGTCCACAGGGGGGTCGGGACGACTTCCCCGTCCCCGCCTCCCATTTCAATCTCCATTTTGTAAAATTCTCCATTAAATTTTGCAGGGAATGAAGTGGGGATTCCCCACAAGGAATTTATGGGGATCGGATTCATCATAGGAAATTATTATCTTTTTGGTTTTTTTCTTTTCTTTTTAATCTTCATAGAATCAAATAATTCTTTTTTTTTTTCAAAGATAGAATCAAATAATTCTTTTGATAAATTTTCAAATGGTTAACTTTTTATAAGAAATATTCATTAATTTTCAATAAGTAGTTATTTATTCACATGAAATCTTCATTTAAATAGTTAATTTCTTTTATAAAAAAAAAATTCTTTTTAAAGAAAAAAATCTTAAATCTCTTATTAAAAACAAAATAATATTTCATATCAAACTATTTAATTATCTAAACATATAATTCCCCACGAGGAATTTATGGGGATCAGATTCATCATAGAAAATTATTATCTTTTTGGTTTTTTTTTTTCTTTTTAATCTTCATAGAATCAAATAATTTTTTTTTTTTTAAAGATAGAATCAAATAATTCTTTTGATAAATTTTCAAATGGTTAACTTTTTATAAGAAATATTCATTAATTTTCAATAAGTAGTTATTTATTCACATGAAATCTTCATTTAAATAGTTAATTTCTTTTATAAAAAACATTCTTTTTAAAGAAAAAAATCTTAAATCTCTTATTAAAAACAAAATAATATTTCATATCAAACTATTTAATTATCTAAACATATAATTCCCCACGAGGAATTTATGAGAATCGGATTCATCATAGAAAATTATTATCTTTTTGGTTTTTTTCTTTTCTTTTTAACCTTCATAGAATCAAATAATTTTTTTTTTTTTAGAGATAGAATCAAATAATTCTTTTGATAAATTTTCAAATGGTTAACTTTTTATAAGAAATATTCATTAATTTTCAATAAGTAGTTATTTATTCACATGAAATCTTCGTTTAAATAGTTAATTTCTTTTATAAAAAAATTCTTTTTAAAGAAAAAAAATCTTAAATCTCTTATTAAAAACAAAATAATATTTCATATCAAACTATTTAATTATCTAAACATATAATTCAAACATATCCAATTTTCTAAATCATTAACAATAAAACTTTAAATTTATATATAGAGAGAGAAATAATAATAATAATAATAAAGTAAACAGGAGGGAAAACGGGGATGAGAAATACATTTCTCATCCCCATTTAGCCCGTTGGAAATTTTTCCCCCACACCCTCCCCCATTCCTTGCCTAAACGGGGATTCCCTACCCCGCAAGATAAATGGACATCCCTCTATTGTTTCTAGATGAAAATAATAGGGAAAAATACACTTTTGGTCCCTGAGGTTTGGGTTAAGTGACACTTTGGTCCCTGAGTTTTCAAACTCAACAAAAATACCCTTGAGGTTTGAGATAAGGAGCACTTTGGTCCCTGCCGTCAACTTTTCTGTTAAATTTTAACGGTTGCTGACGTGGCACTATTATTTTAATAAAAAAAAATTATTTTTTAATTTTTTTTAAATAAAAAATATTAAAATAATAAAATAATATTATTTGTATTATTATTTATTATTTCTCCCTCTATCTTCTTCTTCTTTTTCTCCATCTTCACCCTCTTCATCCTCATCCTCCTTCTTCTTCTTCCTATCTCCAGCAGCCGGCGGCCATCGCTCGCTGCCGGCCACCGGAGACTTTTTTTTTTTTCCTTTCTTCTTCTTCTTCTCTTTTTTTTCTTCTTCCTCCCCTCTTTCCACTGTTTTTTAAAAAAAGAAAAAAGAAAAAAGAAGAAAATAGAGAACGGGGAGGGAGGAGGGAGGAGGGACCACCGCCTAACACGCTTCTGCCACTGTCTTCCACCAACGCCGACAAAAACCCCCCTCCCCCCTTTTTCTTTCTCCATCCGTCTTCTTCGATTCTTCCATTCCACTAAACCCTAAACTTCTCAACAACTCTCAAATCCTTCCCTCTTCTTCCTTCCATCAAATCCCTAATTCTCTGTTTCAGTCATGTGTGGTGGTGCCATTATTGCCGACTTAATCCCTCGCTGCGACGGCCAACGCGTTACCGCTTCCGACATTTGGCCGAACTCCACCTTCTTCGATTTCAACAAATGTCCATCTGATCGCGATGTAGCTCCCGTCAAACGCCCGCTCCGTTCTTCTGGTAAGATTTTGCTTTTGCGTTACTCTGTTCCTTTGTTGATTTGGAGTTAGACTTCTGGTTTTTGCTGAAATTTGTGACGGATTGATGTTGCAGAGGCTTCTTGGAGAGATGAGAAGCCGAAGAAGAGGCAGAGGAATTCGTCAGCGGCCTTGGGGAAAATGGGCGGTTGAGATCCGTGTCTGGCTTGGGACCTTCAATACGGCTGAGGAAGCCGCTCGAGCTTACGATCGAGAAGCTCGGAAGTTCCGTGGATGGGGAGGGAGGAAGGGCTCCTCCATTCTTCTTCTTTTTTAAAAAAAAAAAACAGTGGAGAAAAAAAAAAAAAAAAAGTGTCTGCGACAGCGGCGACGAGCGGTGGCCACCGACAGCCGGAGATAGGAAGAAGGAGGAGGAAGATGATGAAGAGGAAGAAGATGGAGAGGAAGAAAGAAGAAGAAGAGAGAGGGAGAAATAATAAATAATAATAAAAATAATATTATTTTATTATTTTGATATTTTTTATTTAAAAAAATTAAAAAAAATAATTTTTTTTATTAAAATAAAAGTGCCACATCAACAACCGTTAAAATTTAACAGAAAAGTTGACGACAGGAACCAAAGTACTCCTTATCTCAAACCTCACGGGTATTTTTGTTGAGTTTGAAAACTCAGGAACCAAAGTGTCACTTAACTCAAACCTCAGGGACCAAAAGTGTATTTTTCCCAAAATAATATTTTAAGCATCGAAACTTTCATTTAGACACTATTTACACGTTAATTCTTTATATTTTTATAAGAATTAAAATAATTTTATATTATGATTTGCTTGATAAAAAAAAAATCATTGTGTCCATAA
This sequence comes from Luffa aegyptiaca, assembly GCA_017139565.1. NCBI lineage: Eukaryota > Viridiplantae > Streptophyta > Magnoliopsida > Cucurbitales > Cucurbitaceae > Luffa > Luffa aegyptiaca. The sequence goes on from CM029399.1 coordinate 19,037,131, forward strand.
TTTATTGAGATCTCGTCCCATTACCCTATAAGCTTCAAAAGACATCCAGAGTTTTCACTTGTTACACTTTTTAGAGAACTTGTCTAGAAGCATACTTTAACGTTTACCACAAAACCGCCACTTACGAGCTTCTTCCCTTGAATATTATACACGATATTATCAAAAACTATGTAAGCAGGAAGTTTGCTAGCATTCATTTACATTGATGTACAGAAAATGTAACCCTCTCCCATAACACTAAGCAAAATGAAATTTGAAATATACAATCAGAATCAAGCACAATAAACTCAAAAGGCCATTCATGCAACTAACTCATTATCCAAGGACAACATAAGAACATCAGCCAAATCATATAAAAGCAGTTGCGCACTGAACCTTTGAGTTTGGAGGGTTATAATGGCAAATGCCTGCTTGGTGAGATCATGAACTTGAATGAGATTTTAGCCCATAACCTTGACACAAGGCTTCCTTCATTGTCAGTCTCTAATAAATCCAATTGGTCAAAAAAGCCTGTAGCATAATGAGTAAAGATATCAGATAAGTCAAAATTAGCAAGTTCATAATCTAGCATAAAGCAGGCTTTATTAGAGAAAATTTGTGAAACCAAGGGACATTCTCTGAGCTCTTTTTGCACAATCTAGGTACATGATCTTAGGAAGATTTAAATACTATTTTGGTCCTTGTATTTTCAATTTTGGTTTATTTTGGTTTTATAGTTTCAAAATATACTTTTAACTTTTGTTCATCTTCATTTGTATTTCAAAACTTCTAATTTGGTCCATGTACTTTTAACAAGGGATCATTTTGGTCCCTATTTATTAAATCTTAACACATTCTTTATCCAATAGAAAACATCTAATATAAAGAATATAAAGAGACCAAAACGATCGTTTTTTAGAAGTACAAGAACCAAAACACACGTTTTCAAAGTAAGGGACTAAAATAAATAAAAGCTAAAAGTATAAGGAATCAAAATTTAAAAAATAAATAAATAAATAAAGATAAAAATTCAGGACATAAAAATGTACTTATTGCACTCTACTATAGACGAGTAAGGATCATTCTAAAATTACTTGCATATATACTGATATATTTTTTTAAACGCTAACAATTGTTCAGGTTGTCATACATACAGCTATATTATAAATGTATATCTAGACATTCTAAGGGAAAAAATGCATAGAGGTTAAGATAAATGGATTCATATCTAGCCACTATTCTTGGATATACCAAAGTACACTATACTCTACATGAGTGATCACACTAACTATATTTATACAGAGAGACTACTAATAAATCAAAATACATACATATACACATAATATTGGAAGAGAAACTGCGTGGAAAAGAAGACTGAATGTAGAGAGAAATCAGTAAAAAAGTAAAAGATTCTGAGCTTTTGGGAGAAAACCAGGCCATTGAGATACTGTGTGAAGAGAGATTGGCAAGAGAAAGGGTATTTGCAAAAAGAATTAGTGAGAAAATGTATACAGAAAGAAATCGATAAGAGAAGGTGTAAGTAGGTGTATGGAAATAAACACGTTAAAAAAAATTAGTGAGAATGTATCTGGAAAGAAACTGAAAGATAATGAATGTAGATCATCTACTAAAAGATTCTAAATTGTTGGAATGGAGAAGAAAGTATGGATCATATTCTCATTTATTGCAGTTGGGCTAGTAAGAGATGGAACGCACTTTGTAGCAAGTTTTTTGTACCTCTTTTAACCACCCTGAGTTGACCTAGTAGTCATTGGAACAAATGAAGAAAACAAAGAAGCTTTGTTGGAGCAGGTTCAAATTTTGTGAAAGCCCCCTACCTAAAATATTAAAGTTCTATAAGGTCCCTGACAATCAAATATTGTACGATCAAATAGCTGTCCCAAGATTAGTTCGGTAAGCTGCCGTCCCAAGATTAGTTCGGTAAGCTAAACCAAATACTTACTAATAAATATGTATAATTTTTTTAATTAAACAAAAAAAGAAAAGAAAAAAGGCATTACTACCTCTCTTCTCCAAGAAGTCCTTCCAGGTTGATTGTTAGAAGAGAAGGCTAGGGCGATTTGGAAGAATACTGGAAAAGCCATTCTTTGACCCTTGTGGAGGGAGAAGAACCTCAGGATTTTTTGTGATTCCTCATCTCATCTAAAACCAGGGCATCCACCATATGTACATCTTCCCAAGATTTTTGTGCGAGACTGCTTCAGCAATTAATCGACGAGCCTGACCTTCGACAGCAAGGGGCAAAGATGGTGCAGCTCCAACACCAACAACTACACCTTGTAACCTAGCCTCAATGTTACTGATGGCTCGCTGTATCAGTTTCAAAAGAGCATGGGGATTAGCTTGAGCAATTTAATTAAGTGTCAAAAACAGACTAAGAAAAAGATTTTATCATCTATCAATTTCAAACTCTTAAACTTAGAAAGTGGTGAAAATTAATAACCTAGTTGAAGGTTTTATATACAAATTGTGGCCAGCTATATCATCATTATAGTTGGATGAGGAAACTTTTGTAAGGTACCAAATTTTCTAGATGTCTTAGAATATATTTTAGCTAAGTTACAGTGAATATATAAGATCGAGTGTTACGTTGTTGAGTTTCAAGCATTATTTTATTTTTAACTACTTGATTTTGTGTAGGTTGGTACATTTCCATGGTTGGGTTTCAACAATTCTATGACTTGCTTTTGAGTGTTTAATTAGTTGAATAGTCTGGGATTATTGATTGGTTTATCAGTAATTTCTTAAGTCTGTTTTGAAAAACTATTAATCTCGTAACAAGTTTAGGATTCAAAATTGAGAGTTAAAAGTTAAAAGTATCAAAAGAACACATTATAATAGTTGGTATCAGAATAACAATGCTTTGGCAAGAATTCAATCCAACACTAAAAGTAAATAATTAAGAAGAAGAAGTGCACGCCAGAACAATATCAAAAGGCACGCTTCAACAATTAGCATAAGCAATTCAATTCAAAAGTAAAATAATATTAATAATAATAGGGCTGCTCCTGCTATACACTGCAACGAGTATGGTTGAATACGTAGTTTCAACAACTACAGAAAAGACTATAAGAACAAACAACCAAACCTGAGCATGTGGATTCTGAACTTCAACACCACTGGATTTGTGAGATTTTGTCCACTCCACAAGCGGATCATGAATGAAAGTTTCAAGAATGCTCATCAAAGTATCCCTATGGGTCCTCAATACAGAAAGAGTAATTTCACAAACTCTCAAGAAAATGCCCTCATATCCAGTGATTCCCAATCCATCGATCATGTTCTGACGATAAAATGGCAGCATGGAGGAGAAAAGTGAAAACTAGGAATACAAATACAATCCACTTTGATAGATATAGAACAGATAAATGCAAAATGTAACTAAATTTTAAAAATAATAGCATTTTGGTGAGCTTCTATTAACGAAAATATCTACATGCATAACAGCATAACAAATATTAAACCAATTGTCAAGTACAATTTGGCTGTTCCTATGCCAAATAGTAGAAATGATGGATGCTCATAATTCCTGAATATAAAAATTGCACAAGTCTTTCAAGAAAATATAAATAAATAAATAAAATAAAACAAAAAAGTTGAGCAAGTTTATCTGAAAGATAAATTAACAATTATGTAAAGTCTTCTTACCTGGGTTAGCCTAAAAGGCACCAGTTCAGGCTTTTCAAGCTGCAGACCTTTGTCAAATAAACAACTGAAATCAACATGAACACAATCACCCGTAGTAGAATCAAAAAGAATATTTTCACCATGCCTATCACCTAGCCCCACAATATGTCCAACCATAGACCAAACTGCAGTTGTATGCGCATAAGCTATCCGTGCTCTAAACCAAGCAGCTGGTTCTGAAAAGGTATTCAAAAACCATCGATGGAAAATGGGAGGGAACATAGGAAGAATTTTTGTCTTCAGCAACACATCTTCAGGTATTTTACCTTGGCACTGATCATATATTCGCTTAATTTGAGGATTTGTCTTCTGCCTATCAAACTTACCACAAGTTATATATACGTCTTGCAGTATATGTCTAAGACCACGAGTATGGGGAACCCATTCTACCATACCACAATCCTCTGTCAGAGGTATCACAGCAAAGGTGCGTATGTAGAGCTTCCTCCTGCGGCTTTCTGGATATTTGGATAATAGACGATTTATCATTGCTGTGAATTCCATCATGCGAGCATCCTTTCGGAGATCATCCTTTGGTTTGCAAAGGAATGGTCGCTCAATACCATCACTACCCAATAGAATGATCTGTAATAACGAAGGGTTTAAAGTCAAGTCACTAAGGCATGAGTAATAGACTATTAGTGATTACATTGAAGAATTATACTAATATACATGCCCAAGAAGCAACATAATTTTATTTTATGCCTATTCAAAGAACCAATATAATTACATAATTAAAATTGAGATCATAGCAGGGAATATAAATTATTTTGCTTGCTTCACCTAGGCTGTGTGGGCAGGTATATCTACAGTAGCTTTAAAAGAGTATAAAAATAATTAAATAAAGAAGAAGAAGAAGCAACCTCCTACTGCATATCTTAAAATTCCCAGCACAAAGACTATAATAAAATCTTTAAGAGAAGTGAAGTGACACAACAACTCCTTCCTGAGCAAAGGATATAGAAAGAAACTTGAACAAGAGACAAGAAGTAAAATAGAGAACATGTTGTATATATTCAAAGCATTTTGCAGAAGTCAAAACACTGAAAAAAAAAAAATACCATACTTTCTTGGGCCGCTGAAGTGATGAAAGAATCTCAGCCTCATCTGCTATTCCTGATATTGTAGGAAGCTCTGTGGCAGAAAAGATGTCAGACCTGAGTGAATCGGTGAGATTCATATCATATGTCGGTAGATTAACAACTAGAGATTGTTGAATTGGCATAATAATCTCCAATGGCATCATTCTCTTCAATGTGCTGAATTCCGTAGAGATATTAATGTTCCTCGCTCTTTGCTGACCAGGATGGAAGCACAATTTGATTAGATGATCAATTACACTGGCAAACTGAAGAAATAAATTGTTGCCACTGTTTCCTAGACTAAAATCTTTTTTTGCAGATTGGATGATCTCCATTGCTGCCTCTCGTCTTGAAGGAACAGTGGATTTTGAAACTGCAGCCATTATCCAAAGAGCTTGCTGGGGGTACTGTCGAACAACAGAGGTAATGATGAGTTTGACCAATCGAACAGTTTCTTCATTCTGATGGCAAATCCTTGAAACTAACTGAGGCAGTACAGCCAACCATTGATATGTTGGCAAATCCTTTAAACAGCCTCGCATGATGCTCAGAACCTAGAAAAACAAGTGAGCAGTAAATAATAGTAAAAAATGTGCAACTCATATGATGAAAGGAAATGAAAATGACATTTTAAACTAAATTCAGAACCTTTCCATGAACAATTTTCAAATCCTTGTTGGATGATGAACCAACTCGTTGGTAGATGCTCCCAAAGTCAAACCACAAAGTTAACAACCTTGGAAGTGCTTGAAATAGATTCTTGTGACCCCTGTGAAGTCCTTTCGCATAGAACAAGAGTACATCAGGCACATAAGACCACCAGGGCTTCTCATTATTTAAATTCGAAGAGCCAACAGCAGCAGAAGATGATGAGACTTTTCTTGGAACTTGTTCAAAACTCTCTTCCTGGCGTTTCCTGGCATCTGCAAGCAATTCATCACAATACCTAGCCATAAAAAAGTATCCTTTCTCCCACTTGGGCTGTAACTCCTTTACTCTTGAATAAAGATTTATGACATCCTCCTTTTGCTTTTGCCCAGTGCAATGTATCCACCTTGAGTACAGGAGGAGAGTCTTTGCAGTATCTCGATTCTCATTCAAAGCTTGAGTATCACAGATTAAAGGAGCTGGATTCATTGGAACCAAGGAAAGGCTTGTTATTGATGACATTGCTGCAGATCCTATGACTTCCACAGGCATATTAAGAAGGGATTGTTGCAATTCTGAGATAGCACCATCAGACCGCCTAGTGCTCCATAAAAGCTTCGCCTTCTCCATATGGACATTAGGTGCACCAGAAGCCTGAGCTTCAAGAATTGCACGGTTTGCTGTTTCATAATGACCAGCCGAGCGACACAGCTTTGCATACTGAAGCCAGCAGTTCCCAACTTGAGCACCAAGACCACTAGCACCAAAAACCAATCTTCGAAAGGACAGAAGAGGCTCTCTTGCCCAGAGTGATGACTGAGTAAATTTCAGCCGGTTCTCCCAATTTTGAATCACTTTTGAAAATTCCTGATCATCCACGTGAAATGATTTTTCCAAGAAAGAATCATTAAAAAGAAGGTTATGGAAGTCCTCAAGCTCTTTCAGAAGGTGAAGTTTCACCACAAATGGATAAGCACGTGTGTAAGAATCCATGCCAGCAGCAGCAAGAGGGGCAATCAGAGATTGTTTGGATAGAGCAATTTTCTCAGAAACTGAAAACTGATTCTTCTTCATCATTGCCTGCAGAATTTTTGCCACGTCCATGTCAAAGGAAGCATTACTCTCAGAGCTGCTACAAAGAAGACCTTCTTCATCAGCTCCCTTGAGGTATTCATCCATAAGGTCCCACCTGCCAAGCCTCCAAGCTGCCTGCACTCCTTGCATGCACCATGTTTTCTTGTACTGAGGAATCCTCGTAATTAAACCATCCACATGAGTAACCATGGCTTGAAGGTGGCACATATTTAACAAACAATTAAGAACATCTGAATGCCTCTGAACTGAACTTGGTTCCATATGCAAAGCTTGTTCACAAAAAGTCAAAACTTCTGCCCAATTTCCAGCTTTTTTATTTATCAAAAGTTCATCTTGTAACCTCAATGATTTACGTAAACATGCCAAGCCAGATAGACCATCAGGCTCGTCAAGATAACTATATATTTCCATTAGATATGAAATATCTTCGTCCTCAAAGATGCCACTGCTCCCAGCTGCAGGGTTAAAAGAACCAGATTTTCCTCGTACATATGACTCAAAATACATCAAAGATCTAGCATAGGCCTGACAGCTCAAGGAAGCCCTAGCAAGAGTGATCTTTGGAATCGCATCCAAAAGCTGTGAAACATATCTACACTGAACCAGGAGTTGCTCCTGACCAACTTGAACATTTGAACTTGATTCCTTTGATTTGGCCGCCAAATGCTTAGAAGACGATGACTGACCAGATTGAGAAAGTGACAATCCTCGTTCAACATCGTCCACCCACTGTCCTAGATTATCAAGAAGAGTAAACACAGCTTGAATGCAAACATCACTTTGTCCTCCAATATTTCCATGAATCACAACCACACCATTCTCTGCAGCTGCAGCATTGAGAACAGACAAGATCTCTTCTGTTATGCCATGCCGTGCCTCCTCTGTACCATGACAAACAGCACTAAGAACCAAATAAGGCAGCAGATAAACAGCTGTCTGCATATCATGCCTTACTATACCTCGACAAGCATGAAAAATACTTGCACGAGACCCAGTGGCATGTGTACTTAGCTTTTTTATCCAAAAGAATATCCACCTTCTGAATGACATGCCTGGTCGATAAATTGAACTAACAAATGCAGAGTCAGCCACATTCGGGAGCTGAAATCTTGAGGTTAAGCAAGGTGCTATAATTTCTTTCACATAATCAGAGAAGCGTCCCCACAATCTCTGACCCCTCATACTCATCGTATTACCACCATCAGAAGAATCAGATGTGACAGTTTTTGAAGCTTCTTTGTCTTTCAACGATGGTGACACTAAAGGAGCAGCATTTTCATCCAGTGATGCCTTACACCCTGCAATTTTTAGAAGCTCCTGTATGGCTAATGCCGCTGAATCTTGAATAATGGTATCTGGTGCAGCTCTAAAAGCCCGAGCCAAATGTTTGTGAATCAACTCAAAGATTAGATCATCATCAGAACATTCAATTTTAAATCGTTGGCATGAAAAACTCTTCACTTTGGCAGGATCTACAGCACCTAGTGCTCCAAGACAATCAGCGCAAACCAATTTCAGGCGCTGCCCCACTGCAGTCCTTGACTCCTCAGCACATCCTCTAAGCAACGATGAGATTAGTGAGCTCAAAACATCCATGTCTGGGTCAGCTTCAGTACTTATCAAAGCTGTAACCTCCTTGCTTCTCATGTTCAGCAACTTGCTCAATTCACATGCCACCATGTACCTCGCATTCAAATTTTCATGATTTAAGCCATCAACAACACCTCGTAGTTGATCCTTTAGAGTCATTGATCCACGAGTTTCATGTATAGCTTTGTTCACCTCTGTCAGAGCAGAAATACAAGGCAATGGAGGGAATTCACGGATATGTGCCTTTAGTATACTCTTGTTTTTTAAAACAAGTTCTTCCAAAATGTTTACCACCATATCTAAATGTGTGGAAGTTTCATCTCTTTCCAGGAAAGGCACAAGTGCAGCAAAGACTTGAGAAATCACATACTTGATGCTAGATGGTGATACTTTAGCCAATTGTTGGATAAAAGAATTCAAGACAATGAGACCTTCACTTTGCAGTACTTCTTTCCCAATAGCATGCATAAGAAGAACCATTAGTTTTGGAACGTAGGTACCAAGATGAGAACCCATCAATTTAATCAGCATTTCAATACGTTGCAGAGCTTGTTTCTGCAGGCAAACATCCTCTGCATGGAGCATTTTCCTATCAACGCTGTTAAGGAGGCCAACAAAATGATTTCTCAAAAATCCAGGAAGATCATCCCCACCAGTGAGGACTCTAGCAACTTGTAATATCATATCCGGAACTCTTGCTAACCTACAAGATGGAGACTGATGAAAAACATTCCAAAAACAAAAACACAATAAAAGCACAATAAAAAATTCTAAAAATAAAAAATAAAAACAAATCCTACTTTGATTGGATGGACAAATGTGTATGACAGAAGTAAATTAGCGCACAAACAAGGAACAACAATAAACAAGTTGTAGAATTAAATATACCAAAATGGCACTTCAAAATCCATCATAACCTTATAAAAAGAAAACAAGACAACTTTCGGAAACCAAACAAGCTGACAAATGCCCAAGCTCATAGGTAAACTAGGAAGGAAAATAGCCAAAGATTCAATCTCTGAAATGGAAAAGGATAAGTGAAAACAGGTATATTACAAAAATCTAATCCCAAACTCCACGGAAAATTCTAGGGTGGTTTGATGCTATATACCTTTTACTGACCTCATCCGAATCGCCACCATCCACAAAGCATACTAGTTCATCTAAAAGTGCAGGTAATGCAGCTGCAAAAATTTCTTCCTGATTTGAACCAGTTTGAGCGTGATAAAATTCCAAGGCAGAAAGTAACTCCTTCCCATTTGCTTGGTAGAGAACAAAGGCAAGAACTTTTGGCAACCAATTGACTATCAACGTCACCATATCAGTGTCCACACATTTCGCTAATTCATATAAAGATTCGACAGCTTGATCATTATTCTGATGGGAGACCACCAGCTTTGGAAGAACAACAGGAATCATTTTCTTAACCAGTACTTCAATTTCAACACCCAAAACAGCTTCTGCAAATTCTTGTACAATTTTTGGACGGCTAACAAGTCTTGTAGAGAGATAATCAAATAGCTCATTCCGAAGATGGACAACTTTTGAAAATATTAATTCAAATTTCCCATTAAAATGGAAATGGCAAGCTTTGAGGATTGATCTTGAAGCACTCATCCTCACTGTAATATGTGGATTATCAAGATGATCAACCAACAATAAAAGAGAAAGGGAGAAAAATTCACTGTGAATATCAACTGCAGTCATAAGCTCTGCTACAGATTCTAGTAGAGATTCGAGAATTTGGGGATCTGCATTCGGTACCATTGCATGTTTAATAAAATCCAAAAACATTAGCTCTTTTCTTTTGTTTGAGAAGTTTTCTTCTGGGAAAAAGCAATTCAAGATATGCTCCTCGAGGAAGGAGTTAATTTGAAGGCAGAATGCTTCTCTTATTGCTTTTTTCCTGTTAAGAAGCAAGTACTCAATGCATTTAAGCCAATCAGTCTTCGTTTGATGTAGAACATCCATAGTTCCATGGACCAGAATGCGTCTAAGAGTTCCCACACAAGAAACTTGAACCTCTTCTGAGGACTCATCAAAAAGAAGTTTAAAAAAGGTCGACATCAAATGGACAAAATCACAATCCAAATTCATTTTTGGGTAACAGTCGGGTGGCTCAATTATATTTGTATAAAGGTTATGATCATGCTGAACAGTCTGATCACACTTTGAACACCAAAATCCTTTAAGCATATAGTCAACTGTCTGGCAACATCTATCACTATTTGTATTTAAAAATAATTTGCACGTACTCATATTTTGACAATTTACTGAATGGAAAGATCCATAAAGGCATGACAAAAACCCGAGAGAAAATGGGATAATCCTCTTAACTTTTTCATGCCTTTCTCCCTTCAAAATCCTGTAATTCAAATGAGAGTAATAAGTATGAGAAGTTAAGCAAATGGTCACCTATAAAGTTCACATATAAAGACCAGTAGGATCAAATCAAATATCCTTACAATGTCAATCATATCTTGTACTTTCCTTATTTGTTCGTATCTCCCTTTCACTTTATCAGTATCTTGTAAATTTGCTAGCCTACATATTCTCCCTTTTATATATAATAATTTTCTTTCTTTCTTATAAAAAGAAATATACAATGATTTTCTTTCTCCGTTTTCAGCTTTTGTTTTTCTTGAAGAAAATACACTAATGTCCAAAATCTACAGTTTACACCTAAATTCTATTTACTCACAAAAGTCTAGAAGCTCATTAAGGAAGATCATTAGTACATTGACAAATTCCTCTTACCCTACTGGTTCATACATTTAATGTCAAGTCATAAGAAGAAAACAGTTCAGAAACAGAATCTCTCACAGCTAACAATATTTTACAAAATTTAATTTCCTTCTTTGGTCTCAAGCCTTTTGTAAATTGATAATTCAGTTACTCAAACACAAACACATCTCTAAAACAATACACAAATGAAAAGGCTCGACTTACTCCAGCCTCCTAAATAACTGTGTTAGCTTGTCAAAACCAGTCCATAAAGCAATCACTGGAATTGAAATGGCAGCTTCAGTTCTAACTTCATCATCTTCATCAACAAGACTCAAATCCAGGACATCAAGATCAGTTTCAGTTTTTGAGATAGAAGCAACTTTTGATGCAACCTGAACAGAGATGCATTTTGTCTTCCATGGCTTGTGAGATTCAGTACTGGGGATTGAATGGGTCCATGGAACTTTAAGTATCACGGACATAGTTTCAGCACATTCATCATTACTTTCAGATAGGAGGGAAAATAAACAAGAAGATATATGGGCTGTACATCACAGAATTAAATGGCATAGTCAGCACTCACAAGTCACAACTTCAACAAACAAAGAGAAGGAACCATGAGTAAATCAGAAATCATTTTCAGATGAAGCATAATCTTAATATTTTTTCTAAGAAGAGAAATGATTATTTTATCCAAGAAGATAAAGAAAGATAGGGAGAGCTCAAATAAGAAGACCATGATAGCTAAAATATAACAAAACCAAATTGTTCTTAATTTTATTTCTGAGGTTGTGAGCAAACTGAAATTTACCATCAACATTCATCTTTTTATGAATTTCTCACATATGCATAAAATATAAAACTATGCAAGCATCTATGGCAACATATTGCAAGTGGTTCGCACCTATTGACAAAACTGAAATGTTGCAATCATCTACCAAAAGCATAACTTCAAAAAACTAAAATGACAACTGGACAATTGCCTTACTTGGTAAGAGAAGTATGTTGTGAATTCCTTCAAGAAATATGGACATATCGAGAGAAATTGAGCTTCCTTTCTTCGCCTGTAGGAATATAGCTCAGCTCTTAATAACAAGATCAGGGAAACCACATCATATAATAAAAAAGCATGGAACATTCATAAAAGTAAATCGAGTCACCTGCTTGTATATCCAGGGAATCCATGAAAACATCTCCTGAAATATGACCAGGGACAAATGAGTTTCAGGGTGCCGACAGAATGCAATACACAGCATGCTAAGAGCTGTTAAGGAAACTTCTGGTCTTAGAGCATCAGCTCTGATGGAAGAAGCTCTTAAACATTCAACAAATGAAACAAGTAGATTGTGCAAATTATTTGCATATGTTTCTTCAGTATCAAAAATTTTGGTGCGTAGCTTCTTGCATTCAACCAGCATATCAGCTTCAGAGCTCACAATTTCTTCATCGACCTTTTGTCTTTTGTTCTTGACAATATCCAAATCCTCAAAGGGTCTCTTCTCTCCAATTCTTGAGTTTTCAACTGATTTATTGCTCAATTCTGACAAAACCATGCCAGGTAAAGACCCTCCAACATAAGCAGGACCAAGAATAGATAGAGCTGCTTGGAAGCAATCTATCAAAGCAAAGCAAGGTTCTGGAAAAGAAAGCATATCAACGAGTATTTCAGGCCTCCAGATATGAGAAGGGCAGATTTTAGCAATCCGTACGTATGCATTGCATAATGAAACCTAAAAAATGCAAAATATAAAGTTGGAAATTAATTTGAGATCCAGTCCAGTAAGTTCCTAAAAGCCATCAGCAATCATGGATGTGACAAACCATGTCCGAACTTTCAATTGTTGCTAGTAATGACATTAGGAATGTAAATTAACCTTGAGCTCCATGCTCTTGGTTCTCCACAGGGACTGTGAAAATATGTCAACCATGTCTGTAGCAGTTAGCTTGACCACATCATGGCAACAGTTGGAGTACAGCATATTAAGACAGCCTCCAATAGAAGAATCATACGTTACGTTCCTGCCAAAGAAACGAAGTATTACAATGCCAGAGAGAATAAATTAGCTGCTATTTGCCGGAAAAAAATTAGTCATTCTGCCAACAGGAGAAAAGGTTAAAAGATTAACTAATTCACGTAACATTGACAGCAACTAATAGAAGCTTAAGTCTCATGAAATACAAGAATAGGATTTCTTTTATTTGTTGTGTGAAGACAAACTTAAGCAACTCCAGATTGAAACCAAGACATAATTGCTCAACCCTAGAGCATTTGAACGTTTAAATAAAATGTTATCTCAAGCATGTGGTTGGAGTTGGACTCAAAAACCTCAAAGACATCATAATTTTCAACTTCTCCTTTTGATCAACATGCCACAACCCATGGTAGAGTTAACTTGAAATGAGGATTGATGTCAATCTAGAGTAAAGAAATTTGGAATAAGAAGAAAATGCTGATTGACAATCTTTGGTTTTGGTAACATGTGAGAAAAATCTACATTCTTCTCTGATAAATAGTACACTACTTGTAGAGTTGTCCTACTACAAACTAACTATTGTACACTATATCCCCTAACAAAAAAATGATTAATTAAAGAGAGTATAAAGAAAATAACAAAATAAAGGAACCCATAGGCAAATTAAAATGAACAGATAAGCAATATACGGAAATATTGATTTCCCCTTGCCAACAATTACGTTGCCAACCTCCCACATTCTTTTATTCGACACATACCTAAATACAGGAAGCCCCTGTTTGTCCTCACTTAATATAGTAGATATTGACTGGATCAAAGGTTGATAAGGAACGACGTCATCTATCACCAATCCAACAATGCGTGCAAAATCAAAGCATGCCTTCCAAAAAATAAAATTTTAGACGACTGTTAGAATATGAATATCAAGGAATTACATAAAACGAAACTATTTAGACAAGGAAGTTTTATCAACAACGTTGTAAACTTCAACATGCTAAAAATTTCAATTTCCAGTTGCAACCATACACTATCCACTTACCACTTGCAAATCAGCATCCCCATAACATAATAAAGAACATGTTGCTGAAACATCTGACATACTGATAAGCCCTTCAACATACATAGTTCCCTCAGCCAAGCATTTACCAAGAAGCTTAATAATCCAAGTCGCAAAAGGCCGCCACCTCTTTTTCCCCGTTAAATTGATCAAAATACCAGAGCCATTAGTTGGTCTGTTGATTTCTGGAAGATCCCCAAGATGATCGGGATCCTCAAAGATTCCCTTCAAAGATTCAGAGAAACAATTCAAAGTGACTCTTGTAGACTCCAAAAAGCTTGAAGTATCAGTGCCAAGTGATGCAATGTACAAAATATCTGCATTAAGAGAGGGAATGTGAGCTACCTCAAACAATGAACGACAAGGTGTTGCATATGAAGTTAAAAGCTTAGGGAAAAATCAATTTGCAGAAGTCAATCTTCCAATGTGTACAAAGATAAATCGTGAAAAGGAAAAAACATATCTCCAAAGGTAAGCCAAAGAAACAGAAAAAGAAAAGTCAACACCCCCCACCCTAGCCAAAAGTTAAAGGCCTAAGGAGAATGTACAGAGGAAAATACAGCAACAATCTTCTCACTCTATCAATATTTTTTCTTTTTCAAGGTTCAAGAAAAATGGAGTTGGGGAGCTATTGCTCCTAAAATGAAGAACTTCAACATTGTTCATGGGTTTAAATCAGCTACCGCATGCAACTAAGCGTCTGAGAGTTTACTAACACTTTTTAAATGGCTTAATCACAATCCATGCATTTCATAAGCAATGTAAGATACACTAGCTTGAGAAAAGCAGCAGTCAACCTGCAACTAAATCCGCAACCTGGCCATAATTTTTAATATCCAAATATAGGACCTTTCATATATTTCGACCAATGGTGAAAGCGAATTATAACGAACCAATACAAAAAGTAAGTCAAGTTTATAGAGGAAAACATTTTTTTTCAAGGTCTCATAAAGTTCCTGCTTACCTTCAACGACTGACATGGAATCGAGAAAAAACTGACGGTATGCATCCCGTTCTCCAGTACGAAGCAAGGATAAAAGGGAACCAACGGTTTCAAAAATGACTCCATGTCGTGCCCTGTAATTCAGAAAGAGTGATTTCTGTTAGATCAGGAAAGAAAGAGGCACACATGAAAACGTGACCTGGACCGAACTCTTTCCCCCATGCGAACCAGATTATTGTAGATGCAAATTCATTGCAAAAAGATTTGACAGATGAGATTTGGGGAACTGTCATCGAAATGATCGCTGTAGATAAAAAGAAAGCTAAAGAACGAAAAAACAAATATTACTGACTGGATAGCGGGCTCCGCAAAGAAAGGCAATATCCGACCAACCACAGGCAAAACGGCGCTGGCCTTTCCATGGTAAAAAACACCAGGAAAATTCCTCGCAGTGTGGGAGAGGAGTTTCAACACAGCAACTACTTCTCTCTCATTTACTGCAAGAAACGGAAATGGGATACGGAATCAGAGATGCAGTTGTCCAATTCTCATTTCTCCAATACTCCAACCAACTTGCAAGTTAAAGTTAGTGACAAACAAAATGCCACCAACTATGTGATTTCATGCGATTCAAAACCAGAAAGACTGGATGACCATTTGAAGACGAACGAAGAAGGCAAGAAAGCTAGGGCAGAGAAATGGAACCTGAGGAAGAGGGAACGACGTAGGCGTGGAGGAGATTAGGAAGAACGGCCCGAAATCGGACTTCGAGACCGACGTCATCGGCGCGATTAGGAGGAGTGGATGAGGAAGCTGCTATGCGTTCCCGAAGCTCGTGAACCAAACTGGAGAGATTCGCCATAGCTGCTGTGCACTTGCTCAAGGTCTTGACCTTCCCTCCATTTTTCGAATTGCTTTTGCCTTCATCGATGAACGGTTGCCGCCACTTATATAGCTCCCTTTCGTTGCCAGAGAGTGATACTCCTAATCACAATCAAGTGTTACTTTTGCACCGTCACGGGAATACTCGGCCAGTTGGAACTTATGGGCGATTGTTGATTCGTAAAAATGGACTCATTTTTTAAATCTCCTATTCGGGAGGAAAAAACTTTCCTACATACCGGATCTCCCTGCATACCACCGTTAAAATGTTGACAACTAGGAGAGATAAAAAAATTTTCTCATTTTCTCCCTTAGAGTTGTCAAGATTTTCATGGGGTATGTAGGGACGATATGCAGGGAAGTTTTGTTCATTTGGGGACCCCTGCGACCTTGCAATTATTAAAATAGCCTCACCCTTAAAACTTCCCTCTCTCTCGATTTCGACCGTTGCTGCTCCCTTCTTCTTCCTCTCGCCTGCCTTGCTCCCTTCTTCTTCCTCACGGTCGACGGCAGCCGGCCCATAAGTTCCAATTCTTCAAGAGGCGGTTTTAAAAAGATGAAAAAAAAAACTTGTATCATTTTAAAAAGATGAAAAGTAAAAGAAAAAAAAACTCAAAAAGAGAGAAAAGGGAATGTTGATACCGAATTTAGTAAATCCCGATCGAAAATGGTCGGGATTCATACATTCACAGTCGAATTTTGGCCAGAAATCATGCAAATCCGGCCAAAATTAATTAATCTCGGTCGGGATTCATGCATTCCTTAAAAAATCCGGCCACTTTCTTTTCTTCCCACATATTAGTAAATCTCATTTATTCTCTAAAACCTTCCTCTTAATGAATGCATGGAGCCTGGCCACTTTCGCCCGGGCTTCTTCTTCTTTTTTTTTTTTAATTAAGCGGCAAATCTTGTTTTCTTCTTCTTTTTTTTCTTTTTTTTTTATGTTTTGAATAATTGAAAGTTTTTTTATTATACTTAAAATTTAACTTTTTTTAACAAATTTGAAAAAAAAAATTAAATTAAGAATATATTGTATATGGATGGACATGTTGATAGTTAAAAAAAAATTAGTTAGTTGTTTTTAAAAAAATAAAGTGGGTAAACTTGGGTAGAATTTGTTGAAATTTTAATTTTTTGTTGGTTTAAAATTAATGGGTATAAAAATTTTCATATAGGGTTAGAATGGACATTTTGCATGGTTGATGACATCACAAAAATCAGCAAGGGGTCCCCCAATAAGAGATTTTAAAAATGGGCCCATTTTTACAAATCAACCATCAAATAGGCCCATAAGTTCCAATCGCCCGGAATACTCCTAATCACAATCAATCGGAAAATTTCTAGTATATGGTATAAGTATTCAAGATAAGAATGTTGTGCGTTAAAAAAAAAAAAAGTTATCGGATCCATGGAATAAAATATTACGGTAGTATGAAAAATTCATTCATTGTTTGTCATGAAAGAAGCATTTAAGAAATTTTTCCTATTTGGACTAAGGAGTTGTTTTTTTTCTGGAAGTTGGAGTTTAATAAGTTTATGAGACCCAATAAAGTGTGAGTGTTGGAATAGGAGTTAATAAGTACCTCACAATTTGTAATTGGTTAATAAGTTTGTTGGTCTCACGATTCGATGTTGTATGTTCCTTAGCCCCTAACAAGGAGTTGGGTGCAACTATTAACCTCATCCAACTCATACTTCACAACTCCATGCGCCAAACAACCCCTGTGTGTTAGTTGTCAGGGAGAAATTGTAATTTGATATGTATCCAAAAATCATTAACATGCAGAAAAATTGTAAGATTTCAAATTTGTCCTTTTGCAAAAAAAAAAAATACACTTTTGGTCCTTGTGGTTTGGGTTAGGTTTCATTTTGGTCCCTGAGGTTTGGATTAGGTTTTATTTTGGTCCTTGAGTTTTCAAACTCACAATTTAGTCCCTGAGGTTTGGATTTCGTTTCATTTTGGTCCCTCTATCCATTTTTCCGTTAGATTTGAACAAACTGCTGACGTGATACTTTTTTTTCATTTTTTTAAATAAAAACAATAAAAATATCAATTTTTAATATTTTTTATTTTTTTATTTCATTTTTTTTATTCATCTTCTCCAACCCCTCACCACCAACCTCCTTCTTCTTCAATACTCCCACCACCAACCGTCGCCAGCGCCAACAATTATTTTTTTTTCTTATTATACTTTCTTTCTTCTTTTCTTTCCCTCTTTCTTCCTTTATTTCCTTCTTTCTCCCTTTCTTTTTTTTAACAAAAAAAATTGAGAGGGAGGAAGAAACTCCCTCCTCCTCCATTTCCGACGCGAAAACGGAGGAGGAAGGTCCCCTCCTCCCTTTCCGACACCGGTGACGAGAGGAGGGAGCTCCCTCATCCCTCTCCCTCTTTTTTTGTTTAAAAAAAAAGAAAAGAAGAAATAGGGAAAGAAAAGAAGAAGGAAAAAAAAAATTGTTGTCGGCGACGACGGTCAGTTGTCGACGAGCGGCGGTTGCCAACGATCGGTCGCCGACGGCAGGTTAGTGGTGGGAGTACTAAAGAAGAAGAAGGAGGTTGGTGGTGAGAGGTTTAAGAAGATGAAGAAATAAAAAAGAAATAAAAATATATTAAAAATTAATATTTTATTATTTTTATTTTAAAAAATGAAAAAAATCATAAAAAAATAGATGCCACGTCAGCAGTCGGTTGAAATCTAACGGAAAAATGGATGGAGTGACTAAAATGAAACGAAATCCAAACCTCAAGGACTAAATTATCGAATTTGAAAACTCAGGGACCAAATTGAAACCTAACCCAAACCTCAGGAACTAAAAGTGTATTTTTCCCTAAAATAAATGGCAGCGGCCTAATAATTTGTTGTTTCACTTACAAATTTTTGCCTTTTTCCCTTTAATTTAATGTAAATACTATTGGATTCCAATGCATTTTTTGAAATTAGTTTTTTAATTAGATTATAATTTTTAACACCTTTTTATTAAAATTAGTAAGCAAACACGTGCATAGCGTGTGAAAATGAAAACATTGAGAAAATAGTAAACAAAAAATTATATTTAATTTAATGAACAAAAGCAGATAGTTTCAACATCTTATTATTGTCTATATAGATAAATTAGAATTTAATTTTATGTCATACGAAAATTTTAGTTGAAATTTATATTTAAATGATAAATTATGTGTTATATGTTTTTTTTTAATAACTCATATTATTTAATTATAACTTTTTATAATTCAATTTACTAAAATTGAGAGTGAATCAAAATTCAATGTATGTATATAAAAATCCAAAATGTTTATATTTTTATAATTGTGGTATATATTTGGCGTTTATTTGATTTTTCTTAGATGTTCAAATTTATGTATACAACAATTCAAATGTTTATAACTTATAATCCCTTAATATTTTTTTATGTCTAAATGATTCAAATGTTTATATAATATAAACAAAGTATATAATAATTATATAATGTAAGTTTATATAAACAATTTTAACACCACTTTTACACAAAATAGTTTGTAGTACAACCAAACTTGTCCTCCCTAATATTGACATCGTTTTTCATGAAATGTGTTGAGTTTTATATCGGATTATATACTTATGTGTATACTATAAATAATAACGTATATAGTGGAATCAGAAAAGCATGAGTGGTTTTGAGTTTGGATGGTATCCTTGGGTAAGTATATGCACACTTTTGTGATTCCTAAAAGCTTATTTGTGTTTCTTGAACAAGCATGGGTTAAAAAGAGCTACCTTCAGTGTGTTCAGTTAGGCCAACCAAGGGTCGAAGCCCGGGTTAGGGGTCCCTACACTGTAGTGTGAAAGCTAGTACCCCTAATTAGCATTAGTGTGCATAGAGATAAGGGAAAGGAAAGTGAATCCTTCTCTGGATCCTAGGCTTTAAGATAACATTCTAATTCTGCTCCAGTCGGTCTTCTAAGCGAAGCCTTAGTTTCCAGTGTAGGGGGAAGATAGGTGGAGGATCTCATAAATTTGTATCTGGTCCACTAGAGGCTTCTTTAGGAAGGCTAAGCACACACACACGCGAGTTTTATTGGAAAGTTTTTGATCTGTTTCATGTTTTGCTAGCTTGTGATAACTTCTCTTAGGCTAAAGGTTGAGTATATGTAGTGTAGGATAGTGAGTTATGATTAATTCCCCCTAAATTCTGCTATTGGTGCCTCATTCAGTGGGTCTGGATTGCATATGATTTGATGGGTTTTAGTTTTGAGGGTGATGGGGTTACGCTTCTCCCACTAAACTGTTAATCTCATTATCTCATTGATGTCTTACGATGCTCTATTCGGGTGATATTATGTTACAGGTGGCGAGCCTAAGGCTACAAACCTGCATGGAACAAATCATATTCATATAGGAGGCAAGAGACGGAGGCTTGGATGGCTAGCTAAACCCAGATGACTTCCACTAACTAGTTTGCTTAGCGTTCATAACACACTCGCCAGAGAGGGGAGAGTGCTTTATTTGGCTGACGGGTTTTGGTTTGGAGAGAGGACGCCTCTCAGTGTGTTTAGATTCTGGTTTCCCTAATGACTGTCGTCTGTAATGTGTTGCTTTAGAGCGATTTGCCTGTTTGCAATGAAAAGTTGATGTTATAAAAAATAATAATAATGACGTATATATAATATATATCAAATTATATATTTATGTGCAATATACTGCATAGTATTGATTTCTCAGTTAAAATTTGTATTGTCATAGAAATATAACATAGTTTATTAGAAATGTGTGATTATATATAATATATCTTATTCTAAAAAACAAAAAAGTATGAAACAAATAAATTAACAAAATGACATTTGAAAATATATACTCGGTATATTTGTTTATCGTTAACATCATCTCATTGACAAATATATATGACCAGGTATATATATATACCTGGTCATATATATCTTTTCCAAAAAAAAAAATGTGTATACTAAAGGAAAAAAAACAAACACCCACAAAAGGATTTCTATATATTTTTCAATATGCCAAAACACTTAGAAAATGGAGTATATGAACTACTCGAGTGATGGGTATAAAATTATTTCCAGTATAAAAAAATTATGTATATGGAATTATATAATAAGTCTTTATACATTATACAATATATATTTATCATTTGTAGAAGTTATGATACAATATACAACATGACATATATTTATCATTCTGACGTTTTACTTATGAACTAAATATACAAGGATGAATATATACTATATAATAGATTCAATATATTGATTATATATTATAATGCATGATATATATTTATTATTTGAAAAATTATTACATTCTAAGATCAATTGAGTGGTTAGAGGTAAATAAGGGTCAATGTGAACAAATATATAAATTATAACATCTTATGTCATTAGATATTAATAACAAAATTGAATAAAATAATGCAAACCATATACTTGGATTGCTATTCAGACTCTTTGACAAAATAAAACAAAAAATAAAAGAAAATTTATAAACATATCAATTAAAATAAAAAATTACTATTTGAAGTTGCTTGATCAAATTTAAAAAAAAAAAAGGAAAAAAAAAAGACAAAAACAACATACTCATATTGCTTGATAGAACCAATTGGGATCAAGTTTTTGTTGATTTTTTTAAGGTCGACAACGAAAATGGAGCCGCAAACGAGGTTCTTCAATTTGACGGCAATTGGTTGAATACTTTTATGAAATGTATTTAGGGTTAGGGTTGAGTATTGGTAAATCCTTAATGGTAGTTTTTATTATACAAATTTTAGTGTGTAGATTTTTAAAGGTCAAAATAGGGAAGATTTAGTTGAGAAATCTTGAGCCAAGATGAAACCAAAATTTTTTTCATACCGGGACATTTGTGAAATATTGGTTCCAAAACAGTTTAATTCTTATAATTTCTGTAAATAAATTTAGAAGAGAATATTAAATAAGGGCAATTTGGTAAGAAAAAAAATCTCAATTGATGCTGAAAATCTAAAAGTAAAAATATTGACCAAGATGGACATTTGTAAAATATGGTATTGAAAACAACCCACCGAGCATAATTTCTGTAATTTTTTTTTTAATTTGAAAGAGCTCTTCTTTTTTGCTTTTTCGTTTTTTTAAGCCTTAACTTTTTTCTGCTTTGTTTTTTTTTTTTCTTTTTCAGTTTTCAATTTTTAAAATTTTCTTCTTTTTTGCCTTTTGTAAATTTTTCTTCTTTTTTTGCTTTTTTTTTTTAAGCCTTAACGTTTTTTCTGCTTTGTTTTTTTTTTCTTTTTCAGTTTTCAATTTTTAAATTCTTTTTTGCTTTTTCGTTTTTTTAAGCCTTTAATATATTTTTTTTTGTTTTGTTTTGGTTTTTATTTCTTTTTCAATTTTCAATTTTTAAATTAGCATATATCTATAATCTATAATCTATATTATTATTATATTAAAAAGCAAGGATCCGTGAAAAAAAATTGTAGACTAAAATACCCATTTAAATTTAAGATAATTACTTTAGTTAAAATCTATAATAATAATAATAATAATAATAATTAAAAAGCAAGGATCTGTGAAAAACATTTTTAGACTAAAATACCCCTTTAAATTTAAAATAATTACTTTAGTTATAATAATAATAATTAAAAAGCAAGGATCTATGAAAAAAAAATTTAGACTAAAATACCCCTTTAAATTTAAGATAATTACTTTAGTTAAAATCTAATTGTTTTAATTAAAAATAAAAGATACAAAAATTAAAAAGTGGTAATATGTAAAAAAAAAAATTAAATTAAAAAACGAAAAACAAACGTAGTGATTTTCATAATTATCTATAATAAATGATTAAGAAAATAAAAAAAAAATCCGTAATCCCAACAAAAATTAAAAAACCAATATGAATTTTTTTAAAAAAAATCTTTTCCTAAAAATAAAAAAAGAAAAAAGCATAATGTTTAAAAATATTAACTTGGTTATCTAAAAAAAGATATATATATATATATATATATATATATATATATATATATATATATAATTAAAATTTTTTGTTGAATTTTAAACTTGGTAATCTCAAAAAAATTAAATTAAAAAACGAAAAACAAACGTAGTGATTTTCATAATTATCTACAATAAATGATTAAGAAAATAAAAAAAAAAAATCCGTAATCCCTACAAAAATTAAAAAACCAATATGAAATTTTGAAAAAAAATATTTTCCTAAAAAAAAAAAAGAAAAAAGCATAATGTTTAAAAATATAAACTTGGTTATCTAATATATATATATATAATTAAAAATTTTTTCTTCAATTTTAAACTTGGTTATCTCAAAAAAATAAATTAAAAAACGAAAAACAAAGGTATTGATTTTCATAATTATCTATAATAAATGATAAAGAAAATTAAAAAAATCCGTAATCCCTACAAAAATTAAAAAACCAATATGAAATTTTGAAAAAAAAAATATTTTCCTAAAAAAAAAAAGGAAAAAAAAACATAATGTTTAAAAATATAAACTTGGTTATCTAAAATATATATATATATATATATATATATATATATATATAAATTTTTTTGTTTAATTTTAAACTTGGTTATCTCAAATTTTGTAAGGAATTCTGTTTGTTTGTTTGTTTTTTTTTTAATATTTTATTTTTTTAATTAAAACAATTACGAAATTTGATTTTCACTTTTTTATTTTGTTATCTTTTATTATGAATAATATTATGGTCTATATTTTTTATCTTATGATCTATATACAATATCCAAAATCTAATCAAATTAGAATTTGAATCTAAATTCCCTCTATAAATTGTCCACCTTCTCCCATTAGTTTTCACATCAAAAACCATTCATCCGCTCCATTGTTGGTTTCAGGTAACTCTCTTGAATTATAATTATAATATTTTGTTTAATTTTATCAATTTAATTAGAAGAAAGTCATTCTCAAATATTTTATGTTAAAGATTGACTTTAATTTTTTTCCCTCCACTTTATTTTTCAAGTCTAAAATTACTTATCTCTTCCAAGTGTTCGTTAATATTTCAAGTATTTTCCAATTTCTTCCAATTGTTCGTTTATATTTCAGGTATTTTTTTAGTTTGACTTTTAATAGTTTATTTATTAAAATATAAATGTAATCTCTGTTGGGAATGCGTGATCAGAGTCCATGAATTCAAGTATTTTCTTTTTGGGACGTGTTAAATTTTGTCGGGTCTACGGTACCCAAAAATTTAGGAATTTATATTATAATTTTCATGATTATGCACCTTTTAATTAAAGGTGCTAACGATGTGGAAAAATCAATACTCCTATTAATAGTCTCTTAATATATTTGTTCTATAAAACTTTAAATAACAATTAAGTAAAATTTTGAAAAAAAATATTGAAAATTAAAAAAACAAAAACACTTTTAAGTTTTTATGAATATAACATAAATTTAATTTTTCTTACTACAATCAATATTATATTTGAAATTTAAATTGAGTTTTGATTATGTTATTTTTGTAAAATTTTAAAATTCTTGCTACATGTATTTATAATTTTATATATATTATATCACATCAAAAGAGTTTGAATATGAGATAACCTATTTTTGTGGAGTGGGAAGAATTCTTTTTGTTTTGAATTATTCATGGTTGTTTTTAAATTACATTTTTAAAAAATTGAATTATTCATGGTTGTTTTTAAATTACATTTTTAAAAAATAGTTTTTTTTTTACACAAGAATAGACATACGTCACCCAAAGAATAAGATCCAAAACTAAGCAAAAAACAGCTTGTTGGTCTCCCCTATCGCAGCTCGTTGTCAACCCACGATCAACATCTCCCAACCTAGCCACTGGCTTCGCTACAAACTGGCTCATATTCACCATCAAGACGCCACAAACCATGAACACATGCCTCTCCAGTACTTTCGCAAGAAACGACAAAGACATCGCCATGCTATGGTCAGCTTGTCACCACACCAACGCCATCACTTCACACTCATGCAGCCTTAACAACTCTGATACATCCACACCCACAGCAGGTCCCAAGACGAACAAGGCCGAAATACACCGTTGGAAGAAGCACACCACAGGGAATTTGGCAACACAGGCTGATGGAAGCCTTGCAAATCACGCAGACCTTCCTCGCATCATGGCACCAACTCACGAAGGCACCGTCTGGGCCTTCCATAGCACTCCACCGCCAAAACCGTCAGTTGCCGCCGGCCCAAGTAACGACCAACCGTCAGTTTCCACCATGCACACCTCTTTGGATTTCCAGCCCACTTCTGAAGCTGGTTGAAAGCCCACCCTCGGCCGTAGACCAAGCTAATCACCAACGCTGCTTTAGGCCCGCTCAAAATAAACATGAAGGAGGTTGCAAGCCCCCAGATATCAGCCTGCAAAATTGCCATAAGAATGAGGTATCTTGCACATATAATTCATTAAAGCAATCTAGAAAAGAATAGACGGAGACAATCTAGGACTATCTTTCCCATCCAACCCAAGTTTGCAAACCCCGAACAACACAAGCAGTATAATGGCCCCTGAAAGCAGGTTCAGAAGATGGTAACTTATCATGACAAAACTCTGGACACCAAATGCTACGCTTTTGCCTAGGAGAGGCATACTGCATGATAACAGAAATGAAGCAAGTCAAGGTTAACAAAAAAATTCTTGCGTGAGTGTGTGGTAAAGCCTTCCCTAGAGCCGCCCTACTTGCCCTGGTAAGATTTATAAGCACCCTCCACCTATCTTCCCCCTACATTGGAACAAAGGCTTCACTCAAAAGACTACAAGAATCAAATCGGTTGTTAACACACTACCCATGACCCTGGCCAAGGAAATCATTCTCTTTTCTTTCCACTCTTTCCTTTTGCTTTCATATTTAAACTCACTCTCTCTTTCATACTTTCTTTTCTTTTTCACAACTTTCTTTTCTTTCTCAATCTTACCTCAATCTTTCCAACTCAGACTTTCATTTTAATCACACTCCCCAGGCAGGGAGCTAGCTTTCGCACTATAGAGTAGGGACCCCTAACCCGAGTTTAACTCTTGGTTGGCCTAACTGAACACACTGCAGGCAGCTCTTTTCACCCCTTATTTTGAGCCTCGTGCAAACAACTCTAATCTGCATCCCAAATAGACTTTCTAGCTCCACCCTATATCCTATCGAGGTGACAACAGACTTAAGGAACTCATAAAGCAAACCTAAGCTTTCGAGACTAGCTAAAAGAAAGCCCGAAGGGCATAAGGGTGCAAGAATAATCCAGAAACACTTAAGACCAGGCTCTGGTTATGCCACCAGCCAACGCCTCAATCCCAGGCAAAAGATATAGCACAACTGCACATACAGAGAATATCACCAATAAATCCCACAACCAACCCCACCACCAGGAATCAAACCAAGCCTGGTCTAAAGAAAGGTCCACTGCACAGCTGCATGGTCACAAACTAGTTCTAACAGAGATAAACCAAGCCAGAACCATGCAAAATAAAATAAACTGACGGACAGAAGCATCAATACTCAAATTTAGCTCCACACACATGCATATGTGGTTAGAAAATTGATTTTTTTTTAATTGAAACTATCCTACACTATGATTCTCAAATAACTTTATATAGTTGTTTTTAAATTACATTTAAAAAAAATAGTTTTGTAAGTTTAAAATCGATTTTATTTTTTTAAAAAAATATCAACTTTTATTAATAACCTATTGAAATTATTCTGGCTTGAATTTCAATTATTTTTTAAGAAATATTAATAAATATTTGTTATTCTAATCATTTTGTTCTTAATTTTATTTTTTCTTCTTGCTTACCACTATTTTAGTTTGAATATAGTGAGTCAAATTTTGAATTTTGTCAATTTAATTAGACGTTGATTTTTGAATACCATATTTGAATTAACAAGCCACCAATTTTTTGATATAATATTTTTGAATAGTGAGCCAAATTTGAATTTAAATTTAAACTCATTTTACTTCAAATATAATTTACTAAAATTATTACACGTGCAACGCACGTGGTAAAAACCTAGTATTAATTAAATCCAGCTATAATTTAGTTTATCTTTTTCATTTTACCCACCGTATACAAATAGGGATGTCCACGGGGCGGGGCGGGGACGAGGATGGCTTCCCTGTCCCCATCAACGCGAAATTCCCCGTTAAATTTTGCAGGGTTCGGGTTCCCCGTGGGTAATTATTCCCCATTTAATTTTTTTCTTTTTTTTTTTGTCTTCATTTAATCAAAATATTCTTTTGATAAATTTTCAGATAGTTAACTTTGCATGGAAAATGTTCATTAATTTTCTATTAGATAGTTAATTATTCACATAAATTCTTCATTTACATTGTTAATTTCTTTAAAAAATCTCTTTTTGAAGAAAAAAATTCTTAAATCTCCTATTATAAAAAAAAAATAATATTTCATATCAAACTATCTAATTATCTATACATATAATTTAAATATTTAAACCATATAATTCAAACCTATCCAATTTTCTAAATCATTAACAATAAAACTTTAAATTTATATACAGTGATAAATAATAATAATAATAATACTAATAATTAAAAAAATAGAGTAAACGGGGCGGGGAGCGGGGAACGGGGATGGAGAATACATTCCCCGTCGTCGTCCTCATTTAGCTTGCGGGGAATTTTTTCCCCCACTCCCTCTCCCATTCCCCGCCCCATTAGGGGCGGGTCCCCACGGGACCCCGACCCCGCAGGGCAAATGGACATCCCTATATACAAATATAAAAACAAAAAATAAAAGCAAAATCATTATTAAATTATTTTAGAAAAACTAATGGTATAAAAAAGAAGCTCGGCAAAATCTTGGAAATTTCGGAAGTAGTGTATTAAAATCACTAAAAATAGATATATGTAGGTAATGGAAAAATTATTTACCTAATTATTTGATTATTGAAAATTAAAATCATAATAATATCATCATTATAAAGATATGTAGAATTTTTTAAACGGAAAAATGGAATGAAATTTCTGCAGAAATTTGAGCCAAGTTAGAGCTAAAAATTTTGTTCGAAAAAATGACATTGGAGAAATATAGGTGTGTAAACATGCTATTTTGCATAATTTCTAAAATTGTAAAGGTAATTTGGGCTCCTTTACTAACCTTTTATTTTTTTTATTTTGAAAATTATAGTTGTTTTCTCCCAGTTTTTTAAGTATGATTTTCATCTTTGTTAAACACATTTGAATTTTTAGCCAAATTCTAAAAAGAAATTTTTTTTAAACTATTTTTTTTTTTATTTTTAAAACTTGACTTAGTTTTTGAAAACATAAAAAGATGATAGATGACAAAACCTATGAGTGGTAGTAGTATTTATATATTTAATTTTCAAAAAAACAAAGGGTTAAAAAATGGCCTTTTTAACTTAAAAAATAAAAAATTATAAACTTGAGAAACTCTGTAAAAAAGATGTACCTCTCTACTATTATTTTTTTTTACCATGGTTGAGAAACTCATATATGAGCATCTCGAATATCAGCATATGCACATTTTAAAGTTGAGTACTCTAAAGAAATTCTTGAAAATTTTCTTCCACATCCATTCTTTTATATATATATTATAATAATTTATAGATATTAAATAATTTCAAGTTCATAATAAATAAAATATTAAAAAAAAAGATAGATCACGTGTTCATGATAATCATAGTTTAAACAAAGGTCTAATCAAAGGTAAGTTAATAGATAGATGTGTTCATGATAATCACAGTTTAAACAAAAAAACAAAATACTTAACTTTGCCTCATCCTGTGTCCCCAAGTCTTGTATCCAGGAGGAACCGAAACCTCCCCCGATGAGGAATCTCCTCAGATTTCAACTCCTTGTTCTTCTACTCAAAGAGTCGGTGAATATCTTAAACCTAAAGAGCATCTCTTTCCCACCCTTGAAATGCTTTTTGTGGGCTCCTTCATCCACGACTTGAATAGCTCCCAGTGCTCTTGCTTTAGCCAACTACAAAATATAAATTTCTCATCAAGTTAATATTACAATTATATTATATTCGATCAGATTGTAAAATTGAGTTTGATTCATACCTCTCTAGCATCAGCGGGCTCAGATGGATCATCAAACGGGTAAATCTGTAGAAGAAAAAAAAATATTCCCAAGTTTCTTCTGTAAAATGTAAAAAAAGATCATAAAAAAGAGAGAAGAAACCTATATATCTGTATAATAGGGTAAATTGCATATTAATACACTCCATTGGGTCCTAACGAATTGCCATCTCGTGATTTTCTTGCAATTCGCATCTATCCTCCATCTCCCTAGTTGCATCCATATGTATTTTTCAAAAGTATGTCGTAAGGACCATACCCAATTGCGGTCATTTGATGGTTCGGTGTCATTCCAAAGGGACCCTTATATAAACCTTGTGTAAAATTAAAATATGAATAATTATTATAAGATTAATAAAGGAAATTACCTATTTCAAATTCAAATTTACCCATTTGTATCTCTGAACGATCTATGATCTCCATTAATGAGTACAGAAATGGACTGCTTGCTCAGAGCTTTTATTAAGCTTCTTTCGTTTTGTTGGACTATAATATCCCAATATGTAATTTTTCTTCAACTAAACCTAATTTTATTAGTATGTATGTATATATGTATATATGTATATTGAGAGTGAATATTTACATTCTTTTCCATTCCTCCTCTATGGTAATCACTTGCCTTATGAATACCGTATTTTATTATGTATTAAAAGGCTTGTGTAGTCCAATCGTCAAATCTAGCTTGATATGGAAAAACATCAAATAACTCTTCTACCGATAAAGTGACAAGTTCCCCGTAAGAATCTAATATAATCCTTCCATCGCATGAATGGTAGAAAAATGCCCAACATGATCCTGCATTCAATTACGTATTTTATTGTATATAATTTTATATTATTTACACTAAATTTAAGTAGCTACATAGAAATGAACGACATACCCCATTTTCCTTGGTATTTTACGGAAGTAACAACTCCTTTTGCTCTCTAATCTACCTACTCGGGCAATTTCTTGTCTGTCATATGTATGTATATATGTATATATGTATATTGAGAGTAAATATTTACATTCTTTTTCATTCCTCCTCTATGGTAATTCACTTACCTTATGAATACCGTATTTCATTATGTATTGAAAGGCTTGTGCAGTCCAACCGCCATATCTAGCTTGATATGGAAAAACATCAAATAACTCTTTTACCGATAAAGTGACAAGTTCCCCGTAAGAATCTGATATAATCCTTCCATCGCATGAATGGTAGAAAAATGCCCAACAATCCTTCCATCGCATGAATGGCAGAAAAATGCCCAACATGATCCTGCATTCAATTACGTATTTTATTGTATATAATTTGGGAAAAATACACTTTCAGTCCCTGAGGTTTGGGTTAGGTTTCATTTTGGTCCCTGAGTTTTCAAACTCAACAAAATTACCCCTGAGGTTTGAGATAAGGAGCAATTTGGTCCCTGCCATCCATTTTGCCGTTAAATCTAACGGATTGCTGACGTGGCACTATTATTTTAATTAAAAAAAATAATTTTTAAAATTTTTAAATAAAAATATATTAAAATAATAAAAAAATATTATTATTTTATTATTTATTTTTATTCTTTCTCCCTCTCTCTCTTTCTTCTTCTTCCTCAACCATCTTCATCTTCAACCTTTTCTTCTTCCCTTCTTCTTTAGCAGGTCACCGGCGCCGGCGACCACCGCTCGCCGGCGGTCGCCGCCGCCTGGCGGCGACTTTTTTTTTTTTTTTTTTTTTTTTATTCTCTTCTTCTTCCCTCATCTTTTCTTCTTCTTCTTTTTCTCATTTTCACACCAATTCATTTTTTCTTTTTTTTTTTTTTAAAAAAAGCTTGCCGAAAATCGAAAAAGGAGGGAGTCGATTTTCCGGCGAAGGGACCTCCCTCTCTTTCTTTCTCCTCGTCGGTCTGCCACTCTTCACGCCCAGTTGCCTGGCGCCCTCATCATCTTTCTGTCTCTCGCGGCCAAAAATCCATGCCTGAAACGAAGGGGAAATCCCCCTCGTTTCAGATCTGGAACGAAACCCGAGTCTGGGTTACAAATGAGCAGCGGCGGTTCTGGAGTAACGCACGTCAGCACGGAGGGAGAGAGGAAAACCGAAGGAAGAGAGAGAGAGCCGGAAAATTGAGGAAGGAGAAGAGTGGCAGTGGGGGAGAGAAAGGAAGGGAGAGAAAATACCGGAAAACGAGGAGAGAAAAGAAGAAAAAAAAAAAAAGTCGCCGGCTGCCGGAGGCCACCGGCGAGCGGTGGTCGCCGGCTGTCGGCAACCGGTGGTGTGCTGCTGTTGAAGAAGAAGAATAAGATAATGATGAAGGAGAGAAGAAGAAAGAGAGGGAGAAAGGGTGAAAAAATAATAATAAAATAATAATATTTTAATTATTTTAATACATTTTTATTTTAAAAAATCAAAAAATAATTTTTTTAATAAAAAAATATGTGCCACGTCAGCATTCCGTGAGGGTTTAACGGCAAACTGGACGGCAGGGACCAAATTGCTCCTTATCTCAAACCTCAGGGGTAATTTTGTTGAGTTTGAAAACTCAGGGACCAAAATGAAACCTAACCCAAACCTGAGGGACTAAAAGTGTATTTTTCCCATATAATTTTATATTATTTACACTAAATTTAAGTAGCTACATAGAAATGGACGACATACCCCATTTTCCTTGGTGTTTTACGGAAGTAACAACTCCTTTTGCTCTCTAATCTACCTACTCGGGCAATTTCTTGTCTGTCATATGTATGTATATATGTATATATGTATATTGAGAGTAAATATTTACATTCTTTTTCATTCCTCCTCTATGGTAATTCACTTACCTTATGAATACCGTATTTCATTATGTATTGAAAGGCTTGTGCAGTCCAACCACCATATCTAGCTTGAGATGGAAAAACATCAAATAACTCTTTTACCGATAAAGTGACAAGTTCCCCGTAAGAATCTGATATAATCCTTCCATCGCATGAATGGTAGAAAAATGCCCAACATGATCCTGCATTAAATTACGTATTTTATTGTATATAATTTTATATTATTTACACTAAATTTAAGTAGCAACATAGAAATGGACGACATACCCCATTTTCCTTGGTGTTTTATGGTAGTAACAGCTTCTTTTGCTCTCCAATCTACCTACTCGGGCAATTTCTTGTCTGTCGTATGTATGTATGTATATATGTATATATGTATATTGAGAGTGAATATTTACATTCTTTTCCATTCCTCCTCCTTGCCCTATGAATACCGTATTTCATTATATATTGAAATGTTTGTGCAGTCAAATCGCCATATCTAGCTTGATATGAAAAAACATCAAATAACTCTTCTACCGATAAAGTGACAAGTTCCCCGTAAGAATCTGATATAATCCTTTCATCGTATGAATGGCAGAAAAATGCCCAACATGACCCTGCATTAAATTACGTATTTTATTGTATATAATTTTATATTATTTACATTAAATTTAAGTAGCTACATAGAAATGGACGACATACCCCATTTTCCTTGGTGTTTTACGGAAGTAACATCTCCTTTTGCTCTCCAATCTACCTACTCGGGAAATTTCTTGCATGTCATATGTATGTATATATGTATATATGTATATATGTATATTGAGAGTAAATATTTACAATCTTTTCCATTCCTCCTCTATGGTAATTCACTTGCCTTATGAATACCGTATTTCATTATGTATGGAAAGGCTTGTGCAGTCCAACCGCCATATCTAGCTTGATATGGAAAAACATCAAATAAGTCTTCTACCGATAAAGTGACAAGTTCCCCGTAAGAATCTGATATAATCCTTCCATCGCATAAATGGTAAGAAATGCCCAACATGATCCTGCATTAAATTACGTATTTTATTATATATAATTTTATATTATTTACACTAAATTTAAGTAGCAACATAGAAATGGACGACATACCCAATTTTCCTTGGTGTTTTATGGAAGTACCAGCTCCTTTTGCTCTCAATTCTACCTACTCGGGAAATTTTTTAACTGTCGTATGTATGTAAGAATATATGTATATATGTATATTAAGAGTGAATATTTACATTTTTTTCCATTCCTCCTCCTTGCCTTATGAATACCGTATTTCATTATGTATTGAAAGGCTTGTGCAGTCCAACCGTCATATCTAGCTTGATATGGAAAAACATTAAATAACTCTTCTACCGATAAAGTGACAAGTTCCCATAAGAATCTGATATAATCCTTCGAGCGCATGAATGACAGAAAAATGCCCAACATGACCCTAGATTCAATTACGTATTTTATTGTACATAATTTTATATTATTTACACTAAATTTAAGTAGCCACATAGAAATATACGACATATCGAATTTTTCTTAGTGTTTCACGGAAGTAACAACTCATTTTGCTCTCCAATCTACCTACTCGGGCAATTTATTGTCTGTCGTATGTATATATTTATATATGTATATTGAGAGTGAATATTTACATTTTTTTTTCCATTCCTCCTTTATGGTAATCACATGTCTTATGAATACCGTATTTTATTATGTTTTGAAAGGCTTGTGCAGTCCAACCGCCATATCTAGCTTGATGTGGAAAAACATCAAATAACTCTTCTACCGATAAAGTGACAAGTTCCCCGTAAGAATCTGATATAATCCTTCCATCGCATGAATGGTAGAAAAATGCCCAAAACGATCCTGCATTCAATTACGTATTTTATTGTATATAATTTTATATTATTTAGACTAAATTTAAGTAGCTACATAGAAATGGACGACATATCCCATTTTCCTTGGTGTTTTACGGAAGTAACAACTTCTTTTGCTCTCCAATCTACCTACTCGGGCAATTTCTTGTCTGTCATATGTATGTATGTATGTATGTATGTATATATGTATATTGAAAGTGAATATTTACATTCTTTTTCTTTTCTCCTCTATGGTAATCACTTGCCTTATGAATACCGTATTTCATTATGTATTGAAAAGTTTGTGCAGTCCAACCGCCAAATCTAGCTTAATATGGAAAAATATCAAATAACTCTTCTACCGATAAAGTGATAAGTTCCCTGTAAGAATTTGATATAATCCTTCCATCGCATGAATGATAGAAAAATGTCCAACATGATCCTGCATTCAATTACGTATTTTATTGTATATAATTTTATATTATTTACACTAAATTTAAGTAATACATAGAAATAGACGACATACCTCATTTTCCTTGGTGTTTTACGGAAGTAACAACTACTTTTGCTCTCCAATCTACCTAATCAGGCAATTTTTTGTCTATCGTATGTATGTATGTATATATGTATACATGTATATTGAGAGTGAATATTTACATTTTTTTCCATTCCTCCTCTTTGGTAATCACTTGCCTTATGAATACCGTATTTCATTATGTATTGAAAGGCTTGTGCAGTCCAACCGCCATATCTAGCTTGATGTGGAAAAACATCAAATAACTCTTCTACCGATAAAGTGACAAGTTCCCCGTAAGAATCATATATAATCCTTCCATCGCATGAATGATAGAAAAATGCCCAACACGATCCTGCATTCAATTACGTATTTTATTGTATATAATTTTATCTTATTTACACTAAATTTAAGTAGCTACATAGAAATGGACGACATACCACATTTTCCTTGTTGTTTTACGGAAGTAACAGCTTCTTTTGCACTCCAATCTACCTACTCGGGCAATTTCTTGCCTTTCATATGTATGTATATATGTATATATGTATATTGAGAGTAAATATTTACATTCTTTTCCATTTCTCCTCTATGGTCATTCACTTGCCTTATGAATACCGTATTTCATTATGTATTGAAAGACTTGTGCAGTCCAACCGCCATATCTAGCTTGATTTGGAAAAACATCAAATAACTCTTATACCGATAAAGTGACAAGTTCCCCGTAAGAATCTGATATAATCCTTCCATCGCATGAATGGTAGAAAAATGCCCAAAATGATCCTGCAAAATTACATATTTTATTGTATATAATTTATATTATTCACACTAAATTTAAGTAGCAACATAGAAATGGACGACATACCCCATTTTCCTTGGTGTTTTATGGAAGTAACAGCTCCTTTTGCTCTCCAATCTACATACTCGGGCAATTTTTTAACTGTCGTATGTATGTATGAATATATGTATATATGTATATTGAGAGTGAATATTTACATTCTTTTCCATTCCTCCTCCTTACCTTATGAATACCATATTTCATTATGTATTGAAAGGCTTTTGCAGTCCAACCGTCATATCTAGCTTGATATGGAAAAACATTAAATAACTCTTCTACCGATAAAGTGACAAGTTCTCATAAGAATCTGATATAATCCTTCGAGCGCATGAATGGCAGAAAAATACCCAACATGACCCTGCATTCAATTTTGTATTTTATTGTATATAATTTTATATTATATACACTAAATTTAAGTAGCCACATAGAAATAGACGACATATCGCATTTTTCTTGGTGTTTTACGGAAGTAACAGCTCATTTTTCTCTCCAATCTACCTACTCGGGCAATTTCTTGTCTGTCGTATGTATGTATATATTTATATATGTATATTGAGAGTGAATATTTAAATTTTTTTTTCCATTTCTCCTCTATGGTAATCACTTGCCTTATGAATACTGTATTTCATTATGTTTTGAAAGGCTTGTGCAGTCCAACCGCCATATCTACCTTGATATGGATAAACATCAAATAACTCTTCTACCGATAAAGTGACAAGTTCCCCGTAAGAATCTGATATAATCCTTCCATCGCATGAATGGTAGAAAAATGCCCAAAACGATCCTGCATTCAATTACGTATTTTATTGTATATAATTTTATATTATTTACACTAAATTTAAGTAGCTACATAGAAATGGATAACATACCCCATTTTTCTTGGTGTTTTACGGAAGTAACAGCTTCTTTTGCTCTCCAATCTACCTACTCGAGCAATTTCTTGTCTGTCGTATGTATGTATTTATATATGTATATATGTATATTGAAAGTGAATATTAACATTCTTTTTCTTTCCTGCACTATGGTAATCACTTGCCTTATGAATACCGTATTTCATTATGTATTGAAAGGCTGGTGCAGTCCAACCGCCATATCTTGTTTGATATGGAAAAACATCAAATAACTCTTCTACCGATAAAGTGATAAGTTCCCCATAAGAAATTGATTTAATCCTTCTATCGCATGAATGATAGAAAAATTCCCAACATGATCCTGCATTCAATTACGTATTTTATTGTATATAATTTTATATTATTTACACTAAATTTAAGTAATACATAGAAATAGACGAAATACCCCATTTTCCTTGGTGTTTTACGGAAGTAACAACTTCTTTTGCTCTCCAATCTACCTGCTCAGGCAATTTTTTGTCTGTCGTATGTACGTATGTATATATGTATATATGTATTGAATATTTAAATTTTTTTCCATTCCTCCTCTATGGTAATCACTTGCCTTATGAATATCGTATTTCATTATGTATTGAAAGACTTGTTTAGTCCAACCGCCATATCTAGCTTGATATAGAAAAACATCAAATAACTTTTCTACCGATAAAGTGATAAGTTCCTCATAAGAATGTGATATAATCCTTCCATCGCATGAATGATAGAAAAATGCCAAACATGATCTTTCATTCAATTACGTATTTTATTGTATATAATTTTATATTATTTACACTAAATTTAAGTAATACATAGAAATAGACGACATACCCCATTTTTCTTGGTGTTTTACGGAAGTAACAACTACTTTTGCTCTCCAATCTACTTACTCAGGCAATTTTTTGTCTATCGTATGTATGTATGTATGTATATATGTATATTGAAAGTGAATATTTACATTCTTTTCCATTCCTCATCTATGGTAATCACTTGTTTTATGAATACCGTATTTCATTATGAATTGAAAGGCTTGTGCAGTCCAACCGCCATATCTAGCTTCATATGGAAAAACATCAAATAACTCTTCTACCGATAAAGTGACAAGTTCCCCGTAAGAATCTGATATAATCCTTCCATCGCATGAATGGTAGAAAAATGCCCAACATGATCCTGCATTCAATTACGTATTTTATTGTATATAATTTTAATGATTTACACAAAATTTAAGTAGCTACATAGAAATGGACGACATATCCCATTTTCCTTGGTGTTTTACGAAAGTAACAACTCTTTTTGCTCTCCAATCTACCTACTCGGGCAATTTCTTGTCTGTCGTATGTATGTATGTATATATGTATACATGTATATTGAGAGTGAATATTTACATTTTTTTCCATTCCTCCTCTTTGGTAATCACTTGCCTTATGAATACCGTATTTCATTATGTATTGAAAGGCTTGTGCAGTCCAACCGCCATATCTAGCTTGATGTGGAAAAACATCAAATAACTCTTCTACCGATAAAGTGACAAGTTCCCCGTAAGAATCATATATAATCCTTCCATCGCATGAATGATAGAAAAATGCCCAACACGATCCTGCATTCAATTACGTATTTTATTGTATATAATTTTATCTTATTTACACTAAATTTAAGTAGCTACATAGAAATGGACGACATACCACATTTTCCTTGTTGTTTTACGGAAGTAACAGCTTCTTTTGCACTCCAATCTACCTACTCGGGCAATTTCTTGCCTTTCATATGTATGTATATATGTATATATGTATATTGAGAGTAAATATTTACATTCTTTTCCATTTCTCCTCTATGGTCATTCACTTGCCTTATGAATACCGTATTTCATTATGTATTGAAAGGCTTGTGCAGTCCAACCGCCATATCTAGCTTGATTTGGAAAAACATCAAATAACTCTTATACCGATAAAGTGACAAGTTCCCCGTAAGAATCTGATATAATCCTTCCATCGCATGAATGGTAGAAAAATGCCCAAAATGATCCTGCAAAATTACATATTTTATTGTATATAATTTATATTATTCACACTAAATTTAAGTAGCAACATAGAAATGGACGAGATACCCCATTTTCCTTGGTGTTTTATGGAAGTAACAGCTCATTTTGCTCTCCAATCTACATACTCGGGCAATTTTTTAACTGTCGTATGTATGTATGAATATATGTATATATGTATATTGAGAGTGAATATTTACATTCTTTTCCATTCCTCCTCCTTACCTTATGAATACCATATTTCATTATGTATTGAAAGGCTTTTGCAGTCCAACCGTTATATCGAGCTTGATATGGAAAAACATTAAATAACTCTTCTACCGATAAAGTGACAAGTTCTCATAAGAATCTGATATAATCCTTCGAGCGCATGAATGGCAGAAAAATACCCAACATGACCCTGCATTCAATTTTGTATTTTATTGTATATAATTTTATATTATATACACTAAATTTAAGTAGCCACATAGAAATAGACGACATATCGCATTTTTCTTGGTGTTTTACGGAAGTAACAGCTCATTTTTCTCTCCAATCTACCTACTCGGGCAATTTCTTGTCTGTCGTATGTATGTATATATTTATATATGTATATTGAGAGTGAATATTTAAATTTTTTTTTCCATTCCTCCTCTATGGTAATCACTTGCCTTATGAATACTGTATTTCATTATGTTTTGAAAGGCTTGTGCAGTCCAACCGCCATATCTACCTTGATATGGATAAACATCAAATAACTCTTCTACCGATAAAGTGACAAGTTCCCCGTAAGAATCTGATATAATCCTTCCATCGCATGAATGACAGAAAAATGCCCAACATGACCCTAGATTCAATTACGTATTTTATTGTACATAATTTTATATTATTTACACTAAATTTAAGTAGCCACATAGAAATATACGACATATCGAATTTTTCTTAGTGTTTCACGGAAGTAACAACTCATTTTGCTCTCCAATCTACCTACTTGGGCAATTTATTGTCTGTCGTATGTATATATTTATATATGTATATTGAGAGTGAATATTTACATTTTTTTTTCCATTCCTCCTTTATGGTAATCACATGTCTTATGAATACCGTATTTTATTATGTTTTGAAAGGCTTGTGCAGTCCAACCGCCATATCTAGCTTGATGTGGAAAAACATCAAATAACTCTTCTACCGATAAAGTGACAAGTTCCCCGTAAGAATCTGATATAATCCTTCCATCGCATGAATGGTAGAAAAATGCCCAAAACGATCCTGCATTCAATTACGTATTTTATTGTATATAATTTTATATTATTTAGACTAAATTTAAGTAGCTACATAGAAATGGACGACATATCCCATTTTCCTTGGTGTTTTACGGAAGTAACAACTTCTTTTGCTCTCCAATCTACCTACTCGGGCAATTTCTTGTCTGTCATATGTATGTATGTATGTATGTATGTATATATGTATATTGAAAGTGAATATTTACATTCTTTTTCTTTTCTCCTCTATGGTAATCACTTGCCTTATGAATACCGTATTTCATTATGTATTGAAAAGTTTGTGCAGTCCAACCGCCAAATCTAGCTTAATATGGAAAAATATCAAATAACTCTTCTACCGATAAAGTGATAAGTTCCCTGTAAGAATTTGATATAATCCTTCCATCGCATGAATGATAGAAAAATGTCCAACATGATCCTGCATTCAATTACGTATTTTATTGTATATAATTTTATATTATTTACACTAAATTTAAGTAATACATAGAAATAGACGACATACCTCATTTTCCTTGGTGTTTTACGGAAGTAACAACTACTTTTGCTCTCCAATCTACCTAATCAGGCAATTTTTTGTCTATCGTATGTATGTATGTATATATGTATACATGTATATTGAGAGTGAATATTTACATTTTTTTCCATTCCTCCTCTTTGGTAATCACTTGCCTTATGAATACCGTATTTCATTATGTATTGAAAGGCTTGTGCAGTCCAACCGCCATATCTAGCTTGATGTGGAAAAACATCAAATAACTCTTCTACCGATAAAGTGACAAGTTCCCCGTAAGAATCATATATAATCCTTCCATCGCATGAATGATAGAAAAATGCCCAACACGATCCTGCATTCAATTACGTATTTTATTGTATATAATTTTATCTTATTTACACTAAATTTAAGTAGCTACATAGAAATGGACGACATACCACATTTTCCTTGTTGTTTTACGGAAGTAACAGCTTCTTTTGCACTCCAATCTACCTACTCGGGCAATTTCTTGCCTTTCATATGTATGTATATATGTATATATGTATATTGAGAGTAAATATTTACATTCTTTTCCATTTCTCCTCTATGGTCATTCACTTGCCTTATGAATACCGTATTTCATTATGTATTGAAAGGCTTGTGCAGTCCAACCGCCATATCTAGCTTGATTTGGAAAAACATCAAATAACTCTTATACCGATAAAGTGACAAGTTCCCCGTAAGAATCTGATATAATCCTTCCATCGCATGAATGGTAGAAAAATGCCCAAAATGATCCTGCAAAATTACATATTTTATTGTATATAATTTATATTATTCACACTAAATTTAAGTAGCAACATAGAAATGGACGAGATACCCCATTTTCCTTGGTGTTTTATGGAAGTAACAGCTCATTTTGCTCTCCAATCTACATACTCGGGCAATTTTTTAACTGTCGTATGTATGTATGAATATATGTATATATGTATATTGAGAGTGAATATTTACATTCTTTTCCATTCCTCCTCCTTACCTTATGAATACCATATTTCATTATGTATTGAAAGGCTTTTGCAGTCCAACCGTTATATCGAGCTTGATATGGAAAAACATTAAATAACTCTTCTACCGATAAAGTGACAAGTTCTCATAAGAATCTGATATAATCCTTCGAGCGCATGAATGGCAGAAAAATACCCAACATGACCCTGCATTCAATTTTGTATTTTATTGTATATAATTTTATATTATATACACTAAATTTAAGTAGCCACATAGAAATAGACGACATATCGCATTTTTCTTGGTGTTTTACGGAAGTAACAGCTCATTTTTCTCTCCAATCTACCTACTCGGGCAATTTCTTGTCTGTCGTATGTATGTATATATTTATATATGTATATTGAGAGTGAATATTTAAATTTTTTTTTCCATTCCTCCTCTATGGTAATCACTTGCCTTATGAATACTGTATTTCATTATGTTTTGAAAGGCTTGTGCAGTCCAACCGCCATATCTACCTTGATATGGATAAACATCAAATAACTCTTCTACCGATAAAGTGACAAGTTCCCCGTAAGAATCTGATATAATCCTTCCATCGCATGAATGACAGAAAAATGCCCAACATGACCCTAGATTCAATTACGTATTTTATTGTACATAATTTTATATTATTTACACTAAATTTAAGTAGCCACATAGAAATATACGACATATCGAATTTTTCTTAGTGTTTCACGGAAGTAACAACTCATTTTGCTCTCCAATCTACCTACTTGGGCAATTTATTGTCTGTCGTATGTATATATTTATATATGTATATTGAGAGTGAATATTTACATTTTTTTTTCCATTCCTCCTTTATGGTAATCACATGTCTTATGAATACCGTATTTTATTATGTTTTGAAAGGCTTGTGCAGTCCAACCGCCATATCTAGCTTGATGTGGAAAAACATCAAATAACTCTTCTACCGATAAAGTGACAAGTTCCCCGTAAGAATCTGATATAATCCTTCCATCGCATGAATGGTAGAAAAATGCCCAAAACGATCCTGCATTCAATTACGTATTTTATTGTATATAATTTTATATTATTTAGACTAAATTTAAGTAGCTACATAGAAATGGACGACATATCCCATTTTCCTTGGTGTTTTACGGAAGTAACAACTTCTTTTGCTCTCCAATCTACCTACTCGGGCAATTTCTTGTCTGTCATATGTATGTATGTATGTATGTATGTATATATGTATATTGAAAGTGAATATTTACATTCTTTTTCTTTTCTCCTCTATGGTAATCACTTGCCTTATGAATACCGTATTTCATTATGTATTGAAAAGTTTGTGCAGTCCAACCGCCAAATCTAGCTTAATATGGAAAAATATCAAATAACTCTTCTACCGATAAAGTGATAAGTTCCCTGTAAGAATTTGATATAATCCTTCCATCGCATGAATGATAGAAAAATGTCCAACATGATCCTGCATTCAATTACGTATTTTATTGTATATAATTTTATATTATTTACACTAAATTTAAGTAATACATAGAAATAGACGACATACCTCATTTTCCTTGGTGTTTTACGGAAGTAACAACTACTTTTGCTCTCCAATCTACCTAATCAGGCAATTTTTTGTCTATCGTATGTATGTATGTATATATGTATACATGTATATTGAGAGTGAATATTTACATTTTTTTCCATTCCTCCTCTTTGGTAATCACTTGCCTTATGAATACCGTATTTCATTATGTATTGAAAGGCTTGTGCAGTCCAACCGCCATATCTAGCTTGATGTGGAAAAACATCAAATAACTCTTCTACCGATAAAGTGACAAGTTCCCCGTAAGAATCATATATAATCCTTCCATCGCATGAATGATAGAAAAATGCCCAACACGATCCTGCATTCAATTACGTATTTTATTGTATATAATTTTATCTTATTTACACTAAATTTAAGTAGCTACATAGAAATGGACGACATACCACATTTTCCTTGTTGTTTTACGGAAGTAACAGCTTCTTTTGCACTCCAATCTACCTACTCGGGCAATTTCTTGCCTTTCATATGTATGTATATATGTATATATGTATATTGAGAGTAAATATTTACATTCTTTTCCATTTCTCCTCTATGGTCATTCACTTGCCTTATGAATACCGTATTTCATTATGTATTGAAAGGCTTGTGCAGTCCAACCGCCATATCTAGCTTGATTTGGAAAAACATCAAATAACTCTTATACCGATAAAGTGACAAGTTCCCCGTAAGAATCTGATATAATCCTTCCATCGCATGAATGGTAGAAAAATGCCCAAAATGATCCTGCAAAATTACATATTTTATTGTATATAATTTATATTATTCACACTAAATTTAAGTAGCAACATAGAAATGGACGACATACCCCATTTTCCTTGGTGTTTTATGGAAGTAACAGCTCCTTTTGCTCTCCAATCTACATACTCGGGCAATTTTTTAACTGTCGTATGTATGTATGAATATATGTATATATGTATATTGAGAGTGAATATTTACATTCTTTTCCATTCCTCCTCCTTACCTTATGAATACCATATTTCATTATGTATTGAAAGGCTTTTGCAGTCCAACCGTCATATCTAGCTTGATATGGAAAAACATTAAATAACTCTTCTACCGATAAAGTGACAAGTTCTCATAAGAATCTGATATAATCCTTCGAGCGCATGAATGGCAGAAAAATACCCAACATGACCCTGCATTCAATTTTGTATTTTATTGTATATAATTTTATATTATATACACTAAATTTAAGTAGCCACATAGAAATAGACGACATATCGCATTTTTCTTGGTGTTTTACGGAAGTAACAGCTCATTTTTCTCTCCAATCTACCTACTCGGGCAATTTCTTGTCTGT
Source organism: Luffa aegyptiaca (assembly GCA_017139565.1). Lineage (NCBI taxonomy): Eukaryota > Viridiplantae > Streptophyta > Magnoliopsida > Cucurbitales > Cucurbitaceae > Luffa > Luffa aegyptiaca. The sequence continues at coordinate 19,080,404 of CM029399.1, forward strand.
CGTATGTATGTATATATTTATATATGTATATTGAGAGTGAATATTTAAATTTTTTTTTCCATTTCTCCTCTATGGTAATCACTTGCCTTATGAATACTGTATTTCATTATGTTTTGAAAGGCTTGTGCAGTCCAACCGCCATATCTACCTTGATATGGATAAACATCAAATAACTCTTCTACCGATAAAGTGACAAGTTCCCCGTAAGAATCTGATATAATCCTTCCATCGCATGAATGGTAGAAAAATGCCCAAAACGATCCTGCATTCAATTACGTATTTTATTGTATATAATTTTATATTATTTACACTAAATTTAAGTAGCTACATAGAAATGGATAACATACCCCATTTTTCTTGGTGTTTTACGGAAGTAACAGCTTCTTTTGCTCTCCAATCTACCTACTCGAGCAATTTCTTGTCTGTCGTATGTATGTATTTATATATGTATATATGTATATTGAAAGTGAATATTAACATTCTTTTTCTTTCCTGCACTATGGTAATCACTTGCCTTATGAATACCGTATTTCATTATGTATTGAAAGGCTGGTGCAGTCCAACCGCCATATCTTGTTTGATATGGAAAAACATCAAATAACTCTTCTACCGATAAAGTGATAAGTTCCCCATAAGAAATTGATTTAATCCTTCTATCGCATGAATGATAGAAAAATTCCCAACATGATCCTGCATTCAATTACGTATTTTATTGTATATAATTTTATATTATTTACACTAAATTTAAGTAATACATAGAAATAGACGAAATACCCCATTTTCCTTGGTGTTTTACGGAAGTAACAACTTCTTTTGCTCTCCAATCTACCTGCTCAGGCAATTTTTTGTCTGTCGTATGTACGTATGTATATATGTATATATGTATTGAATATTTAAATTTTTTTCCATTCCTCCTCTATGGTAATCACTTGCCTTATGAATATCGTATTTCATTATGTATTGAAAGACTTGTTTAGTCCAACCGCCATATCTAGCTTGATATAGAAAAACATCAAATAACTTTTCTACCGATAAAGTGATAAGTTCCTCATAAGAATGTGATATAATCCTTCCATCGCATGAATGATAGAAAAATGCCAAACATGATCTTTCATTCAATTACGTATTTTATTGTATATAATTTTATATTATTTACACTAAATTTAAGTAATACATAGAAATAGACGACATACCCCATTTTTCTTGGTGTTTTACGGAAGTAACAACTACTTTTGCTCTCCAATCTACTTACTCAGGCAATTTTTTGTCTATCGTATGTATGTATGTATGTATATATGTATATTGAAAGTGAATATTTACATTCTTTTCCATTCCTCATCTATGGTAATCACTTGTTTTATGAATACCGTATTTCATTATGAATTGAAAGGCTTGTGCAGTCCAACCGCCATATCTAGCTTCATATGGAAAAACATCAAATAACTCTTCTACCGATAAAGTGACAAGTTCCCCGTAAGAATCTGATATAATCCTTCCATCGCATGAATGGTAGAAAAATGCCCAACATGATCCTGCATTCAATTACGTATTTTATTGTATATAATTTTAATGATTTACACAAAATTTAAGTAGCTACATAGAAATGGACGACATATCCCATTTTCCTTGGTGTTTTACGAAAGTAACAACTCTTTTTGCTCTCCAATCTACCTACTCGGGCAATTTCTTGTCTGTCGTATGTATGTATGTATATATGTATACATGTATATTGAGAGTGAATATTTACATTTTTTTCCATTCCTCCTCTTTGGTAATCACTTGCCTTATGAATACCGTATTTCATTATGTATTGAAAGGCTTGTGCAGTCCAACCGCCATATCTAGCTTGATGTGGAAAAACATCAAATAACTCTTCTACCGATAAAGTGACAAGTTCCCCGTAAGAATCATATATAATCCTTCCATCGCATGAATGATAGAAAAATGCCCAACACGATCCTGCATTCAATTACGTATTTTATTGTATATAATTTTATCTTATTTACACTAAATTTAAGTAGCTACATAGAAATGGACGACATACCACATTTTCCTTGTTGTTTTACGGAAGTAACAGCTTCTTTTGCACTCCAATCTACCTACTCGGGCAATTTCTTGCCTTTCATATGTATGTATATATGTATATATGTATATTGAGAGTAAATATTTACATTCTTTTCCATTTCTCCTCTATGGTCATTCACTTGCCTTATGAATACCGTATTTCATTATGTATTGAAAGGCTTGTGCAGTCCAACCGCCATATCTAGCTTGATTTGGAAAAACATCAAATAACTCTTATACCGATAAAGTGACAAGTTCCCCGTAAGAATCTGATATAATCCTTCCATCGCATGAATGGTAGAAAAATGCCCAAAATGATCCTGCAAAATTACATATTTTATTGTATATAATTTATATTATTCACACTAAATTTAAGTAGCAACATAGAAATGGACGAGATACCCCATTTTCCTTGGTGTTTTATGGAAGTAACAGCTCATTTTGCTCTCCAATCTACATACTCGGGCAATTTTTTAACTGTCGTATGTATGTATGAATATATGTATATATGTATATTGAGAGTGAATATTTACATTCTTTTCCATTCCTCCTCCTTACCTTATGAATACCATATTTCATTATGTATTGAAAGGCTTTTGCAGTCCAACCGTTATATCGAGCTTGATATGGAAAAACATTAAATAACTCTTCTACCGATAAAGTGACAAGTTCTCATAAGAATCTGATATAATCCTTCGAGCGCATGAATGGCAGAAAAATACCCAACATGACCCTGCATTCAATTTTGTATTTTATTGTATATAATTTTATATTATATACACTAAATTTAAGTAGCCACATAGAAATAGACGACATATCGCATTTTTCTTGGTGTTTTACGGAAGTAACAGCTCATTTTTCTCTCCAATCTACCTACTCGGGCAATTTCTTGTCTGTCGTATGTATGTATATATTTATATATGTATATTGAGAGTGAATATTTAAATTTTTTTTTCCATTCCTCCTCTATGGTAATCACTTGCCTTATGAATACTGTATTTCATTATGTTTTGAAAGGCTTGTGCAGTCCAACCGCCATATCTACCTTGATATGGATAAACATCAAATAACTCTTCTACCGATAAAGTGACAAGTTCCCCGTAAGAATCTGATATAATCCTTCCATCGCATGAATGACAGAAAAATGCCCAACATGACCCTAGATTCAATTACGTATTTTATTGTACATAATTTTATATTATTTACACTAAATTTAAGTAGCCACATAGAAATATACGACATATCGAATTTTTCTTAGTGTTTCACGGAAGTAACAACTCATTTTGCTCTCCAATCTACCTACTTGGGCAATTTATTGTCTGTCGTATGTATATATTTATATATGTATATTGAGAGTGAATATTTACATTTTTTTTTCCATTCCTCCTTTATGGTAATCACATGTCTTATGAATACCGTATTTTATTATGTTTTGAAAGGCTTGTGCAGTCCAACCGCCATATCTAGCTTGATGTGGAAAAACATCAAATAACTCTTCTACCGATAAAGTGACAAGTTCCCCGTAAGAATCTGATATAATCCTTCCATCGCATGAATGGTAGAAAAATGCCCAAAACGATCCTGCATTCAATTACGTATTTTATTGTATATAATTTTATATTATTTAGACTAAATTTAAGTAGCTACATAGAAATGGACGACATATCCCATTTTCCTTGGTGTTTTACGGAAGTAACAACTTCTTTTGCTCTCCAATCTACCTACTCGGGCAATTTCTTGTCTGTCATATGTATGTATGTATGTATGTATGTATATATGTATATTGAAAGTGAATATTTACATTCTTTTTCTTTTCTCCTCTATGGTAATCACTTGCCTTATGAATACCGTATTTCATTATGTATTGAAAAGTTTGTGCAGTCCAACCGCCAAATCTAGCTTAATATGGAAAAATATCAAATAACTCTTCTACCGATAAAGTGATAAGTTCCCTGTAAGAATTTGATATAATCCTTCCATCGCATGAATGATAGAAAAATGTCCAACATGATCCTGCATTCAATTACGTATTTTATTGTATATAATTTTATATTATTTACACTAAATTTAAGTAATACATAGAAATAGACGACATACCTCATTTTCCTTGGTGTTTTACGGAAGTAACAACTACTTTTGCTCTCCAATCTACCTAATCAGGCAATTTTTTGTCTATCGTATGTATGTATGTATATATGTATACATGTATATTGAGAGTGAATATTTACATTTTTTTCCATTCCTCCTCTTTGGTAATCACTTGCCTTATGAATACCGTATTTCATTATGTATTGAAAGGCTTGTGCAGTCCAACCGCCATATCTAGCTTGATGTGGAAAAACATCAAATAACTCTTCTACCGATAAAGTGACAAGTTCCCCGTAAGAATCATATATAATCCTTCCATCGCATGAATGATAGAAAAATGCCCAACACGATCCTGCATTCAATTACGTATTTTATTGTATATAATTTTATCTTATTTACACTAAATTTAAGTAGCTACATAGAAATGGACGACATACCACATTTTCCTTGTTGTTTTACGGAAGTAACAGCTTCTTTTGCACTCCAATCTACCTACTCGGGCAATTTCTTGCCTTTCATATGTATGTATATATGTATATATGTATATTGAGAGTAAATATTTACATTCTTTTCCATTTCTCCTCTATGGTCATTCACTTGCCTTATGAATACCGTATTTCATTATGTATTGAAAGGCTTGTGCAGTCCAACCGCCATATCTAGCTTGATTTGGAAAAACATCAAATAACTCTTATACCGATAAAGTGACAAGTTCCCCGTAAGAATCTGATATAATCCTTCCATCGCATGAATGGTAGAAAAATGCCCAAAATGATCCTGCAAAATTACATATTTTATTGTATATAATTTATATTATTCACACTAAATTTAAGTAGCAACATAGAAATGGACGAGATACCCCATTTTCCTTGGTGTTTTATGGAAGTAACAGCTCATTTTGCTCTCCAATCTACATACTCGGGCAATTTTTTAACTGTCGTATGTATGTATGAATATATGTATATATGTATATTGAGAGTGAATATTTACATTCTTTTCCATTCCTCCTCCTTACCTTATGAATACCATATTTCATTATGTATTGAAAGGCTTTTGCAGTCCAACCGTTATATCGAGCTTGATATGGAAAAACATTAAATAACTCTTCTACCGATAAAGTGACAAGTTCTCATAAGAATCTGATATAATCCTTCGAGCGCATGAATGGCAGAAAAATACCCAACATGACCCTGCATTCAATTTTGTATTTTATTGTATATAATTTTATATTATATACACTAAATTTAAGTAGCCACATAGAAATAGACGACATATCGCATTTTTCTTGGTGTTTTACGGAAGTAACAGCTCATTTTTCTCTCCAATCTACCTACTCGGGCAATTTCTTGTCTGTCGTATGTATGTATATATTTATATATGTATATTGAGAGTGAATATTTAAATTTTTTTTTCCATTCCTCCTCTATGGTAATCACTTGCCTTATGAATACTGTATTTCATTATGTTTTGAAAGGCTTGTGCAGTCCAACCGCCATATCTACCTTGATATGGATAAACATCAAATAACTCTTCTACCGATAAAGTGACAAGTTCCCCGTAAGAATCTGATATAATCCTTCCATCGCATGAATGACAGAAAAATGCCCAACATGACCCTAGATTCAATTACGTATTTTATTGTACATAATTTTATATTATTTACACTAAATTTAAGTATCCACATAGAAATATACGACATATCGAATTTTTCTTAGTGTTTCACGGAAGTAACAACTCATTTTGCTCTCCAATCTACCTACTTGGGCAATTTATTGTCTGTCGTATGTATATATTTATATATGTATATTGAGAGTGAATATTTACATTTTTTTTTCCATTCCTCCTTTATGGTAATCACATGTCTTATGAATACCGTATTTTATTATGTTTTGAAAGGCTTGTGCAGTCCAACCGCCATATCTAGCTTGATGTGGAAAAACATCAAATAACTCTTCTACCGATAAAGTGACAAGTTCCCCGTAAGAATCTGATATAATCCTTCCATCGCATGAATGGTAGAAAAATGCCCAAAACGATCCTGCATTCAATTACGTATTTTATTGTATATAATTTTATATTATTTAGACTAAATTTAAGTAGCTACATAGAAATGGACGACATATCCCATTTTCCTTGGTGTTTTACGGAAGTAACAACTTCTTTTGCTCTCCAATCTACCTACTCGGGCAATTTCTTGTCTGTCATATGTATGTATGTATGTATGTATGTATATATGTATATTGAAAGTGAATATTTACATTCTTTTTCTTTTCTCCTCTATGGTAATCACTTGCCTTATGAATACCGTATTTCATTATGTATTGAAAAGTTTGTGCAGTCCAACCGCCAAATCTAGCTTAATATGGAAAAATATCAAATAACTCTTCTACCGATAAAGTGATAAGTTCCCTGTAAGAATTTGATATAATCCTTCCATCGCATGAATGATAGAAAAATGTCCAACATGATCCTGCATTCAATTACGTATTTTATTGTATATAATTTTATATTATTTACACTAAATTTAAGTAATACATAGAAATAGACGACATACCTCATTTTCCTTGGTGTTTTACGGAAGTAACAACTACTTTTGCTCTCCAATCTACCTAATCAGGCAATTTTTTGTCTATCGTATGTATGTATGTATATATGTATACATGTATATTGAGAGTGAATATTTACATTTTTTTCCATTCCTCCTCTTTGGTAATCACTTGCCTTATGAATACCGTATTTCATTATGTATTGAAAGGCTTGTGCAGTCCAACCGCCATATCTAGCTTGATGTGGAAAAACATCAAATAACTCTTCTACCGATAAAGTGACAAGTTCCCCGTAAGAATCATATATAATCCTTCCATCGCATGAATGATAGAAAAATGCCCAACACGATCCTGCATTCAATTACGTATTTTATTGTATATAATTTTATCTTATTTACACTAAATTTAAGTAGCTACATAGAAATGGACGACATACCACATTTTCCTTGTTGTTTTACGGAAGTAACAGCTTCTTTTGCACTCCAATCTACCTACTCGGGCAATTTCTTGCCTTTCATATGTATGTATATATGTATATATGTATATTGAGAGTAAATATTTACATTCTTTTCCATTTCTCCTCTATGGTCATTCACTTGCCTTATGAATACCGTATTTCATTATGTATTGAAAGGCTTGTGCAGTCCAACCGCCATATCTAGCTTGATTTGGAAAAACATCAAATAACTCTTATACCGATAAAGTGACAAGTTCCCCGTAAGAATCTGATATAATCCTTCCATCGCATGAATGGTAGAAAAATGCCCAAAATGATCCTGCAAAATTACATATTTTATTGTATATAATTTATATTATTCACACTAAATTTAAGTAGCAACATAGAAATGGACGAGATACCCCATTTTCCTTGGTGTTTTATGGAAGTAACAGCTCATTTTGCTCTCCAATCTACATACTCGGGCAATTTTTTAACTGTCGTATGTATGTATGAATATATGTATATATGTATATTGAGAGTGAATATTTACATTCTTTTCCATTCCTCCTCCTTACCTTATGAATACCATATTTCATTATGTATTGAAAGGCTTTTGCAGTCCAACCGTTATATCGAGCTTGATATGGAAAAACATTAAATAACTCTTCTACCGATAAAGTGACAAGTTCTCATAAGAATCTGATATAATCCTTCGAGCGCATGAATGGCAGAAAAATACCCAACATGACCCTGCATTCAATTTTGTATTTTATTGTATATAATTTTATATTATATACACTAAATTTAAGTAGCCACATAGAAATAGACGACATATCGCATTTTTCTTGGTGTTTTACGGAAGTAACAGCTCATTTTTCTCTCCAATCTACCTACTCGGGCAATTTCTTGTCTGTCGTATGTATGTATATATTTATATATGTATATTGAGAGTGAATATTTAAATTTTTTTTTCCATTCCTCCTCTATGGTAATCACTTGCCTTATGAATACTGTATTTCATTATGTTTTGAAAGGCTTGTGCAGTCCAACCGCCATATCTACCTTGATATGGATAAACATCAAATAACTCTTCTACCGATAAAGTGACAAGTTCCCCGTAAGAATCTGATATAATCCTTCCATCGCATGAATGACAGAAAAATGCCCAACATGACCCTAGATTCAATTACGTATTTTATTGTACATAATTTTATATTATTTACACTAAATTTAAGTAGCCACATAGAAATATACGACATATCGAATTTTTCTTAGTGTTTCACGGAAGTAACAACTCATTTTGCTCTCCAATCTACCTACTTGGGCAATTTATTGTCTGTCGTATGTATATATTTATATATGTATATTGAGAGTGAATATTTACATTTTTTTTTCCATTCCTCCTTTATGGTAATCACATGTCTTATGAATACCGTATTTTATTATGTTTTGAAAGGCTTGTGCAGTCCAACCGCCATATCTAGCTTGATGTGGAAAAACATCAAATAACTCTTCTACCGATAAAGTGACAAGTTCCCCGTAAGAATCTGATATAATCCTTCCATCGCATGAATGGTAGAAAAATGCCCAAAACGATCCTGCATTCAATTACGTATTTTATTGTATATAATTTTATATTATTTAGACTAAATTTAAGTAGCTACATAGAAATGGACGACATATCCCATTTTCCTTGGTGTTTTACGGAAGTAACAACTTCTTTTGCTCTCCAATCTACCTACTCGGGCAATTTCTTGTCTGTCATATGTATGTATGTATGTATGTATGTATATATGTATATTGAAAGTGAATATTTACATTCTTTTTCTTTTCTCCTCTATGGTAATCACTTGCCTTATGAATACCGTATTTCATTATGTATTGAAAAGTTTGTGCAGTCCAACCGCCAAATCTAGCTTAATATGGAAAAATATCAAATAACTCTTCTACCGATAAAGTGATAAGTTCCCTGTAAGAATTTGATATAATCCTTCCATCGCATGAATGATAGAAAAATGTCCAACATGATCCTGCATTCAATTACGTATTTTATTGTATATAATTTTATATTATTTACACTAAATTTAAGTAATACATAGAAATAGACGACATACCTCATTTTCCTTGGTGTTTTACGGAAGTAACAACTACTTTTGCTTTCCAATCTACCTAATCAGGCAATTTTTTGTCTATCGTATGTATGTATGTATATATGTATACATGTATATTGAGAGTGAATATTTACATTTTTTTCCATTCCTCCTCTTTGGTAATCACTTGCCTTATGAATACCGTATTTCATTATGTATTGAAAGGCTTGTGCAGTCCAACCGCCATATCTAGCTTGATGTGGAAAAACATCAAATAACTCTTCTACCGATAAAGTGACAAGTTCCCCGTAAGAATCATATATAATCCTTCCATCGCATGAATGATAGAAAAATGCCCAACACGATCCTGCATTCAATTACGTATTTTATTGTATATAATTTTATCTTATTTACACTAAATTTAAGTAGCTACATAGAAATGGACGACATACCACATTTTCCTTGTTGTTTTACGGAAGTAACAGCTTCTTTTGCACTCCAATCTACCTACTCGGGCAATTTCTTGCCTTTCATATGTATGTATATATGTATATATGTATATTGAGAGTAAATATTTACATTCTTTTCCATTTCTCCTCTATGGTCATTCACTTGCCTTATGAATACCGTATTTCATTATGTATTGAAAGGCTTGTGCAGTCCAACCGCCATATCTAGCTTGATTTGGAAAAACATCAAATAACTCTTATACCGATAAAGTGACAAGTTCCCCGTAAGAATCTGATATAATCCTTCCATCGCATGAATGGTAGAAAAATGCCCAAAATGATCCTGCAAAATTACATATTTTATTGTATATAATTTATATTATTCACACTAAATTTAAGTAGCAACATAGAAATGGACGACATACCCCATTTTCCTTGGTGTTTTATGGAAGTAACAGCTCCTTTTGCTCTCCAATCTACATACTCGGGCAATTTTTTAACTGTCGTATGTATGTATGAATATATGTATATATGTATATTGAGAGTGAATATTTACATTCTTTTCCATTCCTCCTCCTTACCTTATGAATACCATATTTCATTATGTATTGAAAGGCTTTTGCAGTCCAACCGTCATATCTAGCTTGATATGGAAAAACATTAAATAACTCTTCTACCGATAAAGTGACAAGTTCTCATAAGAATCTGATATAATCCTTCGAGCGCATGAATGGCAGAAAAATACCCAACATGACCCTGCATTCAATTTTGTATTTTATTGTATATAATTTTATATTATATACACTAAATTTAAGTAGCCACATAGAAATAGACGACATATCGCATTTTTCTTGGTGTTTTACGGAAGTAACAGCTCATTTTTCTCTCCAATCTACCTACTCGGGCAATTTCTTGTCTGTCGTATGTATGTATATATTTATATATGTATATTGAGAGTGAATATTTAAATTTTTTTTTCCATTCCTCCTCTATGGTAATCACTTGCCTTATGAATACTGTATTTCATTATGTTTTGAAAGGCTTGTGCAGTCCAACCGCCATATCTACCTTGATATGGATAAACATCAAATAACTCTTCTACCGATAAAGTGACAAGTTCCCCGTAAGAATCTGATATAATCCTTCCATCGCATGAATGACAGAAAAATGCCCAACATGACCCTAGATTCAATTACGTATTTTATTGTACATAATTTTATATTATTTACACTAAATTTAAGTAGCCACATAGAAATATACGACATATCGAATTTTTCTTAGTGTTTCACGGAAGTAACAACTCATTTTGCTCTCCAATCTACCTACTTGGGCAATTTATTGTCTGTCGTATGTATATATTTATATATGTATATTGAGAGTGAATATTTACATTTTTTTTTCCATTCCTCCTTTATGGTAATCACATGTCTTATGAATACCGTATTTTATTATGTTTTGAAAGGCTTGTGCAGTCCAACCGCCATATCTAGCTTGATGTGGAAAAACATCAAATAACTCTTCTACCGATAAAGTGACAAGTTCCCCGTAAGAATCTGATATAATCCTTCCATCGCATGAATGGTAGAAAAATGCCCAAAACGATCCTGCATTCAATTACGTATTTTATTGTATATAATTTTATATTATTTAGACTAAATTTAAGTAGCTACATAGAAATGGACGACATATCCCATTTTCCTTGGTGTTTTACGGAAGTAACAACTTCTTTTGCTCTCCAATCTACCTACTCGGGCAATTTCTTGTCTGTCATATGTATGTATGTATGTATGTATGTATATATGTATATTGAAAGTGAATATTTACATTCTTTTTCTTTTCTCCTCTATGGTAATCACTTGCCTTATGAATACCGTATTTCATTATGTATTGAAAAGTTTGTGCAGTCCAACCGCCAAATCTAGCTTAATATGGAAAAATATCAAATAACTCTTCTACCGATAAAGTGATAAGTTCCCTGTAAGAATTTGATATAATCCTTCCATCGCATGAATGATAGAAAAATGTCCAACATGATCCTGCATTCAATTACGTATTTTATTGTATATAATTTTATATTATTTACACTAAATTTAAGTAATACATAGAAATAGACGACATACCTCATTTTCCTTGGTGTTTTACGGAAGTAACAACTACTTTTGCTCTCCAATCTACCTAATCAGGCAATTTTTTGTCTATCGTATGTATGTATGTATATATGTATACATGTATATTGAGAGTGAATATTTACATTTTTTTCCATTCCTCCTCTTTGGTAATCACTTGCCTTATGAATACCGTATTTCATTATGTATTGAAAGGCTTGTGCAGTCCAACCGCCATATCTAGCTTGATGTGGAAAAACATCAAATAACTCTTCTACCGATAAAGTGACAAGTTCCCCGTAAGAATCATATATAATCCTTCCATCGCATGAATGATAGAAAAATGCCCAACACGATCCTGCATTCAATTACGTATTTTATTGTATATAATTTTATCTTATTTACACTAAATTTAAGTAGCTACATAGAAATGGACGACATACCACATTTTCCTTGTTGTTTTACGGAAGTAACAGCTTCTTTTGCACTCCAATCTACCTACTCGGGCAATTTCTTGCCTTTCATATGTATGTATATATGTATATATGTATATTGAGAGTAAATATTTACATTCTTTTCCATTTCTCCTCTATGGTCATTCACTTGCCTTATGAATACCGTATTTCATTATGTATTGAAAGGCTTGTGCAGTCCAACCGCCATATCTAGCTTGATTTGGAAAAACATCAAATAACTCTTATACCGATAAAGTGACAAGTTCCCCGTAAGAATCTGATATAATCCTTCCATCGCATGAATGGTAGAAAAATGCCCAAAATGATCCTGCAAAATTACATATTTTATTGTATATAATTTATATTATTCACACTAAATTTAAGTAGCAACATAGAAATGGACGAGATACCCCATTTTCCTTGGTGTTTTATGGAAGTAACAGCTCATTTTGCTCTCCAATCTACATACTCGGGCAATTTTTTAACTGTCGTATGTATGTATGAATATATGTATATATGTATATTGAGAGTGAATATTTACATTCTTTTCCATTCCTCCTCCTTACCTTATGAATACCATATTTCATTATGTATTGAAAGGCTTTTGCAGTCCAACCGTTATATCGAGCTTGATATGGAAAAACATTAAATAACTCTTCTACCGATAAAGTGACAAGTTCTCATAAGAATCTGATATAATCCTTCGAGCGCATGAATGGCAGAAAAATACCCAACATGACCCTGCATTCAATTTTGTATTTTATTGTATATAATTTTATATTATATACACTAAATTTAAGTAGCCACATAGAAATAGACGACATATCGCATTTTTCTTGGTGTTTTACGGAAGTAACAGCTCATTTTTCTCTCCAATCTACCTACTCGGGCAATTTCTTGTCTGTCGTATGTATGTATATATTTATATATGTATATTGAGAGTGAATATTTAAATTTTTTTTTCCATTCCTCCTCTATGGTAATCACTTGCCTTATGAATACTGTATTTCATTATGTTTTGAAAGGCTTGTGCAGTCCAACCGCCATATCTACCTTGATATGGATAAACATCAAATAACTCTTCTACCGATAAAGTGACAAGTTCCCCGTAAGAATCTGATATAATCCTTCCATCGCATGAATGACAGAAAAATGCCCAACATGACCCTAGATTCAATTACGTATTTTATTGTACATAATTTTATATTATTTACACTAAATTTAAGTAGCCACATAGAAATATACGACATATCGAATTTTTCTTAGTGTTTCACGGAAGTAACAACTCATTTTGCTCTCCAATCTACCTACTTGGGCAATTTATTGTCTGTCGTATGTATATATTTATATATGTATATTGAGAGTGAATATTTACATTTTTTTTTCCATTCCTCCTTTATGGTAATCACATGTCTTATGAATACCGTATTTTATTATGTTTTGAAAGGCTTGTGCAGTCCAACCGCCATATCTAGCTTGATGTGGAAAAACATCAAATAACTCTTCTACCGATAAAGTGACAAGTTCCCCGTAAGAATCTGATATAATCCTTCCATCGCATGAATGGTAGAAAAATGCCCAAAACGATCCTGCATTCAATTACGTATTTTATTGTATATAATTTTATATTATTTAGACTAAATTTAAGTAGCTACATAGAAATGGACGACATATCCCATTTTCCTTGGTGTTTTACGGAAGTAACAACTTCTTTTGCTCTCCAATCTACCTACTCGGGCAATTTCTTGTCTGTCATATGTATGTATGTATGTATGTATGTATATATGTATATTGAAAGTGAATATTTACATTCTTTTTCTTTTCTCCTCTATGGTAATCACTTGCCTTATGAATACCGTATTTCATTATGTATTGAAAAGTTTGTGCAGTCCAACCGCCAAATCTAGCTTAATATGGAAAAATATCAAATAACTCTTCTACCGATAAAGTGATAAGTTCCCTGTAAGAATTTGATATAATCCTTCCATCGCATGAATGATAGAAAAATGTCCAACATGATCCTGCATTCAATTACGTATTTTATTGTATATAATTTTATATTATTTACACTAAATTTAAGTAATACATAGAAATAGACGACATACCTCATTTTCCTTGGTGTTTTACGGAAGTAACAACTACTTTTGCTCTCCAATCTACCTAATCAGGCAATTTTTTGTCTATCGTATGTATGTATGTATATATGTATACATGTATATTGAGAGTGAATATTTACATTTTTTTCCATTCCTCCTCTTTGGTAATCACTTGCCTTATGAATACCGTATTTCATTATGTATTGAAAGGCTTGTGCAGTCCAACCGCCATATCTAGCTTGATGTGGAAAAACATCAAATAACTCTTCTACCGATAAAGTGACAAGTTCCCCGTAAGAATCATATATAATCCTTCCATCGCATGAATGATAGAAAAATGCCCAACACGATCCTGCATTCAATTACGTATTTTATTGTATATAATTTTATCTTATTTACACTAAATTTAAGTAGCTACATAGAAATGGACGACATACCACATTTTCCTTGTTGTTTTACGGAAGTAACAGCTTCTTTTGCACTCCAATCTACCTACTCGGGCAATTTCTTGCCTTTCATATGTATGTATATATGTATATATGTATATTGAGAGTAAATATTTACATTCTTTTCCATTTCTCCTCTATGGTCATTCACTTGCCTTATGAATACCGTATTTCATTATGTATTGAAAGGCTTGTGCAGTCCAACCGCCATATCTAGCTTGATTTGGAAAAACATCAAATAACTCTTATACCGATAAAGTGACAAGTTCCCCGTAAGAATCTGATATAATCCTTCCATCGCATGAATGGTAGAAAAATGCCCAAAATGATCCTGCAAAATTACATATTTTATTGTATATAATTTATATTATTCACACTAAATTTAAGTAGCAACATAGAAATGGACGACATACCCCATTTTCCTTGGTGTTTTATGGAAGTAACAGCTCCTTTTGCTCTCCAATCTACATACTCGGGCAATTTTTTAACTGTCGTATGTATGTATGAATATATGTATATATGTATATTGAGAGTGAATATTTACATTCTTTTCCATTCCTCCTCCTTACCTTATGAATACCATATTTCATTATGTATTGAAAGGCTTTTGCAGTCCAACCGTCATATCTAGCTTGATATGGAAAAACATTAAATAACTCTTCTACCGATAAAGTGACAAGTTCTCATAAGAATCTGATATAATCCTTCGAGCGCATGAATGGCAGAAAAATACCCAACATGACCCTGCATTCAATTTTGTATTTTATTGTATATAATTTTATATTATATACACTAAATTTAAGTAGCCACATAGAAATAGACGACATATCGCATTTTTCTTGGTGTTTTACGGAAGTAACAGCTCATTTTTCTCTCCAATCTACCTACTCGGGCAATTTCTTGTCTGTCGTATGTATGTATATATTTATATATGTATATTGAGAGTGAATATTTAAATTTTTTTTTCCATTCCTCCTCTATGGTAATCACTTGCCTTATGAATACTGTATTTCATTATGTTTTGAAAGGCTTGTGCAGTCCAACCGCCATATCTACCTTGATATGGATAAACATCAAATAACTCTTCTACCGATAAAGTGACAAGTTCCCCGTAAGAATCTGATATAATCCTTCCATCGCATGAATGACAGAAAAATGCCCAACATGACCCTAGATTCAATTACGTATTTTATTGTACATAATTTTATATTATTTACACTAAATTTAAGTAGCCACATAGAAATATACGACATATCGAATTTTTCTTAGTGTTTCACGGAAGTAACAACTCATTTTGCTCTCCAATCTACCTACTTGGGCAATTTATTGTCTGTCGTATGTATATATTTATATATGTATATTGAGAGTGAATATTTACATTTTTTTTTCCATTCCTCCTTTATGGTAATCACATGTCTTATGAATACCGTATTTTATTATGTTTTGAAAGGCTTGTGCAGTCCAACCGCCATATCTAGCTTGATGTGGAAAAACATCAAATAACTCTTCTACCGATAAAGTGACAAGTTCCCCGTAAGAATCTGATATAATCCTTCCATCGCATGAATGGTAGAAAAATGCCCAAAACGATCCTGCATTCAATTACGTATTTTATTGTATATAATTTTATATTATTTAGACTAAATTTAAGTAGCTACATAGAAATGGACGACATATCCCATTTTCCTTGGTGTTTTACGGAAGTAACAACTTCTTTTGCTCTCCAATCTACCTACTCGGGCAATTTCTTGTCTGTCATATGTATGTATGTATGTATGTATGTATATATGTATATTGAAAGTGAATATTTACATTCTTTTTCTTTTCTCCTCTATGGTAATCACTTGCCTTATGAATACCGTATTTCATTATGTATTGAAAAGTTTGTGCAGTCCAACCGCCAAATCTAGCTTAATATGGAAAAATATCAAATAACTCTTCTACCGATAAAGTGATAAGTTCCCTGTAAGAATTTGATATAATCCTTCCATCGCATGAATGATAGAAAAATGTCCAACATGATCCTGCATTCAATTACGTATTTTATTGTATATAATTTTATATTATTTACACTAAATTTAAGTAATACATAGAAATAGACGACATACCTCATTTTCCTTGGTGTTTTACGGAAGTAACAACTACTTTTGCTCTCCAATCTACCTAATCAGGCAATTTTTTGTCTATCGTATGTATGTATGTATATATGTATACATGTATATTGAGAGTGAATATTTACATTTTTTTCCATTCCTCCTCTTTGGTAATCACTTGCCTTATGAATACCGTATTTCATTATGTATTGAAAGGCTTGTGCAGTCCAACCGCCATATCTAGCTTGATGTGGAAAAACATCAAATAACTCTTCTACCGATAAAGTGACAAGTTCCCCGTAAGAATCATATATAATCCTTCCATCGCATGAATGATAGAAAAATGCCCAACACGATCCTGCATTCAATTACGTATTTTATTGTATATAATTTTATCTTATTTACACTAAATTTAAGTAGCTACATAGAAATGGACGACATACCACATTTTCCTTGTTGTTTTACGGAAGTAACAGCTTCTTTTGCACTCCAATCTACCTACTCGGGCAATTTCTTGCCTTTCATATGTATGTATATATGTATATATGTATATTGAGAGTAAATATTTACATTCTTTTCCATTTCTCCTCTATGGTCATTCACTTGCCTTATGAATACCGTATTTCATTATGTATTGAAAGGCTTGTGCAGTCCAACCGCCATATCTAGCTTGATTTGGAAAAACATCAAATAACTCTTATACCGATAAAGTGACAAGTTCCCCGTAAGAATCTGATATAATCCTTCCATCGCATGAATGGTAGAAAAATGCCCAAAATGATCCTGCAAAATTACATATTTTATTGTATATAATTTATATTATTCACACTAAATTTAAGTAGCAACATAGAAATGGACGACATACCCCATTTTCCTTGGTGTTTTATGGAAGTAACAGCTCATTTTGCTCTCCAATCTACATACTCGGGCAATTTTTTAACTGTCGTATGTATGTATGAATATATGTATATATGTATATTGAGAGTGAATATTTACATTCTTTTCCATTCCTCCTCCTTACCTTATGAATACCATATTTCATTATGTATTGAAAGGCTTTTGCAGTCCAACCGTCATATCTAGCTTGATATGGAAAAACATTAAATAACTCTTCTACCGATAAAGTGACAAGTTCTCATAAGAATCTGATATAATCCTTCGAGCGCATGAATGGCAGAAAAATACCCAACATGACCCTGCATTCAATTTTGTATTTTATTGTATATAATTTTATATTATATACACTAAATTTAAGTAGCCACATAGAAATAGACGACATATCGCATTTTTCTTGGTGTTTTACGGAAGTAACAGCTCATTTTTCTCTCCAATCTACCTACTCGGGCAATTTCTTGTCTGTCGTATGTATGTATATATTTATATATGTATATTGAGAGTGAATATTTAAATTTTTTTTTCCATTTCTCCTCTATGGTAATCACTTGCCTTATGAATACTGTATTTCATTATGTTTTGAAAGGCTTGTGCAGTCCAACCGCCATATCTACCTTGATATGGATAAACATCAAATAACTCTTCTACCGATAAAGTGACAAGTTCCCCGTAAGAATCTGATATAATCCTTCCATCGCATGAATGGTAGAAAAATGCCCAAAACGATCCTGCATTCAATTACGTATTTTATTGTATATAATTTTATATTATTTACACTAAATTTAAGTAGCTACATAGAAATGGATAACATACCCCATTTTTCTTGGTGTTTTACGGAAGTAACAGCTTCTTTTGCTCTCCAATCTACCTACTCGAGCAATTTCTTGTCTGTCGTATGTATGTATTTATATATGTATATATGTATATTGAAAGTGAATATTAACATTCTTTTTCTTTCCTGCACTATGGTAATCACTTGCCTTATGAATACCGTATTTCATTATGTATTGAAAGGCTGGTGCAGTCCAACCGCCATATCTTGTTTGATATGGAAAAACATCAAATAACTCTTCTACCGATAAAGTGATAAGTTCCCCATAAGAAATTGATTTAATCCTTCTATCGCATGAATGATAGAAAAATTCCCAACATGATCCTGCATTCAATTACGTATTTTATTGTATATAATTTTATATTATTTACACTAAATTTAAGTAATACATAGAAATAGACGAAATACCCCATTTTCCTTGGTGTTTTACGGAAGTAACAACTTCTTTTGCTCTCCAATCTACCTGCTCAGGCAATTTTTTGTCTGTCGTATGTACGTATGTATATATGTATATATGTATTGAATATTTAAATTTTTTTCCATTCCTCCTCTATGGTAATCACTTGCCTTATGAATATCGTATTTCATTATGTATTGAAAGACTTGTTTAGTCCAACCGCCATATCTAGCTTGATATAGAAAAACATCAAATAACTTTTCTACCGATAAAGTGATAAGTTCTTCATAAGAATGTGATATAATCCTTCCATCGCATGAATGATAGAAAAATGCCAAACATGATCTTTCATTCAATTACGTATTTTATTGTATATAATTTTATATTATTTACACTAAATTTAAGTAATACATAGAAATAGACGACATACCCCATTTTTCTTGGTGTTTTACGGAAGTAACAACTACTTTTGCTCTCCAATCTACTTACTCAGGCAATTTTTTGTCTATCGTATGTATGTATGTATGTATATATGTATATTGAAAGTGAATATTTACATTCTTTTCCATTCCTCATCTATGGTAATCACTTGTTTTATGAATACCGTATTTCATTATGAATTGAAAGGCTTGTGCAGTCCAACCGCCATATCTAGCTTCATATGGAAAAACATCAAATAACTCTTCTACCGATAAAGTGACAAGTTCCCCGTAAGAATCTGATATAATCCTTCCATCGCATGAATGGTAGAAAAATGCCCAACATGATCCTGCATTCAATTACGTATTTTATTGTATATAATTTTAATGATTTACACAAAATTTAAGTAGCTACATAGAAATGGACGACATATCCCATTTTCCTTGGTGTTTTACGAAAGTAACAACTCTTTTTGCTCTCCAATCTACCTACTCGGGCAATTTCTTGTCTGTCGTATGTATGTATGTATATATGTATACATGTATATTGAGAGTGAATATTTACATTTTTTTCCATTCCTCCTCTTTGGTAATCACTTGCCTTATGAATACCGTATTTCATTATGTATTGAAAGGCTTGTGCAGTCCAACCGCCATATCTAGCTTGATGTGGAAAAACATCAAATAACTCTTCTACCGATAAAGTGACAAGTTCCCCGTAAGAATCATATATAATCCTTCCATCGCATGAATGATAGAAAAATGCCCAACACGATCCTGCATTCAATTACGTATTTTATTGTATATAATTTTATCTTATTTACACTAAATTTAAGTAGCTACATAGAAATGGACGACATACCACATTTTCCTTGTTGTTTTACGGAAGTAACAGCTTCTTTTGCACTCCAATCTACCTACTCGGGCAATTTCTTGCCTTTCATATGTATGTATATATGTATATATGTATATTGAGAGTAAATATTTACATTCTTTTCCATTTCTCCTCTATGGTCATTCACTTGCCTTATGAATACCGTATTTCATTATGTATTGAAAGGCTTGTGCAGTCCAACCGCCATATCTAGCTTGATTTGGAAAAACATCAAATAACTCTTATACCGATAAAGTGACAAGTTCCCCGTAAGAATCTGATATAATCCTTCCATCGCATGAATGGTAGAAAAATGCCCAAAATGATCCTGCAAAATTACATATTTTATTGTATATAATTTATATTATTCACACTAAATTTAAGTAGCAACATAGAAATGGACGAGATACCCCATTTTCCTTGGTGTTTTATGGAAGTAACAGCTCATTTTGCTCTCCAATCTACATACTCGGGCAATTTTTTAACTGTCGTATGTATGTATGAATATATGTATATATGTATATTGAGAGTGAATATTTACATTCTTTTCCATTCCTCCTCCTTACCTTATGAATACCATATTTCATTATGTATTGAAAGGCTTTTGCAGTCCAACCGTTATATCGAGCTTGATATGGAAAAACATTAAATAACTCTTCTACCGATAAAGTGACAAGTTCTCATAAGAATCTGATATAATCCTTCGAGCGCATGAATGGCAGAAAAATACCCAACATGACCCTGCATTCAATTTTGTATTTTATTGTATATAATTTTATATTATATACACTAAATTTAAGTAGCCACATAGAAATAGACGACATATCGCATTTTTCTTGGTGTTTTACGGAAGTAACAGCTCATTTTTCTCTCCAATCTACCTACTCGGGCAATTTCTTGTCTGTCGTATGTATGTATATATTTATATATGTATATTGAGAGTGAATATTTAAATTTTTTTTTCCATTCCTCCTCTATGGTAATCACTTGCCTTATGAATACTGTATTTCATTATGTTTTGAAAGGCTTGTGCAGTCCAACCGCCATATCTACCTTGATATGGATAAACATCAAATAACTCTTCTACCGATAAAGTGACAAGTTCCCCGTAAGAATCTGATATAATCCTTCCATCGCATGAATGGTAGAAAAATGCCCAAAACGATCCTGCATTCAATTACGTATTTTATTGTATATAATTTTATATTATTTACACTAAATTTAAGTAGCTACATAGAAATGGATAACATACCCCATTTTTCTTGGTGTTTTACGGAAGTAACAGCTTCTTTTGCTCTCCAATCTACCTACTCGAGCAATTTCTTGTCTGTCGTATGTATGTATTTATATATGTATATATGTATATTGAAAGTGAATATTAACATTCTTTTTCTTTCCTGCACTATGGTAATCACTTGCCTTATGAATACCGTATTTCATTATGTATTGAAAGGCTGGTGCAGTCCAACCGCCATATCTTGTTTGATATGGAAAAACATCAAATAACTCTTCTACCGATAAAGTGATAAGTTCCCCATAAGAAATTGATTTAATCCTTCCATCGCATGAATGATAGAAAAATGCCCAACATGATCCTACATTCAATTACGTATTTTATTGTATATAATTTTAATGATTTACACCAAATTTAAGTAGCTACAAAGAAATAAACGACATACCCCATTTTCCTTGGTGTTTTACGAAAGTAACAACTCTTTTTGCTCTCCAATCTACCTACTCGGGCAATTTCTTTTCTGTCGTATGTATGTATGTATATATGTATATATGTATATTGAGAGTGAATATTTAAATTTTTTCCATTTATCCTCTATGGTAATCACTTGGCTTATGAATACCGTATTTCATTATGTATTGAAAGGTTTGTGCAGTCCAACCGCCATATCTAGCTTGATATGAAAAAACATCAAATAACTCTTCTACCGATAAAGTGACAAGTTCCCCGTAAGAATCTTATATAATTCTTCCATCGCATGAATGACAGAAAAATATCCAACATGTTCCTGCATTCAATTACGTATTTTAGTGTATATAATTTTATATTATTTACACTAAATTTAAGTAGTTACATAGAAATAGACGACATACCCCATTTTCCTTGGTGTTTTACGGAAGTAACAGCTCCTTTTGCTCTCCAATCTACCTACTCGGACAATTTCTTGTATGTCGTATGTATGTATGTATATATGTATATATGTATATTGAAAGTGAATATTTACATTCTTTTCCATTCCTCCTCTATGGTAATCACTAACCTTATGAATACCGTATTTCATTATGTATTGAAAGGCTTGTGCAGTCCAACCGTCATATCTAGCTTGATATGGGAAAACATTAAATAACTCTTCTACCGATAAAGTGACAAGTTCCCATAAGAATCTGATATAATCCTTCAAGCGCATGAATGGCAGAAATAGCCCAACATGACCCTGCATTCAATTACGTATTTTATTGTATATAATTTTATATTATTTACACTAAATTTAAGTAGCCACATAGAAATGGACGACATATCGCATTTTTCTTGGTGTTTTACGGAAGTAATAGCTCATTTTGCTCTCCAATCTACCTACTCGGGCAATTTCTTGTCTGTTGTATGTATGTATGTATGTATATATGTATATATGTATATATGTATATTGAGAGTGAATATTTACTTTCTTTTCCATTCCTCCTCTATGGTAATTGATAAGTCCAATTTATTATACACTTAGAATCTCCCAATTTTCTTATCTTAGTTGAATTCCTTGAGAAAAATGCTTAAAAATGAGAATAATATGTCTATTGGTCCTCACCAGAGCTTTGGAAGCGATTCGGGGCTTAAATGAGCGAAGCTGGAGCGTAAAATGACTTTTCTGCCCTTGGAGCCGTCGCAGCGTCGAGACCCTGTCATCCTAGCGTCGGGACGCTGCTCAATTAAGGAAAAGACTTGGGCGTGAAGTTGAAGGAACAACGTCTCGACACTGCCACCATAGCGTTTTGACGCTGTGTAGATCCACATAATTTTTTCCATATCTGAAGGCTTAGCATTGCGACGCTGTGTCCTAGTACTGGAATTACAAAATCTAACTCATGCAATTCAGGACTAATAAGAGTAGGGAATATAGAAATTGGTAAAGAATGGAACGAAGCTACCTCATCACCTATTTCTGTTTTTCCTATCATGCATGAAGAATCACATGAATCAGACTCATAATACAAAGAAGGCTCAAGCTCAGTCTCGATAACCTCATTAGACTTACCTTCTTGCTGTTGCTCAGAATCTTGGCTATTCGAGGAATGTGAAGAATTTACCTTTCGTGCTTGTCATATGATGAGTCCAACATACGCTACTAAGCTCGAAATTATCTTTCTAGCCTCACTGGGTGTTTTGTCCACCACCACTCGCTATATCGAGCATCCTTCTATCGTCAGGTGCTAATCCCTCGATGAAGTGTAAAAGTAAGGACTCCTCAGACAATGGGCGACGAGGAAGCACACATAACCCATTGAAGCGATCCCAATACTTGTGAAATTCCTCCTTGGGTGCCTGGGTAATGTATATGATTTCTTTGGTGAATTCAAGGTCTCCAAGAGATGGGAGATGACTTAGATCAAAAGCTGCTACAACATGCATCATGCGATCGACCATGGTACTCAAATTACCACGATGAGGTTATGCTGATTTCATCGTTAAGCTCTGCAAAAAGAAAAAGAAAAAGCACAAAAACCACAAAACACTAGAAATGCACCCTTCCCCGGCAACGACACCAATTTGACCGGGACTTGTCGAGGGTCTCGGTCAAATGAGATTTATAACCACGACACTAAACTACTTGCAGTAGTAGTGGCCGGGGTCGAACACAGGGAAGGGAATTCTAGTGGATCACAGGTTTTTGTGCTAAAGAACAGGGAGATTTTTTATGAGAAAAAGGGAAAGGAAAGCGAAATACAGAAGAAAAGATAGACCAAACAAACAAAATGCAGATAAAATAGAAATTAGTGCTAGAAAGGCAAAAATAACAGATGCGAGAAATATCATTGGATTCAAGGGGTTCGTTGGATTGATTGATTAGTTGGTTTCATTGCTTGCTCTAAAAGTTAATTCTACACAATTTTTATGAACCCGACATGCTTCTTGGTAAATCAGATTCTGCAACTTCCTTACCTGTGTTAATCAACTAATTAACACCCACTACCCCTCATGCTTTAGATCGCTAGCCTGCGAATCTAATCTAACTAACCGAATAAATAACCTGTTAGCCCACGTGATTATTTACCGAATTAGTTGCATTACGAACAAGGGTTCGAAATTGTAAATTCAAATCAAGAAAATAAACTTCTCCATGCATCCTAGGTTCTATCAAGCGAGCTATGCAAGTTCGTATAGAAAAATGCAAAGGAATGATTCAAACCTAGTAGCCATCTCAAATAACTGATAGATTGTCTAAGAAAGCATTCAAAGACAATGGTTTAAACGGGAAAACATGGATGAACATAAGAATAATGCAGAATCATATAAGTTCCAGCAAGCTCAACCAAGAGAAAGAATCAACACGATCCAACTACATCCCAAGAATCCAATGAAAAGAAACTTAAGCTAGCATAATGGAAAGATACAAGGAAAAACTAATTAAGAAATACATCCTAATCAGTCTAAGAATCAAAGAAATAAAGAAATACAGAAGAAAAACATGCTGAATACAGAGAAAATCGAAAATTCTAACCTAACGACGGACTAAACCGAAGCCCTATATTTATAATAAACATTGTAGCGTCGAGACGCTATGGATCAACATCTCAACACGAATATTTCACTCTATATCAAAATCGCACCGGCGTCGAGATGCTGACCCTCGATGCCAGGGTCAGCATCTCGACGCCGACCTCTCTTCCAGCCTTGTTGCCTTTTTTTCTCGGTTTTGTCTCGGTCTTTCTCGGTATGAGGCTTCAACCTTTGACTCTTGGTGTAGTTCTTCAGGCCCGCTTCGATCCATTTGGGTCTTTTCACCTCCTCCTCGACCAAGAACTTTGAGATGACTCCAAAACACCTTAATTGGCCCCAATTAACACCAAATTGAGTGGTTGGCTTCCAATGTCACCTATGCTCAAAGTACTAGAAATTAAGACAATTAAAGCATTAAATTCTTCTAACAAGCTTAGATTAGAGGTAATAAAATAGCACGAATCAGGTGCTATCAAGCTAGCAGGGGGACCTAATGGACCTACAGATCAGAAGCTCCAATGATATGAGGTTAACTGACTAAACTCATTAATTGAGTTAACCAATATTCATTAACTGTGGGTCACTCCACTAAAGACCCATAGCTGCACTCTTCTCACTGTAGAATATTTCTTTATCCACTAACGTAGACCAATACAGGTAAGTGAATCCTTCACGAGTGTTCGTAATTACAACTGGGTTAAATTACCGTTTTACCCTTGAGTTACCTCTATCTCCTTAAGTACCATTGCTCCTCTAATGAACAACATGTTTATGGTCGAACCAATAAACAGAAAGTCCTTCTCGGGCTAGTGAGAGGGCGGGATACCTTTGTTCAAGACCCAGAGTCACCACTTAAGGGAACATCATCTACTTCTCCTTGAAGCGGCAATGAGTGAATTCCTTCTTGTGTTGTCATTGTTGGGTTTAATGCCCTAAAACTCGTGGATAGTAAATGAAATAAATTAATTAATCTCAATAAAGTGTTATTTGAGTGACTCAGTAATTTGTTATTGAGTATTCGAGTTTTGTATTAATTAACCCTAAATCCAATAAACTAGGATCCAAGGTTGTTTAAATGAAACTTGGACTAGTATGTGGGGACATATGGGGATTAGTGTTCAAGTAACAACCTAAAAGGTCTATAGTATAGGGATAAAGCTGGGTACCTTATCCTAGTGACACTATGTGATATGGCTCGCTTTGTATTCGATACAATGATCCAAAGCATCCATGTTGTAGACATGCGAGTGGGGGTATCCTATGCAATGAGTTTGCATAAGACCGGACCGCGAAATAGTAACCACTAGATGTAACGCCGTTGACTAGATAGGTTTCTATTTCAATAGGATGACCTAGGTACCTCAATTTGAATCCTGAGTGTGTTATGAACTCCTTTTCATGAAGGATTATCCTTATATTTGTATGGGTGAGAGTGGCAGGTTCGCCGACTCAATAAGCCTACCATTCTAGGGGCAAGACCGAGTGGGGGCTGGGAACATAACATTACAAGATGGAATTCACTCATTTCCTTATTGGGGAAAGTAGATGAGTGTTCCCTTATGGGTTGATTTCGGGTCTTGAACAAAGGCACTCCATCCTCTCCTGCCACGAGAGGAACTTCTGTTTAGTGGTTGGAGCATAAACAACTTGTTCATTAGAGGGATCAATGGTACTTAAGGATCCAGAGGTAACCTGATAGCGCGCATAGCGAGCTATATTTCCCGATAATTTATAGTTAGTATTTGAGTAATTCTTAGCCATTTTAATGCACTTTAATGTTTATTTTGTAGAAAATTGTTTATTACAGCTAAAACGAGAATTTGGAGTTGATCGGGTGTTCGGGACGCCAAAAGAAGCCAAAGAAGTAAAGAGGAATCAAGTTGGAGGCTCAACAAAGTTTGCATACCCGAGAGCTAGCGTCGAGATGCTAGAAAAGTTTCCTATTCTAATTTGGGCGGCAACAGATAGCGTCCCTTAGCATCTAGATGCTGTGGCAATTTCCTTTTGTGTTCTGGCGGTGTAGAGGACAGCGTCACAACGCTGTCCATAGCGTCTCGACGCTGTCGGTAGATTTTCTATAAATTCAACACTTTCTTGCACGGCAAAGGGGAGTCCATTTGGTTAGATTTTAACCCTAATTTTGACTAGAGACCTTTGGTGGGAGCTGAAGCAGCCAAGGAGCGAGAATCAAGCGAGAAGACGTGGAGATCGTGACAGGGACGTGTGGTGTCAACGAATTCGAGGTTTCATTTCTCTTTCCCTAACCTCTTGTTGTTTTTATTGCTTTTCTTTCAATTAGTGTTTGTAGTTTCAAGGCTATGAATTGCTAGTTGTTTGTCTTAGGGTTTGATGTAGTTGTTTTAGTTTGTTGGATTAATTTTTGGTATGAATGTGTTTTTATTTTATTCATGCAATTTTGTTTAATGCTTTCAATTACTTGATCACTAATTGGATGATTTGGGTGTTGAATCTTGCTCGGGAGAGGGGGTTTGACATAGACTCACTTATTTAATTGCTTGACTAAAGTTGAGTTTCTAAGTTTGTGACAGAATTTAGATTTCCTTTAGAAGTATAACAAGGACTAAACCAAATAATGCCTTGTATGCTAATAAACTTAGATAGGGATATTGAGTTTATTGTATGCATGAGAATCAAGTATGCTTAGGAGAGATAATTGTGATAAAAGTTTCCTTGGCTTGTGAAATAATTGCACGATAAATTCATTCCAAGTAATCAATCCTCAATCTTAATCAATGAAATCAATTCCCTAAGAGTTTTTCCATTTGAGTCCCCACCTTTTATTTTTATGCTTTTTGTCTTTAAATTTATCTTTTGCATTAAGTTTTGCTCCCTAAATAAAATTGGACAAAATTATTCACGATACTTAATTTGCTAGGAAACCAATCCAGAGGATGACACTCGTTTTACACGAAAACACTATATTATTACTTGACCCGTACACTTGAGGTAAGCAAATTGCGCATCAAGTTTTTGGCGCCGTTGCCAGGGATTGACATATTTAGTTAAATTAATATTGTGAAAAAATTGTTCGGTCTTAATTTAGGGTGTATTTTATTTTTTAGGTAGATTGCATTTTTTCCTTCTTTGTTTTATTTCCATATATATTTTTTTCTTTTTTTTTGTTTTTCTTTCCATAATTGTAATTTTCCTTTTTAGTTCTTTCCTTATTTGATTGATTTTTTTTCCTTTTCTTCCTTAATTGTCTTTTCCTTAGTTGTCTTTGTTTTCCTTTTTTATTTTTCTTTCCTTTTATGTTTGAGTCTTGGTCCTTTGTTCTAGTTGTGATGTTATTTGGTGTTTAATTGAGAGCCTATTACCATTGATGCTGTAATTGATTTAAATGGCTTTTTATAATTTTGGTGGCTCGTTAGGGAATCTGTGCCCGAAGAACCAACACCATACTCCAATTTTTCATCTTCAAGTTATACCCCTTTAAAAGAAAATCCTTCCTTAAGAAGCATAGTTCAAAATTATATTGAGGAGTCTAGAGTGAGGAGTCTAAAAATTGATGAAATTATAAAAGGACTTCAAACCTCAAAGGAAGTTAGTGAGGTGAGATCCACTTCCATAGGATGTCTAGTGAGTCATGTGGTCGATGATTCATTGGCACCCATTCAAGAGCTTAGTTCTTTCGATCTTGCTAAGGATGAGCATTTAGGGGAGAGTTGCATGAATTGTGGGGAAGAATTGGAGAGTTGTAGCACCTATCAAGAACATGTTTGTGAGGAAGAAAAAGAAAATGAGATTGTAGTGTCAGAGGAAGTTCAGGAGGTAGAGTTTGAGGTTGAAAAGCCTTCATCTGTTTTATCTTCTCCATCCTTTGTAGAATATGATTGTTCTTTTTTCTATTCTCACGAGTCAGTTTTTGAGTCAGAGTCTCTTTATTTTGATCTTTCTCCTTTTATGCTTCTTTTATTAAAAAATTCTAAAAATAATTCTATTTCAGGGGCCCATGAGAAGCTAGTAAACTTCCTAGCAATCGTGAGTTTCATTGATTCAAGAAAGAAGGGCCCAAAGAAATAAGAGAATTTTTATGTGCCTTGACACACTGCATGAGCACGTCGAGCTAAAGACGTTAAACAAACGCTTATGGGAGGCAACCCAAGATAAGTTGTTTTTGATTTAGTGTCTTTGATGTTTTTGTTGTTTTTGTTTTGCAGGAGTTCCCGTGATCTTACCTTTGCATGCTTTCATGAGAAGGTCATCATTCCAGGGTAGTAACGTTCACCCATTCCATTCTTTTCTTGTTCTCATGATTATGTATGCTTTAGATTTCTATACATTGAGGACAATGGATGTTTTAAGTTTGGGGTGGAATGCTTTGCTTGTTGAGCCCTTGAGCATCTAAGTTCAGGCTATAATTTTTTGAGCTTATTATGATTATGACATATGGTTGTTTCTGGATGCTACTTTTGCATGATTATAATTTCCTAAGATAGGCTTTCTTGTCAATTTTTAAGCTTTTGATGAGTTGTAAGCATGAGTGCCCAAAAAGGGAGACTTTTTAAAATTTTTCTAGGAGATGTCTTGCATTAGTAGAGTATTTTCCTTGGTTTAGAATTGGACTTGAATGCTTAGGAGCGAATTATTAGGTTGATATGCTTGTTGTCACCTCGATAGGTATAGGGAAGAGCTAAAGAGTCAATATTGTGCAAATTAGCAAGTTTAATCTTGCCTAGGAGGAAAGAAAAGAATATATGCTTACCATGCTCATAAAGAAAAATCATTCTTGTTATTACTTTTGAAAGAAAAATAAAGTCATGACTTATGCTCGCGATGCAATGATTAATAATATTTTAGGCAAAAAGAGCTACCCCTGTTGTGATCAGTTAGACCAACCAAGGGTTAAACTCGGGTTATGGGTCCCTTCAATAGGTGTGTGAAAGCTAGTGTCACTTATAAATGCTTGATTCAATTTTAATTTTAAAGCACCTAAGTATGGATAAAAACAAACTAATTTGTCTAGTGGCTCATTAGTAAATCCTTAGTGCCAGTGTAGAGGGAAGATGAGTTGAGAGTGTAATAATTCAATCCCGAGCTAGTAGAGATTAATCTAATTAAGTTAGATCTCTCTTGTGCAAGTTAATTTTGGAAAAATTTTGATTTGTCTCCTTCATTGGGCCTTATGTGCATGTCTCTTGATTGCTTGCATATTGATTTTTGAGCCTTGAGGATTGTGTTGTGTGTTGTTGCATCCTTTTACAACCGATGTCTAATTTTTAGTTTGCTCGAGGACTAGCAAAAGCTTAAGTTTGGGGGTGTTTGATAGCGCGCATAGCGAGCTATCTTTCCCGATAATGTATAGTTAGTCTTTGAGTAATTCTTGGCCATTTTAATGCACTTTAATGTTTATTTTGTAGGAAATTGTTTATTAGAGCTAAAACGAGAATTTGGAGTTGATCAGGTGTTCGAGACGCCAAAAGAAGCCAAAGAAGTAAAGAGGAATCAAGTTGGAGGCTCAAAAAAGTTTGCATACCCGAGAGCTAGCGTCGAGACGCTGCTCTTGTGGCGTCTCGTTGCTAGAACGTTTCCTATTCTGATTTGGGCGGCAACAGAGACAGCGTCGAGACGCTGTCCCTTAGCGTCTCGACGCTGTGGCTGAAAGAGTGTACGACACTCGAGCGGAAGTGATTACGGATCTTAGGCGTTTAATTTCTTTAATTTCTTAATATAAAATATGCTGAAAAAACGTTTGAAAAACAGAGCATCGGAAACTACTTACCTTTGAAGCCAAATTCGAGCGAATTCTTGGTTGTTTTTCTACACGAACATGTCATGGACGACCATCGAGATCTTCCCCGCTATTCTCCGACCTTAGAACGAGTTTGTGGGAGCTCCATAGTGATGAATTTGAAGAAGAAAATGAGAGAAGAGTTCCTGAGAGAATGCAAGAGTCCAACGCCTTTTTCTTCGACCTCTTCTCCTTTTATTTAAAGAGAACATACACAACTCCTTTTGGGATGAAGACAACAAAAGAAGTGGCTGGATTATGTGTCCAATTTGGTGTCAATTGCTGAGAATTTGCCTCTTGGACAAATTTAAAGGAATAAGAAAAATGTAAAACCATTTTTACATTTCATAATTCCTTTAATTCTAATTTTAAATAAAACTAATTCATAATTATTTTTAAGTAAAATTAAATTCTATTTAAAATTAATTCATATAATTAATTTTAAATTACATAGTTAACATTAATTTAATATCAAATATTAAATCAATCAATTACACTAATCCCGACCTTTCTTTACACCAAACTCTCGAATGTGAATCCTTATTCACATGCACAATATCTAAATCACATTTAAACATTTCTAATTCTCTCAAAATATAGTTTAATCCATAATTAAACTATAACGTTAATAATATCATATATAATTAACATGTATTCCCTTAATTGAATTGGAACGATTCGAATTCTTTCATCACTCTGTCCTAAGGTTTAGTCCGTTTGAGCTAGCATGGGGACCTAATGGACCTACAGATCATGGGCTCCAACGATCCGAGATTAATTGGTTGAACTCTTTCAATCCTAGTTAACCAACATTCGTTAACTAACGGGACACTCCACTATAGCCCGTAGCTGCACTCCCCTCACTGTAGATATATTTCTGTCCACCCGATCTAACCGTGATCAGTAAGTCGATCCTTCACAAGTTGTTCGTAACTATAGCTGGGTCAAAAGTCCGTTTTACCCCTATAACAGTTCTTGTTCCTTAAGCCTCCACTAAGTCCCTAATGAACAATTGGTTTGTGGTCCCACCACTAAACCTAAAACCTCTCAGGCCAATGAGAGGGCGACACGCCTTTGTTCACATCCCGGAGTCAGCACTTAAGGGAACAACTGAAGGTGTACATATTACACATGCGGAAGCAATTGAAGATCGAAAGCACTTAAGACATTCAATTTTACTCCTAAAGCATGCATGTTCTAGAAAAGACAGAATAGAGAGTTTAGAAAACACCAACCTTTGTAGCTCACTTATGATGAACTCCTTGTGGTGTTTGCCTCTCCTATGCTCCTTGGACAACCTCTAGAGTCTTCCCTACTATACTCCGGGCCAAGAACGACTTGTGGGAGTCTATATAAGATAGGGAATGGGAAGGGAATGCTTGAAGCATCAAGCAATGGAGAAGAATGAGAGATGAGAGAACTTTGAGTCCAAATTCCAGCAGCATAACATTAAGGAAATGGCTCTCTTATGTTTGAATATGATTCAAACTCCTTTTAAAGACTTTCTCCATGCAAAGCCAAGCCTCAAGACACAAGACACATGGTGTATTTGCAAGCTCAAGTGGATTCTAGGTGTACATTACACAAGACATGCAACAATGCATGAGTGAGTTGTCTTTCCACTTTGAATGATCATGCATTAAGTGGATTTCCAACTAAATCCACTAAATTCAAATTGAAATCAAATTTCAAGCTTGCAAATTACCCCCAATTTCAATTCTAAATTGAAATTGATTGCTTGGTAATTAATTTGAAAATTTTCAAATTAATTTTGATATGATTAATCTAATTAATCTTTGTTATCTTGTGCAATTCCATATATATGATTCCTAATACATATATATAGTATTCAAAACACTTTTAAATACTTCATCTCTCATTTTCTAATTTAATTCATAATTAAATTATTGTGTCAAACACAATTTACGATAATACCCTTTTTCCCGATTTTGAACGATTCAAAGCTTCCTATCTTTTGTTCTAGGCTTAATTCCGATATGAGCTAGTAGGGGGACCTAATGGACCTATAGATCATGGGCTCCAACGATTCGAGGCTAACCGACTAATCTCATTGTCTAAGCTAGCCAACATTCGTTAACTATCGGGACACTCCACTATAGCCCGATAGTTGCACTCCCCTCACTATAGATATATTTCCGTCCACTTGATTTAACCATGATTAGTAAGTCGATCCTTCACAGGTTGTTCGTAGCTATAGCTAGGTCAATAAGCCGTTTTACCCCTATAGTACTTCTAGTTCCTTAAGTCCCACTGATCCTCTAATGAACAATTGGTTTATGGTCCAACCAATAAACCGAGTCCCTCTCGGGCCAATGAGAGGGCGGGATCCCTTTGTTCAAGCCCCGGAGTCAGCACTTAAGGGAACAACCTCTCTACTATCCCTTATTCGGGTAGGAGTGAATTCCTTCTTGCACGACTATGTCCCCAGCTATCTACCCGTTCCTATCCTTGAAATGGGAGGCTTATTGAGTCGGCGATACTGAGCCACTCTCACCTATGCAGATCTAAGGATAAGCCCGAATAAACAGGAGTTCATAGTTAGCTCAGGATTAAGATCGAGTTACCTAGGTCATCATATGAAATAGTCAGTCTCGTCAGTAAACGGTGTTATAAAGCGAGAGTGACTTATTTCTTGGTCCTGGTCTTATGCAAACTCATTGCATAGGACGCCCCCACTCGCATGTCTCTACATGGACGATTTAGGATCACATCGTCTATACCATCTATAAAGTGGGCCGCGTCTCATAGTGTCCCCAGAATAAGGTACCCAACCCTATCCCTATACTATAGACCGTTTTGGCTATTACTCAAGCTTGATCCACTTTTATGTCTCTACATAAAGCTCAAGTGTTCATCCTATAGCCATGGATCTTAGTTTATTGGATTTGAGTTATTATATGTGCAATTTACTTTATTCAGTAATAACTTTACTAAATTAATCTCGATAACGCCTTTATCGAATAAGTATATAATTCGTTTAACATTCACTATCTACGAGTTTTAGGACACCAATCCCAACAATCTCCCACTTGAACTAAAACTCTAGTTTAGTGGGATGTACTATAATCTATAACAGCAGTGGGTGAATAAATACTTGTATTAATAACAAAGTAAAAATACAATAAACTAGGGCATCTAAATACCCAGTATACTAAGGTATCGATATACCGGTTACAATTCTCCCACTTGACCTAGATTATTTCTCGTACATATCTCGCAGACCTAGACCTTCTAGATGACTCTCGAATACTTTAGCCGTGAGAGTCTTCGTGAATGGATCAGCAATGTTGTGCTCCGACGCTATCTTCGTGACGATCACGTCTCCTCGGTGCACAATCTCCCTAATGAGATGGTATTTCCTTTCGATGTGCTTGCCTCTCTTATGGCTGCGAGGTTCCTTTGAGTTTGCAACTGCGCCGCTATTATCACAATACAAGGTGATAGGCAGATGCATATTTGGAACGACTTCCAAGTCAGTTAGGAACTTCCTGAGCCATACTGCCTCTTTTGCTGCTTCGCAAGCGGCTACATATTCGGCCTCCATGGTCGAGTCTGCAATGCATCCTTGCTTGATGCTGCGCCATACTATTGCTCCTCCATTTAGAGTGAATACTGACCCCGATGTAGATTTCCTCGAATCTTTATCAGTTTGAAAGTCAGAATCAGTG
This sequence comes from Luffa aegyptiaca, assembly GCA_017139565.1. Lineage (NCBI taxonomy): Eukaryota > Viridiplantae > Streptophyta > Magnoliopsida > Cucurbitales > Cucurbitaceae > Luffa > Luffa aegyptiaca. Next base: position 19,114,855 of record CM029399.1, read on the forward strand.
TATCCTGTAAGGATCAAATCCTTCGAACCATACACGAGCATATAGTCCCTCGTTCTCCTTAGATACTTGAGAATATTTTTAACGGTTGTCCAGTGATCGAATCCTGGATTGGATTGATATCTACTGACAATCCCTACTGCATAACAAATGTCAGGCCTTGTACACAACATGGCATACATTAGGCTACCTACTGCAGAGGCATAGGGAAAACGTCTCATGTCCTCAACTTCTTGAGGTGTCTGAGGACACTGTTCCTTAGACAAGTTAATTCCGTGCCTGAAAGGTAATAGTCCTTTCTTGGAATTTTGCATTTTATATCTAACTAACAATTTGTCGATATAAGACGCTTGAGACAGGGCTAGCGTTTTGTTCTTTCGGTTTCGAACAATTTGGATCCCTAGAACAAATTGTGCCTCACCCAAATCTTTCATTTGGAATTGAGTTGCTAGCCACAGTTTAATGTCAGTTAGATAACCTACATCATTCCCGATGAGTAGGATATCATCCACATACAGTACTAAGAAAGCTACGGAGTTGTTGATGATCCTTTTGTAAACACAAGGCTCATCAACGTTTTGTTCAAAGCCATAAGATTTGATCGCAGTATCAAATCTCATATTCCAGGATCTAGATGCTTGTTTTAATCCATAAATGGATCGCTTAATCTTGCAAACTTTTTGCTCTTGATCCTGAGCTATGAACCCCTCTGGCTGAGACATGTAGATACTTTCTTCAAGATTATCGTTCAGAAAGGCAGTCTTGACATCCATTTGCCATATTTCATAATCGTAAAACGTGGCAATGGACAAAAGTATCCGGATCGACTTTAACATGGCAACAGGGGAGAAGGTTTCTTCATAGTCAATCCCCTCCCGCTGGGTAAAACCCTTTGCCACAAGTTGTGCCTTAAAGGTCTGTACCTTTCCAGCAGCGTCTCGTTTTCTCTTGTAGATCCATTTGCACCCTATGGGTCTAACCCCTTCAGGTTGATCTACAAGATCCCATACTAAATTAAAATGCATGGACTCGATCTCTAAGTCCATGGCTTTAATCCACTCGTTCTTGTCAACGTCATCCATTGCCTGTTTAAAGGTTAATGGATCCTCGATCCCGTCATCAGGTATGACGACTGGAGTTTCAGTTAAACCCAAATAGCGATCAGGCTGTCTAACAACCCTCCCACTACGTCGAGGTTCTCTTATTTCTTGAGAAGGACACGATTGACTCGAGGTTCCAGCATCATCAACAACTCTTGTTGATGTTTCTGTAGCTTCGTTAGATAGTTCACTTAAAACGACTTTACTTCGTGGCTTGTGATCTCTGAGGTGGTCTTCTTCTAGGAATGTAGCATTTGTCGATACAAGTACTTTATTTTCCTCTGGATCGAAGAAGTATCCACCTCTCGTTTCTTTGGGATAGCCTACAAATAGGCAAAATCTAGAACGAGGCTCCAATTTCTTTGGGTTTGCATCTAGCACGTATGCAGGGCATCCCCAAATTCTGAAATGTCGTAAACTAGCTTTACGACCTTTCCAGAGCTCAAACGGTGTTTCAGAAACACTCTTTGAGGGAACTACGTTCAAAATATAAACTGCAGTCTCTACTGCATAACCCCAAAATGAGTTAGGCAACTGAGCATAACTCATCATCGAACGAACCATGTCTAACAAGGTTCTGTTTCTCCTTTCCGATACACCGTTTTGCTGAGGTGTACCAGGGGCTGAGAGTTGGGACGTAATTCCATGCTCTATCAAATAGTCTTGAAAACTTGAGTCCATATACTCTCCACCTCGATCGGATCGAAGTGTTTTTATCGTCTTACCTAATAAGTTCTCAACCTCAGCCTTGTACTCTTTGAACTTTTCAAAAGCTTCGGACTTATGATGCATTAGGTAGAGATAGCCATACCTCGAATAATCATCAATGAAACTGATGAAATATTCGTACCCACCTCGAGCTCTAATGTTCATTGGTCCACAGAGGTCCGAATGAATGAGCTCTAGGGGCTCTTTGGCACGATAACCTTTTTCGGTAAAAGGTCGTTCTGTCATCTTGCCCTCAAGGCATGACTCACAAGGAGGCAACGAGTCATCTTCTAACTTGTTTAGAAGTCCACTCTTGACCAATCTCCCAATCCTATTGAGGTTGATATGGCCTAACCTCAAGTGCCAGAGATAGGTATCTTGAGAAACTTTTCGCTTTTTAGGTTGAGTCTCAGCGGTTTTAAACATCTCGTGATTTAAAATAGCTTTAGACTCAATTGGTCTTAAAACATACAATTTATTCTTCAAGTTTGCAGAGCAAACATCAATACCTCTTTTAGTTATGAACGCTTCATTAACAGAAAAAGAAATTGAGTAACCTTGTTCTAATAAACAAGATAAAGAAATCAAATTTCTTTTAATTTTCGGAACTATGTACACATTATCTAATATCATGTAACGTTCCTTGGTGAAGAATAATTTTACATCTCCCACTGCAATAGCCGAGATGACTTCTCCTGTTCCAACTTTAAGAGTCATCTCTCCAGCTATTAGCTGTTGCCAGGAACTCATTCCTTAAAATGAAGAACATACGTGATTAGTGGCACCTGAATCGAGTATCCAGGCAGAATCGTCGTTTTCCACTAAACACGTTTCCAAGACTAATAAATCGCATTTAGAGTCGTGGATCATGTTTTTCTTGGCTATGCAGTTAGTTTGAGGACATTCCTCAGTTGAGACCAAACCTAAATTCTTTGCCACGAGTTTAGCGTTTAAGTTAGTATTCTTAGTCGTATGTACTAAACCGTTTAATTTGGCATTTGACAAAGCACATACGTTTTTCGACATATTGCTGAAACAAACAAATTAATCTCTATTAGAAACATGCACTAAACCCATTAATCACATTTATCCAATCAGATTTAGCAAAAGCAATCATCGACCCATATATACAATTGATTTATTTGCAACGATACTTCAGGGGTTTAGAATAACCGCTACCGTAGGGCAGTCAGCTACTCCTCCTCTGAATCGAGACAATCTCGGCCAAATACTATTCCCAGAATAACTCTTACTCCAATAGTTATTAGCTAACGTTAATTTGGTCAAGACCATCTTGTAAGTGTTACCCATCATTTTCAGATCGCAGAGGACGGCCCCAACAATGCCACCGTAAGGAAGAGGTAATGTTGGGAATGGCCCTAGGAAACCCTATCCATTTCTGGAGTTTGCGTTGTTCCGAATCCCATGCGCAAGCCCTCCGTAGGGTGATCGCTCCCAGGGCGACTCGCAGGCAGCGCATAGGAATCTCACGGTGCAACCTAATGATGGAGACCGCAGGATACGTTTGACACGTTTCCTTCTCCCACTTACTATGAACACTTTCCCCATTCACCTTGATATTAACCCATGCAAACACCATCCGTAGGGGGACGCTCCCAGGGCGCCTCGAGGCCAAGCATGGATCTCACGGTGTGAACTCAGGGGGACGTGAGAGTAGAAACTTAATATGAATATTTCGTTTCTATACTTTTCCTCCCACTAAAGTGTTGTAAAGATTTAGGGTCTTATTACTTAGGTAAATTCCGGCTAAATGAATCTATCTAAGTCTATGCCTTATTAAACAAGGTCTTTACACTAAATGTCTAGGTGAATTAAACTCTTTTAATAACCTAGTGACATTGCATGCTAGTAAGACTTTGGTTAATTCAACTCAGGTTCCGAACCATTTGCCGGGAGAGTTCCCTTATAACCAAGGTCTTATGTCCTACTTACTCAAATTTTAAAACTATTTTAAAAAACTAAGTAAGACATATTTCTAATCCTATTAGAAAAAGGCGATCTTAGGTCTATTTCATTTTAAACCATTTAAAGAATGATAAGATCCTAAGATCCTATGTTAGCATGCAACTCTTTGTTATAGATTTTACGGTTTCTATTCATCAACTTTTATAACTCTTATAACTTTTAATGAATAAACCCTATAACATGCTTTCTAATGGTGTTTTAAAGCATATAACAATCAATCATTCAAGTTATAAGAAAAGCACCATTTAGAAACAACCTATGTCTAGGTTTGTATAACGCTTTATACTACGATGTCTAGGTGATAACACTTTAAAACCTCACACCGCTCACGCATGCTCATAAAACTCGAGTTAACTTAACTCAAGAACCGACTCAATGCCCAGGTAGGAGGTGTTCCGTAAACCGTCAACTTAAATACCTCCAGCCTTAGACAACATTTTGTCGGGTGAGTTCTCTCGTAACCGTTGTTTTACAAGATATCGACCTAAACTATGCAAGTTGATCGAATTGTTGAAGGTTCATTAACCTAAGTGAGCATGCACTTAATCTTGTTATAGATTTTAGATTTCTATCTCTTTTTATAACAATTATAAAAACAATCCATAACAAGCCTAATTTGAGAATAACACTTATAATCAAACTAATGAAATTTCATGCTTCATGCTTGGTTAATTTTATCAATTAACAATTATAACTATTATAAGAATAATCAATTTTAATTAACCATTCAAGCATGAATCTCCCTAAATTAATACAACACTTATATTAATTAAACATGAAATTTCCCTCATGCATTTGAATTAATCAATAACACTTATTAAAATTAAACAAATGCATGAACATGCTTTCCTATGGTGGGGTTTTAAAACTATATGGCATGCTCATAATGCACATACATCCATTTAATTAAATCATACATTCACAATGCATAAAGTAATTAAATCAAGCTAAAATGGAATAGTTTGGCAATTTTAAAAAAACGCAAGCAATTTCACTAATTATTACAATAATAATTAATAAATAAACTTGCAACACGCCCGAGCTTCACGAACCATCCCGAACCGCTCATCCAAGCAATGAACCAGCCATGCAATGAGTGAAATGAGGCTGCAACAGACCGAGCCGGACCAAAAGGCAGCAGCTGAACCGGAATTAAAAAAAACTGCTGCTGGAATTAAAAAAACAGCTTGCTGGAATTTTCATTTTCTGCTGCGTCTTCTCCGGTTTTTCTTAAATTTTACAGCCTATATGGACTCTAATGACTCTATAAAAATTACAGACTATAGTACACACATTAACGCTCTTACATATCCGAGCAATTACAATTTCATGAAGGTTTGAATGCTCAAAAAATTGCCAAACCAGAACACTTCCATTTTAGCACACAGAAAATTCAATTTCAAAATGGTACCCACCAAAGCAAAATTAAAACGAATTAAGTGCTCTAATCAAGCTCTGATACCAATTGAAGGTGTACATATTACACATGCGGAAGCAATTGAAGATCGAAAGCACTTAAGACATTCAATTTTACTCCTAAAGCATGCATGTTCTAGAAAAGACAGAATAGAGAGTTTAGAAAACACCAACCTTTGTAGCTCACTTATGATGAACTCCTTGTGGTGTTTGCCTCTCCTATGCTCCTTGGACAACCTCTAGAGTCTTCCCTACTATACTCCGGGCCAAGAACGACTTGTGGGAGTCTATATAAGATAGGGAATGGGAAGGGAATGCTTGAAGCATCAAGCAATGGAGAAGAATGAGAGATGAGAGAACTTTGAGTCCAAATTCCAGCAGCATAACATTAAGGAAATGGCTCTCTTATGTTTGAATATGATTCAAACTCCTTTTAAAGACTTTCTCCATGCAAAGCCAAGCCTCAAGACACAAGACACATGGTGTATTTGCAAGCTCAAGTGGATTCTAGGTGTACATTACACAAGACATGCAACAATGCATGAGTGAGTTGTCTTTCCACTTTGAATGATCATGCATTAAGTGGATTTCCAACTAAATCCACTAAATTCAAATTGAAATCAAATTTCAAGCTTGCAAATTACCCCCAATTTCAATTCTAAATTGAAATTGATTGCTTGGTAATTAATTTGAAAATTTTCAAATTAATTTTGATATGATTAATCTAATTAATCTTTGTTATCTTGTGCAATTCCATATATATGATTCCTAATACATATATATAGTATTCAAAACACTTTTAAATACTTCATCTCTCATTTTCTAATTTAATTCATAATTAAATTATTGTGTCAAACACAATTTACGATAATACCCTTTTTCCCGATTTTGAACGATTCAAAGCTTCCTATCTTTTGTTCTAGGCTTAATTCCGATATGAGCTAGTAGGGGGACCTAATGGACCTATAGATCATGGGCTCCAACGATTCGAGGCTAACCGACTAATCTCATTGTCTAAGCTAGCCAACATTCGTTAACTATCGGGACACTCCACTATAGCCCGATAGTTGCACTCCCCTCACTATAGATATATTTCCGTCCACTTGATTTAACCATGATTAGTAAGTCGATCCTTCACAGGTTGTTCGTAGCTATAGCTAGGTCAATAAGCCGTTTTACCCCTATAGTACTTCTAGTTCCTTAAGTCCCACTGATCCTCTAATGAACAATTGGTTTATGGTCCAACCAATAAACCGAGTCCCTCTCGGGCCAATGAGAGGGCAGGATCCCTTTGTTCAAGCCCCGGAGTCAGCACTTAAGGGAACAACCTCTCTACTATCCCTTATTCGGGTAGGAGTGAATTCCTTCTTGCACGACTATGTCCCCAGCTATCTACCCGTTCCTATCCCTGAAATGGGAGGCTTATTGAGTCGGCGATACTGAGCCACTCTCACCTATGCAGATCTAAGGATAAGCCCGAATAAACAGGAGTTCATAGTTAGCTTAGGATTAAGATCGAGTTACCTAGGTCATCATATGAAATAGTCAGTCTCGTCAGTAAACGGTGTTATAAAGCGAGAGTGACTTATTTCTTGGTCCTGGTCTTATGCAAACTCATTGCATAGGACGCCCCCACTCGCATGTCTCTACATGGACGATTTAGGATCACATCGTCTATACCATCTATAAAGTGGGCCGCGTCTCATAGTGTCCCCAGAATAAGGTACCCAACCCTATCCCTATACTATAGACCGTTTTGGCTATTACTCAAGCTTGATCCACTTTTATGTCTCTACATAAAGCCCAAGTGTTCATCCTATAGCCATGGATCTTAGTTTATTGGATTTGAGTTATTATATGTGCAATTTACTTTATTCAGTAATAACTTTACTAAATTAATCTCGATAACGCCTTTATCGAATAAGTATATAATTCGTTTAACATTCACTATCTACGAGTTTTAGGACACCAATCCCAACAACAACCTCTCTACTATCTTTAAAGTCGGGTAGGAGTGAATTCCATCTTGCATGACTATGTCCCCAGCTATCTACTCGGTCTTATCCCCAAAATGGTAGGAACTTATTGAGTCGACGATATTGAGCCACTCTCACCTATGCAGATCAAAGGATAATCTCGAATAAATAGGAGTTCATAGTTAGCTCAGGATTAAGATCGAGTTACCTAGGTCATCGCTTTGAAATAATCAGTTTCACAGTAAACGGCGTTATAAAGTGAAAGTGACTTATTTTGCAGTCCGGTCATATGCAAACTCTTTTGCATAGGACGCCCCCACTCGCATGTCTCTACATGAACGATTTAGGATCACATCGTTTGTACTAAAACAAAGTAGGTCGCGTCATATAGTTTTTCCTAGGATAAGGTACCCAGTCTTATCCCTATACTATAGACCGTTTAGGCTATTACTTGAACTTGATCCACTCTTATGCCACTACATAAAGTTCAAGTGTTCATATCATAGCCAAGGATTATAGTTTATTGGATTTGGGTTAATTAATACATAATTAAAACAACTATTCGACATCCAGAAATTGAATAACCTCGATAACGCTTTATCGATTATAATTGACTTTGTTACGTTTACTATCCACGAGTTTTAGGACATAAAACCCAACAATGACAATTTCCTTTTGTGTTCTGGTGGTGCAGAGGACAGCGTCGCAACACTGTCCATAGCGTCTTGACGCTATCGGCAGATTTTCTATAAATTCAACACTTTCTTGCACGGCAAAGGGGAGTCCATTTGGTTAGATTTTAACCCTAATTTCGACTAGAGACCTTTGGTGGGAGCTGAAGCAAGGAAGGCCAAGGAGCGGGAATCAAGCGAGAAGACGTGGAGATCGTGACGGGGACGTGCAGTGTCAACGGATTCGAGTTTTCGTTTCTCTTTCCCTTACCTCTTGTTGTTTTTATTCTTTTCGTTCAATTAGTGTTTGTAGTTTCAAGGCTATGAATTGCTAGTTGTTTGTCTTAGGGTTTGATGTAGTTGTTTTAGTTTGTTGGATTGATTTTTGGTATGAATGTGTTTTTATTTTATTCATGCAATTTTGTTTAATTCTTTCAATTACTTGATCACTAATTGGATGATTTGGGTGTTGAATCTTGCTCGGGAGAGGGGGTTTGGCCTAGACTCACTTATTTAATTGCATGATTAATGTTGAGTTTCTAAGTTTGTGACAAAATTTAGATTTCCTTTAGAAGTATAACAAGGACTAAACCAAATAATTCCTTGCATGCTAATAAACATAGATAGGGATATTGGATTTATTGTATGCATGAGAATCAAGTTTGCTCGGGAGAGATAATTGTGACAAAAGTTTCTTCGGCTTGTGAAATAATTGCACGATAAATTCATTCCAAGCAATCAATCCTCAATCTTAATCAATGAAATCAATTCCCTAAGAGTCTTTCCATTTGAGTCTCCACCTTTTATTTTTATGCTTTTTGTCTTTAAATTTATCTTTTGCATTAAGTTTTGCTCCCTAAATAAAATTGGACAAAATTATTCACGGTACATAATTTGCTAGAAAACCAATCCAGAGGACGACACTCGTTTTATACGAAAACACTATATTATTACTTGACCTGTACACTTGCGGTAAGCAATTTGCGCATCATAACCCAAGGGTAAAACGATAATTTGACCCAGCTTCATTACGAACACTCATGAAGGATTGACTTACCGGTATGGTCGATATCCGTGGACACAGAAATATTCTATAGTGAGAAGAATACAACTGTGGGTCTTTAGTGGAGTGACCCACTGTTAACGAATGTTGATTAACTTGGTTAATGAGTTTAGCCAGTTAATCATGTATCGTTGGAGCTTCTGATCTGTAGGTCCATTAGGTCCACCTGCTAGCTTGTAAAGGGTTATGAGATTACATAGTCTTGAATAAAATTTGAAATGTTCAAATTCACTAAGGGAATTTTAGTTAATTGTATGTGATGCAATTAATATAATGTATTAAGATACATTATAATATAAGTTTAATCAGTGAATTAAACTTTATAATATAAAATTAATTTTGGATGTGATTCGAAATTAATTAATGAGAGAATTAAATATTTGAATGGGTTCATGTATTAAATTTGAATTTGATTCATATTAATACTATAGGTTAAAATTTTATATGAATAAGATTCATATTAAAACTATAATATATTAATTAAATATATGATATTTAATTAAAGAATTAATTAATTAAATTTAGGGAAAATACACATTTGGTCCCTGAGGTTTGAGGTTGATGTCTATTTGGTCCTCGAGGTTTCAAAAGATACACTTTAATCCCTAAGATTTGGAAAATAGTTTTAAATGGTCCCTGAGTTAATTTGACTGTTAGTTGACTAATGGAAAAATAACGTGGCACTTTGAGATGACAAATTTTAAATGAAGTAGATAAATTTTATTATTTTATATTAATTTTTTAGATTACATAACTTTTTTTTCCTTCACCAAATTACCATCTTCATCCCCCATTTTTTCTCCGTCTCTCTAAAATGTCCATTCCCCACAAATCTCTCTCTCTCCTCCCCAAATCTCTCCCTAAAATGTCCTCTCCATGCTCATTCACTCTCATCCCCTCCTCCATGTTCATAAGATTGAGACGTCTAAATGAATGTTCTTCGAATAATCCGCTGTAGAAACAGAGGTTGGAGTCGGAATCTGGAGACTGAAGGTGGAGAGACGATCGTTGGTTTGAATTCGCGGCTCTCGAAGTTTTGACCAAACTGAAACCTATTTCGAACAATCTGCCGCGAAAACAGAGGCTTGAGTCAGAATCTGGCGGCCGGAGGTGGAGAGACGATCGTTAACTTGAATCTGCAACTCTTGAAGTTCCGAATGGAACGAGTCATGTTTCGAACAGTTCTCTGCAGAAACAGAGGTCAGACTCGGAATCCAGCGGTCGACGGCGGAGAGACGATCGTGATTTGAACAATCATCTGCAGAAACGGATATCCGACTTAGAATCCGACGGTTAGAGGCGGAGAGACGATAGTCGATTTGAATTTGCGGCGCACGAAGTTTCGAGTGGGCTGAATCCGATTTCAAACTAATTGAAACAGAGCTATAGTCGAGGCTTTGAATTATGACTTTTTTTTGTTATTCAATGAGAAAATAGGTTGGCCTTCCGATTGTTTTCTTTATAATTATTTCCTTCATCAGATGACATGTGTGGAGGTATTGTATAAAATTGGACGACAATGTTTCCTACATGTTCTTATTTACAATCTCAATAAGTTTCTCAACTGGCCCTAGAAACATTGTCGACAATGAAGCCTTCCTTGATAATATCACTCCTATGAACAGATTCTCAATGGAGGAGGGGATGAGAGTGTATGAGCATGGAGAGGATGTTTTACGGAGTGATTTGGGGAGGAGAGAGAGATTTTGTAGGGAATGGACGTTTTAGAGAGAGAAAAAAATGGGGGATGAAGATGGTGATTGGGTGAAGGAAAAAAAGTCATGTAATCTAGAAAATTAATTGATAGCACCAAATTGGTGCTAATTATTTCCGTAAATTTTGCTTGTCCTAATGCTATTATTTGTGATAATTGACTAATTTTGAGTCGTATTGATGTATAGGTAATTTTGGTGTTCTTGGGATCAAAAAGGCCATTTTGGTAATTAAAAGTAGCGTCGAGACGCCATTTTCCCGAGAGGTAGCGTATGCTACCTCACGGCCTCTCGACGCTACGGATGCAATGCATGGGCCAAAACAGCGTCAGCATCGAGATGCTGGCCACGATGTCTCGACTTCGCCGCGTTTTATAAATACCCCTTTTTGCGATTAGGGTTGATTCCCATCATCCATCTTTCATTCTTTAGCCGTTTTCCCCTCTTTCTCTTCGATTCTCTCTGTAGTTTTCATATTTCTTAGGGTTTTGGAGTAGATTTGTTAGTTTTCATGATGGATCGAGCCCGGGAGCGAGGTTCGACATTCCAAATGACGGGCTAAGCTCATCTTTCATGTAATTGGGAACTCGGTCGTAAGTTTGGTTTGGATTTTTATGAGATTTAGAGTATTTTAATTTTGATTTACTGTTTTATGTGTGTTTCAATTATATTTTTATTCATGATTAGAATTATAGTAGGGATTGACAACCCCGTTTTCCGTCGTTTTAATCATATTCGCTATCGGTAGTAAATAGGTAAAGCATGCGGCTCTATTTTAGACGTTTTATCCCTAACATTGTAGCAATTTGCATGTAATTAAGCCTAGAATTGAACACTTAGTTAATCTTATAATTTAGGCTTTTCCTAGTTATAGAATTGGCTATCTAACTATCCTAATCTTAATGCAATTGTAGCTAGTTAATTCGACCGGGTTAATTAGTAATCAATTAGATTAGCTTCGATGCATTGGTCGGGTTAATAAAATAGGGATATTATGGCTCTCTGGCTTTTCCAGGAGCAGGTTAGGCTTAAAACGTAAATTTCATCATTAGAAAATCTATGATTAAAATCCGTCCAAAAGAACACCGAATGTACCGATTGCATGAATCCGAGATTCGATCAACCACTCCCTTTAATTTTTCGCCATTTAATTTTCCTACAATTTATTTTCTGTTATTTAAATTCTCCCTATTTAATTTCCTTCGCCTTTACCCCTTGCATCTGAAATCTCCTCTTCAGTTCAGTCGTCTCAATAAATCTAAGTTAAGCAAATTATAAACGCGCTCCCCGTGTTCGACTCCGACCATTACTGCTGCAAAGTAGTTTAGTGTACGGTGGTTATAAATTTATTTGGCACGGATGTTGGAGAATTTGACACCCTCCGAATCGGTCCCGTCATTAATATAAAATAATAAAATTTGTCCACTTCATTTCAAATTTTCCACATCAACGTGCCACGTCATTTTTCCATTAGTCAACTAACGGTCAAATTAACTCAGTGACCATTTAAAACTATTTTCCAAACCTCAGGGACTAAAGTGTATCTTTTGAAACCTCAGGGACACAATAGACATCAATCTCAAACCTCAGGGACCAAAAGTGTATTTTGCCCTTAAATTTAATTTGATTAAATATGATTTAATTAAAGTAATACTATAATCTATAATTAATGTACATTTGATGAACATTAGAACAATAGGTTAAAAGAGAGAGAAGTACAATTGAATATGATTTAAATGTGAACCTAATTGAATATGAGATATTTAATTTAACAATTAATTAATTGATTAATTTAATTTAATTAAATTTGATTTAATTAAGTTGAATTAATACTATAGGTTATGTGGGAGAAATTCATTGAAATATAATTTAAATGATAATAATAATTAAATATGATTTAATTATTGATTTAATTAATTAATTAAATTATAATTGAATTTGATATTGATCAAATTCAGTTAAATGCCAAGTGGTGGGAGTTAATTTGTATAACTCCTCCCCACTATCATTTCCTACGATAACCACCATCTGGAGTGTCGATACAGAACCATTATGGGTTCTCATGAAGATATCCTCCTCTTGCTAATTCTCTCTTAAGCGATCCAAGAATTCTCTCACTCTCAAATTCTTTCAAGAACATATCAACTTTTGCTGTAAATTATTCCCAATTCAAGACACTGCTGATCCCACAATCAATATCTCAAGGATTCAGAGTTATAGTGGGGGATCCGACAGGTGGTGTTCTTGGATTATCTCTCTATACAAATGTGATTTTGGAGCATAGTGATGTTTTTGGCTTCAACACGTAAGTACACCGAATTCTAAAGAGTTTAGAATAAATTTTGCATGCTTAATTAGTAGGTTTACTGTAGAAATAGTTTCTATAATCTGTTTGCACAATGTATCGGTATTCTACTTAACTGGAATTGAATTTACAATTGATTAATTTCGCTTCCGTTGGGGATTCAAACCCTTCAATTGGTATCAAAGCCATTTCGTGAATTCAATTCTAGTTCTAGAATTTGCATTGTGCTATTGGCGGGATCAATTTTGCATATTAGATGTAATTGGTTTGCTGATAGACTGTTTAGGTATTTTGGCCCTAGATTTACAATTTCTTTGATTTGATCAATGTAAGGGCCCTTGTATTTGGGGAAAATTGTTGTAAATCGTGTCACGTAAGTTCGTGTCTAGAATTAGGAAGTCAATTTGTTGATTGCTGCTCGAATCGGGACAAATTTTGGAGATTACGGCTGTTGGAAATGAAGAATAGAGGACAAACCTGAGGCGTAGCGTCTCGACGCTGATGAATGCACAACGAGAATTAGTTTTGTGGCAGCATCGAGACGTCATCTTCAACGTCTCGACACCGTCGGGCATTGGCGGGTGGAGCGTGACATGAACGAGATCGTGTGGTTCGGTGGTTATTCGCACGATTTGGTTCGATTTGATGTCTGGCGCTCCGATTCGTGAGGGTTCGGTCTAGTTTATGGTGTTTTTGGATCGGTTTGAGCTATTTGAGTCCGATTCGGGCAATTCAGACATGGTCCGTTCCGGTTCTGAGCAGTTCAAAGGGGTTCAAGGCGATTTAGAGCTTATTATGGCAGGTTAGGGCTAGATATTGTTAAATTAATGCAATTTTTCATTATTTTATGCCCTAGGGTGCCAAAATACCGGTCTATTTAGCTGTTTAATGCTTTATGAATGTCATATAGATTAATATCCCACCATAGGTTAAGCATGAATCATGCATAATAGTATGTTATAATAGTTATAATGTATGATATTTATGTATGATGCAATTTCATGATTAATTTAATGTAAGGGTTATATTAAATATATGAAATTGGAGAAACATGCAACATGACATTAATTTAGCTTAATATAAGAGTTATATTTAATTAATGTCGAGTGTATGCTTAGTATTATTTTCATGAGTATAATGTAATTGGTTATGTTATGGATGGAAATAAATAACAATGCTTGATTTTCATGTATGATTTTAATATAAGTGTTATGTTAATTAAATGAAAATGGAAAAGCATTGAGCATGACATTAATTTAGTTTAATATAAGAGTTATGTTATTTAATGTCATAGTATGCATGTAATAATTTTCATGGGTAATTAGTATATGTGATATTAATTGAATGAAAATTAATTTGCATGAAGCATGACACCACTTTAGATTAATATAATGGTTATATTAATTAGATGTCATGGATACTTATTGTATGGTGTAAATAACTAGAATTTGATTGTTATTTTTCTCAACACCATAGAAGCATGTTAAAGGGCTAATCATTAAAAAATATAAAAGTTATAAAATGATTAGAAACCGTCAACCTATAACAAAGAGTTGCATGCAAACATAGGATCTTAGGTTAAAATTGAATTAATTTTAAAATGTTTAAAATTAATTACACTAAGATCGATAATTCTAATAGGATTAGAATTTGTCTTACTTTGTATTTTTATAATATGGATAAGTAGGACAAATAAGACTTTAGGTTATAAGGGAGCTCTCCCAGTGAGGTTCTGTTTAGGTTGGGGGTATTTAAGTTGACGATTTACAAAACACCTCCTACCTGGGAACTGACCCGAAACCTGAGTTGAATTAACCTTAGTCCTATTAACATGCAAATGTCACTAGGTAATTAAAATAGTTTAATTCACCTAGACATTAGTGTAAAGACCTATATATAAAGGTTATATAAAGACATAGACTTAGATAGATTCGCGTACACGGTATTTACCTAAGTAATAGACCCTAAATTCTAAAAATACTTAGTGGGAGGAAATATGTCAAAACAAGATTTTTTATGAATCAAATTTTGCTCTCACGTTCTCAAGAATTCACTACGTGAGATCCATGCTTGGCCTCGAGTCACCTTGGGAGTGACCCCCTACGGATGGTGTTTGCATGTGTCAATATCAAGGTGATGAGGGAGTATTTTATAGTAAGTGGGAGAAGGACACGTGTCAACGTATCATACGGTCTCCCCCATCAAGTTGCATCATGAGATTCTCATGATCTGCATGCGAGTTGCCCTGGGAGCGATCACCCTACGGAGGGCTTGATCATGGGAGTCGGAGCAACACAAACTCCAGAAATGGATAGGGTTTCTTAGGTCCATTTCCAACTTTGACTTTCCCTACGGTAGCATTGTTGGGGCCGACCTCTAAGATCTGAAAATGGAGGGTCGCACTTACGGGAAATTATTAAGGTGTTAATGATTTCCTGACTGAAAAATGGTAGCTAAAAACTATTAGAATATGAGTTATTTTGGTAATAGTGATTGGCTGAGAATGTCTCAATTCAGGGGAGGAGTAGCTGACTATCCTACGATAGCTGTTGCTCTAAACCTCTGAAGTATTGTTGCAAAATAAATGATTTTATTATGGGTCCATCATTACTTTTGCTAAATTGATTGGATTAATAATTTTTGTGTAATGGGTTGATGCAGATAACTAATTGAAATTAATTTGTTGTTTTCAGCAAGTATTGTTCTGTGAATGCCTTGAATGACGCCAATTGTAATAAAACTGGTATATCTAATACGACCAAGGAAATAAACTTAGAGATTAAACTCGTGGCAAATAATTTGGAATTTGTCTTAACTAAGGAATGTCCTCAGGCCCATGTCTAATTCATCTAGAATTTTTCATGATGAATATGACATAAACTGCCTATCCAATACCAATGACAGTAAATGTGATTTATTGGTCATTGAAACGTGCATAGAGGAAAATGAGGATACAGCCTGGATCCTTGATTCAGGTGCCACTCATCACATTTGCTCTTCCATTCAAGGAATGAGCTCCTGTCAACAATTGGATGCTGGAGAAATGACCCTTAGAGTTGGTACTGGGGAGTTCATTTTAGCTAAGGCAGTGGGAGATATTAAGATGTTCTTCTCCAAGGAATGATACATGTTATTGGATAGTGTGTATATAGTTCCAAAGATAAAAAGAAATTTGATTTCTATATCTTGTTTGCTTGAACAAGGATATTCAGAGTCTTTTTTCTGTTAATGAAGCTTTCATTACTAAAAGGGGTGCTGATATCTGTTCTGCAAAAATGAAGAAAAACTTATATGATTTAAGACCAATAGAGTCTAGGGCTATTTTAAACAATGAGATGTTTAAAACAGTAGAGACTCAACCAAAAAGGCAAAAGGTTTCTCAAAGTACCTATCTTTGGCATTTGAGACTTGGCCACATTAATCTTAATGGGATTGGGAGATTGGTTAAGAACGAACTTCTAAGTGAGTTAGAAGATGATTCTTTACCTCCATGTGAGTCATGTCTTGAAGGTAAAATGACCAAATGACCTTTTACTGGAAAAGGTTACAGAGCCAAAGAGCCCTTAGAGCTCATACATTTGGATCTTTGTGGTCCAATGAATGTTAAAGCTCGAGGGGGGTATGAATATTTCATCTCTTTCATAGATGATTATTCAAGGTATGGTTATTTGTACCTAATGAGTCATACGTCTGAAGCCCTTGAAAAGTTCGAGTATAAGGCTGAAGTTGAGAACTTATTAGGTAAAACCATTAAAATACTTCGATCTGATCGAGATGGAGAGTATATGGACTTAGATTTCAAGAACTATTTGATGGAACATGGAATCACGTCTCAACTCTCAGCACCTGGTACACCACAACAGAATGGTGTATAAAAAAAGGAGAAACAGAACCTTGTTTGACATGGTTTGGTCTATGATGAGCTATGTTCAATTGCCTAATTCTTTTTGGGGTTATGTGATGCGGTGCATGTGTTGTGACACTACTCAAGTGCAAGTATACACTATCAAGTAATAAAGTGGAAAGTATTTCGGATATCGAACCCAAGGGAGATGGTGACTAGTCGAAAAACACAAGACTCTGCAAAACAAGAACCTCCTCTAAATTTGCAACCCAGGATGGTAACCAAAGAAATATTTTGAACGGGGTTTTGATTTAAGAAAAAAATAAAATGACACAAGTAAATGAAAACAGTAAAAATATATGAGATAAGCGGGGAAATTCAAATAGTATTGATAAGTGTAAAAAATATACCTATTTTACCCTTATATTTAGCTCATTTCCTTGTCAAAATTGTATGTTTTAGATCAAAAACACTATTCCTGAGCTTTAAAAGTGCTAAAGTTGATAAGTTAGGATGTTGAGAGTCATGTATGTCAAATTATGCTTATTTGTGCTTAAAACATTTTGGTAAGAATTTGACTTAGTTTTGGCGTTTTGCAGAAAAAAGATGAATCTGGAAATTTCCAGAAATGCGACTGCATTTCTGGCAAGGCAAAAATGAAATGCGACCGCATTTCTAGGCAGAGGTAGACAGTTCCGAGTCCGTCGCGGGTCGTTTTGAACGAGTGTTTTGCGCACCTAACCGGCAGTTTTGACTTCGAAGCTGACTGGGCCACCTGCTAGCACTATTTTTGTGACTCCTCAACCACTCCCCACGCAATAAAAGGCCTCGATTAGAAGGGAAATTCAAGCAGAACTCCCTGGGAAGGAGAGGGTGGTGACAGAACCCTAGTAGAAGCCCATGAGTAGGGATGCCCGAGGTCCTTGCTAGAAGACTAAATTCTAACCCTTAGTTAGACATCAAACCCGAGTGTTTGTAGAGATTTCACCCTATTCCCACTTGTAAAAGGAGAGTAGAGTGTCGTGAGAACTTTAGAAGGATTGGATAAAAGGGAAAAAACCCTAGTTTTAGCCACTGCACTATATTTTCCATCATTTGTTTCTTTTCATTATTTTGTATTCTTTATTCATTATGTCAATGAAAAGTTGTTCATTTGCATTATATTCCATCATGCGTAGCTAAATTCCATTGAGGGGTTCGATATAGTGAATTCCCTTATGGTTTATATGGCTTGAAAGTGCTTATTTGCCTAAGTTCTATTTATTGCATGTCACTCTTTATTGATCATCATTCTGAATCTTGCTGAGTTTAACTTGATCACTTAGACTTTGCATACTATGTGAGTTTGATCCTGAAAAGGACAAGCAATATCGGTTTTCATAAAGGTGATATAGGAGAAAGAGCTCGAGAGAGTGTATTCGGTGTTATAGGGGAAGGTCGCCTTATAACAACTATAGGGTTATAGGTTGCATGAATGAACTATCTATGTCAGAGTCGAGTCATAGAAATGTGCATAACGGTACTCGCTTAGCTTTCTAACGGTTCTTGGGAGCAATGCCAAATAGGAGTTAAACCTGACTCAGTGCATGAATAGACTTAGGTTAAATAAGTCATTATTAGAGTTATTTGCCTTAGGGTTGAAGCTATATTAAATCTTATTTGTTTGTTTCTTTGTTTTTCAAAACCCAACATCAATTATTTCTTTTGGTTACCTTTCAAAAGCAATCTTTGAGCAGTTTCTTCTTCAAATTTGTGTTTCCAACTTAGTCTCTATGGGATCGATACCTTTGGAATACTTCCAGAGATTTTATTACTACATGCAATAGTGTATACTTGCACTTGGTTGGCTAAAATTATTCTTATTCTTTATTTATCATCTTTTCTAACATCCACATTCAGCCCACGTCCGAATCAAGTTTTTGGCGCCGTTGGCGGGGACCAAAAGTGAAACCAATTTTTTTGTTTATTGAGATTGCGATTCGATTGCTATGACATTTCTATCTCTAGAGATTTGACTTTGATTTGTAGTTTTTTTTTCTTTTGCAGGTTAAAGTTGGTGCATGAGCAAGGGGTGTCAACTCCTTGACATAGATCCTGAGATAGAAAGAACCTTTCGTCGACGTCGTAGAGAGTAGAGACGAAAGAAGAGGGAACAACAAGAGTTGAGCGCACGGGAACCTCTTGAAGAAGCTGCTTATATACAAGAACTTCCGATGGACCAACCCGGAGTCGATCCTCATGTTGACCAACAGAATCGTGGAATGGAGCAGAATGGTGGGAGAATACCTCCAGCACCTCCAGTTCCACCGGTGCCACAAAATTAAAATCCGATCTATATTGCAGAAGATCACAATAGAGCAATAAGGGATTATGCCTCACCAGTTTTCCAGACTCTGATTCCAGGAATACTTGAGCCACCGATAGAAGCTCCACAGTTTGAGTTGAAACTTGTGATGTTTCAAATGGTCAACACCATGGGCTAGTTTTCAGGACTTCCAAGTGAAGATCCACATAAGCATATCAAGCAGTTTTTAAGAATTTGTAGTTCTTTCAAAGTAACAGGAGTACCAGAAGACACATTGAAGCTAAAACTTTTTCCTTTCTCATTGTAGGGAGATGCTGAAGCTTGGTTGGATTCATTTCCACCAAATTCCATCACGTCTTGGAATAACTTGGCAGAAAAGTTTCTAGAGAAGTTTTTCCCATCCAATAAGAATGCTAAGTATAGAGCTGAAATCATTTCATTCAGACAATCATACAATGAGCCTTTAGATGCAGCTTGGGAAAGATTCCAAAGACTGGTCAGGAAGTGTCCTCATCATGGATTGCTTGCTTGTATCATTCTTGAGCATTTCTACAGTGCGTTGGATCAAGCTTCAAAAGCCTTAGTCAATGCGTCTACGAATGGATCTTTCTTGAAGAAATCCGCGAACGAAGCACATCACATATTAAATACAATAACCACGAATAACAGACATTGGGGGGAGACTGAACCTACAATTCTAAAGAATCCAGTGAAAGCTGTAGAGACAGAAGTGAATTCAACCATGCAAGCTCAAATTAAAGCCATTCATAGCATGGTGATGGGCTTGACTATGGGAAACCAAACAAACATCACCCCTGCAAATGCTATCTCTTCTCGTTGTTGTGATATTTGTAGTGAAGAGCATATCACTGATAACTGTCCACTAAACCCTGCATCTGTTTTTTATGTGGAACCACAGGGAAATGAAAACCGATGGAATCCGTATGTAGCTACGTACAACCCAGGGTGGAGACAACATTCGAATTTCTCCTAGGGAGGGCAAACTAGTACCAGTAATGCCGGTACAAATCAATTCGGAAAAGCTTCAACATGATTTAATTCCCAACCTACACAACAGCAGTAGCAGAAAAATTTCCAACCAGTATAAGTTCAGAACGCTAGCCAAGAGTCAAATCTAGAGGCTCAAATCAAAGAATACATGGCAAGGAATGATGCCACTGTAAGGAACTTGGAAGTGCAGATAGGACAAATATCTCAAGAGATCAAGAACAGACCCCAAGGGACATTGCGTAGCAAAACTGAAAATCCTCACCGTGAAGACAAGGAACAATGCAAAGTAATTACCCTGAGGAGCGGATTAGAGTACGATGGACCAGAATACCCCATAAATCAAGAAGTTAGGAGAATCCCAGAAGAAGTGTCAGAGAAGTCTGCAGAAAAGAAGTCTTAGTTAATACAAAAGTTTGTAAGAATAAAGAAATTCTAGAAAAGACCAAGGAGCCAGAAGCCTTGGGAGAAAAGATTGAAAGTTCAAACACAGGAAAAAAACAGGAAAATGCGACCGCAAAACAAAAAAAAATCATTATTGATCCAGATTACAGACCACCACCATCTTATCCTCAAAGATTCAAATACACGTCACAAGATACACAGTTCAAAAAGTTCCTAGACATTTTAAAGCAACTCCACATCAACATCCCGTTGGTGGAGGCACTTGAGCAAATGTCGAACTACGTGAAATTCCTGAAAGACATCCTGTCTAAGAAGAGACGATTGGGAGAGTACGAGACAGTTGCATTAACAGAATGCTCCATTTCATTGGTTTAAAGCAAGGTTCCTCCCAAGTTAAAAGACCAGGAAGTTTCACTATCCCTTGCTCCATTGGAGGACGGAACGTCGGCAGAGCACTCTGCGATCTGGGAGCAAGTATAAATTTGATGTCGTATTCAGTCTTCAAACAGTTAGGAATAGGAGAAGCCAGACCTACGACTCTCACCTTACAATTAGCAAACAGATCATTAACACATCCCATTGGCAAAATAGAGGATGTACTAGTTAAGGTGGACAAGCTCGTATTTCCAGCAGACTTTATCATATTGGACTGTGAAGCAGACAAAGACGTGCCAATTATCTTAGGTCGACCATTCTTAGAAACTGGTAGGACCTTGATCGACGTACAGAAGGGAGAATTTACCATGAGGGTCAATGATCAACAAGTTACCTTCAATGTCATGAACGCGCTCAAATATCCACGAGATTTTGAGGAATGTTCAGGTGATTGATGAAATTGACGAGCTTTCTTTATCTACTTTGCAAGAATTGCTAAAAGGGGAGACGCTGGAAGACTTGCTTGAAGATGAAGAACAAGAGGAGGCAGGTGGGAAAAAGATTGAAGAAATAGAAGAATTGACCAAAAGTGACTGTACAGTAGCACGAATAAAAGCATTGAGAGATTCCTTGGAGTCAAGCCATGAAGAAATCAAGCCGGTGCAACCGTCCATGATTAACCCTCCAGAATTAGAACTCAAACCGTTACTAGAGCATCTAAAATACAGTTACCTTGGAGAGAATAAAACACTACTAGCTATTATCTCAGCTTACCTCACTGACGAAGATGAAATGTCTTTGCTGTAGGTTTTATCTAGTCATAAAAAGGCAATAGGTTGGACAATCACAGATATTCAGGGAATCAGTCCATCGTTTTGCATGCATAAGATTAACTTAGAAGAAGGTGCCAAGAATTCCATTGAAAGTCAACGAAGGCTGAACCCCATCATGAAAGAGGTCGTCAGAAAGGAAATTCTCAAATGACTGGACGCAGGAGTTATATATCCTATTTCAGACAATAGATGGGTCGGTCCAGTGTAATGTGTCCCCAAGAAAGGCAGGATGACTGTAGTGGAGAATGAGAAGAATGAATTGATTCCAACAAGAACGGTCATGAGATGACGAGTCTGCATTGACTATCGCTGACTCAACAAAGTAACAAGAAAGGACCATTTCCCATTACCGTTTATAGATCAAATGTTGGATTGATTAGCAAGAAAAGATTATTACTGTTTCCTTGATGGCTACTCAGGTTACAACTAGATTACGATAGCCCCAGAAGATCAAGAAAAGACCACATTCACATGTCCATACGGGACGTTCGCTTTTCGAAGAATGCCATTTGGACTCTGTAACGCTCCAACCACCTTTCAAAGGTGTATGATGGCAATATTCTCAGATATGGTGGAGCGAACTTTGGAAGTTTTTATGGATGATTTCTCCGTCTTTGGAGAAACTTTTGCAATTTGTTTACAGAATCTAGACCGCATATTGGAAAGATGCGAAGAAATGAACCTGGTGTTAAACTGGGAAAAGTGCCATTTTATGGTACGAGAAGGAATAGTTCTTAGACACCAGATTTCTAGAAATGGAATTGAGGTAGACAAGACAAAGATCGAGCTTATATCTAAGTTGCCTTTTCCCAAAACAGTGCGAGACATCAGGAGTTTTTTAGGCCATGCGGGCTTTTACCGAAGATTTATTAAAGACTTTTCTAAAATTTCTAAACCTTTGTGCAGGTTGCTCGAGGTAGATAGACCTTTTGAATTTGATGAAGATTGCAAGCAAGCTTTTGAAACTTTGAAGAGTGCACTTAGTACATCTCCAGTTATAATTGAACCGAACTGGACTCAGCAGTTCGAATTGATGTGCGATGCTAGTGACTTTGCAGTAGGGGCTGTGTTATGCCAGAAAAGAGGGAAGATTGTGCTACCAATCTATTTTGCAAGCAAGGCACTTAACGAAGCACAATTGAATTATACAGTAACAGAAAAAGAACTACTTGCAGTAGTTTTTGTGTTTGACAAGTTTAGATCCTACTTAGTGGGAACTAAAGTCATAGTTAATACTGATCACTCAGCCCTTAAACAATTGTTATCCAAGAAAGATGCTAAACCCCGACTAATCCGCTAGATTTTACTCTTGTAGGAATTTGATGTTGAAATTCAGGACAGGAAGGGAATCGAAAATCAAGTGGCAGATCATCTGTCAAGGCTTGGGGAAGAGCTGCAGGTGGAGAAAAGGCTGGACATTCGAGAATCGTTTGCAGATGAATAGATATTGGCAGTAAGGGCAATTGAGATTCCATGGTTTGCAGACTACGTGAACTACTTAGTCAGTGGACTAAAGCCTCCGGAAGCCACAACTCAACAACTGAAAAAGTTTTTGAAAGATGTAAAGGAATATTACTCGGATGAGCCGTATCTATATAAGCTGGGTCCAAATCAAATACTCAGACGATGTGTAATAGAGGAGGAAGTACCATTCATTTTGGAAGCCTGTCACTCGACTCCATATGGAAGGCACTCGCGGGACTAAAAACTGCAGCCAAAGTCCTTCAATCAGGGTACTTTTGGTCGAGTCTTTTCAAGGATGCACATCTCTTTACTAAGAACTGCGATCAGTGCCAGAGAATCGGGAATTTAATAGCTAGGAATGAAATGCCACTAAACTTCATACTTGAAGCGGAAATCTTTGATGTATGGGGAATAGATTTCATGGGCCCATTCCCTCCGTCCTTTGGGAATATCTGTATTCTGCTTGCAGTTGATTATGTATCAAAGTGGATCGAAGCCATAGCCACATCAACCAATGATGTGAAGGTAGTAAAGAAATTCTTTATGAGGAACATTTTCACAAGATACGGAACGAAAAACACTGAAGTAAGGGTTAATGCTTGCTGGAAGCTTTCTTCTTCTAAAAACCACAAGGAAAAGACTCTCTCAAAAACCCATCTCATTTTTGTCTTGATTCATCACAAAATTGAGTCCCACAACTCGTTCTAAGGTCGGAGGATAGCGGGGAAGACTCTCATGGTTGTCTACAACTTCGTAATCCATAAACACCCAAGGAGCTGCTTGATTTCGTCCAAAAAGGTGGGTTATTCTTGCGCTCTGTTTTTCTTCGATTTTTAGCATGTTTTTCTAAAGCAAAATTAACGAAATTGAAAGGCTTTCGATCCAAATTGCTTCTGCTAGTGTCTCGTACACTCCTTCACTTCAAAGCTCGGCTGGTGGCAAAAGGTTTATACCCAAAGGGAGGGGGTGGACTATGAGGAAACTTTCTCTCCAATTGTCATGTTAAAATCAATCAGGATTCTCTTGTTTATTGCCACTTTTTATGATTATGAAATTTGGAAAATAGATGTCGAGACTGTCTTTTTGAATGGCAATCTTGAGGAGAGCATCTTTATGTCTATACCAGAGGGGTCCATTGCTCAAGGTCAGAAGCAAAAAGTTTGCAAGCTTAAACGATCCATCAATGGGTTGAAACAAACTTCCAGATCTTGGAATATAAGGCTTGATACAGCGATCAAATCTTATGGCTTTGACCAGAACATTGATGAGCCTTGTGTCTACAAGAAGATCATCAACAGTTCAGTAGCTTTTCTGGTGTTGTATGTAGATGATATTCTACTAATTGGGAATGAAACATATCTTGCTGACATTAAAACCTGGCTATCGACTGAGTTCCAAATGAAAGATTTGAGAGAGGCTCAGTATGTTCTAGGGATTAAAATTATAAGGAATCGTAAGAACAGAACATTAGCCCTGTCTCAGGCATCGTATATTGACAAGATGTTGTCTAAATATAAGATGCAGAATTCCAAGATGTTATCTTGCTGACGTTGCACGATCACATCTCCTAGTCTGTTGCTACTTGTGAAGCAGCTAAGGAGGCTATATGGCTTAGGAAGTTCTTAATAGATTTAGAAGTTGTTCCAAATATGAAATTGCCAGTCACCCTTTATTGTGATAATAGTGGTGTCGTGACAAATTCTAAAGAACCTCGCAGCCACAAGAGAGGCAAACAAATAGAGCACAAATATCATTTTATCCGAGAGATCGTGCAACGAGGAGATGTGATCGTCACGAAGATAGCTTCGGAGCAACACATTGTTGATCCATTTACGAAGGCTCTCACGGCTAAAGTGTTCGAGGGTCATCTAGAGAGTCTAAGTCTGCGAGATATGTACATAGAATAATCTAGGGCAAGTGAGATAAATGTAATGGGTATTGTGAATGCCCTAGTTTATTGTATTTTACTTGTATTTGTACTTTCATGTATTATACAGTATTAATACGAAACATTATTCCTACTTTGTTGGTTTATTGCTGATGTACCATCCCCACTAGAGTTTTAGTTCAAGTGGGAGTTTATGGGTTTTATGCCCTAAAACTTGTGGATAGTAAATGAAACAAATTAATTAATCCCAATAAAATGTTATTTGAGTGATTCAGTTATTTGTTATTGAATATTCGAGTTTGGCATTAATTAACCCTAAATCCAATAAACTAAGATCCAAGATTGTTTAAATGAAGCTTGGACTAATATGTGGGGACATACGGAGATTAGTGTTCAAGTAACAACCTAAAAGATCTATAGTATAGGGATAAGGCTGGGTACCTTATCCTGGTGATACTATGTGATATGACCCGCTTTGTATTCGATACAGATGCAATGATCCAAAACATCCATGTAGTAGACATGCGAGTGGGGGTATCCTATGCAATGAGTTTACATAAGACCGAACCGCGAAATAGTAACCACTAGATGTAACACCGTTGACTAGATAGGTTTCTATTACAATAGGATGAACTAGGTAACTCAATTTGAATCTTGAGTAGGATTGTCCTTAGATTTGTGATGCGCAATTTTCTTACCGCAAGTGTACGGGCCAAGTTATAATATAGTGATTTTTAAGACTAACCTAGTTATGCATAACAAGATCTAAGCTAAATCTGATAGTGAGCATAACAAGCTATTTTTCCCTATTATTTTAGCTAGCCTTTGAAATCAATTTGGCCAAAATTATGCACTTTAGTGTTCTATTTGTAGGAATCAAGTATTAGAGCTAAATCATGAAAATGGAGTTGATCGAGTGTTCGAGACACGAAAAGAGGCCAAAGAATAGAAAAGAAACAAAGTTAGAGGCTTATAAAAGGGGCTTATCTGAGAGCTAGCGTCGAGACGCTGTTCTCTGGGTGTCTCGACGCTAGTAGCTTTCCTTAAGTAAAACAGGCGGTAAAGGTCACAACGTCTCAACGCTCTCGATCTTTTCCTAAATAGAATGGGAGATATTTGGACAGCGTCGTGACGCTGCCTATAGCGTCTCGACACTGTCGACAAATTTCCTATAAATACTATGCGATTAGGGCTGCCCAAGGGGACTTCTTTTGATGCAATTTCCGCCTAAACTCGACTAAATACCTTCTGTGGGAGCTGAAGCAAGTTGGAGGAGTGGGATTCGAAGGCTTAGCTCGTGGAGATCGTGACGGGGACGTGCGGTTTCGGTGACTTAGTGTTTAATCTCCTTTCCCTCTTGATTTTAGTTGTTTTCAATGGCTGTTTTAGACTTAGTTTATATCGTAACGCCGTGTATGAATAGCTAAGTTTATTATCTTAGGGATTGATGTAGCCCTTTGGGCAATTATGGATTTATTTTTGGATGTATGCTATGCTTTTATTTATGCATAATTCTTCCTTAATGCTTTCAATTTATTGGCCATAAATTGAATGATGATTGTGTCTAAATCTTGCTCGGGAGAGGGGTTTTAGCTTAGATCTCGTTATGCATAACTAGGATAGTCTTGAGATCGGGAGATAAAAGATAATCTTAGAAATCGTTAAAAAGGGTTAGCCTTAAGGCCTTGCATGTTAATGAGTTTAGATAGGAATATTGAATTGATTGCATGTGAGAGAATTGTTTATGCTCAGGAGAGATAAATATGATTTATGTTATTTCTAGATTTATGAAACATAGCATGTGAAATCATCCATAAATTAATTCATAATCCCAATTGGTGAAATCAACTCCCTAAGAATTTGTCATCATTTGATTTCCATATTTTTAGCTTTGTGTTAATTTTTCATTCATTCTCACTAAGTTTAGTTCCCTAGATAAAATTGGACTTAAGTATTTGCGGTAATTAAATTGATTAGAAACCCAATCCAGAGGACGACATTCGATCTAAAAATCACTATATAAATCCCCTCCCCCGAGCAAGATTTAGACAAATCATCATTTAATTCATAACCAATAATTTGATAGCATTAAGAAAAGACTATGCATAAATGAAATCAAAGCAAACATCCAAGATTAATCCATAACGCCCAAAGGCTACATCAATCCCTAAGAAATTAAAAGCCTGACTACTCATGATTCGCGTTACAATATAAGTTAGAGATGATAAAAGCCATAACAACAACTAAAGAATGGAAAGAGAAAGATAAAAACTCTAATCCCATCATGTCACATGTTCTCGTGACGATATCCTTGAGCTATTATCTTCAATCCCGCTCTCTAAGCTTCCTCTAGCTCCTACAAGAGGTCTCTAATTGGAATTAGGACTAAAAATCCACCAAAAGAATTCCGATCCCCTTGGCCGTAGCAAATCGTTTTCTATTTATAGGAAATCTGCCGACAGCGTCGCGACGCTGTCCGTTTGCCGCCTATTCTGTTTTAGGAAGAATCGAGAGCGTCTTGACGCTATAGTCACATTGTTTCCTAAATCAGATATGGAAACTACTAGTGTGGAGACGCCCAGAAAGCAGCGTCTCGACGCTAACTCTCGGATTTGCCTCATTTATAAGCCTCTAACTTTGATTCTATTCGTTTCCTTGGCCTTTTTTCGTGTCTCGAACATCCGATCAACTCCATTTTCTTGATTTAGCTCCAATAATTGATTCCTACAAATAGAATATTAAAATGCATAATTTTGGCCAATTTAATCTCAAAGACTAACTAAAATAAACAGGGAAAACTAACTCGTTATGCACGTTATCAAACACCCCCAAACTTAAGCTTTTGCTAGTCCTCGAGCAAACTAAAAATCAAGAATAGGTTGAAGAATAGATGCAACAAACATGGCTCAATCCTCAAGGCTCACAAGTCAATAATCAAGGAATCAAGAGACATGCACATGAGGCCCAATGAAGGAGACAAATCAAAATATTTCCAAAATTAACTTGCATAAGAGAGGTCCAACTTAATTAGATTAGACTCTAATAGCTCGAGATTGGATTATTGAACTCTCAACTCATCTTCCATCTACACTGGCACTAAGGATTCACTAATGAGCCAATGGAACAAATTAGTTTGTTTTTATTCATACCTAGGTGCTTTATAGATTTCAATTGAATTAAGCAATTTAAAAGTGGCACTAGCTTTCACACACCTATTGTAGGGACCCATACCCCGAGTTTAACCCTTGGTTGGCCTAACTGATCACAACAGGGGTAGCTCTTTTCGCCTAAAACAATATTAAACAATGCATAGAGCGCTCTTGACATGTCATTATTTTTCTTTTCAAAAGTAAAACCAAGAATGATGTTTCTATTCAAGCATGATAAGCATATATTCTTTTCTTTCCTCCTAGGCAAGATTAAACATGCTAATTTGCAAAAAAAAAAAAAAAATTAACTCTTTAGCTCTTCCCTACACCTATCGAGGTGACAACAAACATATGAACCAAATAATTCGCTCCCAAGCATTCAAGTCTAATTCTAAACCAAGGAAAATACTCTACTAATGCAAAACACCTCCTAGAAAAATTTTAAAATGTCTCCCTTTTTGGGGCACTCATGCTTACAACTCATCAAAAGCTTAAAAATTGACAAAAGAGCCTTTCCTAGGAAATCATAATCATGCAAAAAATAACATCCATAAACAACCACATGCCAAATTCACAATAAGCTCAAAAAATATATCCCGGACTCAGATGCTCAAGGGCTCGGAAAGCAAAGCATTCCACCCCCAAACTTAAAACATGCATTGTTGTCCTTAATGTATATAAAAGTAAAGCATATTCAAGTATGAGAACAAGAAAAGAGTGGAAGGGGTGAACAATACTGCTCTGGAATAATGACCTTCTCATGGAAGCTTGCAAGCCAAGAGCCACAGGATCCAAAGACCTATAAAACGAAAAACAACAATAAAATAAAAAATGACAAAACAACAAAAATAACTTAGGTTGTCTCCCATAAGCGCTTGTTTAATGTCTTTAGCTCGACGTGTTGACCGTGCATGCATCAAGGAGGTCTAATGTCAGGAGCTCCATTAATGGTGCTTTTGTTGGCACCTTTCCTGTAGCCCACCACCATAGCGCTCGAATTTGTTGGGATTGGTGCCCTAAAACTCGTAGATAGTGAATGTTAAACATAATTATATACTTATTCGATAAAGGTGTTATCGAGATTAATTCAGTGAAGTCATTACTGAATAAGTAAATTGCACATTAGATAACCCAAATCCAATAAACTAAGATCCATGGCTATAGGATGAACACTTGAGCTTTATGTAGAGACATAAAAGTGGATCAAGCTCGAGTAATAGCCAAAATGGTCTATAGTATAGGGATAGGGCTGGGTACCTTATTTTGGGGACACTATGAGACGTGACCCACTTTATAGATTGTATAGACGATGTGATCCTAAATCGTCCATGTAGAGACATGCGAGTGGGGGCGCCCTATGCAATGAGTTTGCATAAGACCAAGACCGAGAAATAAGTCGCTCTCGCTTTATAACACCGTTTACTAACGAGACTGACTATTTCATGTGATGACCTAGGTAACTCGATCTTAATCCTGAGCTAACTATGAACTCCTGTTTATTCGGGCTTATCCTTAGATCTGCATAGGTGAGAGTGGCTCAGTATCGCCGACTCAATAAGCCTCCCATTTTAGGGATAGGAACGGGTAGATAGCTGGGGACGTAGTCGTGCGAAAAGGAATTCACTCCTACCCAAGTTAGGGATAGTAGAGAGGTTGTTCCCTTAAGTGCTGACTCCGGGGTTGAACAAAGGGATCCTGCCCTCTCATTGGCTCGAGAGGGACTCAGTTTATTGGTTGGACCATAAACCAATTGTTCATTAGAGGATTAGTGGGACTTAAGGAACTAGAAGTACTATAGGGGTAAAACGGACTTTTGACCTAGCTATAGCTACGAGCAACCTGTGAAGGATCGACTTACTGATCATGGTTAAATCAAGTGGACGGAAATATATCTATAGTGAGGGGAGTGCAACTATCAGGCTATAGTGGAGTGTCCCGGTAGTTAACGAATGTTGGTTAAGCATGGTTAATGAGATTAGTCGGTTAGCCTCGAATCGTTGGAGCCCATGATCTATAGGTCCATTAGGTCCCCCTACTAGCTCATATCGGAATAAAGCCTAGAACAAAAGATAGGATTCTTTGAATCGTTCAAAATCGGGAAAAAGGGTATTATCGTAAATTGTGTTTGACACAATTATTTAATTATGAATTAAATTAGAAAATGAGAGATAAAGTATTTAAAAGTGTTTTGAATACTATATATATGCATTAGGAATCATATATATTGAATTGCACAAGGTAACAAAGATTAATTAGATTAATCATATCATATTAATTTGAAATGTTTCAAATTAATTACCAAGCAATTAATTTCAATTTAGAATTGAAATTGGGGAAAATTTGCAAGCTTGAAATCAGATTTCAAAGTTGAAGTTAGTGGAATAAGTTGGATTCCCACTCTTGCATGAAGATACAAAGTGGAAAACAACTCACCTCATGCATAGTTGCATGTCTTGTGATATGAACACCTAGAATCCACTTTGACTTGCAAATTTACCATGTGTCTTAATTCATGAGGCTTCTCCTTGCATGAGAACTCTCTATAAATGAAGTATGAATCAGATTCAAAGTAAGAGAGTGATTTTCCATACTGTTATGCTGCTGGAATTTGGACTCAAACTCTCTCATTTTCACATACTTCTCTATAGCTTGATCCTTCAAGCATTCCCTTCCCATTCCCTATCTTTATAGATTCCCACAAGTTGTTCTTGGCTCGGAGAATAGTAGGGAAGACTCTAAGGGTTGTCCTAAGAAGCTTGGAGAAGAAGAGAATCCAAGGAGGTCCATCAATTGAGCTGCAAAAGGTTGGTTGTTCTAAACTCTCTGTTCTGGTTTCTTTAGGACATGCATGCTTTAGTTGTAAAATTGATGTAGTTAGGTGCTCCCGATCTTCAATTGGTTCCGCATGTGTTATATGAACACCTTCAGAATTATCCTTAGAATCCACGAATGCTTTGAAAACTTCTTTCTCGTGTAGGACTCTCACAGTCAGCTTCTTGCGCTCTATGTTAATAATGACTTGCCCAGTGGCAAGGAATGGTCTCCCTAATATGACTGGGACTGCAGGATTTTCCATAACATCCATAATAAAGAAATCAACATGGAGAAAAAATGTACCTACTTTAATAAGAACATTTTCAACTATTCCATATGGGTTGACAACAGACTGATCAGCCAATTGGAGTTTCACAGCAGTAGGTTTAATATCTCCTATATTTAATTTCTTGCATAAGGATAAAGGCATGATATTTATGCTAGCACCTAAATCACATAAAGCCCGAAAAGAATAGGTACCAAAACTACAGGGAACAAAGAAACTCCTTGGATCAGTAAGTTTGTCAGGCACTCGCTATTGTAATCGAACGCTGCAAGTGGAGGTGAGGTACACTGTTTCCATCTGCTTCTCCTTCTTTTTCTTGGAAAGCCACTCCTTCATGAACTTTTTGTAGTTAGGCATATGCTCCAGTGCCTCTGCAAAAGGAATGTTAAAAATTTTTCAGAGTGAGCATTTGAATTTTTCTTTTTCTTTTCCTTTAATTTTGGAATCAAAATAGTAGGGGAAGGAATAGGGGGCTCAGGTTTAAGCTTTTTAGCTTCGTTTGAGGTTGGGCCCTCCTTAGCTTCTCCAATAGTGCCTTCTGGTTCATCTATCTTCTGTTCTTCAGCTGTTTGAACTTCCTCCTTGTGGTGCACAATGATGGCTTTACAGTACTCCATCTGGGACCTCTCCTGCTCAGCTGAGGCCTTACCCTTTTGCATAGTATTGACAACGCTTACCAATTGTCCCAGCTGAGTCTCAATATTTTTTATCGCTGCACTGTGGGCAGTCACTGTGGTGTTTATAGCGATGACTGCCTCCTCCAACTTATTGGTCATGTTGCTTGACTCTGAAATAAAAGCTCCGACAAGATCCTCAAGAGATTGTTTAGTTTCTTGCTTTTGAGGGGAAAATCCAGGAGAGTTTAGAACATTCTTATTGTTAGCATAAGAAAAATTTTCATGGTTCCTATTATTAGGGTGATAGTGTGTAGGTGTAGAATTATTATTATATCCCCTAAAATTAGAATTAGACACATACTGAACCTGTTCTATGGTCTCCTCTTGGGACTGGGATGCGATGGCAGCAGCTGACTCGATAGACTGTGCGCTCCCTGTACCTAAAAATTTTAAGAAAGCATTAGCAAGGGAAGACATATGGGCTTGTAAAGCACTTACGTTATCGATCTCAAACACCCCGGCTGCCACTTTCTTTGGTGTAGACCGTTCAGATGGCCACTGGTAGCTGTTTGTGGCCATGTCCTTCAGTAAAGTTCGTGCGTTCTCTACGGTCTTAGACAACAGAGTCCCACCTGCAGCTACATTAACTATAGTCTTAGTACTAGGATTTAAACCATTATAGAAAAGTTGAATTTGTAACCTGTCGAGGTATCCATGTTGAGGACACTTCCTCAACAGCTCCTTGTAGCGTTCCCAAGCCTCGAACAGTTGTTCATCAAACTGTTGCTGGAACGTCCCAATTTCGGTCCTCAGCTTGACCGCCTTTGCAGGAGGAAAGAATTTCTTTAAAAATGCCTGGACCAAAGCATCCCATGTAGTGATGCTCCTAGGTGGAATAGACTGCAGCCAGTCTCGAGCTT
Organism: Luffa aegyptiaca; assembly: GCA_017139565.1. NCBI lineage: Eukaryota > Viridiplantae > Streptophyta > Magnoliopsida > Cucurbitales > Cucurbitaceae > Luffa > Luffa aegyptiaca. Next base: position 19,147,697 of record CM029399.1, read on the forward strand.
TATCCTGCAAAGATAAAGGGAAAAGACGTAAGTGTATGGCATCTTTAGTCACTCCATTTAACTTTACCGTCCCACAGATATCTAGAAAGGATTTCAAGTGTGAGTTTGGGTCCTTTGTGGGAGATCCTCTGAAAGCACAATCTTGAGCCATTTGAATGAGACCAGTTTTTAGCTCAAAATTATTCGCATTGATCGGGGCATAGACAATCCATGATTGTTGCTCCTGAAAGATCGACTGAAAATAGTCCCTAATTGGCTTAGGCTCCTCAGGATTAGGATTGGCCATTTGGATAAGTTTTTCTTGATTCTCCCTTCGAAGTTCATTATATGTCCTCTCTATCTCAGGGTCAAACGGAACTAAGGCCAACTCCCCAACCTTTCGCATACACGGTCCAAACTATCCTAAAAAGGAAAAGAAACAAATAAGGAAAGAAAAGAGAAAAGGAAACAACTAAAACTATATAAGGAAAATATATTCTAGAAAAGGAAAAAACTAACAAATTGGGAATGCAAACACAAATAAGGCAAAAACAATTAAGGAAAAATTACTCAAATAAGGAAAGTACTAAAAAGGAAAATTACAACTATGGAAACAAAAACAGAAAAAAGAAAAACTAAATATGGAAAAAAAGCAAATAAGGAAAAAAAAATCCAATCTACCCTAAAATAAAAATACACCCTAAATTAAGACCGAACAATTTTTCTATGATATTAAACTAGCTAAACATGCCAATCCCCGACAATGGCGCCAAAAACTTGATGCACAATTTGCTTACCGCAAGTGTACGAGCCAAGTTATAATATAGTGATTTTTAAATCAAATGTCGTCCTCTGGATTGGTTTCTAACTAGATTAATTGCTGTGAATAATTTTGCTCAATTTTATTTAGGGATCAAGATTTAATGATGAAAAGAAATCCAATGCAAGAATTAAAAGATTGGGAATTCAATTGGAGGGAAAACTCTTAGGGGTCATTTGGTGCAAGAGTTTTGGAGATGGGAATGGGCAAGGGTTTCTGATACCCTTGTTTGTTTCAAGGTTTCTGTGGTGGGCCCAGGAAATAAAGGATTCTCAGGCATCATTTATGCCCATAAGCAAGGGCTTTCTATGCCCTTGCAAAAGCATGAGTTTTCTCTTTGCCCATCTCTTCTTTTTTATTTTTATATGCAATTTTATTAACTAATGGATACTAAATTAAAAAATAATATAATAAAAGGAAAAATACACTTTTGGTCCATGAGGTTTGGGTTAAGTTACACTTTGGTCCCTGAGTTTTCAAACTCAACAATTTAGCCCCTGAGGTTTGAGATAAGGAGCAATTTGGTCTCTGCCATCCATTTTGCCGTTAAATTTAACGGACTGCTGACGTGGCACTATTATTTTAATTAAAAAATTAGTTTTTTATTTTTTTAAATAAAAATATATTAAAATAATAAAAATATATTGTTTTTTAATTTTTTTTAACTCTTTCTCTCCCTCTCTCTTCCCCTTCTTCTTTCTCTTCCCCATCTTCTTCTTCAACTCCGGTGGCCGGTCGCTGCCGACTGCCGACGAACGGCGGCGACGGCCGCCAGATTTTTGTTTCTTCTTGTCTTCTTCTTCCCTTCTTCTTCTCTTCTTCTCCTTTCTTTTCTTTCTTTTGTTTTTTTTAAACAGGGGGAGTTTTTTTCATTTTTCTTTTAAAAAACCACGCAATACTTGCTCAGTTTCATTTTTTCTTTTTTTCCAGAATCTCGACACCGTGGGCGACGGCGCCATGGGAATCGTAGAGGAGGCACAAAATGTGAAGATCGTTGGCGGCGGGCAACAAACGGTGGTCCTCGGCCACGGATTCGGCACCGATCAACTGGTCTGGAAACACCTGATTCCGCATGTGGTGGACGATTACAAGGTCGTTCTGTACGACAACATGGGCGTCGGAACGACGAATCCCGATTATTTCGATTTCGAACCCTACAGAACTCTAGAAGGCTTTGCATACGACCTGCTCGCGATTCTGGAGGAGCTTCAGATTGATTCCTTTGTGTTCGTCGGCCATTCTGTTTCTGCGATGATCGGCGCCGTCGCTTCCATCACTCACCCAGACCTCTTCCAGAAGATTATAATGATCTCGTGATGGTTTGTCGGAATGGTTGACAATTCTATATAAATCTGTCGTGGATTTTAATCAATCCAAGTATAAATTGACAAAATCAAGTAATGCCTGGTGAGTCCAGGGTCGAATCCACAGGGAAGGTTATGTGCAAAGTTTTAATAATATTTACTGATCTAAACTCAAAACGTGTGATATTATATAAAAGGATAAAGAATAGAGTTGGTAGGATTTAAAAATAAAACTTGCAGAAAGCGAAACATGCGACAAGAGTGAAAGGAAAAGTATTAAGAAGAATGGTATCAAGGCTGTTGCGGTTGCAACCTCATGCGTTTATAAGAACCTTGTAGTGCATACTTTGGTTAATTAATCCATTAATGCCTAAGTGAGAAAAAAAATCATAAGTTTCCCTTCCGGTACTCCTTCTGCGTTTGGCATAAAACTATCAATTGGTTATTTGGCTAGTTCATGCGTGGGGCTTAGTTCTCTAATACTTACAAGGGATTGCGTTAGTCTTAACGAAATCAAAGCTCATGCATGCACTATCTTTTCGCGGTAGTATTTTCATGCTACCAAAACTACATGTCATGCGCTAACTTGTTCTACTTAGAGATGTCCACATGCATTACCTGTCAGGGATTTAGCATGCTGCTACCGCATCTGACTGGCCAAGCGGGAGTTAGTAATGAAAATAGTATCACAACTAAGTAGAAGACAATTAATGTTTCATTTAAATCAAAATATGCGCTTACAAAATATACTTATCACCGCATGAGGTGCTTGCGCTAAGCCTTGAAGAAGAAAATTAGCTCATGCGAGCAAAACAATACATCACGCAATAATACATTGCCAACACAAGTCTACTCTAAATCACAGTTCTTTGTGATTCCTCTTTCTCCTTGATCTTCGACCTCTACTCTTTTCCTTCAATTCTTTTGAATATGAGTTCTCTGTTCTTGAGCAGGTGGCTTCTATTTATAGGCGTGGGAAGCTAACTTCTCTAAGTAATTTTCCACTTGCTTCAGTCATCATCAGCCAACTTGCAACTTCTCAGCCCTTTTTCAGCCAACTTGCGTTAATTTTATCAGTTGTGTCAACGTTATTCCATTCATCCATCTTGTCTGTCTCTTGATCGTCTTGGGATGTGTGCCTGCGCTGAGAAGAAACTTTGGAAAACAACTGAATTAGTTGCGTTAGTGCCCTATATTTTATAATTTCTCACCGCATACATGAATATAGCTACGCATAAAATTATCACATTTTCCTATCTTGTTGCGCTGAAGCAATGCATCTTTGTTTCTTTTGGCCTTGTTTTAGCTTAAGTTTACAGGATAAATAACTTTCTTTTTGCAAGTTATCAAACCCCCAAACTTAAACTATTGCTTGTCCTCAAGCAATGCCTATTATCAACTCTGCGATAGTTACTCAGCTCTTCATTGCCTGCGATTTTAGCATCCTCTTTTCTTTTTCTTGCGCTCATTACTAAACCAGGTTAACTTTTGCCAAATTTCCTTCATTGCTTAAAGAAAGTTTCTTGCTCTTAGATTCTTCCTTGCGTTAACTCAGCCAATCTTCTCTTGAATGTCCTGGGCGCATAAATTTTATATTTATATCTGTTTGTATATTATTATTATTATTATTATTTATTTTTTTAGAAGACAATTAATGAAAGCAATAGACATCAAAACGCATGCTTTCGTTTTAGCTTACCCACATTTGTGATGAAAGGTATACAACTACGGGCATTACATTTTTTTTACTGTCTTTTACGCTCATAGGATGCGTTTGTCTTCGAGCAGTGGCAAACTATGGGTGTCATAAATGCCCCTGGCTACAAACATGTCGCATACCAAGAGGAACACATGCATTATTTATTTATGCGCTGACTCCCCCAAACCTAAATTGGACAATGTCCCCATTGTCCCCTAAACTTACACTGGAGCGCATAGACTGAAAGAGGTCAAGGCTGAGTTGCGGCAAGTCGAAAATGCGAAGGGATTTTCCTTAAGGTCTAAGGAAATGAAGACAAAGGTTAGACTAATTTAAGTAATGCATGTAAGAAAATTAAGAAAGTCAGTTGTATGAATTTAGAACAAAGGAGCTGACACAGAGAATTTGTCAGATAGAGACATTATATTTAAGGCAGAAAGAAAATTGCGATGAGATAAAACGACGAGATATATTAATGTAATGCGATACAAAATTATAAAACAAGGGCGCATACATTTAAAGGGAACAAAAGAAAGCAAGAAAATTAAGTGAGGGACTTCTATTCCTGCGGTGGTGGAGGTGGAGGTGTTCTTGGGTCCCTTGGCGCAGGTGGAGGCATGGTTCCACGCACTTGTGATGGGCCTGCGCCAGGGGGTCTTTGTTGCCTAGCAGGCCTTGCGAACAAGTTGGGTGTGACTGGCAAGCGACCAAATCCTTCAGTCCATCGCATTAGAAAAAGGACTAAGGCATTTACCCTCTGCGACAGCTCGTCTTGTTGCTTGCATAGCAACTCTTGCTGCTGGCACATCCTTTCTTGCTGCAATCGAAGGGCTCTATGACCTCTTGAATCATCTACCGCATCTGTGAAAAGATAAGGGCTTCGTCCACATCAATTGTTAGATCAATCCCAGCCTGAGTTGTGCTCGCAGAAGCTGACTTGCGGTGTATGGATCGGTGCAGGAACTTCTTCATTGATGCGAGGAGAGCCTAGCAATGGGTCTTCAAAATGCGTCTCCTCCTGCCGCAGTCGTCGTTGTGCTGCGGAAGGGATGTGTTCTGGTCAATTGCTGGTGGCGGCGGCGGCGGTGCCGGCGGAGGTGGCGGTGGCAAGCTTCTTGCAATGGTGGCAAGGATCCTTGAGGTTGGGCACAGATAGTGGTTCCTGCGCTGGTGGTTTGTTTCGGCCTGTGGTTTGCTTGCGCCTTTTCTTCTTTTGTGCTTCAGGCGCAGGCGTAGGCTCGGTGGGTTGGGATGTGAGGGCCAGTTGCGGCGTGCTGCCTTGCAAACGCCTATCGTGGGTGCTGGTTACGCGCCCCCACCATTGGTCGTCAAAATCCTTCCGCATTGGTCAGATTTCTTCATCTGCTGCGGGCACGAGGTTGGATGCGCGACATAAATGGGCGACAAGGCCTGGGCAAAACATTGCGCTTTAGGTTTTGCGGCTGTCTGACGCAATGTTTCGACGAGGATCTGGCCCAGGTCGATTGGGGTTCCCTGCATGATGCAATAAACAATAATTACCCGTTGAAGGCTTAGTGTGGCATCATGCGTTGTGGGCATGATGCGATTCTTCACCCAATGCATCCAGCAGGTGGCCTCAAAGTCGAGCAGTTGCGACTCAGGGTCCTCGCAGTGCCTTGGCCGTCCCACTTTGCTCCAGGTCTGGCCACCGCAAGAAGGACTGCGCTCAGGAAGTCGTCGTCGAGGCAGTCGAGGAGCGCATTCCCTTCCGCGTTTGGGATATCTCGCAGCTCGTATACATTGTTGATGCATGCGGAGGAGAATGCGACTGTGTGGCCTCGAACCATTACTTCGTTGACTTCTTCTTGCCACTGTGCTCGATAGAAGTCATGCACTTGCGCAGGGGCGTAGGAGCGGGGATTCTCGCAAACTGTTTCCCACTTGCGTTGGGAGATTAGATCTGTCATTGTTTGCGGGAGGGTGCAGCTAAATCCTCGTTTTTCTTGAAACTTCCCCCAGTCTGAGCCCACTTTTTCTTTCCCTTTGCCCTTGGATGCGGTGGGCGCTTTCCTCTTCTTGCTTGGGGCCGTCGCAGGTATTTCAGAAGGTTCTCGGATGACTACCCCCATAGACTGGATGTTGCAGCGATGAGTTAGGGGGAGCTCATCCTCGGAATCAGAAGCTTCAACGTCCAAAGCTGCCGCAATGATTGCTAAGTTGGTTGCGACAACTTCTGCGGCGACCGAATCTTACGCCTGCTTGCTGGAGCTTTCTTTTTCTTTGGCCGCTGTTTCATCTGCGGCGGCCTTGCACGCAGTTTCCTCTGCGCGAGCCTTTTCTTGCTCTTCTCGCAGATGAATTGCTTCACCTTCCTCACCTAATTCTCCCATCAGGGAGTTCCATGCAGCCACTTCCTGCTCAGAAAACTGCGGCGAAGTGGGTTGCGCTGAGGTGGATGGTGGCTGGGAAATGCTTGCGGGAAGAGAGGAAGATGAAGGGAGGGAGTCAGAGGCAAGTGAAGCCGAGGAGTCTGATGGTGGAAAAAGAAGGGGAACAGAGGGGAAGGGAGATGGAAATGGCGTTAGGTTTCGAGGGGTGGAAAGGTTTTGGGCAGGTTGAAGGGTTACTGGCTACACGTTGAAGGTGGAGGTGTCTAGTGGTGTGACGTCAAGTACTTCAGTGGTGTTTGTGCCGGAGGATGATGGATTGACGGTGAGTGGAGTTTCTAAGCTTTCGATGGGTTGTTCTCCATCGATGACCTCCGGTTCATCTTCCTCCATGTGGTCATCGTCTTGCTGGTTGTCGTTTTCTTCATCCGAGGAGATAATGACGTCCCTATGCGGCCCTTCCACCTCCGGCGATGATGGAGGAGCGTCGTCAACGTAACCGGCGAGAGAGGGATTTTGTGAGTCTGACATGGTTGTTCTCGGAGAAAACAGAGAGAAGCTTCGTGCGAAAGAGGGAAGGTAAGGTTTTAGGGTTTAACACGAAGAAGGCGAAGGAAATGAAGAAGAGAGAAATAAGTCGCATCCCTGTTTTATAGCTAACGCAATGTACTGCGTTATTTGGTACCGATGCCTTTTTGCATCCCACATGGGTAGGGGATCATGATTAACATGGGGAATGTGAGTGGTTGCCTTGGGTAGTGTGCAAATACAGGGATTAGTGCGGCTCATTAAATGCAAAAATGATTATGGCTGCGCCTCCAATGCGAGAGAAATACAGATGGATTGGGGCATGCAATGGGATTTTCTTCCTAAGGCTTTGTCGCAACGCAACGATTCTACCAATATTCTAACGCAACTAATGCGAGTCAAACATGCGATGTGATCTAGATTACCAAAATATTAATGCAATAACATAAACATGCGGAAGGAAATAAATAATTACAACTTCTAACTTGTTGTGCTCTTACCTTGCGCTAGGTCCTGACGCAACTGAGAGCACTTTTTGTCTTGGACCTATTTTTGTCTTGCTACTTTAAGGTGGATCTTTTGAGAATAATCTCAACTACCTCGTCCAAGGTCCCTTCAATGTACGAGACTCTTTGTCCGTTGACCTTGAAAATTCTCTTTCCGTCAGTAGAATGTAGGTCCACTGCCCCATATGGATATACCTTATGGATAGTATATGGGCCCGACCACCTTGATTTTAGCTTTCCTGGAAAGAGACATAAGCGAGAATTGAATAATAATACTTTCATACCTTCTCTAAGATCCTTCTTGCGTATCCTTCGGTCATGCCATTATTTTTGCTTTTCTCTATTGATCTTGGCATTCTCATACGCGCATTCTAAATTCTTCTAATTTTGACAGCTGGCGCAATCGTTCTTGTCCTGCTGCATCTGGATCAAAATTAAGACGTTTTATTGCCCAATGCGCCCTGTGTTCCAACTCTAAGGGCAAATGACAAGCCTTGCTAAACACCAACGCATATGGAGACATTCCTATGGGTGTTTTGAATGCTGTGCGATATGCCCATAACGCATCATCCAGATGTTGCGCCCAGTCTTTCCTGCTTGTGCTGACAATTTTCTCGAGAATTTTCTTTATTTCCCTGTTCGATACTTCAGCCTGTCCATTGCTTTGCGGGTGATAAGCTGTTGCGATGTGATGTTTGACATTGTATTTTTCCAACAGCTTATTCATGACTTTATTCACGAAATGGGTCCCTTCGTCACTGATCAATCTGCGTGGTACACCAAATCTTGTAAAAATATTCTTCTTAAGGAACCTTGCCATGGTCGCCGCATCGTTCTTAACGCAAGCGATTGCCTCCACCCACTTTGTGACGTGGTCAACTGCGAGGAGGATATATTGGTATCCTTGCGATGATGGGAAATGTCCCAAAAAATCAATGCCCCAGACGTCAAACGGCTTAATTTCTATTATATAGTTTTGCGGCATCTCGTTCCTTGCGTTGAGATTACCAGTGCGTTGGCACTTATCGCAACTATCCACATATTTCTTTGCGTCATGGAACAAGGTTGGCCACTAGTAGCCACTCTGTAATACTTTAGCCACAGTGCGTTGGCCTCCAAAGTGTCCTCCATATGGAGCTTCATGGCAAGCTCCCAAAATTCTCATCGCATCTATACGTCCAACGCATCTTCTGATAATCTGGTCTGGTCCTCTGCAATACAAATAAGGGTCATCCCATAAATAAAATTTTAGTTCATGAAAAAATTTCTTACGATGTTGCGTTGAGTATTCCTCAGGTAAGATCCCTGCGGCAAGGTAGTTTGCGATGTCTGCAAACCATGGCTCTTCTTCTTCAATCATCAGTAGCTTTTCATCGGGAAATTCTTCTGTGATAGGGTTATCTGACGCATCTACCTTCTCAGAATTCTCCAAGCGTGACAAATGATCTGCGACCAAATTCTCACTCCCCTTTTTGTCCTTGATCTCTAGATCGAATTCTTGTAGGAATAAGATCCACCTAATCAACCTTGGTTTCGCATATTTTTTTGTGATTAGGTATTTTATCGCCGCATGATCTGTGTAGACAATGACCTTGGAGCCAAATAAATAAGCACGAAATTTATCAAAAGCATAAACAACCGCTAATAACTCCTTCTCGGTTGTCGTGTAATTGGTTTGTGCTTCATTCAATGTTCTGCTGGCATAATAAATAAGGTGCAGAATCTTTTCCTTTTTTTGTGCCAGGACTGCTCCAACTGCCACGTCACTAGCATTGCACATTAAGACAAAAGGTTCCTTCCAATCGGGAGTTGTGAGAATGGGTGCACTGACTAGCGTAAGCTTCAGATCCTTGAATGCCTTGGCGCATTCCTCTGAAAATTCAAATTTCCTATTTGTTTCTAACAATGCGCATAGTGGCTTTGTAATATGCGAGAAGTTCCTGATGAATCTGCGATAGAATCCTGCGTGCCCCAAGAAACTTCGAATTCCCTTTACAGAGGTAGGTGGTGGCAATTTCTCAATAACATCAATTTTTGCCTTATCAACTTCAATACCTGCGCGTGATATGCGATGACCTAGGACGATGCCTTCTTCTACCATAAAATGGCACTTCTCCCAATTCAGCATCAGATTAGTCTCTTCGCATCGCTCCAACACTCGATCCAGCTGCGTTAGACAGTCTGCGAAGGACTTCCCATAAACGGAGAAGTCGTCCATAAAAACTTCCACTGACTTTTCTAGCAATTCTGAAAAGATGACCATCATACATCTCTGGAATGTTCTCGGCGCATTACACAACCCAAAAGGCATCCTCCTGAACGCAAAAGTGCCATATGGGCAGGTGAAGGTAGTCTTTTCTTGATCTTCCGGCGCAATTGTTATTTGGTTGTACCCTGAGTATCCGTCAAGGAAACAATAATATGCTTGTCCCGCAAGTCGATCCAGCATTTGATCAATGAATGGAAGTGGGAAATGATCTTTTTTTGTAATGGCGTTAAGCTTGCGGTAGTCCATGCATATGCGCCACCCAGTCGTGGTGCATGATGGGATCAATTAGTTGTTTGCGTTGGCTACCACTGTCATTCCTCCTTTCTTGGGCACGCATTGCACCGGACTCACCCATCTGCTATCCGCAATAGGGTAAATCACACCTGCGTCGAGCCACTTTATAATCTCTTTTCGCATGACTTCCATCATCACAGGATTTAGCCTTCTTTGTCGCTCAATAAACTCATTGGATTCATCTAGCAAGCGAATTTTATGCATGCAGTATGAAGGGCTAAATCCCTTAATATCTGCTAGACTCCAGCCAATGGCTTTCTTGTGTTTTGCGAGGACCTGCATTCAAAGGTGGTGCTCTTGCGGTTGATCAAGCTTTGATGAAATAATAACTGGCAGGGATTCTTCTTCTCCTAAAAATCTGTATTTCAAATGCGTTGGTAGTGGCTTGAGTTCTAGCGCAGGGGGTTGCACTATGGAAGGTAAGGTGGGGATTCTTTCTTCCAGATCTAGCGCATGGATAGTTTCTGTAGGTTGTGCTAGTATGTAATTTTCTTCCACCTGTTCTTCTTTGTCCTCTTCTCTCGTGGAGCTGAACACATTTGATTGTAGTATTTCTCGCGGGGAACAGACATCAATGCGAGCTACCATGTCGCATTCTTTGTTTTCATCGGGGTATTTTAATGAAGTGAGAACATTAAAAACCACTTTTTGGTCATTCATAAGCATTGTCAGTTCTCCTTTTTGTACATCAATCAATGTTTGGCCGGTGGCAAGGAATGGTCTTCCCAAGATAATGAGAACTTCTCTGTCAGCTTCATAATCAAGTATGATAAAATCTGCAGGAAAAATAAACTTGTCAACTTTTACTAAGACGTCTTCAATTTTTCCTTCGGGGTGGACCACAGATCTGTCCGCCAATTGAAGTGTGACAGTAGTCGGTCTTGCTTCTCTGATCCCTAGGCGTTTGTAAACTGATAATGGCATTAAATTTATGCTTGCGCCTAGGTCGCATAATGCTCTGCTAACATCGATTCCTCCTATTGAACAAGGAATCGTGAAGCTTTCAGGATCTTTCAATTTGGGTGGAAGCTTGTTGGCAAGTATTGCGCTACACTCACTTGTCAGCGCAACAGTCTCAAACTCTTTCTACGGTCGTTTATTCATCAGAATGTCTTTCAAGAACTTTGCATAGCTAGGCATCTTTTCTAACGCCTCTACAAGTGGAATGTTGATGTGCAGCTCTCGCAAGACACTTAAAAATTTCTTAAATTGGGCCTCATCATTTTTCTTCCTCAATCTTTGAGGGAAAGGGATTGCGGGTTTATATGCGTCAGGCTCCTTCTCTGCGTGAGCCTCCGTCTTTTTGGGTTCTTCTTCTTCAGCTACTTTTTCTTCTTGCGTTTGGTTGCTGTCTCCTGCAGTTGCATGCTTGGTCAAGTTTTCTGCGTTGGCGCAGGGTCATTTGCCTGCAACTGTCTTCCACTGCGAAGAGTTACAGCATGACAGTGCTCTTTTCCTTTTGGATCTTCTGTATTGCTGGGCAATGCTCCCGCAGGTCTATTCTTTAGCTCTGACGCAAGCTGTCCTACCTGCATCTCCAGACTGTGCAAGGATGCGGCCTGACTTTGAACCACTGCATCATTCTTTGCCATATACTCCTTCTGACTCGCCATAAACTCTTTCATCATTGTTTCCAACGCATTAGAGGATGATGCTCTTTGGTTTCCACCGTTTGTGTTGATGTTGCGTTGAAACTGTCCCTGCGAGGATTGTTCATTATTAGAATTAAATAATCTAGGCGCAGAATTTACATTACCTTGTTGTGGCTGTTTATTTGCGCCACCATTCCATGAAAAGTTGGGGTGATTTATCCATCCTGGATTGTAAGTGTTTGAAAATGGGTTGTTGCGCACAGCCCCTTGCGGTCCAACGTAGAAAACTGATTATGGGTTTGAAGGACACTGGTCATGCGTGTGTCCTTCACCGCAGATCCCGCACCCAACTGCGTTGAGTTGCGCGATTAGGGGTGCTGTGCTAACCGTGAGCGCATCCATTTTCGTGGTTAATGCATCTATCTTTGCGTTTACTGAGGTTATTGGATCAACTTCAAAACTTCCCAAAATGGTCTTAACAGGTCTCCTTCTTCTGTCTTCCGCAGTGCCCCATTCGTAATTGTTGCGTGCAATCCGATCGAGGATTGCGTGAGCTTCGTCATACGTTTTTCTGAGTAGTGTGCACCGTTTGCGGATGAGTCCACAAAGACTTGCGAGTTCTTATTAAGTCCAACGTAGAAGGTTTCTAACTGAATACAGAGGGGTAGTCCATGATGTGGGCACCTCTGTAGCAAGCTCTTGAAACGTTCCCACGCCTCACTCAATGTTCCATCTTCCATTTGCGCAAAAGTCATTATTTCCTTTCTCAATCTAGAGTTTGCGATAGGTGGAAAGTATTTTTCTAGAAACTTCTCAGCCAGGTCATTCCATGTTGTGTTGGAGTTTGCTAGCTGCTGATTTAGCCATACTTTCGTAACATCTCTTAATGAATAAGGAAATAAGATGACTTGCAATTGCTCATGCGTTACTCCTGGAATAATAAATTTATCACAAATGTCCAAAAATGACTTTAAGTGAGAGTGTGGGTCTTCTACTGGACTTCCTCCGAACTGTCCTGCAGCTGTCAGCATTTGAAACATAACAGGTTTTAATTCAAACCTTTCTGTCTCTAGAGTGGGCTGTACTACCCCGGGATTGAAATTACAATTCGTAGGGGCTACATAGTCTCTGATCCCTCTGGCCCTATCATCGGCCATTTGGATGATATTTAACGGTCTGTTTGGTTGGTTGGGTGCTGCAATTTCTCCTGATTGTCTTCGGGCTGTTCGATTTCTTCTTCTTCTATGATATGTTCTATCAATTTCAGGATCAACTTCGAAATCGATTTGTCGCGCATCACGCATGCAACCTCTGGTTACCTGGATAAAAAGTACTCGACAGGGAACACAGTAAATAATATCAACGGAGTGTCAGATCAGAAAAATTATTAAAAATTTGTTGCCCTTCCCCGACAACGGCGCCAAAAACTTGATGGTTTTTCGGAATGGTTGACAATTCTATATAGATCTGTCGTGGATTTTAATCAATCCAAGTATAAATTGACAAAATCTAGGGATGCCTGGTGAGTCTAGGGTCGAATCCACAGGGAAGGTTATGTGCAAAGTTTTAATAATATTTATTGATCTAAACTCAAAATGTGTGATATTATATAAAAGGATAAAGAATAGAGTTGGTAGGATTTAAAAATAAAACTTGCAGAAATCGAAACATGCGACAAGAGTGAAAGGAAAAGTATTAAGAAGAATGGTATCAAGGATGTTGCCGTTGCAACCTCATGCGTTTATAAGAACCTTGTAGCGCATACTTTGGTTAATTGATCCATTAATGCATAAATGAGAAAAAAAATCATAAGTTTCCCTTCCGGTACTCCTTCTACGTTTGGCATAAAACTATCAATTGGTTACTTGGCTAGTTCATGCGTGGGGCTTAGTTCTCTAATACTTACAAGGGATTGCGTTAGTCTTAACGAAATCAAAGCTCATGCATGCACTATCTTGTAGCGGTAGTATTTTCATGCTACCAAGACTACATGTCATGCGCTAACTTGTTCTACTTAGAGATGTCCACATGCATTACCTGTCAGGGATTTAGCATGCTGCTACCGCATCCGACTGGCCAAGCGGGAGTTAGTAATGAAAATAGTATCGCAACTAAGTAGAAGACAATTAATGTTTCATTTAAATCAAAATATGCGCTTACAAAATATACTTATCACCGCATGAGGTGCTTGCGCTAAGCCTTGAAGAAGAAAATTAGCTCATGCGAGTAAAACAATACATCACGCAATAATACATTGCCAACACAAGTCTACTCTAAATCACAGTTCTCTGTGATTTCTCTTTCTCCTTGATCTTCGTCCTCTACTCTTTTCCCTCAATTCTTTTGAATATGAGTTCTCTGTTCTTGAGCAAGTGGCTTCTATTTATAGGCGAGGGAAGCTAACTTCTCTAAGTAATTTGCCACTTGCTTCAGTCATCATCAGCCAACTTGCAACTTCTCAGCCCTTTTTCAGCCCACTTGCGTTTGTTTTATCAGTTGTGTCAGCGTTTGTCCTTTCATCCATCTTGCCTATCTCTTGATCGTCTTGGGATGTGTGCCTGTGCTGAGAAGAAACTTTGGAAAACAACTGAATTAGTTGTGTTAGTGCCCTATATTTTATAATTTCTCACCGCATACATGAATATAGCTCGCTGCATAAAATTATCACATTTTCCTATCTTATTGCGCTGAAGCAATGCATCTTTGTTTCTTTTGGCCTTGTTTTAGCTTAAGTTTACAGGATAAATAACTTGCTTTTTGCAAGTTATCATCTCGCCGTCGCCGAGGTACTTCGATTTCTCTTTTTCCACCGCCGCTAGTATGAACTCAAACTGTTGTTCTTCTTTAATTGTTGGGTTCAGGGATTTTTGTTTAAAATTAATTTTTTGTTTTGTTTTGGTCAAGTTAATAAGGAACGTGGGAACAGATCTGAAACGAGAGCCTCCCCAAATCTCCCCCTGTTAAAAAAAAAAACAGAAGAAAGAAAAGAAATGAGAAGGGAAGAAGAAGAAAAGAAGGCAAAAAAAAAATAAATATGGCGATCGCTACCGCCGTTCGCCGGCAGTCGACGGCGGCCAGCCACCGGAGTTGAAGAAGAAGAAGAAGATGGGGAGAAGGAAGGAGATGTGGAAGAGAAAGAAGAAGGAGAAGAGAGATGGAGAGAAAGAGTTAAAAAATAATGTTTTTATTATGTTAATATATTTTTATTTAAACAAATAAAAAAAAATTAATTAAAATAATAGTGCCACGTCAGCAGTCCGTTAAATTTGACGGTAAAATGGATGACAATGACCAAATTGCTCCTTATCTCAAACCTCAGGGGCTAAATTGTTGAGTTTGAAAACTCAGGGACCAAAGTGTAACTTAACCCAAACCTCAGGGACCAAAAGTGTATTTTTCCCTATAATAAATTATTTAATTAGATTAAATAATAATTTGTCAAGAATTTCAAATTTTTTTAAACAAATACTTAGCCCAAGTTTATTAAGGGATGCAATTACATATTTACTAAAATTATAATTAATTAGTTAACGTTATCGAAAATATATTTAGTTATTGAATTAAAATTATTTAAATGATTTTAGTATAAAAATTCATTTTTCAATAATTATAATTAATTACTTATTGATTATTTATAATCAATTAATTATTTTATTGGATTTCTTTATAATAAATAAATAAACATATTATTATTAAAATATTTATCTCATTAATTTTTATGGATACAAATATATTAAATTATTGTAGTTAAGGATATTTATTCAAAAAATTAATTAAATAATTTTAATTAGTTAAATTAACACAATTTATCCAATTAAAATTATTTCATGATTATTAATTCATTAATTTTGATTAATAGTTTGAATTAATTTTGATTGTTTTATTGATTAATTTATTAAAATTACATAAAGTTTACCTGATTAATTCTAAAAAATAAATACAAACATAATTCGTTCTCATAAAATCCTGATGACATTCCCATGCACAATGAAACACAGTTGTCTTTGATTCCCAGCAATCTTATTCCCAGGCATAGTATTCCCAGACATCCTTTATTCCCAAGCATCTATAAAACCTTAAACCAAACGACCCCTTAGGGAATTGACTTCACCTATTGAGGTTATGAATTAATTACTTGGATGGTTTAACATGCTATGATTCATAAATCTAGGAATAACAAGATTCATATTTATCTCTCCCGAGCATAAATAATTTTCTACCATGCAATGAATTCAATATCCCTATCTAAACTCATTAACATGCAAGACCTTAAGTCTAATCATTTTTAACGATTTTTAAGATTATCTTAAATCTCCCGATCTTAAGACTATCCTAGTTATTCATAACAAGATCTAAGCTAAACCTCCTCTCCCGAGCAAGATTTAGACAAATCATCATTCAATTCATGTCCAATAAATTGAAAGCATTAAGAAAAGACTATGCATAAATGAAATCAAAGCAAACATCCAAGATTAATCCATAACGCCCAAAGGATACATCAATCCCTAAGAATTTAAAAGCCTAACTACTCATGATTCACATTACAATATAAGCTGCTAGAGATGATAAAAGCCATAACAACAACTAAAGAATGGAAAGAGAAAGATAAAAACTCTAATCCTGTCGATGTCGCACGTTCCCGTGACGATATCCTCGAGCTATTATCTTCAATCCCGCTCTCTAAGCTTCCTCTAGCTCCTACAAGAGGTCTCTAATTGGAATTAGGACTAAAAATCCACCAAAAGAATTTCGATCCCCTTGGCCGTAGCAAATCGCTTTCTATTTATAGGAAATCTGTCGACAGCGTCGCGACGCTGTCCCTTTGCTGCCTATTCTATTTTAGGAAGAATCGAAAGTGTCGAGACGCTATAGTCACAGCGTCGAGACGCTGTGCCCTTTGCCGCCTGAATCAGATATGGAAACTACTTGCGTCGAGACACCAAGAAAATAGATTCGAGACGCTAGCTCTCGGATTTGCCTCATTTATAAGCCTCCAACTTTGATTCTTTGCGTTTCCTTGGCCTCTTTTCGTGTCCCGAACACCCGATTAACTCCATTTTCTCGATTTAGCTCCAATAATTTATTCCTACAAATAGAACATTAAAATGTATAATTTTAGCCAATTTAATCTCAAAGACTAACTAAAATAAACATGGAAAACTTGCGCGCTATGCGCGCTATCAATTTGTATGGGTGAGAGTGGCCGGTTCGCCATCTCAATAAGCCTACCATTTTAAGGGCAAGACCGAGTGGGGGCTGGGAACATAACATTACAAGATGGAATTCACTCCTTCCCCTATTGGGCAAGTAGATGAGTGTTCCCTTAAGAGCTGATTCTGGGTCTTGAACAAAGGCGCGTCGTGCTCTCCTGGCCCAAGAGATATTTCTGTTTAGTTGTTGGACCATAAACAGTTTGTTCATTAGAGGGATTAGTGGTAACCTAGGGGTAAAACGGTAATTTGACCCAGTTGGCGTTACGAACAATCATGAAGGATTGACTTATCGGTATGTTCGATATCTGTGGACACAAAAATATTCTACAGTGAGAAGAGTGTAACTGTGGGTCTTTAGTGGAGAGACCCACAATTAACGAATGCTGATTGACTTGGTTAATGAGTTTAGCCAGTTAATCTTGTATCGTTGGAGCTTCTGATCTGTAGGTCCATTAGGTCCACCTGCTAACTCGTAAAGGGTTCTAAGATTACATAATCTTGAATAGAATTTGAAATGTTCAAATTCACTAAGGGAATTTTAGTTAATTGTATGTGATGCAATTAATATAATGTATGAAGATACATTATAATGTAAGTTTAATTAGTAAATTAAACTTTATAATATGAAATTAATTTTGGATGTAATTCGAACTTAATTAACGAGAGAATTAAATATTTGAAAGGGTTCATATATTAAATATGAATTAGATTCATATTAATACTATAGGTTAAATTTTATAGGGAAAAATACACTTTTGGTCCCTGAGGTTTGGGTTAAGTTACACTTTGGTCCCTGAGTTTTCAAACTCAACAAAATTACCCCTGAGGTTTGGATTTCGTTACAATCTTAGTCCCTCAGTTAATGTTTCTGTTAAATACTAACAGAATGCTGACATGACATTCATTTTTAATAAAAAAAAATATTTTTTAATTAATTTTTTAAAATAAAACAATATAATATTAAATACTTTTTTTATTTTTCTTTTTCTTTTTTCTTTTTTTCTTTTTCTCTTTTTCTTCCCTCTTCTTCGATTTTCTTCACTGCACTCTTATTCTTTAGACCCTCGCCGGAGTCGCGCTCGCCTCACCGGAAACGCCACTCCAGATCTCCTCCTCCGTTCAACGTCTAGCCGCAGATCGTGGGTTTCCAGCAGCGGTAGATCGTGGGTTTCCAGCAGCGGTAGATCGTGGGTTTCGATGATTTCAGAGGTAGACCATGGGTTTCAAGCAGCGGTCTCCGTTCAGCATCTCTAGCGACGTTCACGATTTCAGCAGCACCACCACCACTAACTCCGGCGAGTCTTCATCTCATCTCTCCCTCCCTTTTCTTTCTCTTTCCCTCTCTCAGATCTGGGTTCGAAAACGTCGAGATCCACGCGTTTTCTCTCTCCCTCTTTCTGGCGGGTCTTCATCTCATTTCTCCCTCCCTTTCTTTCTCTCTCCCTCTCTCAACTTGTTCGAAAATGTAGAGACCCATGCGATCTGTTCCAGATCTATAAAATGTTGAGACCCACGCGATCTGCTCCAGATCTGGAAAACAACGAGACCCACGGTGTGTTGGAAAATGTCAAGACCCACGACGGCGGCGACTGAAGAAAAAGGGAAGAAAAGATGTGGGAAGAAGAAGAAGAAAAAAAAAAGTTGCCGACGGCGACTGGCCTCCGAAGCGGCCGACGACAGGTTGAAGAGGAAGGGAAGAAGAAAAGGTTGAAGATGAAGAAGATGGTTGAAGAAGAAGAAGAATAAAAGAGAGGGGGAGAAAGAATAAAAATAAATAATAAAATAATAATATTTTTATTATTTTTATATAAAAAAATAAAAATTAATTTTTTAATTAAAATAATAGTGTCACGTCAGCAGTCCGTTAGATTTAACGGAAAAATGGATGGCAGGGACCAAATTGCTCCTTATCTCAAACCTCAGGGGTAATTTTGTTGAGTTTGAAAACTCAGGGACCAAAGTGTAACTTAACCCAAACCCCAGGGACCAAAAGTGTATTTTTCCCAATTTTATATGAATAAGATTCATATTAAGACTATAGTGAGATAATTATTTGAATATCATTGAAATGGAAAATTAATTAAATAGATGATATTTAATTAAAGAATTAATTAATTGGAGAATTAATTAATGAATTAAATTAAATTTGATTAAATATGATTTAATTAAATTAATACTATAGTCTATAATTAATGTACATTTGATGCACATTAAAACTATAGGTTAAAAGAGAGAGAAGTACATTTGAATATGATTCAAATGTGAACCTAATTGAATATGAGATATTTAATTTAACAATTAATTAATTAATTGATTAATTTAATTTCATTAAATTTGATTTAATTAAGTTGAATGAATTTGATTTAATTCATTAAATGTGGGAGAAATTCATTTAAACATGATTTAAATGATATTAATAATTAAATGTGATTCAATTAATTAAATTAGAATTGAATTTAGTATTGATCAAATTCAGTTAAATGCCAAGTGGTGGGAGTTAATTCGTATAACTCCTCCCCACTATTATTTCCTACGATAACCACCATCTGAAGTGTCGATATAGAACCATTCTAGGTTCTCATGAAGATATCCTCCTCTTGCTAATTCTCTCTCAAGGGATCCAAGAATTCTCTCAATCACTCTCAAATTCTTTCAAGAACACATCAAACTTCGCTGTAAATTATTCCTAATTCAAGAAACTGCTGATCCCACAATCAATATCTCAAGGATTCAGAGTTATAGCGGGTGATCCGACGGGTGGTGTTCTTGGATTATCTCTCTATACGAACGTGATTTTGGAGCATAGTGCTGTTTTTGGCTTCAACATGTAAGTACACTAAATTCTAAAGAGTTTAGAACACATTTTGCATGCTTACTTAGTAGGTTTAATGTAGAAATCATTTCTATAATCTGTTTGCACAATGTATCGGTATTCTACTTAACTAGAATTGAATTTACAATCGATTAATTTCGCTTCTGCTGGGGATTCAAACCCTTCAATTGGTATCAGAGCCATTTCGTGAATTCAATTCTAGTTCTAGAATTTGCATTGTGCTTTTGGTGGGATCAATTTTGCATATTAGATGTAATTGATTTGTTGATAGACTGTTTAGGTATTTTGACCCTAGATTTACAATTTCTTTGATTTGATTAATGTAAGGGCCCTTGTATTTGGGGCAAATTGTTGTAAATCGTGTCATGTAAGTTCGTGTCTAGAATTAGAAAGTCAATTTGTTGTTTGCTGCTCGAATCGGGACGAATTTTGGAGATTACGGCTGTTGGAAATGAAAAACAGAGGACAAACCCAAGGCGTAGTGTCGAGACGCTACTCAACGACGTCTCGATGCTGATGAACGCACAACGAGAATCAGTTTCGTGGCAGCGTCTCGACGCTGTCAGCCGTTCACGAGTGGAGCGTGACGTGAACGAGATTGTGCAGTTCGGTGGTTATTCGTGCGGTTTGGTCCGACTCGATGCCTGGCGGTCCGGTTCGTGAGGGCTCGGTTCGATTCAAGGTGTTTTTGGATTAGTTCAAGCTATTTGGGTCTGGTTCGGGGGATTCAGACGCGGTTCGGTCCGGTTCTGAGCGGTTCGAAGGGGTTCAAGGCGATTCAGAGCTTATCATGGTAGTTTAGAGCGGTTCGAAGGGGTTTGAGGGAGAGAGAGAGGTAGAAGATGAGGGTTTGAGGGATTTTTTTTGCTTTCTTCTTTTCTTTCTTTTTTTTAAACAACTAGCCTCAATAACTGCCCACTATGCCAAAAAAAAAATGCACGACTCTCTTTCCCACCAAACCTGTAAAACTAACAGACTAATAACCACTCAACACTAACGCACGGGAAGAAGAAAAAAAATATCCCAATTGACTTTAAAATTATCGATAAATCACAATATTGGGTTACCTGGGATGTGGGGCGTCACATAAATGGCCGTTTTTCCATGATAGATTAATTTGTGTGTTGTTGGGCTGAAGATCATTGAATATGAGAGTTGGACCTGTAGTCATTGAATCAACACACCCTCACATATACCAGCTTGAGTTTTTTCGTAAAACATTTAGTTGATGATAAATATATTTATTGATCGACTCGAGCTATAATTGGTCTAATCATTCCAAAACCCAAAACTGATCGAATTCAACTGGTTTTTGTTATATTCAAACCGAAACCATCAAACAGAATCGGTTTGAGCCCGAACCATCGGTTTTAGCATTTTTTTGGTTTCTTACACCCCTACAATTTATTAATAAAATACAAGGATAAAATATTTAAATTATTAGTATATTTTTCATTTCATCATATATCGAACATATTATACTTATACATTATTCATAAAGTATTCAAAGGACATTCTATAAACAAAATGTCCTACAGAAAGTGAGTGGTACTAGATATTCACATTTTATTTATGTACAAGCTCTAGTACGACCAATGTTATTGTTTTTCTTCATTATTCGAGAAGAGGGTTTAAAACCTGTCCAGTGAAAATCACGGTTCCTGTATTGTCTTCTCTGATCACATACAAGAATGGGTGGTCAACCACAAAGTCAGGTGGTAAACTCAGAGTTACTATGGTTCCAGCTGAGCTTCTACACCTCTTCATTAACCTCAATAAATGCCTTATGAAATATGTTTGAAACAAAAAGGCCTTCAGCCATGGGGGAGTCCACCATTTCCAACAAACCTCCTTCAATGAAAGGCAACACCAATCCCATGGCCTTCAAAACATTGGAAACTTCGGCCCCAAAAGATATTTTGAACTTGGGAATCTTGAATTCACCCACATCAACTTTTTCTTGTGGAATGTGGCTGTCGATGAACCCGGATTGGGAATCTAAGTTTTGTATTAAAGATGGTAGTCCATCCTTTGCAGATGGGAGAAAGATGTGCATGGAAAAGCGACGTGTGTCGGATCATGGTTTGTATGGCAATGAAAGAGCTTTAAACTCATCAAAGAAAGCTATGTATTGAGGGTTTCTCCCAGTTTTCATCATAAAGGGCACCTGAATTGAACTCCCATTAAGAAGGAAGAAGTCGCTTTTCTCTGTTTTTGAAGCATCAAATTTCTCTGCCCAATCCCCTTTGAAGTAGAGTGCATTTGCGAGGATGAGCTTGGTCAAACTAGTGACTGCTCCGGGGGGAAGAATTTCTGTGATAAGTCCATTAGTCTGTTTTTCAACCCACGAGTTCACTTCCGAGCCACTTCGACTGGCTTGTTTCTGAAATCGACTTGGTTGACGATGGTTGTAAAATGAATTACCTGTCATTTACGGTTGTAATCAACCAACTCCTTGTAAATCTATTTTAACAGATCATTCTAATCTCTGTAACTATAAATAGGATGAATGAGATTAGAGTAGATCAAGAGAGAGGCATTAGAAATCAGTGAGAGTTCTTTGTACCTTTGTGCTCTGTAATTCTGATCAAGTAAGAAATACCAGCTCCCTTCCAACAGTGGATGTAAGCCTAGTGTTGAACCACTATACACGCTGTGTTCGATCTTCCTTCATCCCTCTTCTTACGTTGTGTGAAATCTTCCAGTATTAGAGTCATCATCTTCATGAGAGCTTGAGAGAATTTCTTCATGTAAACTTGATTGTTTTGATACTTTTCCTGAATTTGCATGTGTGAAAAGTAAGTGCTGCAAGAAGTGTAATTCGTATGTGACAGTTGAGTAAACACGTGTCTAGCACTAACAGTGGTATCAGAGCCCAAGCAAATCAGTCAAGATCGAAGTTCTTGAAGTCAAGAATGGCCATGGCACGATATGACATTGAAAAATTCGATGGGAAGGGAGACTTTGATCTCTGGAAGGCTAAGATCAAAGCCATCTTAGGCCAACAGAAGGCATTACATGCCTTGACAGACCCATCGAAGATACCAGCTTCAGTAACAGCCGAAGACAAGGAGAATATAAACTTGCTTGCCTATGGGACAATGATTCTAAATCTAAGTAATAATGTACTGAGGCAGGTAATTGATGAGGATAGTCCTCTCAAGATCTGGAACAAGCTTAATGCCTTGTATGAGACAAAAGATACTCACAATAAAATGTTTCTCAGAGAAAGATTTTTTACTTTCAAAATGGATTCCACTAAGACCTTGTCTGAAAATCTTGATGAGTTCAAGAAGATGACCTCAGATTTCAAAAACAAGGGAGAAAAGATTGGTGAAGAAAACGAAGCTTTTGTCTTACTAAACTCTCTACCAGAAACATACAAAGAGGTCAAGACTGCCTTGAAGTATGGCAGGGATAACATTACCACAGAGATTATAATCTCAGCAATAAGGACTAAAGAATTAGAGCTGTTGTCTCAAAAGAAAGAAGTCACAAAAGGCTTATTTGTCAAAGGGAAGTCAAAAGGGAAAGAAAGCAAAAACCAGCAGACAGATGATAAGTCAAGAACAAAAGTTAAATGCAATTATTGCCACAAAGAAGGCCACATAAAGAGGGACTGTTACTCTTTAAAAAGAAGAAACCAGAATCAACGATACAAAAAGAACAAGAACTCAAAAGCAGCAGTTGGAGAGAATTCTATCACCTATTCGGATGCATTGGCTACATCAAATCAATGCAGTGATATATTAAACTCATCTGAACGCCATGACTGGGTGATAGACTCCGACTGCTCCTTCCATATGACACCAGAAAAAGGATGGTTCAGCATCTACAGAAAGTGGGATGGAGGTATCGTTTATATGGGGAACAATAACACCTGCAGAGTAATCGACTTGGTTCAGTGTCTTTGAAGTTGAGAAATGGTTCAACCATCTTGTTAAGGAATGTGAGACATGTTCCTAATCTAAAGAGAAATCTTATCTCTTTGGGAATGCTTGATTCAATCGGATGTACATATGGAGGCAGTGGCGGTACCATAGAGATAAAGAAGGATTCAAAGACAGTGTTAGTTGGAACCAAGATCAATGGGTTGTATGTTGTGAAGGATGTTGAAATGATACATTCAGCTCTATTGGTTTCAGAAAATAGTCCCTTAGAGAGTGATTTTTGGCATAAGAGGTTGTCGCATATTAGTTCAAAAGGCCTTCAAGTTCTTGCAAAACAGAAAATACTTCCTCAAGGTGTTGGTGATGACTTAAATTTCTGTGAGTACACTGTATAGTTGGGAAAGCCAGACGACAAAGCTTTACAAGATCACAACAAAGCTCAAAAGAGATCCTTGAGTACATACATTCTGGCCTATGGGGACCTGCCTCAACAAACTCATTAAGTGGTTCCAGGTATTTTCTAACCTTTATTGATAATTTCTCGAGGAAGAGTTGGATTTACTTTCATAAAACCAAAGATGAAGTGTTTGAGAAGTTTAAGGAATGGAAGATAATGATTGAAAAGCAAACTAACAAGGCTGTCAAATGTTTAAGGACAGACAATGGGTTAGAATTCTCCAATGAACCCTTTAATGTCTTTTGTAAAGCTAATGGCATATTGAGACACAAAACAATACGTTATACACCCCAACAAAATGGGGTAGCTGAGAGGTTAAACATGACAATTTTGGAAAGGGTTAGATGGCAGCTTGCAGATGCAATGCTCCCTGAACGTTATTGGGCTGATGTCACACCCCCTCCCAATACGTTATACAGAACAATACGTTATATTGAGACACAAAACAATACGTTATACACCCCAACAAAATGGGGTAGTTGAGAGGTTAAACACGACAATTTTGGAAAGGGTTAGATGCCAGCTTGCAGATGCAATGCTCCCTGAACGTTATTGGGCTGATGTCACACCCCCTCCCAGACCACCTGCTAGCTTAGTCCGGAAGATGGCGTGAAGGCAACGAACATTGTCCTCTTCTAACGATACCCGTTGACCCTCCGGAAATGTAGAACCTGATAAACATACTAATCTTAGATATAAAACATTCCACATGAAACACAACACAGCGGAATCCCTGAAAACCTTCTAATATACACGAGGTGCAACCCTGACATAACTCGATTTGGAAAATAACTTGATATAGATATCACAACCGAAAACATATACAACTGTGGTTTATACAACCACGACCTCTAGGACTAAATTATCCAATCCTTACAAAACATTTACAATATAGACGGACTCAATATACAACTCCACCCACGTACTGGAGCTCGATTTGGAACTTTCAGCAGACGTTGGCAGTGTATCAGGCACCGGGAGCTTGATCTCTACCTGAAAGTGGAAAAACATTTTGAAAGAATGAGCTACGAAGCCCAGTGAGTGACTAACTTTAAAACCGTACGTTCGGAAATCAGAACACGTGATAAAACTTTAAACGTATAAAGATGCTCAACCAAGGCGTTAAACATAAACGTGCAACGATAAAAGCTTTCTTAAAAACATCGCAGGCTCGTCATTAAAAAAAATCTAGCAAGACATATCAAGTACATCAAACATTTTAACTAACATGATCGATCTACGTTGTGTAGGCACGCCCAGTACAACCAATGTTTACTAGTCCAACGATGTAGTGGGGCCCGCCCAGCACTCCCATCGTCTTTGTCGTAGTGGGGCCCGCCCAGCACTCACGACAGCATCGTTGTCACGGACTACACTCAACGTCAACAACGGAATATAACCTGTGTGCACACGGTACCATATAGCCTCGGGCTCAATATCTCAGTCATGTAGTCAATAGAAATCTCAGAAAATCCCATGAAAACATTTAAACATGCCTGCTTATCGTTATCTTTCGTAAAACCCAAGCTTACTTAGCTTGCTCGTGGAAGAAAAACCGAAAATCTTTAAATAATTCTTGCTAATACATGATTGGCTTAAAAGGATGTCGTTTCAACTATTTTTCAGAAACTCAATAATCACGTGCACATTTATAAACGTCATTAGAAAATCTAAGCTCATAACTTAAGCTTGAAACCATTCATAAAAACCATGTATCAATCATAGAAAAGCATGTAAAACATCTAAACATGAACAACCGTTGGAAACAATTTTCGAAATTCATTTTGTCACTCACTGTCTTAGCTAGTTTCCTGGTTTATAGACCCGACCTATTTCCTCTTGGCCTGTCAACCAACCAAAACCAAGCATCAGAACCATAATTAGTTTTGTCTTTCCATGCTCATGAATTTCTAAACAATTGAATAAAGAATCACATTCACATTCTACTCCCCAGATTTTCCAGATTCTATACCCTAACTTCCAACACCCATAACCTCCTCAATAATTAACCAAAATTAATGTACTATACATCAAACTCTTCATTTTCGAACACTCTACAACTTACCTGAAGAAATGAAAACGGGATTCCCAACCAATTTGTCCAGAAATGCCCTGAACACAGACAACACAGATTCGAGGTTCTCTGCTGCCCTTTATCTTTCTCCTAAATATAAACCTACTTCAAGTCATTTTTGGCTCACGAATTCTTCATGAAAGTTGTAGGAAATTGAATAATATTTCCAACCATACCAAATAGAGCTTCTGATTCAACTTGTACACCCCAGAATGCTCGAAAAACCAGAGAAAACCAGAGATCCTCCTGCTTTGCTCGAAAATCCTGTGCTCTGTTTTCCATTCCAAAAACCATTAACTTCTCATACGATTTAGCTCAAGCTTCCTTCATGAAATTTGTTAGAAAATGAACTAACTTTCAAGAAAATCAAACCTCACCTCTTAGTTCCTTCTGTGTAGCTCAAACCGAATAAAAAACCAGAGGTTGACAGGTTGAACCCAGATTCTGCTGTAGCTGGCTTTGCATGAGCTTTTCCTATCTTCTTCAACCTCAAAACCACGAAATTCTTCTTCTTGTTCTTCCTTCACTCTCTCCCTCAAGTGCTCTGAAATTTTGGATGGGAAATGATGAGAAATTGGGCTGAAAAAGGCCTGATAAGAATGCTAGTCGGTGGTGGGTTTTTAAGCACCGAAAGTGCTTTTCCCATTTTCTTTCTTTTTTTTTTTTTTCCTTTTTCCCTTTTCCTTTTCCTTTTCCTTTTCTTTTCTTTTCTTTCTTATTTCCATTCTTTTCTTCATTCCTTTTCTTCTTTTAAATTAGGAAATCCCAACAACTTAAATTCAACAATGAAACCACAATAGATGACAAGAGTAAACGATCCAAGGAAAGTCTCGGGTTTACAGCTGAGGCAGCATCATATACCGTATATACTCTCAATAGATGTCCCCATACATCTATTGAATTCAAAACACCTGAGGAGAAGTGGACAGGTAAAGTTGTTCCTAAACTACATCACTTAAAAGTGTTTGGTTGTGTTGGCTTTGTTCATCAAAATCAGGGCAAGTTAAAGGCTCGAGCAGTGAGATGCATGTTCTTGGGGTTCACTCAAGGAGTCAAAGGCTATAGATTGTGGCACCCATTAGAGAAGAGGTGCATTAACAGTAGAGACGTGACATTTAGAGAGCAAGATATGTTCATGCTCCAAGACAAAATTGAACCAGAAAAGCCAGAAATCCGAGACTCTGAAATTGAGGTGGAGCATAATTTGCTTCCCTCAACTTCAAGGACTGATATTGAAGAGGTACAAGAAGGAGAAGAATCTCCAGATGAAGAAGAAGTCTCTGAACAGGCCCAAGAACAAACTGATTTGCAGAACTAATCACTTGCAAGAGATAGGCAAAGAAGAAATATTGTTCCTCTAGCAAGGTTTAGTGAAGCCGATTGCATATCCCTAGCCCTGAATGCAGCAGACTCATTGAACTTTGATGAACCCAATAGCTTTGAAGAAGCTGTTAATGGATCGAATGCAAGGAAGTGGATTGATGCAATGAACGAAGAAATGAAGTCCCTTGAAGAAAATGAAACATGGACTTTAAGACCACTTCCAAAGGGCTACAAACCAATTTCATCCAAGTGGATATTCAAGATAAAGGAAGGTATATCTGGGGCAATTAATCCTAGATTCAAAGCTCGCCTAGTAGCCAAGGGTTTCACACAGAAGGAAGGAATTGACTACACCGAAGTCTTCTCTCCAGTGGTCAAGATAACTTCCATACGAATGCTACTGTCCTTTGTTGTACAAAATGATCTAGAGCTTGACCAATTGGATGTAAAGACAGCCTTCCTACACGGCTTCCTCTCTGAGACAATATACATGAGACAGCCTACTGGATACATAAAAAAGGGATAAGAAGATTTGTACTGCTTGCTAAACAAGTCCATCTATGGACTTAAACAATCTCCAAGGTGCTGGTACCAAAGGTTCGACGAGTACATCTCTAAGATTGGGTTTAAGAAAAGCCTATTCGACAGCTGTGTCTACACAAATTCGAGATCATTCAAACATAGTGTGTATCAACTCTTGTATGTAGATGACATGCTCCTTGCTGGGATGACTAAAGAAGATTTAAGCAAGGTAAAACAACTCCTGAAGAAAGAATTTGACATGAAAGACCTTGGAAAGTCAAAAAGATTTTGGGGATAGAAATTAATAGAAGAAAGAGGAATTCTAAGCTTCTAATAAGCCAACCGAGTTACTGTCATAAGGTACTAAAGAGGTTCGAGTTTGAAGATGCCAAGGTTGTCTCAACCCCCCTTGCACATCACTTCAAACTCTCATCCTCTAATTCCCCAAAGGAAAATGAGACAGAACATCAGTCATACATGTCAGCAATCCCTTACTCCCAAGCAGTAGGCAACCTAATGTATCTAATGATATCAACAAGGCTAGACCTAGCTTATGCTACAAGCCTTGTAAGTAGGTACATGGCAACCCAAGCAAAAGACATTGGGAAGCAGTTAAGTGGGTGTTAAGATACCTAAAAGGTACCTAGCAGGCTACCCTATTATACCAAAGAAACAATCAAATTGAAAATGAAGTCTATGGTTTTGTTGATTCAGACTTCGCGGGTGATCCAGACATGAGAAGGTCACTTTCAGGGTATTTCTTTTTGCTTGGCAATAACCTACTCAGTTGGAAAGCTACACTACAATCAGTAGTTGCTCTTTCAACAACAGAAGCAGAGTTCATTGCTCTGTCAGAGGCTATCAAAGAAGGGATCTGGCTTAAAGGGTTATTACAAGACTTTGGGATACAGCAGCCTAAAGTTAAAATCTATTGCGATAATCAAAGTACGATATTTCTAACAAAGAATCCTCAATTTCATAACAGGACAAAGCACATTGATATCAAGTTTCACTTTGTTCGGGAAGAAATAGAAAAGGGGGAAATTGAGGTGGAGAAGGTGCATACCTCAGACAACGCAGCAGACATTCTAACGAAACCGTTGTCACAAATAAAGTTTCAGCGTTGCCTTGAACTGGTAGGATTTTATCTGCCAGAAAAGGGATAGAATGAATTAAACGAAAGGGAAGGGAGAATCTATTCGGAGTCTTCGATTACAAAGGTGGAGTTTGTAAAATGAATTACCTGTCATTTACGGTTGTAATCAACCAACTCCTTGTAAATCTGTTTTAACAGATCATTCTAATGTCTGTAACTATAAATAGGATGAGTGAGATTAGAGTAGATCAAGAGAGGGGCATTAGAAATCAGTGAGAGTTCTTTGTACCTTTGTGCTCTGTAATTCTGATCAAGTAAGAAATACCAGCTCCCTTCCAACAGTGGATGTAAGCCTAGTGTTGAACCACTATACATGCTGTGTTCGATCTTCCTTCATCCCTCTTCTTACTTTGTGTGAAATCTTCCAATATTAGAGTCATCGTCTTCATGAGAGCTTGAGAGAATTTCTTCGTGTAAACTTGATTGTTTTGATACTTTTCCTGAATTTGCATGTGTGAAAAGTAAGTGCTGCAAGAAGTGTAATTCGTGTGTGACGGTTGAGTAAACACGTGTCTAGCACTAACAATGGCCTTATAAAAAGTGTTGACAATATTTTTGAAAGAAGGCTTGAGAGGAAGGGTTTGCTCCACCCAAACTCCATTGGCAAATGAGAGGCGGTCCGCCGTTGAGGGAGGCGTCGGCGAAGACGGTGGAGATGATGTGATAAGTGAAGGAGTTGAGATTGAAAACGAAGTTGGATTTGAGGAAGGAGAGAAGTTGATCCAAATGAGGGTCGACTTTGGAACCGGCAGCAAGGAGGCTGAGAGCCACTTGGATTGACAAGGGTGAGACGACAACATTGAAGTTCTTCCCTTCTTGTTGGAGAAGCTGCTTG
The DNA here is from genome assembly GCA_017139565.1 of Luffa aegyptiaca. Taxonomy (NCBI): domain Eukaryota; kingdom Viridiplantae; phylum Streptophyta; class Magnoliopsida; order Cucurbitales; family Cucurbitaceae; genus Luffa; species Luffa aegyptiaca. The sequence goes on from CM029399.1 coordinate 19,177,339, forward strand.
GTGATGGCCAGTGACGGATCTAGGATTTTATACCGGGGGGCACAAGTTCATATAAATGCAACTTTAAAAGCATTGATACAATATTTAAATACCTAATATCGATTAGGTTAAATTACAAGTTGTCTCTGAACTTTCGGATTTGTGTCTATGGTCCCTAAACTTAAAAATGTGTCTAAGAGAATCCTAAACTTTCAATTTTGTGTCCAATAAGTTCTTGAATTTTCAATTTTGTGTCTAATAGGTGTTATTTGACTATTTTCAAAATTCACACGCTTACCAAACAAAAAATTGAAAGTTTATAGTTTCATCATACATAAATTTCAATTATGAATGTTTAGGATTTAAATTGTTACAATTATTAGTATGGTGTTTTAATTGACCCCAAAGTTTAGGGATAGAATTGATTTTTTTTCCTAATTTTTTAAAAAGAAACTTTCAAACTAATTTCATATTCTTTTTAGGTTAAAATATCATTTTGGTCATTGTACTTTGGAACTTATTTTACTTTATTGTCAATAATTCAAATGTCCAAATATAATCGTTGTACTTTTAATAATCTTAAAATTAGTCTATGGTTAACTTTTTCAAAACAAATTTAGTCTCTATTAGCTTTCGCTTTATAAAATTTGAAAACATATTAACAATTGGTGTGTTTTCTTGAGTGAAAATTATGATTATTACCATATTTTAGAGTAACTTCAAATTAATAATGACTAATCTAAAGATTTATTGAAATTACATAGGCTAAATTTGAATATATGAAAATATATGAACTAAATTAGAATGAGTCACAAAGTAGAAAGATCAACAATACTATTTTAACATTCGTTCTATTTCATAGGTGGATTTAAATTCATTAAAGAAAATGAAAATTTTATTTATTAGATAGTGATAAAAAGCTTAAACAAAAACATAAAAATATATTTTTAAAATGTTTAAATTATTAGCCATCAGTGATGGATGGCTAAGGCCACGTCAGAATGGCTTGTCATGTCTATTTTTTGAAGGAGATCAATTGAAAACACCAACTTCTTCAATGCTTGAGAATTTGATGAATGCAAAAATGGTATTGGGACATGGGGTTTAAATAATCAAGGAAAGAACCCTTGGTCGTGGACAAATTATTCAATGAGACCAGGGTTGTCTATTTAGAACTGTCGAATGTAGATCTTAATTTTTGTCTACTCCTAATATTTGAGTCGAATTCCATGTGAGGAGGATGTGATCACATAATGGGAGATGAAGTTTTCTTTACTATTTTTTTAACTTGTACAAAATATCCCTCAACTTTTAAATTGAGAACATTTTGAATATGATTAAGCCCCTTTAATTTTGCCAAAGTTCATCCATACATAACCTTTTTTTTTAAATTGATCACCACATTATGCGTTTTACTTAATTTTAATAAAAAAGTTAACGAAATGGTTGTTTTAAAACCCACCACTTTTGCCATGTGTACCAATATTTTACAAGTCACCAATGTCACTTTTCTAGCTTCATTTTAACAGAAAAGTCAGACAAAATGGTAGATTTTTTTTAATTAAATTTTAAAGATAAAAATGAAACTTTTAAAAGTTCAAGTATATTATGAAATTTACGCTAAAATTCAAGGGTATTGGGTATAATTTAAGCACACTTTTTCACTTTCTTACTTTTAAATTTTCTTTAAAAAGCAATTTAATTTGGGAAGAATCTAATTTTTTTTATTGATTTTGACTAGGTAAATCAATTTCTATCTTGAAATTTTAATTTCATCATATTCGATTTAGATTAGTGTTATAATTTATACTTTTATTAGATTTTCATTGAAAAACTATTAAAAAGAATATTTTCATGTGTTTAGTGCATTAAAAAAAAAGATGAGATTTCAAAAAGGAAAAAAAAAAAAAAAAGAATCAACTTTATTTTGGATTTGTATGGGTGAACACAAAATAACGAAATGGAGAAGTCTGTTAATTGACTCGGTAAGAAAACAAACTGACTTGCAAATTATGCAGTTTGCTTCAATCTAAAAATTATGCAGCTGGTCAGCATTCCGCCCGCGTTATGTGGGGGTGGTTGGAAGAAGATTTAGGATTGAAGAAGGAGGAGGATTGGGTTGGAGAAGAAGAAATGGAGAGAGGAATTACAAATATTAAAAAAATAATATATTTTAATTATTTTAATATATTTTTTTATTTAAAAAAGTCAGAAAATAATTCTTTTAAATAAAAAATAGGTGTCAGGTCAGCATTCCGTGATGGTTTAATAGAAAATTTGACGGAGGGACCAAAAGTATAACAAAATCCAAACCTCAGGGACTAAATTGTTGAGTTTGAAAACTCAGGGACCAAAATGAAATTTAACCAAAACCTCAGGGACTAAAAGTGTAATTTTCCCGATTAATTAATTTGGTTGTAAGAACACTATTTGGGATTATAGTCTTCAGGTTGTCATATCTCAAAGAATACAATAGTCAAGTTCATTTCCTCTACAATCATCTATGCTTCATTGGAAATTTGGAATGATAATAAGGTTCAAGGTTAATAAGATAAATATCGGTTTCACATCCATCTCACGTGTTTTGTTGAGAATATAATATGACTAAAGTCTTGTATTAGCTATGAAAGGGGAAGACCCTATATTAAAAAGGATTAGAGAAATTTTGATAGATGGATTGTTTTATATACATATTTTCATATATGTCCATGGTTTTGTAGATTTCCAAGATTAGATTTCCAGCATTTTTTTCTTACCATTTTACCCTTCTTGTCGTATTTTATAAGATTTTATAAGATATTATCTTAACTAAATCCTTAATATTTTGAAAATATGATTGTTGAGATTTGATTTCTTGCCATAATGATCCCAGCGTATTTTCCTTTTATTTCATTCAATTACCGACAATTTCCATCAATTTTCATTCTCTTGTTTGGTAATTTTCGGTTGATCCGTTTTTTCTCTCTCTTTTTTTTTTCGGCAGCCTTCTTTTACCGATTTCTTCCGCTTCACTCTTTTTTCTTCGTTGTAGCAGTTTTGTATTTTCTTCATTAACCGGACAAAAGCTAATCAATTTTTTCCTTCCCGATTTTGTTCTTCCCGACAACAATATATATAACATGTTCGCTGGAATATCTAAAAAATGTGTATATATTTCGATTAATATTCATTTTACTGACATAACTATTTCGGTTATTATATATTCCCAGTAATATACCACTTATAATCTATGCATATATTGAATAATTATTATATATTCTAGTTAATATTCAATATATAGTAGTTTAACATATATGTCCCATGGTATACGTACTTTTTTTTTTTTTAGATTTTTGCATTTACAGAAAAACATTTATATTCATATAAACTTCATATATACAAGCTTATATATACTATTTACATAAGTTTTCCTTTTTTTACTCATTATTGTTGCCACATATACCTATTTTTTTTTTCTTTTTTCATTACTATAGTATTAAATATACACTTGTATATTTAGTTATTTGCCGATATATATTATATATATACATGTATGTATGTATATTAAATATACCAATGCATTTAGGAGAAATATAGATATTGGAAAAATAAAGTCTATATATAACTATAAAAAAAATCTTATTTTTTAAATAATAAATGCATATGTATATATTAAATATACCACGGCGGTAGTGAAATCCAACGATATCCACGATAAAACAACGGCAATTTGAGGGTAGTAGTTGGGCTGACGGTATCCAATGATGTGTGGGTGCTGCTTGTTTGAGTTTGCAATGATGAAGGTTGGGCGGCGGCGGCGCTTCCGATGGTGGTTGGTCATCGACGACAAGAAAAGGATCGAAGATGAAGAGGGAGAGAGAGGTCGAGAGACCATGAGGGAGAAAGATCATGAGGGAGGAATATAATGGGGGGAGAAAGAAATCGTGTGAATTGGGAAAAATAGTGAGTGATTTTAGGGATATTTTTTAGAAAAATTGTTAGTGATTTTAGGGATCTTTCAAAATTGGAAAGTAATTAAATGAGTTGAGAATTTTTAAATAGGAAAGAATAAAATACGATTTCTCATTATATGACGTTGTTGTTTTTTAAATATAAAAATTATGGATAGTGCATAAAAGTAATTGAATAACAACTTATATACTTATATGTAAAAACTCAAGGCTCTTAGACTATTTGTGTAAAAAATGGTGTATTTGAACAAAAATGAAATATAGAGTTCACTTATAGGCTAAATATGTATTTATCCCAAAGGATTATCTACGAGCCCATAAGGCTAAATCAATGAGGAAACATGCATACACATTTTTCTATTTCTTCAAACGTGATTATAAATCATAACCAAATTAAAATATTTAGACACAATTTATTAAAAAAATGCAAGGATAAAATATTTAAATTATTAGTATATTTTTCATTTTATCATATATCAAACATAATAGAAATAGTACTCAAAGGGGGCATTCTATAAATAAAATGCCCTTTGATGTTACATGGAGTGAGTGGTACTAGGATATTCAAATTTTATTTAGGTAGATGTTTTAGTACTACCAATGCTATCGTTTTTCTCCATTATTCGAGAACAGGGTTTAAAACTTGTCCAGTGAAAATCACAGTTCCTGTGCTGTCTTCCCTGATCACATACAAGAACGGGTGGTCAGCCACGAAGCCAGGTGGTAAACTCCTGTTCCCTATGACTATAGCGGTAGATGCCCCAGCTTCTGTGCCTTCTTCATTCACCTCAATAAATGCCTTATGGAATATGTTTGAAACAAAAAGACCTTCAGCCATTGGAGAGTCCACCATTTCCAACAAACCTCCTTCAGTGAAAGGCAACACCAATCCCATGGCCTTTAGAACCTTGGAAATTTCAGCCCCAAAAGAAATTTTGAACTTGGGAATCTTGAATTCACCAACATTAACTTGTTGTTTTGGAATGTGGCGGTCGATGAACCCGAATTGGGAATCTAATTTCTGTATCAAAGATGGTAGTCCGTCCCTTGCATATGGGAGAAAGATGTGCATGGAAAAGCGACGTGTGTCGGATCCTGGTTTGTATGGCAGTGAAAGAACTTTAAACTCATCAAAGAAACCTATGTATTGTGGGTTCCTCTTAGTTCTCGTCATAAAGGGCACCTGAACTGAACTCCCACTAAGAAGGAAGAAGTCACTTTTCTCTGTTTTTGAAGCATCAAATTTCTCTGCCCAATCCCCTTTGAAGTAGAGTGCATTCGCCAGGATAAGCTTGGTCAAACTAGTGACTGCTCTAGGGGGAAGAATTTCTGTGATAAGTCCATTGGTCTCTTTTTCAACCCACGAGTTCACTTCCAAAGTCACTTCACCCGGCTTGTTTCTGAAATCGACTTGGCTGACGGTGGCCTTATAAAAAGTGTCGACGATATTTTTGAAAGAAGGCTTGAGAGGAAGGGTTTTCTCCACCCAAACTCCATTGGCAAATGAGAGGCGAGGTCCGCCATTGGGGGAGGCATCGACGAAGACGGTGGAGATGATGTGATAAGCGAAGGAGTTGAGGTCGGCAACGGAGTTGGATTTGAGGAAGGAGAGAAGTTGATCCAAATGGGGGCCTTTGGAACCGGCAGCAAGGAGGCTGAGAGCCACTTGGATCGACAAGGGTGAGATGACAACATTGTCGTTCTTGCCTTCCTGTTGGAGAAGCTGCTTGGTGATGGCTAAGGCTACATCGGAATGGCTTGTCATGTCCATTTTCTGAAGGAGATCAATTGAAAACACCAACTTCTTTGATGCTTGAGAGTTTGATGAATGCAAAAATGGTATTGGGGCATGGGGTTTAAATATTAAGGGAAGGAACGTCGGTCGTGGACAAATTATATTCAATGAGACCATCATAATGTGGTTGTCTATCCAAAACTGACAGATGTAAATCTTAATTTTTGTCTGCCCCTAATATTTGGCCCGAATTCTATGTGTGGAGGATATGGTCGCGAAATGGAAGATGAGGTTTCTTTACTCATTTTTTATTTTTATTTTGAATTGTACAAAATATCCCTCAACTCTTTAATTGAGAACATTTTGAATGTAATTAAGCCCGTTCAATTTTTCCAAAGTTCGTCCATATGTAACCATTATTTTTAAATTGATTACCACATTATATATTTTACTTAATTTTATTGGAAAAGTCAATGAAATGGCTATTTTGAAACGATTTTAATGGTTAATAAAACATTTTCAAAATAAAAAGGGTATAATTGAAACTTAACTTAAAGTTCAAATGTATAATTGAAACCTGTCACTTTTGTCATGTGTACCAATATTTTACCAGTCACCAACATGTCACTTTTCCATATTCATTTTAATGGAAAAGTTGACACAATGGTAAATTATTATTATTATTTTTTTAAAAAAAAAAAGTCTAAAGTTTAAAGATAAAAATGAAAATTGTAAAATTTCAAGGACATTATTGAAATTTATGCTAAAGTTCAAGGATATTTTGTATAGTTTAAGCACACCTCACTTTCTTACCTTTACATTTTCTTTAAAAAGGATTTAATTTGGGAAGAATCTTTAACTTTTTATTGATTTTGACAAAGTAAATCAATTTCTATCTTGGAATTTTAATTTCTATCATATTTATCCTAGATCTGGATTAGGGTTATAACTTATACTTTTTACTAGATTTTCATTGAAAAACCATTCAAAAATATTCTCCTTTGTGTAGTGCATTAAAAAAAGATGATATTCTAAAAAAAAATCAACTTTATTTTGGATTTGTTCGTAGGGTGAACACAAAATAATGAAATTGAGAAGTCGGTTAATCGACTTGGTAAGAAAGCATATCCGATTGATGGACCGACATGCAAATTGCACAATTTGTTTTAATCTAAAAAGGATAATATTTAGCTACAGAATGGTGTACAAATACTTGCTTACACACTACTATCAAAACGTTGACAGTGATGAGAGATTAAAAAAAAAATCTCATCTTATACCTTTTTAATGGTAAAGATTTTTTTTTGGTAAATTCTACTTTTGTTCCTTCTCAGTTCTGATACCAATTTTTTTTTTCCTTCTCTCAATACATCGTCTAATGTTCTCACATTGCTAAATCTAGTGTCAGCTTTTGCCAAAATCGAAGTTCTCACCTTACGCACCAAGTTTGAATAGTAAATTTATCATAATCCATTTCTAACAAACCTCCTTCAAACAAAGCTAAACCGTCGGGACTAGTGAATAGTGCATTTTGTATTTTTCTTTGCTTTTTAATTAATTTTTTATTTAATTAATTTGTTTGTAGATTGCTTGTCTTATTCTTATTCTTATTAAAAAAAAAAAAAAAAAGTCTATCCAGGTTATCCAAAAATAAATGTGCATTTCTAAAAAATCCTCAATTGAAAATTAAAAAGAAGCCTCAAAATCCATAATCTCCCTTATTCCATATACATCTTATTCTTATTCTTAATAAAAAGAAAACGAAAACTCTATTCAAGTTATCCAAAAATAGATGTGCATGTTCAAAAATCCTCAAATTGAAAATTTAAAAGAAGCCTCAAAATCCATTATCTGGCCTATTCCATCTATGTCATCTTTCTTATCTTAAAAAAGTTCTTGCAACTGATCTTTCCATGTTTTCTCAAAATATTTAAAATTTTATTAGGTTAAATTATTAAAAATATCCTTGAATTATGGGATTGGTTTCAACTATACATTTGAACTTTCAAAAGTTTCACTTTAGCCCTTGAAGTTTGAAGTTTATTTCAAAACAACACTTGAAGGCTTTTTTTTTTCCGTTAAATCCATAGACGAAAAATGACGTGTTTGTACATGTATTGTTGCCTATGTGAATTAATTTGAATACATATGTGGAAAAAACAATAAAAACACATAAAAACACATCATTTTTCGTCCATAAATTTAATGGAAAATGTCTCCAATGGTCATTTTGAAACAAACTTCAAACTTGAAGGGCTAAAATGACACTTTTGAAAGTTCAAGGACATAATTGAAACCAACTCCATTGTTCAGGAGTATGTTTAATAATTTAGCCATTTTATTAAATGTAGTGAAATACTTTTATTATGCTTTATTTTTACTCTAATACCACCTTACGTGTCGGGACGAATGTTGAAATTGAGCAGTCAGGTACTTTTTTTCTTAATTTTTCATTTTATATTTGTTTTTTTTTTCCTAAATCTGCCTGTGTGGTTACTTTACAATCTGTTTTAAAATTGAATCTTAAGGTCCCGTTTGATAACCATTTGGTTTTTTGTTTTTGGTTTTTGAAAATGAAACTTATAAATACTACTTCCACCAACAAACTTCTTTGTTTTTCTAATACCTTTCTTCCCTTGTTTTTAAAAATCAAGCAAAATTTGAAAACTAAAAAAAGTAGTTTTCAAAAACTTGTTTTTGTTTTTAGAATTTGGCTAGAAATTCAAATGTGTCATTGACAAAGATGAAAGTCATGATAAGAAAATTGGGAGAAAACAAGCCTAATTTTCAAAAACCAAAAACCAAAAACCAAATGGTTATCAAACGGAGCCTAAATAAAAACATAACATTATAAAATTGCACTTGCAAATTATAATTAAAAAGGAAAAGTACGTTACATAAATTAAACAATAAGTTAAATGTGCATTACATAAATACGTTCATACATATGTAGTTCTTATTTAAGACATGAAATAAGCAAAACATAAATAAGTTATTCTTCTCAAAAAAAACAAAAAACGTAAATAAGCTAAACACAAAGACATAAAATTGCAAATAAAAACGCGTCCGCAATCCTTCATAACTCTTGTGGCCGACGTAACAGGTGCATATACATCAGTTCGAATCACCTAAAAAAAAAAAAAAAAAAAAGAAATATAATCAAACATAAAACTTATAACCAACAAATCTCTTAAAAACCTATCACCATCACCATAATATATCCAACAAGTAACAAATACATAAACTTATGACTAAAAATCAAACAAATAACTAACTAAACAAATCAAGACTTATGACACCTCCCCCTCCCCCTCCCCCTCCCCCTCCATCAACTCAAAGTCATTTAAGAACAAAAATTTAGATTCAAACTTATGACCCCCTCGCCCAAACTCAAAGTCATTTAAATAACTAACTAAATGTCAATTGCTACCATAACTGCAAGATAGCAACAAGATATTCTGAAACAAACAATTCAACTTAAAAGAAGTCAGAGTTATATTCATCATCCAAACAATCCTAACTATTCCTAACAAACCATTATATCTTGGAAAAACCAACTATGAAGCTTCTAAATATAAAAGCAGAAAATTAGGAAAGGCTGAATCTCAGGAGAAAAATCTCTTTCATATTGGATAACTTGGCCTTGAATACAGAGTGCCCAGCCATATTTATACAAGCTGAAAGAGATGAAAAAACTCCTGAAAAAAAATAGACTGGAATACATCTGATCTTTTCCCTTTCTTTTCAACAAATACAACGGAAATAAAATGCAAATACATGAGCACTCTGACAGAAGAATATTAGCCTTCTAGAAGATCAGATGGGCTCCTCCAAAGCAAGAAAAAAACACTGGGCTGGGCTTCAATAGAAAACCTGCTAATGGGCTGCCTTTACACCCCCCCGCAAGCCAATGGTAGAGGGATCTCTAACGTTGAGCTTGGAACGCAGAAGATTAAATGAAGTAGCCGATAAAGGTTTGGTTAGTATATCAGCAACTTGAGCTGAAGCAGGTAGGTGTTGAACAGACAGTTTCTTGCTAAGAACTAAATCACGCACAAAATAAATGTCTAATTCAACATGCTTTGTTTTTGAATGAAGGATCGGATTAGCACTTAAGTGAACAGTACTAAGATTATCACACCACAAAATAGGAGCTTGAGACAATGAAATATTAAGGTCAGAAAATAACGTATTCAACCATACTAATTCGGCAGCAGCAAGGGCAAGACACCTATATTCTGCTTCGGTGCTTGATCTGGATATTACCGCTTGCTTTTTGGAACCCCAGGTGATTAGATTACCTCCAAAGAAGACACAAAAACCGGACGTGGACTTACGATCATCAGGATCCGAAGCCCAATCCGCGTCAGCAAAACCATGGAGAGATAAATCTGTAGACTTACGAAGTAACAAACCAAAATTATATGTTCCTTTAAGATATCTAAGGATTCTTTTGACAAGTTGCCAATGTATAAGAGTAGGGGCATGCATGAATTGACAGGCTTTATTTACACAATAAGAAATCTCAGGTCGTGTAAGAGTAGCATATTGTAATGCACCAACCACACTTCTATATAACCGAACATCAGCAAACTTTTCCCCTTGATGAGCAGAAAGTAAAGGCCCACTAACCATTGGTGTAGAAATAGATTTAGATTCAGCCATTTTGGTCCTGTGTAACAAATCCATCACATATTTACCTTGAGACAAAAATAAACCTCCTGAAGGAGGATAAGATACCTCAATTCCTAGGAAATAATGAAGAGGTCCCAAGTCTTTCAAAGAAAACTTGCCATTCAGCTCATGAATCAAGGAATTAATGACTGAAGTAGAATTACCAGTGATTATAATGTCGTCCACATACACCAGAATATAACAACACTGGTTACCAATCTTCCGAAATAACAATGATGAATCAGCTTTTGAAGTAATAAAACCGAGAGAGTGTAGAAAAATACTTAACCTCTCAAACCAAGCCCTAGGTGCTTGTTTAAGGCCATATAACGCTTTCTTCAAGCTACAGACAAGAGGGACGACACTTTGAACCTGAAAACCAGCAGGTTGCTCCATATATACCTTCTCAGATAATAAACCATGTAAGAAAGCATTATTTATATCAATTTGCCGTATAGACCAATTGTAAGTAAGGGCAAGAGTAAGCAAGACTCGAATAGTAATAGGCTTGACAACCGGACTATATGTTTCAAAATAATCAATATCCGGAGATTGATGAAAACCTTTTGCTACCAGTCTGGCTTTATAACGAGAAATAGACCCATCAGAGTTCCTTTTTATTTTGAAAATCCACTTACAACCAACAATCTTATGATTTATAGGTGTTGGTACAAGATCCCAAGTTTGGTTTTTAATAAGCGCATCATATTCACTTTGCATAGCTTGTCGCCAATGGGAACATTTAAGGGCCTCTTTGACACTCGGTGGCTCAATATCGGTATAGGTTGCCAAAAACACTCTTGGTTTGAATATGCCTCGCTTACTTCTAGTGATCATATGATGAGTACCTAAGGGATTAGCTGGAGGAATATTCGGCGGACTATCAGAAGTTATAGTAGGAGATATATGATCCGAAGAGTGAGGAATATTAGGAGATGAAGGTGATGGATTTGTATTTGAAGGAAAGTGAGAATTTTGATCTGGGCCAACAGGACTATTAGTAGCAGGGGAGGAAACAACGGAGGGAATGGTTGGAGGGTGTGGGGAAGGAACAACTTCATTCGTAGGCTGAGAAATGACTGACAACGGGAGGGTGACAGAACCAACTGGAGGTGTGAAAGATGAAGAAACATATTTGGCAAAAGGAAAATTTAACTCATCAAATAGAACATGTCTAGAAATAAAAATTCTTCCAGTAGAATCTAAACATTTGTACCCTTTATGAGAATGACTATAACCAAGAAAAGTACATGGTGAGGAACGAAAATCAAGTTTATGAGAGTTATATGAGCGAAGACAAGGGTAACACTTACAGCCGAAGACCCTCAGAAAATGGTAGTCAGGTCGCCTCTGGAAGAGTTTCTCCAAAGGACTCGCACCATGAAGCACTGTGGAGGGCAACCTGTTAATGAGATAAACACTGGTGGCAAACGCATCGTCCCAAAATGTTAAAGGCATAGAAGCTTGAGATAATAAAGTAAGACCAACATCAACGATATGCCTATGTTTTCGTTCGACTATACCGTTTTGTTGTGAAGTATAGGGACATGTTATTCTATGTTCAATGCCATGAGCTTTTAAGAAAGGAACAAAAGTTTTAAATTCAGCACCACCATCAGTTTGAAGACTTAGAATAGGTTTATTGAACTGCCTTTCAACAAAGGATTTGAAAGTAAGGAAAGCTTGAAACGATTCAGATTTAGTTTGAAGGAAATAAATCCAAGTATATCTAGAGAATACATCAACAAAACTTATGTAGTATCTAAAACCATTTCTAGATGCCTTGTATGCAGGGCCCCATAGATCAGTGACAATCAATTGTAAAGGTTCAGAGTATGAAGAGACAGATGGAGTAAACGGTAACGCATGATTTTTACCAATAGCACAAGCATTACAAAATGAAATAGGTAAACTCATAGGAAAATTGGGAATACAATGCTTGACTATGTGCTTAACAACAGAACCAGTCGGATGACCAAGCCTTTGATGCCATACATCAAGAGATTTATTTTGAGCAGAACAAGATAAAGCTAAAACAGTGGATTGTGATAATAAAGAAGGTGACACAGTAGATAAATGTGAAGACAGATGAGATGATTTTGACAAATTTGATGTAGAGAGATCAAATTTGTATAGCCCTTCATGTAGAGTCCCGTGGAGAAGCACTCGACCAGTTGCTAGATCCTTCACATAACAAAAACTTGGGTGAAATTCAAAAAATACAGAGTTATCTTTTGCAAATTGACTTACACTGATTAGGTTCTTAGTAATGGAAGGAACATGAAGCAAATTATGTAAATGAAAGATATGATTGGAAGGAGAAGCAATTGAGGCATATCCAAGTCGAGTTATATGCAAACCTGCACCGTTACCAACGTGGACTTGATTGTTTCCCAAATATTCTGAGCTCACAGACAGATTACCCAGATTGTTTGTAAGGTGGTTCGTGGCCCCTGAGTCAGGGTACCAATTGCAATCTTGGTTGAAGTTGGGAGTGGCTACCATAGCAGTCATTTGAGGGGAAGAGTATTGATTACCATAAGCTGGTCCTCCAGAGAATGGTTGAGTATGAGGGATGAATTGAGAGGAATAAGCCGCTCCTGGTACTGGAATTCGAGAGTAGCATTTCAGTGCTGTGTGACCAATTTTGTTGCAGATTTGGCACTGAGGTCGATTTCTATTATTCCAGGACCTTCCTCCTCGATTTTGTGAGAAATTAGACCTTCCTCTTCCTCTGTTTGAGTTAAAATTCTGAGAGTAACTCTGCTGCTGCTGTTGGTTGTTTCTCTGGTTTTCAGTTTCTTTTGAAGGAGGATTTTGAACCATCAGATTAGCAGTTGGTAAAGTACCATCGGAATTTACTGAAGCTTTGCTCTCAATCCTGCTTTCATGAGTCAAAAGAAGAGCAGTAACTTCTTGTATAGTTTGTGTTCCTGTCTTAGCTGTGATTACCGAAACCATGGTCTCATATTCAGGACCTAAGCCAGCTAAAATGTACAATATGTGATCTTCAACCAGAACTTCTTTACCTATAGCAGCTAGGGCATCAACACATTTCTTAATTTTTGATATGTATTCACTGAGAGTTGAACCTCCTTTCTGCATATTTTGTAGTTTTGATTTGAGTTTCATGATTTGAGCTAAATGCTTAGAATTAAAAATTTGCATCAGGCATACCCATATTTCTTTGGCACTCTTACAGTGAACGACTTGTTCAAGAATCGATTCTGTCATAGACCCTACTAGCCATGAAGACACCAATTTATCTTGTTTCTTCCATACCTTATATACTGGATTAGGTTTACTGACAGTGGTAGAGTTTTCACTTACTTGTATGGTCTCTGATGGAGGTTTAAAATCCGGATCGATATGATCTTCCAGCTCATGTCCCTCTAGGGCTGTGAGAATTTGAAATTTCCAGAGAAGGAAATTTTCATCCGTCAGTTTGACAGTAGAGATCTTGTTTCCAGGGTTGATAGCTTGAAAACTTTGATTGCTAGCTAAAACTTCAGAATTCGCCTCAGAAGAATCCATGGATCGATGTCGTTGGACAAAGCTCTGATACCATCTAAATATAAAAGCAGAAAATTAGGAAAGGCTGAATCTCAGGAGAAAAATCTCTTTCATATTGGATAACTTGGCCTTGAATACAGAGTGCCCAGCCATATTTATACAAGCTGAAAGAGATGAAAAAACTCCTGAAAAAAAATAGACTGGAATACATCTGATCTTTTCCCTTTCTTTTCAACAAATACAACGGAAATAAAATGCAAATACATGAGCACTCTGACAGAAGAATATTAGCCTTCTAGAAGATCAGATGGGCTCCTCCAAAGCAAGAAAAAAACACTGGGCTGGGCTTCAATAGAAAACCTGCTAATGGGCTGCCTTTACAAAGCTCATTTGCTACAATAGCTGTAGGATCGCAACAATATAAACTTACACGACATACGAGAGTTATGACACCTAATCATAACTTTTTGAAATATCTGAAAAAAAATGTAAATTAGGAGCATACCTAATTTTGTGTATCAATTCGTTGTGATTCTGTGAAGTGTGAAAAATTTACTTTTGAGTCCATAACTATTTGAGCACGTCCTTCCGCGCTAACAGTTTTGCTTGTTGACGTACTTGAATAGACTGCATCTCCACAAACGTCGCCTTTAGATCCGTTATTTCCTGCTCTTGTTCTATTTCTTTATGTATAGGTCTTAAACTTGAGGATGTGCCACTCCTTCCTGATTTTGACGGCTTTGGTCCCCATCTCATTCCTTGTACATGACCCGACCTTCTTCCCAATACTTCCTCACATATGACTGGCTCGGGAGCAGTTCAGATCTAAGCTATAACTTTTAGCTAGTGGTCGAAGCTAGGACTAGGCTTCAAACCTCTTTGCCTCGAAGCTATAGATCTAACTTTTGTATCTAACTTTTTTTGAAAGATTGTATTTTAAAGTTTTTTAATTTTCTTAAGTTAACTTTTAAAGGTAGGTGCTAAGCGTCAAGGCATGGCTTTAGACATAGCCTAGCTTTAAGTCCTAAGAAGATTAGCCTCGAGACATGGGTCGCATTTAGGGTTGATTGGTACAATCATTTGATTGTTGATGTGTGTGAGTATGACAATTAGGGATAGTAATTATCCCAAATCATACGTCACATATCATTTCTTAAACTAATAGACTTAACATGGTCCAAGAGAAATTACTTGTATTGCTTATGCTATTTCTACTAATTTTAATATCCTCAAAATTAAAACTAACTAATATCCAACCCTAAGTTGGTCACTCTCAAAGGACACTAATGAAAAAATACTCATAAGCAAATTATCAAGTCCATACCATATTCACATAACAAACGGGCACTAAAATATACAACTAGGATTCCATAAATTCCAACCTAAGAAATTAGTTCATGACTTTAACAATGAAAATAAACATAAATTACAAAGGCATTACTTACAATCAGTATAGATTACAATAATACAAGCAAAACATAAACAAAATAACAAGAAATCACAAACCAAAAACATCAAATCTTCGAACACTCTCTCATTATCTTAAAATCTCTTAATAAATTACTTTATACCTTGTTTTGTTGAAAGGAAGATCGATCCTAAGAGGAACTCTTAATCTTATGCCAAAAAAAGCAAAAAAGAGAGAATTTTCAACTCAGTAAGTGTTGCGCAAATTGCTTACCGCATGTGTACGTGTCAAGTAATAATATAGTGATTGTTAAATCGAATGTCGTCCTCTGGATTGGTTTTCTAATTAAACTAAGTACCGTGAATACTTTCGCTCAATTTTATTTAAGGATAAAAAAGGAATGAGATATTGAAAACAAAGGTGATGCAAATTAAAGGTTTGAAATTCAATTGAAAGAATTCTTAGGGAATTGATTTCATCAATTTAGATTAGGACTAATTAAAGGGAATGAATTGTAACGTGCAATTATTTTACAAGTCTAAGAACTGTAAATAACAAACTATCTCTCCCGAGCATAATTGATTCTCATGCATATAATTAACTTGATATCCCTATCTAAGTTCATTAACATGCATGGCTTTTAGTTCTTTTGACAACTTCTAAAGCTATTATAAATCTCCCGATCTTAGAATTCTACTTTAGTTATGCAATTTAGTAAAGTCTACGCTAAATCCCCTCTCCCGAGCAAGATTCAACACTTAAATCATTCAATTAGTGATTAAGTAATTGAAAACATTTAAACATAATTGCATACATAAAATAAGTGCACAAAACATCCCAATAATCAATTTATAATCATAAACGACTACATCAATCCCTAAGAAACACGTCTAGCTACTCATACACGGCGTTACAATATAAGCTAGATATGAAAAGACCATAAAAGCTAACTAGAGGTAAGGAAAAGAAAGGAAAAGTCTTGAATCCATTGAAACCGACATGTCCCCGTCACGATCTCCACGTCTTCAAGCTTGGTTCCCACTCCTAGGCCTTGCTTCAGCTGCCACAGAAGGTCTTTAATCGTTTTTAGGTCTAAATTCTCTCAATTGGACTCCCTTGGTCGTAGCTCATCATATTGTATTTATAGGAATCTGTCGACAGTGTCGAGACGCTGTCGCTTACCGCCTTATTCTGATATGGAAAATCTTGACAGCATCGAGACACTAGGGACAGCTTCGCGATGCATAGCCTTTACCGCCCATTCTGTTGAAGGATATTCTAGCAGCGTCGAGATGCTAGCTCTCGGGTCTTCCACTTTTGATAAGCCTCCAACTTGATTCCTTTTCGTTCTTTTGGCTTCTTTTAGCGTCCTGAACACCCGATCAACTCCAATTTCTCGATTTAGCTTCAAAAATCAATTCCTACAAAAAGAACATGAAAGCGTATTAAATTGGCCAAATAATACTTAAAGACTAACTAAAATAAACATGAAAAAATAGCTCGCTATGCACGTTATTAGTAGGTTGGAAAAAAAACATATATTCAAAATGCAGCAACACCAACATCACTGCAACCTAAAAGTATGACATATTTGAACACATGTAACTTGTTGATAAGAAACACGAAACACGAGAAATTCATTCATAATGCAAGAAGTGGTACAAAAAGAGGTCCAAGAAGACGAGACATCACTCTCCTAAATCATAAACAGTGTTACAAAAAGGTCCCTGTGTAAAGCTTTGATCATGGAACATAATGTAAATTACTACATTGCCAACATAATCCTCCATCATGGTCAAGATGTAATTTACATGATCTAATAACATATATCATTATCTTCAAATCAAAGAAGAGCATTATATGGTTGAAATATCACTTATACAGCATATAATCCAGATACATTAAGTTAGTAGAGATTTATGTCATCCCTTATTATTCAATCATATTGAAACCAGAATAAGGCTTGAACCAGTGTATTTTTCTCTCTGAATGACGGTAGAAGGTGAGTTGTTGCGGTGTCGGTCTGGAGCGGTTTATCTGCTATTGGTGGAGTTTATTCTCCAATTTTGTATTGTTCGTTGGCCACTGCGCATTGCTACTGGAATCTTTGTTCAAGTATTTTGACTCTGCTCCATCAATTATGTCTCAACTACAAGAGGAGGAGCCCCTAATTAAACAACTTACAGATTTGAAAGTCATAGTAGAAGAAAAAACGTGTATTCTTCAACTAGAAGACGAGGATATAGATAGATGGGAGAAGAAACTCACAAATGCCCTCATCTACAAAATATATTCTCAAAAGAACATCAACCTAGAGATTTTTAAGTCAACTTGGCTGCGAAGCTTGGAAGTCTTCTTGGCAAGGTTGATCGAGTTGATGTAGAAGAGAAGATGGATCAAAGCTGGGGTGGTTCTTTACGTGTTAAAACTCAGATTTATAACAACCCTAAAAAATAAATAAATAAAAAAAGAACAAAACGAAAAAAAAAGAGAAAATCTCTCAAGGCCTCTTCCTCTCCCCCGATTTTCCCATCTCTCTCTAATCTCTCTTCTTTTCTTGATTAACCACAGCCGCCGACTTCCCTCTCCCTTCTTCGATCTCTTCCACCATCCACCCCCTCACTCTCCAATCTCTCACGCCGTCATCAACGTCAAATGTGACCCACGATATAGTAGATTCTGACGTCGTTTGCAGCGGATTTCGCGTGGGTCTTCTTTCCTTCTCTTCCTCGTGATCTTCCCCCCTTGTGCCAGTTGCTGTCGTCGACCAGCCAACACCGGAGAAGCATCGCCGCCGCCACAAAGCACAACCCAGCAAGCCCTCTTTGAGTTTCCAATGGCTTGGACGTTTTTCAGCGAGTAGATCGATGCAGACAACAATGTTTTCTTCACGTTTTCGACAGTTTCTGTTTGTTGTTGATGGTTGTTGGGCTCCTAGAGTAAGTAAAAATAAGGTGAAAGTTAGACTCTAGAACATTGTGCAAGCATACACAATCCGCAGCAAGTAATAAGTATTTATCGAATCCAAGGTCTGAATTAGCTCTCACTTTATCTATTTTGTATAACTTTTCAATGGTTTCAAGGTGGTTAAAATGATTGATTTTTATAGAATGCTGAAGCAAAAGAAATGATGGAACAGAAAGTAAACAAATAAAGCAGACAGATTAGAAACAGGCGCTGGTCAGGATTTAGTAATTGTTTTAAAAGATGCTCTAGCAATATTATTGATTATGCAAAACTCTTGCAGTCTTATTAGTAGATTCCTCCCGGAACTCTGGGTTTTTTTAGAATATGTTTCAACTCCAATGATGCACTACCGATCAAGCACTAGGCAACTGGCTATCCCTAGCTCAGTCACTGGCGTTCACCAATACACAATGATCTAGTGTGATTAAATGCCACACACTCCCCAAATCATCCCTGAAACTAGGGAGTGATATTCATACCGGCTGGCCAAGCGGGCACAAAATATAAATAAGCACAACAAATAATCAAGGTGCATCAAATCAACATATGTTGCATAGAGATTAAGCACAACAATTACATGACTCCTAACCAACACCTAAAGTTACTTAGTTCATAAAGTGCATAGTAACACACGTTACAATCTGAGTAAGTGCATCCATAATTACAAAATAATACAAGAAAATACTTATTCCCTTGATCAACTTCGTAATTGCTGGTCTTCTTGTAATCTCCAATCTTCCTCCTCTATTCGGCTCCCAATGATGGAAATGAGAAATGATCTCTTCCCCAAGAGTGGAATCAATTTGACTTGAATGACTCTTCCCTTTTGTAGAGTGAAGACACGCTTGAATTAGGTTGACCTACACACGTGGATAGCTCTCCTTGCTCCTCAAGTCCGAGAATAGCTTAACTAACCTCAGTTCATTAAAATGGACAACGAGCTGTGACGTGGCAGTTTTTCTCCCTGCTTTGCTGCAACGCAGATTTTGCTCCCTCAAGTCGCTCAGTAAAATATTCTGCACAAAATAACTTCCAAAGCATCCATTCTTCCAAATAGGTTAAAACATATAAAATATATCTAAAAGCAACCCTATTTAGCACAAAATGCACACAAATCAATATAGAAATAAGGTCTAAATAACTCCCTTTTGGAGAGTTATCAATGGTGTAGCAGCTTGGTCTTCATTTTCTAGTGATTTTAAGCGAGTTCGGCTTTGGGTAAATTTTAAAGCATTTTCGGACTGATTATAGCATTTAATTGAATAGCCGTTAATGTATGGGTCCCAATTTAAGGTACCCTTAGCGTTTGGAGGTTGGATCATCGAAATTGGAGAAAAATTGGAAACCAACCAACAAGCTTAAGGATCTTTTTTGGGTAACTGTTCCCACGCTTCGTAGAGCTGCTCGTCATCGTTCTGCTTAAATGTCCCAATCTCCGTGTGAAGCTTGGTGGTTTTAGCAGGTGGGAAGAATTTGGTAAGGAATGCTTAGGCTAGATCATCCCAAGTATTTATGCTTCTAGGCTCCAAAGATTCCAACCAGTCTTTTGCCTTGTCTTGAAGGGAAAAAGGAAAGAGTCTTAGTCTGATTGCATCAGTCGTCACTCCATTCATCTTCACGGTTCCACAAATCTCCAAAAATGACCGAAGGTGGGAATGTGGATCCTCAGAAGAATGCCCCTTGAATGAGCAGTCCCTCGCCATTTGTATCAGTCCTGTCTTCAGTTCGAAGTTATTGGCTTGGATGGGAGCGTAGACAATTCCCGAATTTTCAGTAGGGAGTACAGGCTGTAAAAAATCTCGAATAGCCTTGGGCGCTTCCTCTTGCTAGGCCATCTCTTCTATAAGTTTTCTTCCTCTTATAATAGCTCTAAGAGTCATGTCTATCTCAAAATCTAACGGAAGAAGATTAGCCTCCTTATGCCTTCGCATGCATCACCCCAAAATTACCAAACAAAAAAAATAAACTATTTACAAAAATTAAAAACTTGACTATATACAACCTAGATTAACATTCATTATTTTCTTCTCAATGTTAGAAACTTAATTTGCCTAAAATAATTACTACTCCCCAGCAACGGGGCCAAAAACTTATTACCAACAATCCGCAAGCGCACGGGTCACAAGTAATAAAGACGATAAGTAAACCGAATATCGTATTCCTCAGGGAGTAGCATGACTTAGACAACAAAGATTCTACACACTAAAATTAATGAGAATACATATTATATAGGTAATCCAGCGTAAAGAGAAATCATAACAAACAAACAAAATATTAAACCAATAAATTGATCAAGCAGAGGTTAACACATTGAGGGTTCACAGATAGAATGAGAGTTCGGGTCTTGAAATCTAATATATAATCTACTAGATATTTGACTACTTATTATTATGCCATCTAATTATAGATCTAGAATCTACTTATTAACATAGGATCTCATGTCGGTTTCCCCTAATTATCGTTAACTCATATTAATAACCTAAGTGTCCTTAGCGCTATTAATTGGGTTAAGTCTTAAGTCCTGATTCAATTTTAGATCTTGTTGGGGTTGGTGCCCTAAAACTCGTAGATAGTGAATGAAACAAATAGTTAAATACTTGTTCGATAAAGTCGTTATGGAGTTTTTTTTGTTCACTCAAGTTATTAAATGAGTGAATTGCACGTTAAATAACCCAAATCCAATAAACTAGTATCCTTGGCTATGACATGAGTGCTTGAACTATATGTTGTGACATAAATATGGATCAAGTTCAAGTAATAGCCTAAACGGTCTATAGTATAGGGATAAGGCTGGGTACCTTAATGCTAGGAAAACTATGTGTCGCGGCCCACTTTGTTTGAGTACAAACGACGTGATCCTGGATCGTTCATGTATAGACATGCGAGTGGGAGCGTCCTATGCAAATGAGTTTGCATAAGACCAGGACCGAGAAATAAGTCACTCTTGCTTTATAACGCCGTTTGCTGTCAAGACTGACTATTTCAATGCGATGACCTAGGTAACTCGATCTTAATCTGAGCTAACTATGAACTCCTGTTTATTCGGGCTTATCCTTAGATCTGCATGGGTGAGAGTGGCTCAACATCGCCGACTCAATAAACCCCCCATTTCAGGGACAGGAACGGGTAGATAGTTGGGGACATAGTCTTGCAAAATGGAATTCACTCTTACCCAATTTAGGGATAGCAGAGAGGTTGTTCCCTTAAGTACTGACTGCGGAGCGTGAACAAAGAGATCCCGCCCTCTCATTGGCCCGAGAGGTTTTAGGTTTAGTGGTGGGACCACAAACCGATTGTTCATTAGGGACTCAGCTAGAGACTTAAGGAACAAGATGTAACTTCAGGGGCAAAACAGACATTTGACCCAACTCTAGTTACGAACAACCTGTGAAGGGTCGACTTACTAATCATGGTTATATTGGGTGGACAGAAATATATCTACAATGAGGGGAGTTCAACTATCAGACTATAGTGGAGTGTCTCGGTAGTTAACGAATGTTGGTTAACTGAGTTAAAAGAGTTTAACCAATTAAACTCGGATCGTTGGAGCCCATGATTTGTAGGTTCATTAGGTCCCCCTGCTAGCTCATACAGATTAAAGCTTAGAATATAAATGATGAGAAAGTTTGAAACGTTCAAATTCATTATAGAGAGTCATCGTTAAATTATGTTTAATAAATTTAACGTTAAAGTTCAATTACGAATTGAACTGTATTAAAGAGAGTCGGGAATATTTAAATAGGATTTAAATATTATAATATGTATTTGATATATATTATGATTTAAATTTGAATAGTGATTCATATTTGAAAAATCAGGTTTGAGCGAAGTCAAGGTTGGTGTCGGGATTATAGTAATTACTTAATTTAATATTTTGATATTAAATTAAATTGATTATTATTAATTAAAAATGTTTTAATTAATATTTGGTTTAATCTTATTTTATTATGAATATTAGAAAATAGATGCCCATGTGTTAAACAACAAATGGACCTCATGACTTGTAGAAACTTGGTAACCAAGCACCACCCTCCTTTCAAATGCCTATAAATAGTGGCATTATGTGAAGTTCAAAAGATATGAAGCTCATGGTGGAATTCTCCACTTTCTTTCATTTTCATAATTCCATAAACTTGTTATTTTGTCATTTTGTTTTTCCATTTACTTTTATTTCTTTATATTTTAGTTCATTTGTTTCATTTGCTTTTATTTATATATTATTATTATATTATAACTATTATTATATTATTATATTTTATCCATTTCCATATTCCCGTTGTGCTACTAAATTTTACAACATATTTAATCTTATAAGATTGTGAGTGGGTTTTGTTGAAAATTAAAGTGTAATTTTCTTTTTCAAAACCATTAAAACCAAAGAGGTAAATTACCTCAAGATGACACCAAAACCATGACTAAGCCCTCAATCAATTTGCTGCCTTGATTTCAAGCATAAAGAACATGCAATTCCTGTTATAAAAGAAGAGGAAATTAAGCTGAAGGGGAGTTGGCTTTTTCAGTTATGCTGGAAATTTTTCTTTAGAACAAACTCTCTCAAACCCATCTCTCCCTCTTCAAAATTCATCACCAATAGAGTCCCACAACTCGTTCTAAGGCTGGAGATTAGCGGGAAAGACTCTCATGGTCGTCTACAACAGATTCGTGCTGAGAATTCATCAACGGAGTGGTTTAATTTCATCCAAAAGGTTCGTACAAAAAGTTCCTCTGTTTTCGGTTCAAAATTGTGCATGTTTCTAAACTAAAATTAAAGGAAATTTGAGTGTTTCGATCCGAATTGCTACCGCTCGTGAATTGTACACTCCTTCAGATCTCTAGGCCTAACCAACTAGTCTCGCTGTCTCTACGAGCAGTTAAGTCTTGTTAATTGAGCTATGTCCTAACTTAGTTTCTCTCCGTCGAGTTTCCACTTAGTAACATATCAATATAAATTTGGCCAGAATTTATAAAGTATTACGACCACTCAATTAAATAATCAGTAATTGGGCACAACAATAGTAGTCAAAATATATTTCAATTGTATATTCTCATTCAAGACCTGAAAGCCAGGATTTAGCTATACATCGTCATATGCACAAACAAAACTTCCAGCATATACATGTATTAAAACAGTAATATGAACAAGGAAAAGGGTATAAAACTTATCCCGACGTAGAACCCTTGCTTACGCCTTGATCTGCTATAGGAAAGCCTCGATTGGAGCCCTGTCACAAGCCCGAATCAACCCAAAAATGCTCACAAAACTCTCTAAAACATATCTCTCAATCCCTCCCTCTAAGAGGCTCTAGGAGCCTTTGGAAAACAATCCAAATTGTTGCTTGATGATCCAAAACCGAGGCCAAGGGTCTTTTTAAATAGTGCTCCAGCCTTGTCTAGCGTCGAGACGCTGATGTCATAGTGTCTCGATGCCGTGACGTAATATTCGTGTTGCCTAAGTCACTTCGGCGTCTAAACGTCGAGGGTGGCGTCTCGATGCCCCTCTTCCTTTTTGTTTTCCATCTCTCGGCTTGTGGGCTGGATTTTGGGCCTTTCTCTCCAAATTTTTGGCCTATGGTCTTCATTTTAAGCCCTTGAATATTCCTTTGACCCACTTCTTCATTGTTTTGGCCATAATTCCATCTTTTTCTACAAAATTGATCATAAAGCTCCTCCGTGACATAATTGTTGAATTTAATATGATTAGACATTAAATCCACAATAAAACCAATAAAAAACACTTAAATCTAAGGATAATTTGTTAGCATTTATGCATGCTCAGAGTGACCCAACATTGCCGACTCAATAAGCCTACCATTTTGGGGATAAGACTGGATAAATAGCTGGGAACATAGTCTTGCAAGATGGAATTCACTCCTACCCATATTAGGGATAGTAGAAAGGTTGCTCCCTTAAGTACTGAGTCCGAGACTTGAACATGGGGCCCCACCCTCTCATTAGCCCAAGAGGGATTCAGTTTGATGATTCTATCACAAACTAATTGTTCATTAGAGGATCAGTGGGACTTAAGGAGCAAAGAAGTGTTATAGGGGTAAAATGGACATTTTGACCTAGCTATAGTTACAAACAACCTGTGAAGAGTCGACTTACTAATCATGATTATATCGAGTGAAAGAAAACATATCTACAGCTAGGGGAGTGCAACTACTAGGCTATAGTGGAGCCCATGGTCTGTAGGTCCATTAGGTCCCCTTGCTAGCTTAAGGAACAAACTTTGGAACAATATGATGGAAATAATTCGAATTGTTAGAATTCAATTTAAGGACGATATCGGTCGTATTGGATATTACCGACACGTTGGTTTTTAGTTAAACCTAATTTTGAGAGTTAGACATATTTAAATATGATTTAAATATCGAGCACGTGAATAGGGATTCATGTTTAAGAAATTTCATTTCGGAAAAAGTCGAGATTGGTTGCAAAATATTAATTTAATATTAGATATTAAATTAATATATAATAATATAATTAATTAATTACTTGATAATTATTTGAAATTAATTATGAATTAATTTAAAATTGAAATTCAAAATTAAATTAGAATTTAAAATTATTAATTTAATTTAATTAACGAAAATTAATTTTCAATTGAATTAAGAAATTAAAAAAAAATTAATTTTAGGAGGTGGTGTGCATGGTGACTAAACCCATGCACTCCTCAATTAGCCACCAAATCCCACTTAATTTGGGGTTGTCTTGTTGTCTAATTTTGGGGGCTTCAAGAGTGCATGGATTCCTCTTTAAATAAGGGAGGATTTGTTGAAGAAATGCATAATAATTACATTGTGTTATGCTACCAAATTGATCTCTCAAACTCATAAGCTCAAACCTCTCAAAGGCTTGAAACCCAAGCTCATTCACTTCCAAATTCCATCACTAGAGGATCCCACAATCCGTTCCAAAGGCCTGAGAATAGCAAGGAAGATCTTGTGGTGGTTTGTGATCAATTGGTGAAGAAAAACAACACAACAATTGGTCCAATTTCGAGCTACAAAGATGTTCGTGTTCTAAATTCTGTTTTTGTAGTTTTGGACAACATGCTTTATATGATCAAATTGATGTTATTATGTGCCTAAGATCCAAAATGTCTTTCGCATGTTAGATACTAAAACCTTCATTAAGTCCCACTGATCCTCTAATGAACAATTGGTTTGTGGTCCAACCACCAAACCTAATCCCTCTTGGGCCAATGAGAGGGCGGGATCCCTTTTGTTGAAGTCCTGGAGTCAGTACTGAAGAGAACAACCTCTCTTCTATCCTTGAAGTGGGTAGGAGTGAATTCCGTCTTGCAAGACAATGTCCTCAGCTATCTACACAATGTTATTTCCAAAATAGTAGGCTTATTGACTCGGCGATGATGAGCCACTCTCACCCATGCAAATCAAAGGATAATCTCGAATAAACAGGAGTTCATAGTTAGCTCAGGATTAAGATCGAGTTACCTAGGTCATCGCACAAAATAAGTCAGTTTCAACAGTAAATGGCGTTATAAAGAAAAGTGACTTATTTCTTGGTCCTTGTCCTATGCAAACTCATTGCATAGGACGTCCCCACTCGAACGTCTTCACATGAACGATTCAGGATCACATCGTCTGCACTATCTACAAAGTGGGTCGTGTCACATAGTGTCCCCAGGATAAGATACCCAGCCTTATCCTTATACTATAGACCGTTAAGGCTATTACTTGAACTTGATCCACTTTTATGTCACTACATAAAGTTCAAGTATTCATATTATATAGCCATGGATATTAGTGACGGGGCTAGAGTTGTCGAGGCTCCGAGTTTTCAAATAAATTTATAGTCCACAACACTAAAACTATTTTGTAGAAATAGTGGTCGGGGTCGAACACAGGTAAGGGGATCTAGCAGATGCAGAATTTTGTGATTATGTAACAGGGGGGTTTTGGAAAAGCAGGACAAATAAAAGAAATGCTTAAAGCAAAGAGAACAGAATAAAGCATGCGGTGGGAAAAATAGAGCAAAAATTAATAACATAAAAAGGGATCGCTGGATTGGGATTTCTTATGCCTAAATGCTATTTCACTTGGCTTCCTAGTTTTATCTAAAAATCATTCTTTGCCGATTTTTATTAGTCTTGTTGGCTTCTTGGTTACTCGGAGGACCCCCTACACTAACCTGTGTTTAATTAACCCGTTAACCCAGAACCCTGCGATTACATTGATTAATTAAATTAACATCGATCGCCGCTCCTCATATATAAAGTAGCACCCATCCGAAACCTCGCAATGACTACTAAATTATGTCTAACTAATTTAGAATAAGTAATCCGAAACCTCGCAATTACCTACTTAAACTAGTCGTTTTAGGTTCATGGGCCCGGAATCGTATTAACTAAACATAAATTCAATTTAAATCTAATTGACACAACCTTTAGCATGCATCCTAGGCCTATCAAGGGTCGTCACTCCATAGAGATTGTCTTGCCTCAGCCTAGTGGCTATCTAAAAATAACTAATATAATGCACGAATAGAAATCTCCTAGGGTCGTCAAGCCTAAGAAACTAATCTCATGCATTGGTTTAAATGGGATTACATGCAAAACTTAATAGAAATACAACAAGACCAGAGTATAAATACCAGAAAACTCAGCCAAGATCAACAACATTTAAAGCATACTCCCAATCCAACGATACAAAAGAGTTTAGCTACTCATAAACAAAGAGAAGCTACAAATAAATATGAAAGAATGCATAAAATATGACCTAGAAAGGTCTACACAGTAGCTGATAACTCTCCAAAAGGGAGTTATTTAGACCTCATTTCTATAGTGATTCGTGTGTCTTTTGTGCTTAATAGGGTCGTTTTTAGATAGATATTATATGTTTTAACCCATTTGGAAGAATGGAAGCTTTGGAAATTATTTTGTGCAGAATATGTTGCTGGGCGACTTAAGGGAGCAAAATCTGTGCTGGAGCAAAGCTGGGAGCAAAACTGCCACGTCACAGCTCGTTAGCCAATTTAACAAACTGAATTCTGTTAAGCTATTCTCGAATTTATGGAGCAAGGAGAGCCATCCACGTGTCTAGGTCAACCTACTTCAAGCCTCCTATCACTCTGTAAAAGGAGATAGCCGCCCAAGTCAAATTCATTCCACTTTTGGGGACGAGTTCACTCTCATTTTCATTTTGGGAGCCGAATAGAGGAGAGAGATTGGAGACCATCAAGGAAACCATCATTTGCAAGTTGATCAAGGGAATTAATATTTTCTTGTATTATTTTGTGAATATGGATATGCTTACTCAGATTGTAACGTGTATTTCCATACATTTTATGAACTAAGTAGCTTTAGGCGTTGGTTAGGAAGCATGTAATTGTCGTGCTTAATCTCTAGTAATAAATATTGATTTGATGCATCTTGGTTAATTGTTGTGTTCATTTCTATTTTATGCCCGCCTGGCCAGCCGATATGAATACCTCTCTCTAGTTTCAGGGATGATTTAGGGAGTGTGTGGCGGTTAATCACACTAGATCATTGTGTATTGGTGAACGCCATTGACTGAGCTAGGGATAGCCAGTTGCCTAGTGCTTGATCGGTAGAGCTTCATTGGAGTTGAAACACATTCTAAAAAATCCGGAGTTCCGGGAGGAATCCGCTAATAATACTGCGAGAGTTTTGCATGATCAATAATATTGCTAGAACATCTTTTAAAAACAATTACTAATCCTGACCAGCGCCTGTTTCTAATCTGTCTGCCTATTTGTTTATTTTCTATTCTGTCATTTCTTTTGCTTCAGCATTCTATAAAAACCAATCATTTTAACCATTCTTGAAACCATTGAAAAACTAAACAAAATAGATAAAGTGGAAGCTAATTAAGACCTTGGATTCGATAAATACTTATTACTTGCTGCGGACTGTGTATACTTGCATAGAGTTCTAGAGTCTTTTTATCTTATTACTTGCTGCGGACTGTGTATACTTGCATAGAGTTCTAGAGTCTTTTTATCTTATTACTTGCTGCGGACTGTGTATATTGCTGCAGCAACTTTATTAAGGCCTCTTCATCCTCCGACATTAAATCTGATGCAACAATAATGGGAAACGTCTCACCCTCCCCAAGATACACATACTTTAGATGATCCGGCAAGGGCTTCGAATCTAAAGTGGGTGCCTCAATCAGGGATGGCTTCATAGGAGGAACCTTCCTTTCATTCAAATCTAAAGACTCAAAAACATCCTCACACCTAGACACTTCTTTTTCACTTTTTCTTCTAAAGAACAAACTTCTAAATCTTCTATACTAATCTCTCCATGATCTTCCAAATGCTCGTTTGCCAAATCCTCCATTGCTGTCTCAACAATTGTGTTCTCTAGAATCCTAATGAAGAAACAATCTTCCACTTCATCTGGATATTTCATGGCCTTAAAAACATTAAACTTTACTTCCTCATTATAAACACTCATTGTTAATTCCCCTTTCTGAACATCTATCAATGTTCTACCAGTAGCCAAAAATGGACGAACAAGAATAATTAGGACATCTTTCTCTGCCTCATAATCTAAGATAATAAAATCAACAGGAAATATGAATTTATCTACTTTTACTAAGACATCCTCAATTTTACCTTCTGGATAAGTGATAGACCTATCAGCTAATTGGAGTGTGACTGTGGTAGGCCTAGCGTCACCAATACCTAACTTTCGATAAACCGAAAGAGGCATAAGGTTAATGCTTGCGCCTAAGTCACAAAGTGCTCTTCCTAACTCTTTTCCACCTATTGAGACAGGAATAGTGAATGACCCTGGATCCTTAGCCTTGGTTGGTAGCCCATTCTTAAGAATAACACTACATTCCTCAGTAAGAGACACAGTTTCAAATTCACCTAACCTCTTCTTTTTAATTAAAATATCCTTGAGAAATTTAGCATAATTAGGCATTTGTTCAATAGCTTCTACTAAAGGGATATTTATATGCAATTGCTTAAGAATTTCTGAAAATTTCTTGAATTGACCATCCTTATTCTTAGGCCTTTGCCTTTGTGGAAAAAGTAGAGGTGGTACATAAGGTGGGGGCGGCACATAAGGTGGTTCCACATCTGGAACAAAACTAGATGCTCCAGCATCATTATTGCTGCCTCTAACACGTTTACCAGACTCCAACTCTTTTTCAACAACAACATTTTCAACACTACTCTTCTCTACATCCTAGGTTTTACTAGGCTCTTTTCTCTCTTCTAGTGGCTTACCACTCCTTAGAGTCACTGCTTGTACCTGCTCCTTACCTTCCCTTCTAGGGTGCTCAGTATCTGAAGGAAGTTTCCCTTGAGGCCTTGCCTTTAGCTCATTAGCTAGCTGGCCTCCCTGCAATTCCAGGGCTCTCATTGAAGCTTGATTTTTGAATTGCGGCATCTGTACGAGCCATATATTCTTTCATCATTGCCTCAAGAGAACTCTCTGAATTTTGCTGCGGCAAAGCCTGCTTATTTTGCGGGGGCAATACCTGTGATTTAGCATATCTTGACTGGTTCACCTTTTGCTGTGCTTGAGGGGCTTGCAAATTGCTTCCTTTCCCTCCCCATGCAAAGTTGGGGTGGTTGCGCCAACCTGGATTATAAAAGTTAGAATAGGGGTTTTTCCTCTGATTACCTACAAAAAACACAGAAGTTGGATTGCTGGGGCAAAACTCGTAGTTGTGCTCTTCACCACAATAGACACATGATTCCTCTTCAACTTGGTTCACCACTGCAGCAGGCTCCAGAGCTGGCAGCTGCTGATGACTAACCACTGTTACATTTTTAAAAGTGTTAGCTAACATTGCAATATCAGCCCTAATGGTAGACACACCATCAACCTCTAACACACTCTTAACTTTTTTATTTGAGCCTCTAACATCTGTCCATTGACAACTATTGGTAGATATTCTTTCTAAAATTTCATGGGCTTCATTAAAGGTTTTTGTCAAAAGGGCCCCTCGAGCCGAAGCTTCGACCATACCTTGAGTTACTGCATTTAACCCATTGTAAAATGTTTCCATTTGGATACAATGAGGTAAACCATGGTGGGGACACTTTCGCAAAAGCTCCTTAAACCTCTCCCAAGCCTCACTAAAAGTTTCATCTTCGAGTTGCCTAAACCCCACTATCTCACTCCTCAACTTGGCATTCCTAGTTGGTGGAAAATACTTACTAAGAAATTTTTCCGCTAACTCATTTCATGTCCTAATTGATCTTGGAGCAAAAGAATTTAAACACGCCTTTGCTCCATCTCGAAGAGAATACGGGAACTAAGTTAATCTAAGGGCATCCCTAGACACTCCTTGAATTACAAACGAATCACTAACTCCTAGAAAAGACTTAAGATGTAAATGAGGGTCTTCAGATGACAAACCATGGAACTGACCCACGGTTTGCAACATCTGGAACATTATCAGTTTCATTTCAAAATTTGCTGCCTTAATTTGAGGACGCGCAATTCCTGGATTTAACTCATCAAACATCTGAAAAGCATACACTCGAATGGCTCTGCCCCTATCGTTCGCTATCAAGATAGAATTCTCAGCATGATTATTTTGCTGTTCATTTCGCTCCAGTGGTGGATTTTGCTGCAGCACACGATTCTGCTGGGGGTTCACTGGATCTTTTGAAACTTCTGGGAGACGCGGCACGTCAACCATTGTATTTTGATTTCTACGCTGCTCTCTCCTTCTTCTCCTGAATGTCCTTTCAATTTCTGGATCTAGCTCGAACCTCACCCCAGGTGGATCATTCATGCACCAAACTCACACCTGCAAAAACAAAAGAAACAATCAAAAAGTTCTAGCACCAAACCACTAAAACACATACACAAAACAGATCAGATAAAAAATTATTCAAGTCCCCGACAACGGCGCCAAAAACTTGTTGGGTTTCCAGAGTGGGTAAAAATATGGTAAAAATAGACTCTAGAATACTGTGCAAGCATACACAATCCGTAGCAAGTAATAAGTAATTTATCGTATCCACGGGGCTGAATAGCTCTCACTTTATCTATTTTGTATATCTCTTTAATGGTTTCGAGAGTGGTTAAAATGATTGATTTTGATAAAATGCTAAAGCAAAAGAAATGATAGAACATAAAGTAAACAAATAAAGTAGACAGATTGGAAACAGGCGTTGGTCAGGATTTAGTAATTGTTTTAAAAGATGCTCTAGCAATATTATTGATTAGGAAATTCTCTTGCAGTCTTATTAGCAGGATCCTCCTAGAACTCTGGGTTTTTTGGAATGCGTTTCAACTCCAATGACGCACTACCGATCAAGCACTAGGCAACTGGTTATCCCTAACTCAGTCACTGGCGTTCACCAATACACAATGATCTAGTGTGATTAAATGCCACACATTTCTCAAGTCATCCCTTAAACTAAAAAGTGGTATTCATACCGGTTGGCCAAGTGGGCACAAAATAGAAATATGCACAATAATTGATCAAGATGCTCAAATCAACATTTATTGCATAGAGAATAAGGCACGACAATTACATACTTCCTAACCAACACCTAAGTAAATTTAGTTCATAAGGTTCATAACACACGCTACAATCTGAGTATGTGCATCCATAACTACAAGAAGTTACAAGAAAAGATTAATTCCCTTGGTCAAATTCGTAGTTGATGGCCTTTTTGAAGTCCCCAATCTTTCTTCCTCTACTCGACTTCCAAAGATGGAAATGAGAAATGACCTTCTCCAAAAGTGGAATGTCTTTGACTTGAAACGACTCTTCCTTTTTATAGCATGAAGGCAAACCCTAATTAGGTCAAATTGTACACGTGGCAGGCTCTCAAAACTTCTTAGATCCGAAAATAGCTTAACTAACTTCAATTCATTAAAATGGATAACGAGCTGTGACGTGGCAGTTTTGCTCCCTGCTTTGCTAGATCACAGATTTTGCTCCCTCAAGCCGCTCAGCAATATATTCTGCATAAAATAACTTCCAAAGCATCTATTCTTCCAAATGGGTTAAAACATATAATATTCATCTAAAAGCAACCCTATTTAGCACAAATGACACACAAAACACTATAAAACTAAGGCCTAAATAACTCCCTTTTGGAGAGTTATCAAAGAGGAAGCATGATTTCGTGATGCTGAAGAATCCTCCAAAGTGGGAGATAACTCTCGGCAAGGGGAGACTCCAACGGGTAACGTTTCCAAACCTTCATCTAACCCAACTTCTTCTTGCATGAACAAGTCGTTCATGACCTATAGTGCAAAGAAGAAAGACTCCAAGAAAGTTGAACCCGAGAGACCTCTGATTATTGAGCACCTTAAAGTGGCAAGAATGCCGGCGGATGTGTTTGAAGAGATGATCCGACAGGCCGTTGCACAAGCCTTCATAATAGCCGAAGGGTATCGGGCTGAACAGGATGCACTCAGGGAAATAAGGGCTGAAAAAGAAAGGGAACTTCAGACTATGAGGGATGAAGATGAATTTGCACGAAAAAGAGACTTGGAAGACGAGAAGGAGGCTGAGAAAAAGAGAGAAGAAGAAAGACAAGAGGCCGAGAGAGCCATTCAAGCTGAGAAAGAGAAAAAAGAAGATGAGGAACTCAGGAGGTTGATTGTTGAACTCCATCTCCTCAAGAAAGAAAAAGAAAGACGAGAGATTCTTAGAGAAGAAGAAGAATGAAGAAAAGAGGCTGAGGATTTTCTTGCAGCCTTTGAGCCACTGCACAAGGCTCAAAGTGAAGCTGAACAACTGTAAGTTGAAGAAGAGGCCCTTGAAGGGCCAAGAGAAGAGAAATTAGAAAAAGAAAAAGAGGAAGAAAATAAAGGCCAGAATGCGACCGCATTTGGGCCGCATTCTGAGGAAGGCCAAGAAAAGGCCACTGAAGAGCAACAAGCTGATGAGGCCCTTTATCCGTTGTTCAAGTATGATGTTAGGGGACCTCCACCAGCTGCTGATAGCACATCTTCAGGAGAGAAAAAGGATGAAGAAGAAATTGAAGAGAAAGAGGTTGAGACCTCTTGTGACAGTGAGATAGGGTCAGATTCTGAAATCAAGGAATTGGATGATGACAAAATTCCTATTTCTGCGGCTTTGAGGAAGAAAAGAATAAGAGAAATTAGGGCCGAGAGGAGGACAAAGAATAAAAATGACCCCATTTTTTCCAAGAGGCCGAGGACAAGGTCCATGGATGCCTCTCCAATGCCTGCTACAGTCATCACACCTGTCAAGCCAAAAATCAAAACGCTTAAAGCTCCATCACCAAAGAATCCATTCCCTGAAGTCTTCAAGGATGTTAATTTCCAGGAGAAGATGGAGATTATGAGGAAAAGGGACTTCCTGAATGAGAAGGGATTCTCAAATAGAGTAGGAACTTTGTCAGACTTTGTAACAAAGGTCATTATTCAGTACAAATGACAAGAGTTTTGTGCGCACCCTCAGGAGGCTGTGGTGCCTCTAGTTTGAGAGTTCTATGCTGGATTGAGGGAGGAGAGCATGAACATGGCGGTGGTGAGAAGGAAGATGGTCAGTTTCTCTTCGGTTGACATTAACAAGGTGTATCGGATTAAAGCACCTTTGCATCCAAGAGGCAATGATGCAATCAAGAACCCTTCGGCCAAACAGTTAAAGGAAGCGTTGAAGATGGTTGCCAACAAAGGAGTTCAGTGGAAGGAGTCTTAAATAAAGGTTAAGACATTAGTGCCAAGCAACTTAAAGCCAGAGTCAGCAGTGTGGCTTCACTTCATCAAAAACAGGTTGATGCCCACAACCCATGATAGTACAATCTCAGTAGAGAGGGTTATGCTTCTCTACAGCATCATGAAGGGGTTGGAGATAAACATAGGGAGCATCATCAGAGAAGAGATCCTTTCATGTGGAAGGAAGAGAGCTGGGAAGTTGTTCTTTGGGTCCCTCATAACCCAACTCTGTCAGAGGGTGAAAATTATTCCTAGAAAAGATGAGGAATGCCACTTTTTCAGGCCCACTATCGACTTACCTCTGATTGGGAAGCTTCAACAGAACAACGCGCAAAGAAAGGACAAGGCTTCCACATCCCAAGCTACTCCATCTCCGGGGCTGAATCCTGCTTCACCTCCTCAGCACACTCCTGTCTCAGGGCCTACACCATCATCAGAGGCCCTTGCATTTGTCTTCCGACAGCTAGACCGGATAGAAGACAAGCTGAAAACTTATTGGGTCTATCCGAAGGAAAGAGATGAAGCAATTAGAGAGGTCTACCTCTCTATCGCCCCAAGCATTGCTCCTGTTTTCCCTTACTTTCCTCAAGCCCTGCTGCCTCAAGAAGATAAAGAATCTGACGATGAAGATGAAGATGAAAAAGATGAAGAGAATTCCTCGAACAAGGAATAGGGGAGTTTTCTGATCCCCTTTTACATGTTTAAATCTGTTTTTTGTAAATAGCTAGTTGTTGTTTTTAGTTTTAGCATGTTTAGTATCTGTTTTTGCTTGTTTAATTGTTGTTTTTATTGTTTTAAATGTTTAGTTTGTTGTTAGTTATGTTTCTAGGTTAGTTTTAAGATTCCGTGCTGTTAGATTAGTTTAAAATAACTTGGGTTTATAAAACTTTTCTGGAAAATCTGCTTGTTGTTTTTTGTGCCAAATCTATGAAACTCTTTGAAAAAATCAACTTTATGGAAACTTTTTGCTTGAAAAATGTTTTAGAAAAACATGTTTTCATTTGAGTTTTCTTTTAAGCCCTTGATGATGATAACTAGAGCTTATGTCTATCTCATAAAGTGTCGCCATCACAATCGATTTGTTTTCTAGTCATAGGCTTTCCATTAGTCTTTTTCTTTACAAAATTTTCCTAAGTTTAAACTTCCTCATGTTTAACCTTTCTAGCACACTAGGAGAGTTTAGCCTTGTTGTTTTGGAAAACAAAAAGCCTCATGTTAAGCTCATGCCTCAAAAACAAAAGTCAATGAGGCCATTGCCTATCTTAAGTTTGTGGGGGTGCTTTACTTTGTAAGTATACATCTTGTGTAAGTTTGAACTGCTCGAAAGAAAATATGTGCTCAGTATTTATCATCCAAAAAAAGAGAGAAAAGAGAAAAAACCGAGAGTTACTCCTCCTTCCTAGAGTTTACTAAGTAACCAGGGGCATTCATGACACCCATGGTTTGCCACTGCATGAAAGGTTTACTTAGGGAAGTGAGTATTAGTCCAAGTTCGTGATCTTTGCTCGTAGCTAGATATCTTCACCACAAAGTGCCAATAAGCTAGAACAAAGGTAAAGGTGACAACAAGGATTCTCTTGGGAGAAAAACAAGTTAAATAAAAGGAGCACCAGCAGTCAAATAAGTTTGGGGGAGATAAAAAAAGGTCTAGTAACTCATGTATGCTCAAGAAACCTCAAGATTAGTTTTTCTTAACTAAAAGGACAACACTAGGCTCAATGAGTAGTAGTTAGGTAGTTTAAAAATTGTTGTTAGGATGGACTAAGGAGAGTTTTGCTTTGAAAAAGAAAAGTAGAAATCTTCATGCCTAAGAAACTTAGGAGTTGTGACTGGCACTAGAGTAGAAACCTCTCCTGAAAGGCAACCTTTTAGGAAACGATCTTGAGAAACACGTTTACTTGATTCCATATGGTTTATTCATGACATTTTGATTTGCAATTAAGTTAGATGCTAGTATCATGATTGGCAATTACATATGATCTATAACATTTTGATTTGCAATTATTATTGAGCTCTCACATTTTTATTGACAATTTAATTGATCTCTAACGTTCTGATTGGCTATTGCTTGAGGACAAGCAATGAGCTAAGTTTGGGGGTATGATAAGGGTAAAAAATATACCTATTTTACCCTTATATTTAGCTCATTATCTTGTCAAAGTTGTATGTTTTAGATCAAATATTCAATTCCCGAGCTCAAAAAGTGTTAAAGTTGATGAATTAGGAAGTTGAGAGTCATGTATGTCAAATTATGCTTATTTGTGCTTAAAAGAACTCATTTTGATATGAATTTGACTTAGTTCGGTGTTTTGCAGAAAAACAGAGGATATCTGGAAAACCCAGAAATGCAACCACATTTTTGGCAAGGCAAAAACCAAATGCCACTGCATTTCTGGGTAGACAGAGGCAGTTCCGAGTCCGTCGCGGGTCGTTTTGAACAAGTGTTTTGTGCACCTAACCGGTTGTTTTGACTCCGAAGCTAATTGGGCTACCTACCAGAACCATTTTCGTGGCTCCTCAACTACTCCCCACACTATATAAGGCCTTGATTTGAAGAGAAATCCAAGCAGAACTCAATGGGAAGAAGAGGGTGGTGACAGAACCCTAGTAGACGCCCATGAGTAGGGATGCCCGAGGTCCTTCTTAGAAGACTAAATTCTAACCTTTCGATAGACATCAGCCCGAGTGTTTGTAGAGATTTTCACCCTATTCCCAATTGTAAAGGATAATAGAGTGTCGAATGAACTCTAGAAGGATTGGATAAAAGAAAAAAAACCCTAGTGTTAGCTACTGCACCTTATTTTCTAGCACTTGTTACTTTTCATTTCTTTGTATTCTTCATTCATTATTTCAATGAAAAGTTATTCTTTTGCATCTTATTCCATCATGCGTAGCTAAATTCCATTGAGGGGTTCAATATAGTGAATTCCTTTATGGTTTAAATAACTTGAAAGTGTTTATTTGTTTAAGTTTTATTCATTGCATGTCACTCTTTATTGAATATCATTCTGAATCTTGCTGAGTTTAAATTGATCACTTAGACTTTGCATGTTATGTGAGTTTGATCTCGAAAGGGACAAACAATATCCGTTTTCATAAAGGTGATATAGGAGAAATGGCTGAGAGAGTATATTCAGTGTTATAGGGAAAGGGTGCCTTATAACAACTATAGGGTTATAGATTGCATGCATGAACTATCTATGTTGGAGTCGAGTCACAGAAATGTGCATAACGGTACTCGCTTAGCCTTCTAACGGTTATTGGGAGCAAGGCCAAATAGAAGTTAAATCTGACCCAATTCATGAATAGACTTAGGTTTAATAAGCCATGATTAGAGTTATTTGCCTTAGGGTGGAAACTATATTGAATACTTCGCTTATTTATCATTGTTATTCTTTACTTATTTATTTTGTTTGTTTTTCAAAAACCATCATCAATTATTTCTTTGGTTACCTTATTTAAGCAATCTTTGAACAGTTTCTTCTTCAAATCTGTGTTTCCAATTTAGTCCCTGTGAGATCGATACCTTTGGAATACTTCCAGAGATTTTTATTACTACATGTGATAGTGTATATTTGCACTAGGTTGGCTGAATTATTCTTAATCTTTATTTATCATCTTTTCCTACATCCATCATTCAATACCGACACGCACCAATAATTCCACGGCAGTACAACTATTTTTGTAGAAATAGTGGTCGGGGTTGATCACAAGGAACAGTTACTTTTATTTCTAAATTCTTTTATGCTTATAAGTAGCCGAAAGGGGGGAGATTAGAGAAAATGATTAAAAACGAGGAAAATAAATTACACAAAAATAAATTTCAGAAAATAAAGAGGGGCAGGTTAATCTTACTGCGAGAATTACTACAATTTGGGATGTTCAGGTTTCTGTATTAATTAACTTCATTCATTGATTATCTACAAATAGATTTACCAATTGAAAGTCTAATCGGCTTAACTGGGAAAGCCAGTAAGCATAATATCCCTAATTTCCTAAGTCCGACCAATGCATCGAGACTATTCCTAATCGATTATTGAGTTAATTGTGCACATTAACTAATAATCAATTGCATTAAGAATGAGGATGATTAGAGTGCTCTAAATTAACTAGGAAAAGCCTAAATTAACATCGAACACATATTTAGATTCTAGATCTTTCATGTTATTTGGCAAGTTTAGGATAAAAACGCCAAACGGCTACATGTTTAGACCTATTCGCTACTCAATATTAGCATATAAATTAAGAAAGTTGAGAACGGGGTTGTCAATCCCTCCTAACAATCCTAATTGTAAACATGGAGTCTAAATAAAATTCATACTTACAACCGAGGTCCCGATTACAGCAATCCGAGCTTAGAAGGCCATGAACAAGCCAAATCCAAGCCGGAGGCTTGATTAACCTTCCCTAAGTATGCCTAAACTAAGTATTACAGAGAAAAAGGAAAAAATTTGAGAGAGAACAAGAGGAAAACGACGGAATTCGGAACATAGAATGACCTAAAATCGAAAAGGCACTATTTATAAACCACTGCAGCGTCGAGACGCTGACACTAAATTTGCCCGCACCTCGCATCCGTAGCGTCGAGACGCCGTGAGGTAGCGTCTCAACACTACCTCTCAGGAAACCAGCGTGTTTGCGGCGTTTTTGGGGGTCTCGACGCTCTTGGTTGACTTTTCCCAAGATGCCCTTCTTGATCCCGAGAACACCAAAACGACCTATACATCAATAAGACTCAAAATTAGTCAATTATCACAAATAATAACGTTAGGATAAGCAAAATTTACGAAAATAATTAGCACAAATTTGGTGCTATCAGATCTCCATGTCTTCAAGCTTGGTTCCCACTCTTTGGCCTTGCTTTAGTTCCCACCAAAGTTCTCTAGTCGAAATTAAGGCTAAAATCTAACCAAATGGACTCCCCTTTGGCCGTAGCAAATAAGGATGAATATATAGGAATCTGTCGTGAGCCTCGAGACGTTAGGGACAACATTTCGACACTGTCCTTTGCACCGCCACGCTGCCTCTTTTGCCGCCCTTCTCAGATTAGAAAAGTGCTAGTGTCGAGACGCCCAGAAAATAGCGTCTCGACGCTAGCTCTTGGGTTTGCCTCAAACTTAAGCCTCCAACTTTGATTCTTTTTGCTTCTTGGTCTCTTTTAACGTCCTGAACACCCGATCAACTTCATTTTCTCGATTTAGCTCAAATAATTGATTCATACAAATAGAACATTAAAATGCATAATTTTAGCCAACAATTTAATCTCAAAGACTAACTAAAATAGATAGGGAAAAATAGCTTGTAATGCTCGCTATCAGATGTCAACGATGGCGACCGATCGGCGGAGGTCAACGGCGGCCATAGTCAGAGGTCGATGGTGGCGGGAAGAGATTGGTGTAGGAATAGGAGAGAGAGATGGATAGATGCATGAAAGATAGAAAAAAAAAAAAACAAAAACAGAATTTGAGAAAACTTTTTTGTAGTTTCTCAAATTTTGTCTATTTTTTAGAAACGTTTCTAGAAATTTAGAAACAAGAAACAGGGATGAGTTATCAAACACGTCTGTTTCTTAAAAAATGAGACACGAGAACAAGAAATAAGAAACGGAAACATTATCAAACGAGCCCTAATTGTCTCGATATAACATTTATCTTATATAGTATATAACAGTCACCATAAAAAAATAGTTGCCTTGAAATACTTTTGCCTCAATATAAATGCATTCTTGAATTATTACTGCCTTGATAGAACAATTGCTTTGGTGGTATTAATATCACGGTCACCATGAAGCTGTAATGGTTGTTTCACCAATATTGTTGGTTGGCTTGAAATTATACAACAATTCCTTTAGATTGTTTTTTGAAGGGTTATTTCAAAATATATTGGTTGCTTCAATGTAATTGTTATCATGATATATATTGGTTTCCTTAATAACAATTGTTTTGAAATAATAGTTACTTCAAAACATTGATTTCTCAAGTACAAAATCAAACCTTTGACTTAAGTGAAGAATTACATGAACTATATTTATGTTGATAATTTTCTTTTCTTTCTAAATGCTAATAAAAAAAAAAAATCCTATTCCTCCAAAACTGAGTCACATATGCCGTATAACACCTCAACAGATAGATGGAAAAAGGAAAATTAAACTTGCGTTTTTATTTGGGTTTCTCCCATCCCATCAAGCTTGAAGGACGTTTCTTCCAACCATATAGAGAAGGTGGTATTAGACTCAGAAAACATAATAAAAGTATTTCACTATATTTAATTAAATTATATATTTTGAAAAAACATGGAAAGAATAGTTGCGATAATTTTTTTTACGATAAGAAGGATGACTTGGATGGAATAGGCGAGATAAATGGATTTTGAGGCTTCTTTTTAATTTTCAATAGACAATTTTTGAGAAATGCACATATATTTTTGGATAAGATAGACTTTTCTTTTTCTTTTTAAATAAGAATAAGAATAAGAAGCTATAGAACTTCATTGTAATCTCTTTCTGTGACCGATCTATAAATAAATTAATTTAAAAATCAATTAATTAAAAAGCTAAGAAAAATACAAATAAATTCACAATTCACTAGTTCCTCACGTTTACCTTTGTTTGAAGGAGGTTTCTTGGAAATGGTGAATTCCCTAAATTGACACAAAATTGATCAATGTGAGAACATTAGACGGTGTATTGAGAGAAAAAGGGAGGGAAAATAAAATTTTGTTGTGTGAGAAGGAACAAAAGTAAAATTTTCAAAAAGAAAATTTACTATTTTTCGCTAGTTTTCTCAAGCTAATTTTTATATTGAAGCAAAATGCATA
Organism: Luffa aegyptiaca; assembly: GCA_017139565.1. Taxonomy (NCBI): domain Eukaryota; kingdom Viridiplantae; phylum Streptophyta; class Magnoliopsida; order Cucurbitales; family Cucurbitaceae; genus Luffa; species Luffa aegyptiaca. The sequence continues at coordinate 19,218,042 of CM029399.1, forward strand.
ATTTGCAAGTCCGCTTGTTTTCTTACCAAGACAATTAACAGACTTCTCCCTTTCGTTATTTTGTGTTCACCCATACTAACAAACCCAAAATAAAGTTTGATTCTTTTTTTTTTTATTCTTTTTGAAACTTCATCTCTTTTTCTTTTAATGCACTAAAGACATGAGAATATTTTTTTAATGGTTTTTGAATGAAAATCTAATAAAAAGTATAAATTATAACACTAGTCTAAGGGTGTGTTTGGTTTAACTTTTCAAGTGGTTAATTTTGAAAATAAATCATTTTGAAAAAATTTATAGTGTTTGACAACTACTAAAAATAACTTATTAGAAAATGAGATTGATAAATAAACCATTTTGAGAGAAACACTTGAAACCAGCTTTTTAAAAAACACTTCTTAAGTAAAGAATAACTTGTGTAGAAAAACATCTGTGAGAAAATGCAACCAAACATATGAGTGTTTAAATTCTAAACAATTTTTATACAAAATGTTTTTTAAAAAATGTATTCTTGAAAAACATTTAAATTAAAATGTATTCCAAACAGGCCCTAAATCTAGGATCGAATATGATGAAATTAAAATTTCAAGATAGAGATTGATTTACCTGGTCAAAATCAATAAAAATTAGATTCTTCATATTCTAGGTAATTTTGGACCACTCCGACATGTAAGGAACTGACGACAACAATACAACACTAACCTGAAGACACGACCAGGAAGCGAACCCCAGAGGAGAGGTAGGTTGAAGGGATTGGGCTACCATGCTCGGCCTCGGCCGAGGCCGACGTTCGGGCCACTTGTGTGGGTCAGGTTTCTCTTGTTGGGTTTTATGTCCTAAAACTCATAGTTTGTAATCATTTTGTAATAAAGATGTTATTCAGTGAATTGTTTGTTTATATAATCTAAATCCAATAGATAAACATCCTTTGTTATAATTGTTGGGTTTTATGTCCTAAAACTCGTAGATAGTGAATGTTAACGAATTATATACTTGTGTCAATAAAGTGTTATTGAGGTTTATGCAATAAAGTGTTATTGTCATTTTAAGTCTAAAATTGCACAATATAACCCAAATCCAATAAACTAAGATCCAAGGTTGTTTTCATGTAACTTGAACTAGTATGTGGGGACATAGGGGGATCAGTGTTCAAGTAACAACCTAAAAGGTCTATAGTACAGGGATAAGGTTGGGTACCTTATCCTGGTAACACTATGTGATACGACCCGCTTTGTATTCGATACAGACGTATTGATCCAAGGCGTCCATGTAGGAGACATGTGAGCGGGGTATCCTATGCTATGAGTTTGCATAAGATCGGACCACGAAATAGTAAACCACTAGATGTAACACCGTTAACTAGTTAGGTTACTGTTTCAATAGGATGACCTAGGTAACTCAGTCTTAATCCTGAGTGTGTCATGAACTCCTTCTCACGAGAGATTGTCCTTTGATTAGTACGGGTGAGAGTGGCCTGCACGCCGACTCAATAAGCCTACCTTCTTGGGGACAAGACCGAGTGGAGGGCTGGGGACATGACAACACAAGATGGAATTCACTCCTTCCCACTTCTAGGAGAAGTAGATGAGTGTTCCCTTAAGTGGTGACTCCGGGTCTTGAAAAAAGGGATCCCGCCCTCTCACTGGCCCGAGAGGGACTTTCTGTTTACTGGTTGGACCATAAACAGGTTGTTCATTAGAGGAGCACTGGTACTTAAGGAGCTAGAGGTAACTCAAGGGTAAAACGGTAATTTGACCCAACTGTAGTTACAAACACTCGTGAAGGATTGACTTACCGTTATTGGTCAATATCCGTGGACACAAAAATATTCTACAGTGAGAAGAGTGCAACTGTGGGTCTTTAGTGGAGTGACCCACAATTAATGAATATTGGTTAACTTGATTAATGAGTTTAGTCAGTTAACCTCATATCATTGGAGCTTTTGATCTGTAGGTCCATTAGGTCCCTCTGCTAGCTCGTAAGGTGTAATTGGGAACAAATTATCTTGCAAAGAATTTGAATTGTTCAAATTCAATTTGGGAATCAAGTTAATTGTATGAAGTACAATTAATATAATGTATGTTGATACATTATAATATAAAGTTTAATTTGAGATTAAACTTTATTAAACTGAGAGAATACTATATTCGAAGGAGTTCAAATATATAATTAATTAAATATATGATATTTAATTAATAAATAAATAAATTAATTATGAATTAATTAATTATTCAATTTAGTTTAAATTAAATGTGATTTAATTAAACTATATAATAGATGAGAGATTAAAATAGAATATGATTCTAATATGTAATTAATTAAATATGTGGTATTTAATTAATCACAATAATTAATTAATTTTGAATTAATTAATTGTTCAGTTTAATTTAGTTAAATGTGATTTAATTAAATTAAATCTATAGATTAATTTTAATGTGAATATGATTCATATTAAAACTATAAGTTATAAGAGAGATGCACATTTGAATATGATTCAAATGTTTGATTAATTAAATATGTGATATTTAATTGGTCAAAGAATTAATTAATCGTGTAGTTTAATTAATTTAATTAAATTCGATTTAATTAATTTTAATTGAAACTATATATCATGTGACGGTTGTGCATTTAATATGATTTAATGCACACATATATATATAATTAAATATGAGATGTTTAATTATATATAGTTAATTAATTAATGTTCATTTAATTAATTTATATTATAATGTTTTTATATTATAATGAATTAATTAAATAACCAACTCCCCAATTAGGGGAGTGGTTATCAGATCCCATGGTACAGGGGTCTTTCCCTCACGCTTCACAGAAGGTTCTTTTTTCTGCCGAATCTAAAAATCTCTCTCAAACACACTCTCCTCTCTCTCATTCTCTCTCAACAAGAAACACAGAGGAATTTTATATTCTCTGTAGTTCTTCCCAAATTCAAGGAAGACGGAGTCCCACCACTCCGTTCCCAAACTCAGAGGATAGCGGGGTAACCAAATGGTGGTGTCCGTTGAAGAATCAAAGTCGTCAACGGAGGTATGCTTCTTATACTTAACTTTTTTTGTCAATGTATGAGTATTTTGTTAAACGAAATTAATTTACGAACGGTTCAATTGTTTCCGCTGAAACGGAATTGGGAATTCCAATCCTTCAATAATATGAAATACTCGAACTATATTATAAATATGGACAGGGATCAAGTTCTAGTATATAACCTAAATGGTTTATAGTATAGGGATAAGGCTAGGTACCTGATAGGACCTAAATAGTCCTATTTTATCGCCTCTAATCTAAGCTTGTTGGAGTTACTTTATGCTTTACTTGTCCTATTTACAAGTTAATTGATCTTAGGCCGTGTCGGGAGTCGATCACGCTAATTGGTGTTAATTCGAGCCAATTACGGAGTTTTTTGAGCCATCTCGATGTCTTGGACGGAGAGGAGGTGAAGAGACCCAATTGTGCTGAAGCGGGCCTGAATTATGACACCGAAAGCCAAAGATTGATGCCCCAAACCGAGAAGAAGCGAGACAAGACCAAGAAAATGAGCAGGAATTCGAGATTACAGGCTGGCGTCGAGACGCCGGTCTTGGCGTCTTGACGCCGACGCAATTTCGGGCCGAAGACAAAAGTTTGCAGCGTCAAGACGCTGTGCCCTGGCATCTCGACGCCAGTGTGTTTTCTATTAGGTTAGATTTTGAGTCACAACAAATAGGGATCATTTTGAATCACAAGATTAGGTGGTGCAATAAGGCTAATTACAAGTGATTAGTCATTAAACACCACCTCCAAAATTTGCTAACTTTTGAATTTTCTTTTAAATTCAAAATTTGCAAATAAAATTCTGAATAATCTCACTTTCTTTTATTTTTATTTTAATTTAAATATTATTTATTTAATTAAAATAAAATTATTTAATTTAATATCTCATATTAAATTAATACCATTTGTGCAATCTTGGTTTCTTTCTCCCAACGAATTTTCTCGAACATGAATCCCTATTCACATGTTTAATATTTAGATCATATTTAAATATATAACTCTCATTTTAAGTTTAATTCATAATTAAACTAATATGTCGTTAAATATCGTATATAAGCGACTTTTGTATCCTTTTCCGAATTTTGAACGTTTCAAATATTAACCTATCATATTGTTCCAAGTTTTATTCTTATTGAGCTAGTAGAGAGACCTAATGGACCTATAGATCATGGGCTCCAACGAAATGATGATAACCGATTAATCTCATTAACCTAGTCATTCATCGTTCGTTAGCTTCCGGGACACTCCACTATAGCCCGTAGCTGCGCTCCCCTCACTGTAGATATATTTCTTGTCCACTTCAAATAACCATGATTAGTAAGTCGACCCTTCACCGGTTGTTCGTAACTAGAGCTTGGTCAAATGTCTGTTTTACCCCTATAGTTACATCTTGTTCCTTAAGTTCCACTGATCCTCTAATGAACAACTAGTTCGCGATAAAATCACTAAACCAAGTCCCTCTCAAGGTTATGAGAGGGCGGGGCCCCTTTGTTCAAGACTCGGAGTCAGCACTTAAGAGAACAACCTTTACTAACCCTAAAACGGGTAGCAATGAATTCCATCTTGCAAAGCTATGTCCCCAGCTATCCATTTAGTCTTATCCCCAAAATGATAGGCTTATTGAGTCGGTGATGTTTGGCCACTCTCACCCATGCAAATCAAAGGATAATCCTAAATAAACAGGAGTTCATAGTTAGCTCAGGATTAAGATCGAGTTACCTAGGTTATATGTATGAGATGTTCAATTTCAACAGTAAACGGTGTTGTAAAGTGAAAGTGACTTATCTCCTGGTCCGATCTCTATGCAAAATCTTTGCATAGGACGCTCTCACTCACATGTCTTATACATGAACAATTAGGATCACATCGTCTGTCTTTAAGGAACAAAGCGAGTCGTGCCAATAGTGTCCCCAGGATTAAGGTACCCAACCTTTTCCATATACTATAGATCGTTTAGACTATTTACTTGAACTTGATCCATACTTATGTCACACATAAACTTCAAGTATACATAATACAGCCATGAGTTCTTTGTTTATTGGATTTGTGGTTATATTTAGGCAAAACAAATATATAGAAATAATACTTCATTGAAGCAAGTCAAATGTTACATTTACTATCTACAAGTTTTAGGGCATAAAACCCAACAACTTCAAGCTCTATGTCAAGGGAGCAAAGGTGTTGATGATTATTACAAAGAGATGGAAATGTTGATGGAGAGATTAGACATCGATGAGGATGAGGAAAACACCATGGCAAGGTTTCTCCATGGGTTAAACATTAATGTGGCTGATCGTGTTGAGTTGCAAATGTATGAGGGTATGGAGGAGTTGGTGAACCTTGCAGTGAAAATTGAAAAACAAATTCAAAGGCGCAAATTGAGGTACGCTTCTAAAAATTTTTCAAACTCATCTTCTACTTGGAAATAGGACGGTAAACCCACCGACCTTAAACTTAAGGCCAAGGTAGCAGTGGCAAACCTAAATATAGAGTGAAACTTCATCTAAATCAAAATCGAACACAGAAGCACCCACGGGTCGAAATAGAGACCTTAAGTGTTGGAAATGTCAAGGGGTGGGACATATCAGTCGGAAGTGTCCTAATAGAAGAACAATGATCATAAGGGAAGGTGAGATCATCACAGATGTGAGTGACGGAGAGGAAAAAACTAATGAGTTCATGAGTGAATGTGAGGGTGAAGAAGAAGTGGAGGATACTTCCCATTTACCCTTAGTCACTAGGAGGGCCTTTAGTACATATATGAGGGAGGATGACTTGGAGAATCAACGAGAGAATCTTTTTCATACGCGTTGCCTTGTACAAACCTTACCTTGTAGTGTAGTGATTGATAGTGGAAGTTGTACAAATGTCGTGAGTTCTAGTTTGGTTTCGCGATTGATTTTAGATACTACACCACATCCACGACCCTACAAACTACAATGGCTTAATGATTGTGGCGAACTCAAGGTGACAAAGCAAGTGAAGATTCCTTTTGCCATAGGAAGATATAAGGATGAAGTATTATGTGACGTAGTACCTATGCATGCAGGTGACATTCTCCTTGGTAGGCCTTGGCAATTTAACTGAAAGGTTCTTTATGATGGTTTTCTTAACCATTACACTTTCACACATAATGGTAAGAAAACTATACTTGTACCCCTTTCCCCTAAAGAAGAACTTATTCATCAAACAAAGTTAGAAAAAAGAAAAGACGAGGCTGCAGCAAAAGAAAAAGAAGAAAGAAAAAAAGACGAGGGAAAAGAAAAGGCAAAGGAGAACTTGAGAGAAAATGAGGAATCGAGAGAAAGGCAAAATGATAGCTCGCGACCTAGAGAGGAAAAAGAGAGAAAATTAGTAAGTTGGAGTGATAGATCTGGTGAGGTTAGGAAAGTTATGTTTTCAAAAAGAACCACACTCATGGTTAAATTTAAGGAAAGGACCTTGAATCTTCTTTGCCTAGTACTTTTGTGTCTCTTTTGAAGGAATTCAAAGGAATTTTTCCCGAGGAGTTGCCGAAGGAGTTACCACCCTTGAGAGGCATAGAGCATAAGATTGATTTCATTCCAGGTTCTCAGATTCCAAATCGCTCGGCCTATCGAGCCAATCCACAAGAGGCCAAAGAGATTCAAAGTCAGGTTCATGAGTTACTTGCCCAAGGGTATGTATGTGAGAGTTTAAGTCATTGTAGTGTTCCTGTCTTTCTTGTACCTAAAAAAGATGGATCTTGGAGAATGTGTGTAGATTGTAGGGCTATAAATAAAATTACAATTAAGTATAGAAACCCTACTCCTAGGTTGGATGACATGCTTGATGAATTATATGGTTGTAGCCTATTTACAAAAATAGATTTAGAATTTGGATAATATCAAATTAGGATGAATGTTGGAGATTAATGGAAAACTGCTTTCAAAACTAAGCATGGTTTATATGAATGGTTGGTTATGCTCTTTGGTTTGACTAATGCACCTAGTACTTTTATGAGACTCATGAACCATGTACTGCGTGACTTTTTAGGAGATTTTGTAGTGGTTTATTTTGATGACATCCTGATCTATTCTAAGGCACTAGAGGATCATTTTATGCATGTTAGGTGTGTTCTGATTGCACTAAGAAAGGAAAAGCTTTATGCCAATTTTAAAAAATGTATTTTTTTGTATGGAAAAGGTAAACTTCCTAGGATTTATAGTGTCTAAACATGGAGTGGAAATTGATATTGAGAAGGTTAAAGCTATTAAGGAGTGGCCCACGCCTAGGAATGCTAGTGAGATTAGGAGCTTTCATGGGCTAGCTGGTTTCTATAGGAGGTTCATTAGAGACTTTAGTTCCATAGCTGCACCACTTAATGAACTTATAAAGAAAAATGTAAAATTTGAGTGGGGAAAAGCTCAAGAACGTGCTTTCACTAATCTGAAGGATAAGTTATGTAATGCACCTTTACTTGCCTTGCCTAACTTTGAGCTAACATCTGAAACTGAGTGTGATGCTAGTGGAATAGGGATTGGAGCTGTTCGAATGCAGAATCAGAGGCAATTAATGTACTTTAGTGAGAAGCTGACTGGAGCAACCTTGAAGTATCCTACATATAACAAAGAACTTTATGCTTTGGTGAGAGCACTGTAAACATGGCAACATTACTTGTGGCTGGAATAATTCGTCATTCACACATATCATCAAAGTTTGCAACATTTGAAGGGCCAAACCAAGCTGAATAGAAGACATTAGAATTCATCGAAACATTTCCCTATGTGATCAAGTACAAGAAAGGTAAAGAAAATGTGGTAGCTGATGCTTTATCTAGGAGGTATGTTTTGCTAAATGCACTTCACATTAAGTTACTTGGCTTCGAACACATTAAAACGTTGTATTCACAGGACACTTATTTTGCACCTATTGTTGAATCTCTCATGTAAAAACGAGTTGTTCCTGATTATATGATATTTGATGGCTGCTTGTTTAGAAAGAATAAACTTTGCATTCCCACTTGTTCTATTCGTGAGTTATTAGTTAAAGAAGCTCATGGGGGTGGCTTAATGGGACATTTCTAAAGGGATAAAAGCCCTACCCAACGGAAATATCACAGAACCTACACTGAGTCTTTGATTCAAATTGAAATACCGATACGATTTGCAAAAAAACATACAACAATAAAATCGAATTTAATACGCTGTATATGGCTATAAAACATGCTTAAATTTATGCAAATATTACCTAAGTCTAATCTAGATGATCCTAGTGATCAAGGTTTGAGGTACTTACTGTTGGGTTTTATGCCCTAAAACTCGTAGATAGTAAATGAAGCAAATTAATCGATCTCAATAAGTCGTTATTTGAGTGATTCAGTAATTTGGTTATTGAATAAATCGAGTTTGCATTAATAAACCCTAAATCCAATAAACTAAGATCCAAGGTTGTTTAAATGAAACTTGGACTAGTATGTAGGGACATACGGGGATCAGTGTCCAAGTAACAACCTAAATGGTCTATAGTATAGGGATAAGGCTGGGTACCTTATCCTGGTGACACTATGTGATACGGCCCACCTTGTATCCGATACAGATGCAATGATCCAAAGCATCCATGTAGGAGACATGCGGGTGGGGGTATCCTATGCAATGAGTTTGCATAAGACCGGACTGCGAAATAGTAACCACTAGATGTAACACCGTTAACTAGTCTAGGTTTCTATTTCAATAGGATGACCTAAGTAACTCAATCTCAATCCTGAGTCTGTTATGAACTCCTTTTCAGGAGGGATTGTCCTTAGATTTGTATGGGTGAGAGTGGCCAGTTCGCCGACTCAATATTCCTACCATTTTAGGCGCAAGACCGAATGGGGGCTGGGAACATAATAGTACAAGATGGAATTCACCCCTTCCCCTATTGGGGCAAGTAGATGTGTGTTCCCTTAAGGGCTGATTCCGGGGCTTGAACAAAAGCGCGCTATCCTCTCCTGGCCTGAGAGGAATTTCTGTTTAGTGGTTGGACCCTAAACAGGTTGTTCCATAGAGGGATCAGTGGTACTTAAGGATCCAGAGGTAACCCAGGGGTAAAACGGTAATTTGACCCAGCTGGAGTTACGAACACTCGTGAATGATTGACTTACTGTATTGGTCGATATCCGTGGACACAGAAATATTCTACAGTGAGAAGAGTGCAGCTGTGGGTCTTTAGTGGAGTGACCCACAGTTAACGAATGTTGATTAACTTGGTTAATGAGTTTAGCTAGTTAATCTCGTATCGTTGGAGCTTCAGATCTGTAGGTCCATTAGGTCCACCTGCTAGCTCGTAACGGGGTATTGGGATTAATTAGTCTTGAATGTTAAAGGGAATTTTCGTTAATTGTATATGATACAATTAATATAATGTATGGAGATACATTATGATATGAGTTTAATTAGTGAATTAAACTTTGTAATAAAATTAATTTTGGATGTGATTCAAAATTAATTAATGAGAGAATTATATATTTGAAGGAGTTCAAATATTAAATATGAATTAGATTCATATTGAACTATAGGTTTAAATAAATGTGAATTGGATTCATATTTACTATAGATTAAATGAGAGAGATGTACATTTGAATATGATTCAAATTTGAACCAAATTAAATATGAGATACAAAAGCGCGCTATCCTCTCCTGGCCTGAGAGGAATTTCTGTTTAGTGGTTGGACCCTAAACAGGTTGTTCCATAGAGGGATCAGTGGTACTTAAGGATCCAGAGGTAACCCAGGGGTAAAACGGTAATTTGACCCAGCTGGAGTTACGAACACTCGTGAATGATTGACTTACTGTATTGGTCGATATCCGTGGACACAGAAATATTCTACAGTGAGAAGAGTGCAGCTGTGGGTCTTTAGTGGAGTGATCCACAGTTAACGAATGTTGATTAACTTGGTTAATGAGTTTAGCTAGTTAATCTCGTATCGTTGGAGCTTCAGATCTGTAGGTCCATTAGGTCCACCTGCTAGCTCGTAACGGGGTATTGGGATTAATTAGTCTTGAATGTTAAAGGGAATTTTCGTTAATTGTATATGATACAATTAATATAATGTATGGAGATACATTATGATATGAGTTTAATTAGTGAATTAAACTTTGTAATAAAATTAATTTTGGATGTGATTCAAAATTAATTAATGAGAGAATTATATATTTGAAGGAGTTCAAATATTAAATATGAATTAGATTCATATTGAACTATAGGTTTAAATAAATGTGAATTGGATTCATATTTACTATAGATTAAATGAGAGAGATGTACATTTGAATATGATTCAAATTTGAACCAAATTAAATATGAGATATTTAATTTATAGATTAATTAATTTTGAATTAATTAATTAGTTAATTCAATTTGATTGAATATGATTTAATCAAGTTAAATTAACACTATAGGTTATGTGAAATAAATAATTAAATATGATTTAATTATTAATTTAATTAATTATAGTAATTAATTAAATTTAATTAATTTTTAATTTTGATTTTTGTTAATTAAAATTAAAAATTAATTTTAATTTAAACTCCCAGCAGTTGCTGGGAGTTGAAGGGTGATGGGGAGTTACTACGTGGAACTCCCCCATAACTTATCTCTCTCACTAGTGGAAGGAAGAAGGAGAGTTCTCTGCAACTTTTGAAGAAAGGTGTTCTTCTCTCCAAAAATCTTTCTCTCTCATACACAAAAAGAAACAGCACCATTCTTGTTGTTTTTCTTCTTGAATTCCCTCCAAGACACATTAGGATCCCACAATTCAAATCTCAACAATCCAGAGCATAGTGGGTGATCACTTTTGGTAGTGTTCTTGGAGCAAAAATCAGTGCGTGAGTTTCCAAATTGGAGCATTGTGCTGAGGTGTTTGGCCACTACAACTCACGTAAGTTTTCTCTTCAAGTCTAAAGGGTTTAGATCTGAAAAACATGCTTAACCTGTAAGATTAGATCTGTAGAAATTGTTTCTAAATTGTTGACCCAATGTACCGGTATTCTGTGATATTGAAGTTGGTTTACAAACGATGAAAATCGCTTCCGCTTGGGATTCAATTCGTTCACTTACTACCGTAGTCATTCTTGATTGATTTTCGCCAATTCCCTTGTCGTAATCCAGAAAATACAGCAACCTCGAAATCTTTTTCTTGCTGGAAATTTGTCCACGAACACTACAAAAATGGTAACACCAGTATTCTCACAGGATACACGGTTGAGGTTGCTTGTGGGAGTAAGAATTAACTAGGGGATTAGGAGAATTTTTCTCTGTAAACGTTGGAAACGAGAGAGTGAGAGAGAGGGAGAATTCGTGAGAGGCACAGAGAAAATCCCTCAACCGATGCCTATCTACCATCCCATGGAGAAGATTAAGGAAGACTTAATCGTGCAGTAACGCACGATTAGGATAACCAACTAACCAAGTCAGTTATTCTTTTAATTTTTTATTTTAATTTCAAAATAAAAATAAAAATAAATTTAATTTAATTAATCATTATTAATTAAATTAACAATATTTAATAATTAAAAGAACAATCCTTAATTTCCATTGTTTTAATTTTGTTTTAATTAAATCAAATTTAATTAAAATAAATGAAAACTTACAATTAATCAATTCTTCAATTAATTAATTGATTAATTGAATATCACATATTCAGTTCTTTTCTCTCACAAAAAACTATAGTATTAATGTGCATCCATTGCGCATTAATTTTAACCTATAGTTTTTAATATGAATCTAATTCATATTTAAACTTAATATCCGAACCCCTTCGAATATTCAAATCTTCCTTAGAAATTTACCTCAACGCCCTAAGTGACCTACCGATGGGACCTAATGGACCTACAGATCAGAAGCTCCAACGATATGAGATTAATTGGCTAAACTCATTAACCAAGTTAATCAATGTTAATTAACTGTGGTTCACTCCACTATAGAACCACAACTGCACTCTTCTCAATGCAGATATATTTTTGTGTCCACGGATATTGACCAATAATAGCAAGTCAGTCCTTCACGTGTGTTCGTACCCCAGCTAGGTCAAATTACCGTTTTACCCCTAGGTTACCTCTTCATCCTTAAGTTCTAGTGCTCCTCTAATGAACAACCTGTTTGAGGTCCAACCAACAAACAGAAGTCCCTCTCGTGCCATAGAGGGGGTAGGGCCCATTGTTCAAGACCCAGAAACACCACTTAAGGGAACACACCTCTACTTACCTAGTCGGGAAGGAGTGAATTCCATCTTGTGTGATTATGTTCCCAGCTCCCCACTCGGTCTTGTCTCCAAAATGGTAGGCTTATTGAGTCGGCGTGCAGGCGACTCTCACCCATACAAATCAAAGGACAATCCCTCATGAACATGAGTCCATAACCTACTCAGGATTGAGACCAAGTTGCCTAGGTCATCCTAGTGAAATAGAAACTTAGCTAGCTAACGGTGTTACAGCTAGTGGTTAACTATTTCGCAGTCCGATCTTATGCAAACTCATTACATAGGATACCCCCACTCGCATGTCCACTACATGAACGCGTTGGATCATTGCGTTTGTATCATAATACAAAGCGGGTCGTATCCCTAGTGTCACCAGGATAAGGTACCCAGCCTTACCCCTATACTATAGACCCTTTAGGCTGTATCTTGAACAGTGATCCCTGTATGTCCCCACATACTAGTTCAAGCCTCATACTAACAACCTAGGATGTTTAGTTTATTGGATTAGGGTTAACAAGACAAGATTACTCAATACAAACAAGATAAATGAATAATACATCATTTTATTAATGTTCGGTCAAATGTTACATTTACTATCTACGAGTTTTAGGGCATAAAACCCAACAATTTCGAGATCACTAAGACATATGACATGTTAAATGAACACTTCTATTGGCCTAGAATGAGACATGACACACGTAAGAAGTGTGAGAGATGTATTGCATGTAAGGAAGCTAAGTCTAAGACAAAACCACATGGGTTTTATTTACCTTTTGCCAACTCCTAGTGGACCAGGGCTAGATATTTCAATGGATTTTGTTCTTGGTTTGCCTTGATCTAAGAAAAGGAGAGATAGCACTTTTGTAGTCGTTGACAGGATTAGCAAAATGGCGCACATCATTGCATGTAATAAAACTAATGATGCTAAACATGTGGCTGGCTTGTTCTTTAAAGATGTGGTCAAATTGCATGGCATTCCTAGGAGTATTGTTAGTGATAGGGATGTAAAATGTTTAAGCCATTTATGGAGAGTGCTTTGGGAAAAAATTGGTATTAAATTAGTTTACTCCACTACATGTCATCCTGAAACTGATGGACAAACTGAAGTGGTTAATAGGACAATGGTGACTATGCTTAGGGCTATCATAGATAAAAACACCAAAAATTCGGAGGATTGTCTACCATTCACTGAATTTGCATATAATAGGGTTGTCTACAGTGTCACTAAATGTACTCCATTTGAGATTGTTTATGGGTTTAATCCTTTATCACCTATTGACTTTTTATTTGAAAATGAAAATGAAAGAGGAAGGTGTATTAGAGTCGACGGCTTTCGCGCAAGTTGCAACATCCCTTGCTTGTTGCTTTCAAGCCCAAGCCTATCTCCTATAGACCCAACCTGTTGAAGAAAATCTTCCTGCCCTGATCTTGATTATGGAACTTCTGACCACTTCACAAGTCCGTTGCCAAAGGCTAGCACAAGCGAGCGCTCCTAATTCCATTTCACCTGAGTGAGGGTTTGCAAGCTATGGTGGGCTGTCTATTTTCTCCCCAATAAATTACCTGAACTCAGAAGGATTTTGACTGCTATCCCCATACTCGACCCCTGCATGTAGAGGCCTTAGTCGACCACTACCAAATAAAAAGGATCGTCGATCGAAACTGGTGCAGGATTTCATATTTGCATATTGAGTACAGCCAGACAGTTGAATTTGGACCCTTCCAGGTTTGCTCCTCACTACAGCTGGTTGTGCATATGATGGGACCACTCGAACCGAATTCTCGATGTAGATGCTACATAGTTGGTTCTCACCCTTCAGAGACTACGAGCGTAATAGGAGCATCCGTCGACAAAAGGATCACCCTAAGATGATCATCACATGGCTATTGAGAACGAATCAAATCAGATGGTTCTATTTCTCAATCTTTCTGACTTGCTCCTACGGAACTAAGGTCGAAAAGATTGAGAAAAATCAGTCATTCACAACCACTGATGAAGGATTCCTCGAAAAGTGAAGGATTCGTAATCCTTTTTAGAAAGAGAATGGATTCGGTCTTATACATACGTGAGGAAGGTAATCAAAAAAGGAAAGAAGATGAGTTCTTCTTTCTTTTATCACTTAGCTAGCCCTAGCACCACCCTTATTGCCAAAATCTCCCTAGAATCTTGAGGTTCTATCAATCACTCACCTCCTATCCTACTCCTCCACCCTCACCTAAAATCTGCCAAAGTCAGCCTTAGCCCCGCGGAGCAACAACCGCGTTCCAGATCTGATCTATCTACTCGGCAATTCATCCGGTGACTTCACGGTCGCCAAAGAAGCCCCAAGAAGCATCAAACATTTTCGATGAGATCCATGGAGCAATTCTTATATAGCAAGCACTAGCTCCCAGTGCGACTTCTCTTCCGTAAGAATCTCTATCTCTACGAGTTCTCTTTCTTTGACGACGGGGATATGATATCTTCTAAAAAGATCCTGCAAACAAGCCATTCTTTCCTATCGGGAAGTTGAGCTAGCTCTTGCACGCTGATCCTTTCTTGATCCCTAGTGACTTCAAAGATCTTCTTCTTATTCCGTACTCTAGAACCAACCTTACTGAGAGCCCTTTCAACTCTAGCTCTAGATCTAGGGCAAAAGGCCTTAGAAGATAGACGGGTGGAACTCACCGAGATCAATCATCAAGCCAGCTACCCATGGTCAGAGGGGGAGTTAACGGTAAGAAAACCATATCGCTGCTGACCCACGGCACGGGCTAAGTCCTTATTTCAAAAGAAAGACCAAAGGAGGAAAAGGGCCACCGCTGCGACTGAAGGTGACGACTAGCTATCTCGGATAGGAAAGAGAGGCTTGATCGGTAACCACAGATTGAAAGGTCTTTCTCCACTATCTTCTTGAATTTATGAGCGTCCGCCGAACAGTCAGCCTGAAAGTCCTGATAGTGATCTAACTCCTGCCAAAGACTTCGCAGTTCAGCAAAATAGACCGACAGACTTCTATTTTCCTGTTTTGTCTCATGCACCTTCTTCCAACTCTAAAAGACACTTAGGCCCACTTACCCATCTTTGAATAGGTCTGAGAGGCCGCATTCCATGTTGATTAGGGGTTCGTTACCATCTCTCACGTGAGTTGGATTGTCCGCTTTTGATTTTGGTTCGATCGACCAGTAGCGGCAGAAAAAAACTATAGGACCCGAGGCATCTTCTTACCACCCGGGAGTTGTTCCCTAAATCGATGAAAGCGCTTACTCTTTAAGTACCTGCTTTCCCAAACCAACGAGCCAAGAGAGGCCAAGAGCCTGGTGGAGTTACGACTATCGCTAGCGGTGATGCCTGAGTGAGCAACCCCTTTGATTAGAGCACGAGCTAAATAGTAATCAAAGAACCTCTTCTCCTATGTTAAAGGAAAGTGCCTGAACCTTGCTCGTTTACATCTGGATAAGAAAATAGGGATACACTCGAACGATAGAGAAGGAGTTCCTAAAGCTGGTCGCCTTCGCATCTTGATGAAGGAGATGGCACCTCTACTTCAGGTGGTCACTTCAAATTCTTCTCCCGAGCTCATGGGATTGACGTGCCCTTCCCTTCTCCTAGAATATACTCTGGGTCGGGTCGGAGGAGCTGCTAGTCCAACTTCTTGAGCAGCCGAGATATTGGACAACGAACATTTGATGGAATTCCTTGCCTCACCCTGAGATGAGAGGGAAGGTCGATTTTACTCGAATCCTGGACCTGATCTTTAATCCTACACCGGTTAATGATGCGATGGGAGAAGTTTCTCTTTTGTCATTTTTTCATCAATGCAGGCCTAGACGAGGCTCGTCCATGCCCAATCCCAATGGACAAATCTTCGATCCGATCTGCCCCTAGCTCTATAATCCATCCGTCTTCCCTAGTCCCATGGGTCCATGTGTGGGTTCAGAAGAAAGAGGACTTCGACTTCTACATGTTACCCTTCAAACTGGAGAATAGATCTCGATCATTCCCTGTTTGCGAGTGAGAAGAAAAAGGAGGGCCTTTACCAATCCTTTCGTGAAGAAATCGACAATTGATCTTCACTTCTCATGGTTGGTGTTCTGATGATTTCGGCAATCACTCTCTCCCAACAAGTCTTTCTTCCTTCATTTTAACTAGCGCTTCCCGGAAAAGAAGTTGTTTTCTATTTCGACTCATAAGGCTAGGTCTTACACTCGAAAGAGTCTTTCACTTTATCTATCTTAACTGAGAGAAATCTAAATAGGCTATCATCGCTAATAGAAAAATTGCTTTACTCGACTTACCAATTCGATTAAAGAAAATGAAAGGGCTACGAAATACCTTTCGACAACTTACTAATGAACGAACCTTGGGACTCTCTCGCGCCTGTTAAGGCTAGTCATCATTAGCTCTTTGTCTTTCTAGCCGCTTTCCTTGCTTCGCCATACCGGCGAATGGACTTACTGACTAAGTCACTGAAGGTTTGGAACCCTTGCTAGCTGCTTTTTGCGCAAGCAAGAAAAGTCAAAGCTTTTCCAGAAGCAAGGCGAGGAAGCGGAGCTGTCGTATAAACGGTAGCTTCCCCCGACCTAACTTGCAATGGAGGATTTTGAGAAATGCCCCCGAATGTCCCCCCTCCCCCATAAGACCCTCGAAAAAGAGAAAGAAGAGAAGAAAGTCTTTCTTCTCTTCTTTCATGTGAACGGTCTGTCTATATTCAATCTACGGCCTACCTCGATACACCTGTGTCACAATGGCGGGTCTTTTGAGTGAGGGAAGCCGGAGCATTGGTCAAGAGAGAGAAAGAAGAGGAACTATAGATCAAGAAAGTCACATTAGCTACACCAGACCAGATACACCTTTTTTTATTACCCTATTTTTTGACTGACCGGATCGGTCACCCCTCAACCAACTAAGACATTTTTGAGCAATTCCTCTCACCCCTATCACAACAAGGCAAAGCTAACCCAACATTCTACTGCTCTCTAAAAGGCCAACCCATTCAACGAAGCAATCTTGGACCCTCTTGGCTGCGCTGTGCTTGGATGCACTTGTATTCCACACTCCAACGATGAGATGAAAATCACCCCCATTCAGTGGTTCCTGTGCCACCACAATGGCATGGCATCGAAAGAGTGTCCGGAACCTGTCCCTGACCAGCTCGTGAGTAGCATCCCGGGTCGGCACAACGTAGCGTCAAAAGCAAGTATTTTTTTATTGCCCCGCAGACCTTTTCTAGGCCTCCTTCCTGCGGTCCCACTTCATCCTATGCCCCCTACCTGATATAAAGGCATTCTATAACAATTCGACGACTTGAAAAAAGCAAGAAAACGATAGAGATCGGTTTGGGAGCGGCTTGAGAGTGAAGGCAATCGTCATAGTCAGCCAGCGAGCAATCCCAAGAAAGCCAGCTACCTAGCCTTTCCCCATCGCTAGCTTAAACTGAGGAATAAGAATAGGGAAAACAAACCTCCAAGCCCCCATAAAGTCTAAAGAAAGGGAGGGGCAAAGTCCACTCGTTATTAGCTCGCAACAATCTCTTCGCTCGCATAGTAAACAGCGCTCGCCCTAGTCAAATCCGGATCTTGTTCCTTGCGAGCGGAAGTCAGAACGAATACCAAGACTCCTTTCTTTTATGCCTTATTAGTTATTCAAGCGGATCACTTTGTTTGTAATGAAAAGGAAAGAGAAGGCGGTGACGAACACCTGCGCTAATAAGACAAAGAAGTGGGGGTCTATGCCTTCCTTGAATGAATCAGTAACAACTCATTAGTGGAATGAGGGATCCATTATTCACTCAATGGAATTCGTTGTTGGATATTCTCCAGATAAAAGTCAGAATATGGTTCTTATGGGTGGTTTTAACAAAGCATGTGCCAATTACAAAAAATGCTTTTTTATTAGGTACCCTTTCTCTTTGTGGTATTCCACCCCTTGCCTGCTTTTCGTCCAAAGATAGTACGTATCCTATAAAAGTTGTCACAATCATTAATAGGAAGATTACAACTCCGAGACACCGAACAAATTCCCTAGGACTGCTATAACTCGCATGATATAGACCACGAAAAATATAAAGGTGAACCACAATGAGAAACATACTTGCCCCATTAGCATACATATAACGGAGCAACCAGCCCCCTTCAACATCTCTCATAACGTGAGAACCACTTAACGGTGGTTCTTTACTCCCTCAAGACTTGCTACTGATTTTTTCTTTCATCCTTCATCCATCCCTTTTTATATCAATAGGTCGTATGCTCGACATTTGTTGCCCTGGTTTATATCCCGGAGTACTGCTCTGGCCGATTTGTCTCCCAATCTACTTAAACAACCTAAAGGCTTGGCTCGTGCCGTTTGGAGAATGAGCCTATATATAGGCATGGCTTAGTCAGTTATTCTCGCACACGTCCTACCCGGGCTTAGAAAGCTAGCTTTCTAAGGCGAAGGACTTTTATTGCACGAGCTAGCCAGCCACGGAAACATGGAGTTCCAAATAGGTGGTTTCCGTTTTCATTTTAGTCAGATTTTCAGCAAGTAACCCAATCGATAGAAGATTTTAATACTGACTTGGATCAATAAGCAAACTCATTTTCTGGAATTTCTAGTTGGCCTCCACTACCTCTGGAGTAAATAGGTGGTCCTTCTTCTTTAGGGAAAGCTATTCCTTGAGATACTACTCGTCTCAATGGTTCACTCTTGCTTCTTGTAGTTCTACCTTTCCTTTTGAGGTAGAGTAAACGCTCTATAGAAGATCATAAAAAGGCCTTGAAGAAGCTTTTCTCGATCGAGATTTTGGTCTGCTTTCTCTTTATATATAACATATACTAGAATATGGTTAGCTCTTTACTCGTTAGATGGGTTAGCTTTATGCACTTGTTCTTCCTCGAAGTAATTGGCTGTGGCGGGTTCATCTATTTCTCTAAAGGTCTTTTCAAGTGCAATCTTACAAGACTACAAGTCAAGTCTCAGCAAGGAAGATTTTGGGCCCCAACGACAAAGGAACGGGCATTTTCGGGGACTAGCCCGCTTCCCATTACTCGACGAAGGAAATTCCTCGCACATAATTAAGGGAGCCATTGAAAGGTGACTGAAACACCAGAAATGGCGACTACCTGAGCTAATGATAGAGCAATCTTCTCTCTTTCATTTTCCAAGAATGAAAAAGAAGCTTCTATCAATATCGTCTCGCCCCCTCTTGATAGTGAAAGAGGGGCCCTAATGGAAGATGGGCTTTTTTTTTCTTCTTTCTTTTTTTTTTCTAGTATGCCGCTCCGCGAGCAAGGAGCGAGAGAACATAAATCGAACCTAATATCATGAATATCCTTCGCCCGTTATCTCCTCATCTTCCTATTTATAAGCCACAGCTCACTTCGACGTTTCCAATTTCCCATAGAATCTCCGGGGCTTTCCTAGCCACTCTCGTTTTGTTTTTTTTATGTTCTTTCAATTCATTCGTGAATCAGAATGAAAGGGCTAGAAGCTCTAGCTTCTAGCTACTTCGCCTGTTTATTATTATGGCGGAAATGAACGTGCTATTTTCAAATCGATTGATAGATAGCCTGATCTGTTCTGAGTGGCTCGCCTGAATGCCGAGTCTTTTTAGTAAAGCGCGCTAGCAGCAATCAAACTCAAGCGCACACTCGAAAGTGCTTCGTTCGAAAGGATAAGGCTCCTTTTTTACTGACAGCACTGCTACGTGCTGGCACTCAATTAGTCGCGCTGGCACGTCACTCGGCTCCTCGGCGAACTTCGGTTGCAAAGACTTTCTCCTTAGGCGCATGTCTCAGCAACACAAAACGAGGGTTTCGCTCGTTATAGGACTTGACCAAACATCTCACGACACGAGCTGACGACAGCTGCTCGGCCACATGATGAACATGGTTTGAGCTAACTACATGTCGAGCGCTTAAGCGGAGCTTGTGGTCACTCGTTCCTCGCCACCTTCGCGCGCATATGTAACTTATGTCAAAGTGATGCGCCAACGTCTGCGTTGAGTCAAAACTCGGTTTCAATCCTAATTCGACATCACGGAACCTTCATTTGAGAATCGGGTGTGGAAGAGACTAGAGGTAATTCAAAGCCCTATCCGTACCCGATCTCGGTCTCGGATGACGCAGTTAGAAGATTCGGAGGGTGAGCAGCCACCGGTTCTCACCCCCAACACTAGTACGGTCAGCACGACAACCTCGAAATCAGTCATACTTGATTTGACTAGGTTAGAGAAGATAATGGGAGGACTAATCTAAGAAGTAGAAACCATATCCACCGGCATGTTTGCAATGCGTTCGGCCCGATGAGTCTCCCTACGCTATTAGGCACCTTTGGTCTAGGCTTTGACCCTAAAGTCCACTTTGAATTGAGAACGTCCCACTGTGGATTCATAGACTGGACGTCGACAGGTTCCACTGCAGGCGGAGACGAATTATGGTAATTTGTTCCAATCCGAGACGTAATCAAAGATAATGACAATCTTTATAAAAAAAGAACCCCTAAGTGCATCTTGTAAACAAATTATTTGATCTGGAGATCACAGCAAGGCTGCCGGAGACATCACTAAACCACGCAGGGATGTCTCTTGCAAAGAAAGCATATACTCGGGGGGTGGGTGTAAGGCGGAGGATTTCAATGCGGACTCCCATTCATTAGATAGAGAAGATCGCCAAGATTTCGTGATCCGCTGCCGAACTTATTCCTTCCAATTCAACGGGCATTCTCAACATTATGCCTTGAAGAGGACTCGAACCTCCACGCTCTTTAGCACGAGATTTTAAGTCTCGCGTGTCTACTATTTCACCACCAATGCATCTTAAAAGTGAATCATATTCCATGAATATGAAATCTATCTAGTGTGATGTATGGAATATATGACAAAGGTGGAGTGTAAGAGTATTTCTATTGCTCAGTCATGTCATATAGGTCCGAGTTGGACATCCAATTGCTTCGATTTGAATTATCCGGAGGTTGCCTTACTATTATGTCAAAAAGATGGACAATCAAACCTATTTCTCGATTCAATAGAAGCCCAAAGAGATGAATAGGGTCCCAAATAACGAGAGATATGTAAAAAACAGGTCTGATACGCCTATTCCTAATCCTAAATGGAATGTAAGGACGTAGGGATCCATATGTAAACATAGTATCTATTTAAATACGCTTGGATGACCCTTTCTCATAATTAGAATGTATATAACCTAGCCCTATTCCGGTCTGGCCCGATATGGAATGAACTTATAATCATGGAATCGACCCCCCATTGCTCAGTGCTCCCTGCTGCCCTTAGCTTCTTCAAATGAGCTTGGCTCTTCAACTTTCTGGAGAGGCACAAGACTGTGAAAGTCTTGAGAAAAGAGAAGCCCGCGGATCTGGCGCTAATGGCTTCTTCAATCAAATGATGTTGTTGTAGCCAAACAACAAAAGAAAGCATATGAACAACATCGATAGTTGTAAACAATAAAAAAAAAGTTCTTCAAAGCTGTGCTAATGGTGGTCAAGGATAAGGTACTAGTTTTAGTACCTACCGTTTAGGTGGCACCAGCGAGATCCAGCCCGAGGTTGGGCCTGCAATTAGATAGGCTGCTCACTTTAAGACTGAAGACTGAATGGAAAGGCTAGACACAAAAAGAGGGCATTCCCACTTTTCTTCTCAACATTGAAGAAAGAATGAAAAAATCAAACTGCAAGTAAAAAAATCAGTAATAATCCCCAGTATAGACTGGTACGATTCAATTCAACATTTTGTTCGTGAGGGCTTGATTGTGTCGTAGCTCTCTCATTCGGATTACAATGGAAAAACTTTTGTTCGTTGTAAGATCACTGAAGGAAGGGTTGGTCATAAATTTAGAGAGTTTGCTTCGACACGGAAACGAAGACTTTCGAGAACAAATATTGGACCGGGAAAAAAAGGGGGATAAAGTCAAGTCTAAGCGCATATGGCACGAAAAGGAAATCCGATTTCGGTCAGACTTGATCTGAATCGTAGTTCAGATTCAAGTCGGTTCAGTGAGGGCGACCGCGAAAGTCACCGAATGGGTCAGTCTTTTCCTGCAGTTTGTCCTATATTGAAAATAAAAAAAGCGTGGGAGGACATTGCGGATGTCCAGGACGGACACGACTTCTTCTAACGCTAGAAGACCACTGGAAGACACCCGGGACCAGAGCATGTCGTGAAAGAAGCACACTGGGCGTGGTTCGACTGTGTCTCCGGGGCACAGTTGAATGTAGATATCATGAATGCGAGGTGCAGGATACCACCTAAAGTACTAAACAGAATAGCTATTAGTTTGGTAATGGTTGGAGCAGCAAACTCGGATTCGGCAAGAATCTTGGCTCGAGGTATTTTCTCTACCCCTTCT
Source organism: Luffa aegyptiaca (assembly GCA_017139565.1). Classification (NCBI taxonomy): domain Eukaryota; kingdom Viridiplantae; phylum Streptophyta; class Magnoliopsida; order Cucurbitales; family Cucurbitaceae; genus Luffa; species Luffa aegyptiaca. The sequence continues at coordinate 19,240,609 of CM029399.1, forward strand.
TACCCTGAAAAAGTAGGGGCACCTTGCATCCTTGAACCGATAACCATCTTTCGGCTAACCTAGCCTCCTCCATCCCTCGAGACCAACAAGAGGTAGTACAGGAATATTCACCAGTTGTCCATCGACTACGCCTTTCGGCCTGCATCTATCCTCCCACCTATTTTACTTTTTTTGGGGTGTATAGCTCAGTTGGTAGAGCATTGGGCTTTTAACCTAATGGTCGCAGGTTCAAGTCTTGCTATACCCAAACCTACCTTACACGAGACTCTTTTTAAGGATTGGTTAATACCTTCTCGACACTATCGAACCAGAAATCCACTCTCAATCGCTTTTTTAGTAGGGAGGAATTTTTCGCGTATCCTGGACTTAAGGAAGGCAAAAAGTTCCCATTGATCACCATGACTTGTCCTATCGCTTCGGAGATTTTGATCTCATCCCCTCTGAGTTTTGAGTAGGGGGACCAAGACACAATCGATTTTGTTGTTCTTACGACGGTTGTCAAAGACCGGATCTTTACACTTCGCGACCCTCTCCGAGTATGTGCTTAGTGCAAGGCCTCATAGAACATAGAACAATGAAGTAATGTATCCATACGAGCTCCGGCCCTCAGCAGCTCGAATACAAAATAAACTTGTTCATTTATGTTACCTGTTGTGGACCTTCAACGTTTCACCTTTCATAGATCTGGGAAAGGCTGTTTTGGTTTGGGAAGTGACGTTGAGACTGGGCACGTGCGATAAGTAATAAAGAAAGCAAAGGGAAATCGGAGGAGTTAGAGCAGGGAACAATGGGCATCCCCGCCTGGAAAACAAACAGTAGAGTCAGGCGAAGGACCTGACGCAACTCTACTACCGCCTTTCCTACCAAAAAGCTAACCCAACCGAAGGAAATTACATAAGGTCTGGAAAGGGCTATAAAGAATCTCATTCCTTCCTCCCTTTCTTCCCCTGTGCCTGTTGAAGAATGAGCCAGCGACTCATGGGCAGTGGCTTGGTTAAGGGAACCCACCGGAGCCGTAACGAAAACGAGTCTTCATGGGGCAATTGTCACTGCTTATGGACCCGACAATAATACGTAGATGAGTTTTGGCTGGTAGAACCACTCTATTGTCCACTTCTAATGAACGTGATTGACCCAATTCTAGATCATCTTCTGGAATCGTATAACTGTCAAAAGTGAGTGACTGTTCATCAGAACTGTTATAGTCAGAATACTCATAAGTCCGATACCATTGATGTCCAATAGCTTTGATAGTCATGGCTGGATCTACTACTACCTCTCACTCAATGTTTGCAACGGCTGGGGAGGCAGTCGTAGAAGCGAAGCCTATCGCCACGCTGACCATCAAATACGACCTTCTCAAAGATTTGATGGAATGACCCCACCCAAGAACGCTTATGTCATATGGGAACTCATGGCTGGAAACAATCCTTGTTGTTTTGGCATGCTTGAAGACGTTTGGCTCTCCATGGGAGCCTTGCCCTCTCTCTTCACATGGTTCACAAACCCACTTCCTGACCTGAGGCTGGTGCTTATAGTAAACCGCAGCATAAAGATACCTTCTTATTAGAAAAAGGGGCAAGCCAAAACCAACTCCTAAAAAGTTGCTGGATCGAAGTATCTCGAGCATTCTCCATCCGCCCGCCAGCTGCAGAGGGTGTGTGTGTGTGTGTGTGCGCGTGCGTGCGTGTGTGTGTGTGTGTTGTTTTCTCCGACTTATATTCAACTCGATTTCAAAGTTTGTTTTCATCTGGTATTGAGTTGCACACAACCTTTATAAGCAAAGTTTTGCAAAATTTTCATGGAGAAAGAATTTACAGTGAGGGGAGGAAAAAACAAGAAGCATTTTCCAATCAGGGTATTTTTTTTTAATTTTTTTTAAATTTCAAGGGTATTAATGAAACTGAAACTTAAATGGTTTCCAACCAAAAATTAACGACAATGGTATTTTTGAAGTATTTTTTAAAGTTCAAAGGTATTTTTGAACCTTCTAAAAGTTCAGGGGCATTTTTTAATCAAACTCCATAGTTCAGGGGTAATTTTTATAATTTAGCCAACTCAAAATAAAGTTGATTCTTTTTTTTTTTTCTTGATTGAAATCTATTTTTTTTTAATGCAATAAACACATGAGAATATTTTTTCTAATGGTTCTTCAATGAAAATCTTATAAAAAGTATAAATTATAACACTTGTTGATGCCAAAATCCGGACAGAAGACTCACCTGACCTTCACGTGACACCAACAGTGAATTTGTAGAAGTTGAGGAAGATGTGACCTGCAAGACCAGCAAAAACCGCTGCACACCGGTGTGGTGTAGGCCACACTGCCTCTGATGCTTAAGTCAGAAAACTGAGGAGAAGCTAGATAGTAAGGGGAGAAGTCGAGAATAGAGTTTCGAAACCCTTCTTCAATGATGAAGAAGGGTTTAAATACCTGTTTTTACTCCTAGGGTTTTTAGGAATTCGGAGGTGTTTCGGGACAAACCAGGCGGAACCAGAGCAATTCGGGGCATCAGGGACCGAAAGGAGGTGACTAAGCTCGGCCCGCGCAAGCGGGCCGAATGGTAGGCCTCAACCTTTTGCCGAGGCCGACCACATGGCTCGACCCTTTTGTCCGGTCTTCCTCTGGGTTGGTTTTCTGGTCCTACCTTTGCCCGATTGTCCTCGTCAGCTCCTTGTGTGTCAGTGTGGTCCAAAATTACCTATAACATTAAGCCCCCACTCTTGAATTGGGATTCAGGTGCGACTTAATGCTACAGGCTGAGTTCCTTAAGCCCGGTTTAAGAGTACGTCTCTTGTCTCGTGCTGACTTATGTATGACTTCTTTGTTATCGTGCAAGATGGGACAACCTAGACAAAGTAGAAACTTCCTGTATAGGGGTTAGGTGAAATGGAAATGAGAAAGTTAAGAGGTTACAAAAGTGGCTGGAGGGCCTCTCTGGTCGGCCTCAGCCTTGGGAAGAGCCGAGCACAGCATTTTCCCATTTTAGCTTAGGGGGCCCGTACTTGGTCATTCGGAGTGCTTCATTCCAGATCCAGGGCTTATCCATAATTAAAAATAGGAAAAACCGAAGACTTCACAATCCTGCATTCAAAAGTTAATTTGTGCAAAAAGAAGAATGAGGGAGGAGGCTAGGATCGGCCTTGGCCTCAGGCCCCTGTTAGCTCAACACTTAGCCCCCTGCATTCATTTGTCAGTCCTTACTGGAAAATAATGGGAGAGTAAGCTAAAACATGTACTCATTATCCCCTGTTACTTGCTTTTTGTTTAATATATTCTGTACTTTCCTTTCAGTCGATGAGAAATCAGGTTCTTTATCCATGATCAAGTTTCATCATAATTTATGAAATGATCTTATCTTGGATGAATAAGAAAAAAAGGGCAAAATCGTGCAAAAAATAGTCACAGTTATGACATGGAATGGGATCAAAACAATCACCATGATGATTATAGCAAAGGAATGGAATGGCCTTAACCTATCCCTATTCCCAGCCCCCACTCAACATGTGCATTTATTACTTCAGGAGTTGCATTTTTTGAGTAAGAAGGACTAATTTCATACCTGGCCTTTTGAAGGTGGATGGTCGGCCTCGGCCTTGGCATGAGGCTGACCAGCTCCTCTGTGTTGTTTGCTTGCTCGCTCTACGGTTAGGCTTATGTGTAGATTTGCCTGGCCTTACCTTAAGCATCTCCCTGTGGCTTTAAGCGCTTCGGTTGTGCTAAAAAGTGGAGTGGCTGAATTGGTGTAGGGTTGACGAAACACATCAAGCTCTCTTTAAGTGTCGTTTTTCATCCCAATGGTGCATTCACTCAGTTGGGGACCTGAAGAGGTTGAGGGCATGCGTCAACCTCTCTACAGGAATTTAGTCTCTTCCCAAAAGTGCGTACACTCGGTTGGGAAAACTTGGGGAGGCCGAGGAAATTCCGGAGCCTCTCTTCAAGTGTTGTGTTCATCCCAGGGGTGCGTACACTCTTCTGGGGAAAACTTAGGGAGGCTAAAGAAATACCCGAGCCTCTCTTCAAGCGCTGTGTTCATCCTAGGGGTGCATACACTCTTCTGGGGAAAACTTGGGGAGGCTAAGGAAATACCCGAGCCTCTCTTCAAGTGTTGTGTTCATCCCAGGGGTGCGTACACTCTTCTGGGGAAAACTTGGGGAGGCCGAGGAAATTCCCAAGCCTTTCTTCAAGTGCTGTGTTCATCCCAGGGGTGCGTACACTCTTCTGGGGAAAACTTGGGGAGGCTAAGGAAATTCCCGAGCCTCTCTTCAAGTGCTGTGTTCATCTCAGGGGTGCGTACACCCTTCTGGGGAAAACTTGGGGAGGCTAAGGAAATACCCGAGCCTCTCTTCAAGTATTGTATCCATCCTGAGGGTGCGTACACTCAGTCAGGGAAACTTGGGGAGGCCGAGGAAATTCCCGATCCTCTCTTCAAGTATTGTATCCATCCTGAGGGTGCGTACACTCAGTCGGGGACCTGCGGAGGTTGAGGGCATACGTCAACCTCTCTGCAGGAATTTGCCTCTACAAGAATCATTCTCGTCTTGGAAAGTGTGGAAGTTTGGCCTCTGCAAGAATCATTCTCGTCTGGGAAAGTGTGGAAGTTTGGCCTCTGTAAGAATTATTCTCGTCTGGCCGTATGCATCACGTCCTATAGAAGAAACACTTTACGTAAAACACAATATGATAGCTCTTATTGAATTTGCAAATGTTCATGTGTTTTACAGTGAGAAAAACTATAGACAATCTCTATGTAAAGTAAATGTAAATAGAAAAAGCAATTGTTCCTAGTCGGCCTCGGCCTTCCTGTAGTGATGGCGTTGCCTGCCACTTATTTTTTCTGTAGCAACTGGTAGTAAATCTTCAAGTGTTCTGCATTTCATGGGTGTGGAGTTGGTTTTCCATTTCTGTCAACCAAGGCATAGGTGCCAGGGCAGGCCACTTTGCTAACTTGATAAGGTCCTTCCCATGCTGGTCCCAATGCACCTGCATTGGGATCCCGAGTGTTCTGCATGACTTTCCTCAGTACTAGATCTCCTTCCTTGAAAGTGCGCCTTTTCACTTTTATGTTATAATACCTGGCAATCCTGTTTTTATACTCTGCAACTCGAAGTCGTGCCATGTCACGATGTTCGTCTAGGAGGTCCATGTTCAACTTCATAGCTTCATCATTCCCCTGCACACTAAACTGCTCTGTCCTGGGGAAGGAAATGCCGACCTCCACTGGGACTACTGCCTCTGCCACAAATGAAAGGCAAAATGGCGTTTCTCCTGTTGAGGTTCGTGTTGTTGTCCGATACGCCCACAGTACATGTGGGAGCTCTTCAGCTCATAATCCTTTTAGCCCTTCAAGCTTCGTTTTTAGATTTTGCTTGATTATTTTATTCACAGCCTCCACCTGGCCATTAGCTTATGGATGGGCTGGGGATGAACAATGATGCGTTATGCCCACATCTGAGCAGAATTTTCTGAAGGCGACATTGTCAAACTGCCTACCATTATCTGATATGATGGCATTAGGAATCCCAAAACGACACACAATATTCTTCCATATGAAGTCCGTAATCTTCTTTTCGGTTATCGTTGCTAGCGGTTCTACCTCTGCCCATTTTGTGAAATAATCCACAGCCACGACTGCATACTTGGTCTGTCCTTTACCTGGGGGGAGAGGTCCGATCAGATCTATTCCCTATCGCGCGAACGACCACGGGCTGATAATGCTCGTTAAAGGCTCAGGTTGTTGCCTCAGAATGGGTGCAAACCTTTGGCATTGATCGCAAGATCTCGTGAAATGCCTAGCGTCTTGCAACATAGTTGGCCAGTAGTAACCTTGCCTGACTATCTTGTGACACAGTGACCTTGCTCCTGAATGGTTTCTACACACCCCCTCATGTATCTCTCTCATAACATAGTTAGCATCGCTTGGGGGAAGGCATTTCAACAACGGCATCGAGTAGCCTCTTTTATATAGTTTCCCTTCCCTTAACACAAAGTGCGACGCTCGCCTCTGAACCTTTTTAGCCTCTGTCTTCTCTGTTGGCAGCTCGCCTTTCTCTAAGCAATCAAGGATCGGATCCATCTATGAAGCTTCTCTTGCTTCAGAGGAGGGTTCAGTTTCAATTGATGGGATACCATCTCCATCTGCAAGGTCCTCGACCTCGGCCTTATCCTCAGGCTCAGCCTCACCCTCTGGCTTGGCCTCTGCTCGGCCATCTGTCTCGAGAACCTCCTCAGTACCTACCGCAGGCTCATACAAAACCTCAACTGGTACAGTTCTGCTCAACTCTGTATCATAAGCAGCCCGCCAAGCGAGCTAGCGAATCTGCGTTGGCGTTCTGGGACCTTGGGATTTGCTTGATCTCCCACTACTCAAATTTGGACAGCAGTTCCCTGGCCTTGGATAAGTACTTACTCATTCTCTGTTCCCTAGTCTGATATTCTGTCAACACTTGCTTCACGATTAGTTGTGAATCACTCTGAAGCAAGAGGTCTGAGACTCCGATTTCCCTTGCCAACCTCAATCCTGCAAGGAGTGCTTCATATTCAGCCTCATTATTTGAGGCCTTGAAGTTAAACCTCAGGGCGTACTCAAATCTACCTCCATCAGGGGATTCTAGCAAAGTTCCTGCTCCATAGCCCTTTGTGTTAGAAGATCCGTCTACAAAGAGTGTCCAAGTCCGTTTTACCTCCCCTACACTCAGCATATTGATCACTATGCCTGACTTGTTCTACTTGGCCTCAGGCCTCTGATGGTCAGCCTCAGCCTCGGCAGATGTTAATTCGGCCACAAAATCTGCCACAGCTTGCCCCTTTATTGCAGTTCGAGGTTTGTAGTGGATGTCATACTCACTCAGCTCCACTGCCCACTTCATGAGGTGACCCGAGGCATCTGGTTTCTGTAACACCTGTTTCAAAGGAGAATTTGTCAAAACTGTTACCTTATGGGCCTGGAAATATGGTCGTAGTCTCCTAGCTGACGTGATCAAAGCTAGGGCGAGCTTCTCCAGTTGGGAATATCTTGTCTCTACTTCGACCATAGATTTACTGGTATAATACACAGGTCGCTGAAGTTTTCCTTCTTCTTTGATCAGTGCGGAACTCACAGTCGTATCTGACGCTGCTAAGTAGAGCAGCAGCTCGTTGCCTGGGAACGGCTTGGCTAGGAGCGGGGCCAAACTCAGATAGTCTTTTAATTCCTGAAAAGCTTTTTCACACTCTTCAGTCCATTCGAAATGTGATCCCTGTCTCAAAATTTTAAAGAAGGGTAAGCACCTACCAGTTGATCTACTAACAAACCTATTCAGGGCGGCAATCCTCCCGTTCAAGCTTTGAAGCTGCTTTAGATTGGACGGGGAGGACATTTGCATGATTGCCTGATCTTTTCTGGGTTTGCCTTTATCCACCTTTGATGTACCATGAATCCTAGGAACTTTTCGGACGTTACTCCAAAAGCGCACTTACTCGGATTTAGTTTCATTCGGTAATTCCGAAGTATCTGGAAAGCCTCATTAAGGTCGGACTCATGGCATTGAGTCTTCAAGCTCTTCACCAGTAAAGGAGCGAACATGCGGTTCACCATCTGTTGGTATGTTGCCCCGACGTTCTTCAAACCGAACGACATGACCTTGTAACAGTACAACCCTCGACTGGTGATAAATGACGTCTTTTCCTGATCAGTCTCGTGCATTCTAATCTGGTTGTACCCTGAGTACGCATCCATAAAACTCAGCATCTCGTGCCCTGCTGTTGCATCAACCAACTGGTCGATCATGGGCAAAGGATAACTGTCCTTTGGGCATACCTTATTCAGGTCGGTGAAGTCGATGCACATCCGCCACTTTCCATTAGCCTTTCTTACCAATACCACATTAGACAACCATTGGGGATAATGAACTTCTCGGATGAACCCCGCTTTAAGCAACTCATCCACTTGACTGGCAATAACTTCATTCCTCTCCGAATTAAATGCTCTTCGTTTCTGTTATACCGGCTTGAAATCCCTATCCACGTTTAACTGATGAACCATCACTTCCGGGTCAATTCTCGGCATATCTTCGTGTGACCATGCAAACAAATCTGCATTAGCCCTCAAGAAACCAATCAGTCTGTCCCTCTGCTTAGCCCCTAGTTTGGTGCCGATGTTCACTCTCCTTTCCTCAGATGTTAGTGGCACAGACTCCAGTTCTTCCGCTGGCTGTCCTCTTGGATCAGGTCCTACAGCATCATTGACACGCTGAACCTTACCACAGTCTTCGAAGTTAGGGTCGGCCTCTTCCCTATCGAGGTCGGCCCCAGTCTAGTTCGGCGCTTTCTGCTCATAGTTGAGGTCTCCTTCTGCTTTCTAAACTCGATCCATCCTGCAAACCACCACCAATGCGCGGTCTGAACTGGCAAGCACTCTTCCCCACAAACGGCGCCAACTGTTGATTCCAAAATCCGGACAAAAGACTCACCTGACCTTCACATGACACCAACAGTGAATTTGTAGAAGCTGGGGAAGACATGACCTGCAAGACCAACAAAAACCGTTGCACACCGGTGTGGTGTAGGCCACACCACCTCCAATAATTAAGTCAGAAAACCAAGGAGAAGCTAGATAGTATGGGGAGAAGTCGAGAATAGAGTTTCGGAACCCTTCTTCAGTGATGAAGAGGGGTTTAAATACCTGTTTTTACTCCTAGGGTTTTTAGGAATTCGGAGGTGTTTCGAGACGAACCAGGCGAAACCGGGGCGATTCAGGGCATCAGGGACCGAAAGGAGGTGACCAAGCGGGCCGAATGGTCGGCATTGGCCTTTTGCCAAGGCCGACCATATGGGTCGGGCCATGTTGGCCCGACCCTTTGGTCCGGTCTTCCTCTGGGTTGGTTTTCCGGCCCTATCTTTGCCCGATTGTCCTCGTCAGCTCGTTGTGCGTCAGTGTGGTCCAAAATTACCTATAACAACACTAATCCAAATCTAGCATCGAATATGATGAAATTAAAATTCCAAGATAGAAATTGATTTACCTGGTCAAAATCAATAAAAATTAGATTCTTTCCAAATTAAATTCCTTTTTAAAGAAAATGTAACAGTAAGAAAGTGGAAAAGCGTGCTTAAATTATATAGAATACCCTTGAACTTTAGCGTAAATTTCATAATATACTTGAACCCTGGTATTGTGTTGCACGCAACCTTTATAAGCAAAGTTTTGCATAATTTTCATGGAGGAAGAATTTATGGTGAGAGGAGGAAAAAAGAAAAAATTTTCCAATAAGGGTATTTGTTTTTTTTTTTTTTTGAAATTTCAAGGGTATTAATGAAAGTGAAACTTTAACGGTTTCCATAAAAAAATTAACGGCAAGGGTAATTTTGAAACATTTTTTAAAGTTGAGGAGTATATCTAAAACTTTTTAAAGTTCAGGGACATTTTTGAAACAAACCCTATAACTCAGGGGTATTTTTTATAATTTAGCCAACTCAAAATAAAGTTGATTCTTTTTTTTTTTTTCCTGATTGAAATTTCTTTTGTTTTTTTCTATGCACTAAACACATGAGAATATTTTTTTTAACTGTTTATCAATGAAAATCTAATAAAAAGTATAAATTATAACACTAATCCATGCATCGAATATGATGAAATTAAAATTTCAAGATAGAAATTGATTTACCTGGTCAAAATCAATAAAAATTAGATTCTTCCTAAATTAAATTCCTTTTTTAAGAAAATGTAAAAGTAAGAAAGTGAAAAAATGTGCTTAAATTATACAGAATACCCTTGAACTTTAGCGTAAATTTTATAATATACTTGAACTTTTCAAAGTTTCATTTTTATCTTTAAAATTTATTTAAAAAAAACTACCATTCTATCTATTTTTCTGTTCAAATGAAGTTGGAAAAGTGACACGATGGTGACGGTAAAATATTGGTACACATGGCAAAAGTGGTGGGGTTTCAAAACAACTATTTCGTTAACTTGTTTATTAAAATTAAGTAAACCCTATAATGTGGTGATCAATTTAAAAATAAAGGTTATGTATGGACGAACTTTGGCAAAATTGAAGGGACTTAATCACATTCAAAATGTTCTCAATTAAAAAGTTGATGGATATTAAAAAAAAGTAGTAAAGTAAACATCATCTCCTATTATGCGATCACATCCTCCACACGTGGAATTCGAGTCAAATATTAGTAGTAGACAACAACTAGATCAGATTGAATAATTTGTCCACTAACAACGCTCTTTCCCTTGATTATTTAAACCCCATGCCCCAGCACCATTTTTGCATTCATCAAATTCTCAAGCATCGAAGAAGTTGGTGTTTTCAACTGATCTCCTTCAGAAAATGGACATGACAAGCCACTCCGATGTAGCCTTAGCCATCACCAAGCAGCTTCTCCAACAGGAAGGCAACAACTCCAACGTTGTCGTCTCGCCCTTGTCAATCCAAGTGGCTCTTAGCCTCCTTGCTGCCGGTTCCAAAGGCCCCCATTTGGATCAACTTCTCTCCTTCCTCAAATCCAACTCTGTCGCCGACCTCAACTCCTTCGTTTATCACATCATCTCCACCGTCTTCGCGGACGCCTCCCCCTGCGACGGACCTCGCCTCTCATTTGCCAATGGAATTTGGGTGGAGCAAAACTTTCCTCTCAAGCCTTCTTTCAAACACGTTGTCGACACTTTTTATAAGGCCATTGCCAACCAAGTCGATTTCATAAACAAGTCGGCCGAAGTGACTTCAGAGGTGAACTCGTGGGTTAAAAAAAAGACCAATGGACTTATCACAGAAATTCTTCCCACGGGAGCAGTCACTAGTTCAACTATACTCATCCTCGCGAATGCACTCTACTTCAAAGCGCATTGGGCAGAGGTATTTGATGCTTCAAAAACAGAGAAAAGTGACTTCTTCCTTCTTAGTGGGTGTCCAGTTCAAGTGCCCTTTATGACGAGAAATAGGGGGAGCCCGCAATACATAGGTTCCTTTGATGAGTTTAAAGTTCTTTCATTGCCATACAAACCAGGATCCGACACACGTCGCTTTTCCATGAACATCTTTCTCCCATATACAAAGGATGGGCTGTCATCTTTGATACAAAAATTAGATTCTCAATCCGGGTTCATCGACCGCCACATTCCAAAACAACAAGTTCACGTGGGTGAATTCAAGATTCCGAAGTTCAAAATTTCTTTTGGGGCGATTGAAGTTTCCAGTGTTTTGAAGGCCATGGGATTGGTGTTGCCTTTCACTACAGGAGGTTTGTTGGGAATGGTGGATTCCCCAATGGGTGAAAGCCTTTTTGTTTCAAACATATTCCATAAGGCATTTATAGAGGTTAATGAAGAAGGCACAGAAGCTGCGGCTTCTACAACTATAACCATAGGATTTACATCAATGCAAATAATTGAGAGTTCTGTTGACTTCGTGGCTGACCACCCGTTCTTGTATGTGATCAGGGAAGACAGCACAGGAACTGTGATTTTCACTGGACAGGTTTTAGACCCTCTTCTCGAATAATGAAGAAAAACAATAACATTGGTCGTACTAGAACATCTACATAAATAAAATGCGAATATCTAGTACCACTCATTTTCTGTAACATCAAAGGGCATTTCTGTTTATAGAATGTCCTTTGATATAATACTATATGTATTATATATAACCATAATATGTCTAATCGATATATGATGAATATAAATGCAAAATCTACTAATAATTTGAATATTTTATCCTTGCATTTTATTAATTAATTGTGTCTAAATATTTTAATTTGGTTATGATTTATGATCTGGTAGAAGAAATAGAAAATCTTGGTATGTTTTCTGATTGATTTAGGCCTATGGCCAATGATGAAAATATCGGGATATATCGCCGAAATATCGAATTTCTCGCGGGTCCAATAGAGATATGGGGGTTAATATCTTTTTTACCATTTTATCACATAAATAAGTTTAGTCCAAAGTTTCATAAAAAATTTCATAATATTTTTATGAGTTTCCGTGATATCCGTGATTTTTCCCAGAATATCCGTCGATATTCAAATATCCATCGATATATCTGTAAATCTGAGTTACCGATATTAATACCGATATCGATATTTTCATCCTTGCCTATGGCTTATAGATAATCATTTTTAAAATAGGATCTCCCCCTTCCCAACAGAATACGTGGGATGGATGTGAAATCAATGGAATACAGATAGTGCTCATTTATTTTGCTCTTTTACATATATATAATTGTTGTTCTTATTAACCTTGAATCTTATTGTCATCCCAGTGAAGCGTAGATGATTGTAAAGGAAAGGAACTTGACTATTGTATTCTTGAGATACGCGACCTGTATTCTTGAGATACGCGACCTGAAGACTATAATCTCAAATAGCATCCTTACACCCCATGCACGTATTAAATTTTCGTTGACATGTCAACATTTGCATTGACATTTCCACATGTCTATGGGTTCGACAGCGACATGAGGTCAGGGTGAATCAATATTTCCACTATACCGTAAAAAATCGATAAAATATCAAGAAAATAGTAACGAAATGTAACTAATATGGAGAAACTTAATAAGTATTTTAACTTATTTGAAAAATATAAACTATTTATTTATTAATTTAAATATTTTTATGAATTTTTTTTGTTTTAAATATTTTCTTGAAATATCCGTCGACATTGACATTTTATATATATTTCCATTGACATTTCCATAAAATTGAGACCTTGACATCTCTGTTGACATCGACATTTTAACCATTGCTTTCAACCAAAATTAATTAACAACTTCAACGGTAGTCCCGACATGGGTGAAAATTGCAACCATGAAACAGAGAATCAAAAGGTATGGTAGCTATAAAAAATATAATAATAACAACAACAACAACAACAACAACGTTCCTGCCTGGCTGTGACATATGTCATTAAATTAAGGGGAAAATACACTTTTGGTCCCTAAGGTTTGGATTAATTTTCATTTTGGTCATTTAGTTTTCAAACTCGACATTTTAGCTCCTGAGATTTGGATTTCGTTTCGTCTTGGTCCCTCCATTCATTTTTCCGTTACTAACTAACAGATTGCTAACATGATTCCTATTTTTTATTTTTAAAAATAATTTTTTTTATTTTTAAAATAAAAGTAAAAATAAATTAATAATAAAAATTATTATTTTTTATTCTTTCTCTCTCCTCATCCTCCTCCTTCTTCTTCATCTTCTTCTTCCATCCACCATCGTCGACGAAAAACTTTTTTTAAAAAAAAAATATACTTTTTGTCCATGAGGTTTGACTTAGGTTTTATTTTGGTCCATTGATAGCGAGCATAGCTAGCTAGTTTTCCCTAATTAATTTAACTAGTCTTTTATAATTTATTGGACAAAATTATGCATTTATGTGTTGTATTTGTAGGAAATTTAGTTTTGAGCCAATTGGATGTTTGGGATGCAAAAAGAAGCCGAAGAATGAAAAAGAATCAAAGTTGGAAGATAGAAGATAGGCCGATCCGCAGACCAGCGTCTCAACGCTGCTCTCTGGGCGTCTCGACGCTGACATTCTATATTTGGAGTTCACGATTTAAAAAAAAAAAAAAAAAATTCAGCGTCGCGACGCTGTCCAGATTTTCTATAAAAACAATGCGATTTTGGCCGAGAAAGGGGAGTCCAATTGGTTAGATTTTAGCCCTAATTTCGACTAGAGACCTTTGGTGGGAGCTGAAGCAAGGCAAAGGAGCGGGAATCAAGCGAGAAGACGTGGAGATCGTGACGGGGACGTGTCGGTTTCGACGGATTCGAGTTTTCCTTTCTCTTTCCCTTACCTCTTGTAGTTTTTATGGCTTTTCTTGCAATTAGTGTTTGTGGTTTAAAGACTATGAATTTCTAGTTGTTTGTCTTAGGGTTTGATGTAGTTGTTTGAGTTGTTGGATTGATTTTTGATATGAATGTGTTGTTATTTTATGCATGCAATTTTGTGTAATGCTTTCAATTACTTGATCACTAATTGAATGATTTAAGTGTTGAATCTAACTCGGGAGGGAGGATTTGACCTAAGACTTACCTTGTTTAATTGCATGACTAGAGTAGAAATTCTAAGTTTGTGACGAGATTTGGAATATCTCTAGAAGTATAACAAGGACTAAACCGAATAATGTCTTGCATGTTAATGAACTTAGATAGGGATATCAAGTTAGTTATATGCATGAGAATCAATTATACTCGGGAGAGGTAATCGTGATAAAAGTTTCCTTGGCTTGTAGAATAATTGCACGATCAATTATTTCCTATTAATCAATCATCAATCTTAAATAATGAAATCAATTCCCTAAGAGTCTTTCCATTTGAGTCTCCACCTTTATTTTATGCTTTTTGTCTTTAGATTTATTTTTGTCATTAAGTTTTGCTCCCTAAATAAAATTGAACAAAAGTATTCACGGTACTTAATTTTCTAGAAAACCAATCCAGAGGACGACACTCGTTTTACACGAAAACACTATTTATTACTTGACTCGTACACTTGCGGTAAGCAACTTGAGCATCAAGTTTTTGGCGCCGTTGCCGGAGATTGGCACATTTAGTTAGATTAATATTGTGAAAAAATTGTCCGGTCTTAGTTTAGGGTGTATTTTATTTTTTTGCTATTTTTGTTATTTTTATTTTTAGGTAGATTGTTTTTTTTTTTTCATATTTTCTTTCTTGCCATATTTAGTTTTTCCTTTTTTTTCCCTTTTTTTTTTTTGTTTTCCTTTTCTATTTTGTTTTCTTTGTTCTTATTTTATTTTATTTTATTTTTGTTTGAGTCTTAGACATTTGTTCTTGTTGGGTTATTATTTGATTGGAAGTCTAATTATCATCGTTACTTTAATTGATTTGAATGGCTTGTTATTCAACTCCATATTCCAATTTTTTATCTTCAAGTTATACCCCTTTAAAAGAAAATTCTTCTTAAAAAGCTTTGTTCAAAATTATATTGAGGAGTCTAGAGCAAGGAGTTTAAAATTTGATGAAATTATAAAAGGACTTCAAACCCCAAAGGAAGTTAGGGAGGTGGGATCCACTTCCCTAGGTTGTCTAGTGAGTAATGTGGTCGATGATTCATTGGCACCCATTCAAGAGCTTAGTTCTTTCGATTTTGCTGAGGATGAGCATTTAGGGGTGAGTTGCATAGATAGTGGAGAAGAATTGGAAAGTTGTAGCACCTATCAAGAACATGTTTGTGAGGAAGGAAAAGAAAATGAACTTGTAGTGTCAGAGGAAATTCAGGAGCTAGAGTTTGAGGTTGAGCAACCTTCGTCTGTTTTATCTTCTCTATCTTTTGTAGAATATGATTGTTCATTTTTCTATTCTCACGCGTCAATTCTAGAGTCAGAGTTTCTTTATTTTGATTTTTCTCCCTTTATGCTTATTTTATCCAAAAATACCAAAAATAATTTTGTTTTAGGGGTCCATGAGAAGCTAGTAAGCTTGCTAGCGATTGTGAGATTTATTGATTCAAGAAAGAAGGCCCCAAAGAAATACGAGAATTTTTATGTGCCTTGATAGACTGGACGAGCACGTCGAGCTAAAGACGTTAAACAAGCGCTTGTGGGAGGCAACCCAAGTAAGTTTAGTTGTGTTTTTCTTTTTGCTTTTGATTTATCGTTTATTTTTGTTTTGTAGGTCTTGGTTCCAGCTTCTCCTTTGCTTGCAAGCTTCCATATAATAGGACATCGTCATTCCAGGACAGTATTGTTCACTCCTCCTACTCTTTTATTGTTCTCATGCTTGATTATGCCTTATTTTCTTTATACATTGAGGACAATGCATGTTTTAAGTTTGGGGGTGGAATATCATGTTTGTGGAGCCCTTGAGCATTTGAGTTCGGGTTATAGTTTTGAGCTTTCTGTGAATTGAGCATATGGTTGTTTTCTGGATACTATTTTTACATGACTATGATTTCCTAGGATAGGCTTTCTTATCAATTTTCAAGCTTTCGATGAGTTGTAAGCATGAGTGCCCAAAAAGGGAGACTTTTTAAACTTTTTCTAAGAGATGTCTTGCATGAGTAGAGTATTTGTCTTGGCGAGATTTGGATTTGAATGCTTAGGAGCGAATTATTAGGTTCATATGCTTGTTGTCACCTCGATAGGTGTAGGGAAGACCTAAAGAGTTAATTTTTTTTGCAAATTAGCATGCTTGATCTTGCTTAGGAGGAAAGAAAAGAATATATGCTTATCATGCTCATAAAAAAAATCATTCTTGTTGTTACAATTTGAAAGAAAAAAAAAAGTCATGACTTATGCGCGCAATGCAATGCTTAATAAAGTTTTGGCAAAAAAAACTACCCCTGTTGTGATCAGTTAGGCTAACCAAAGGGTAAAACTCAGGTTAAGGGTCCCTGCAATAGGTGTGTGAAAGCTAGTGCCACATAAAAATGCATGTTGTAATTTTCAATTATAAGCACCTAAGTATGGAGGAAAACAAACTAATTTGTTCCATTGACTCGTTAGTGAATCCTTAGTGCTAGTGTAGAGGGAAGATGAGTTGAGAGTTTAGTAATCCAATCCCGGGCTAGTAGAGTCTGATCTCCTTAAGTTAGATCTCGCTTGTGCAAGTTAATTTTGGAACACTTTTGATTTGTCTGCCTCATTGGTCCTTATGTGCATGTCTCTTGATTGCTAGATTATTGACTTTTGAGCCATGAGGATTGAGTCATGTTTGTTGCATCCATTCTTCCATTGTATGCTTGATTTTTAGTTTGCTCGAGGACTAGCAAAAGCTTAAGTTTGGGGGTGTTTGATAGCGAGCATAGCTAGCTAGTTTTCCCTAATTAATTTAGCTAGTCTTTTATAATTTATTGGACAAAATTATGCATTTATGTGTTGTATTTGTAGGAAATTTAGTCTTGAGCCAATTGGATGTTCGGGATGCGAAAAGAAGCCGAAGAATGAAAAAGAATCAAAGTTGGAAGATTGAAGATAGGCCCATCTGCAGACTAGCGTCGAGACGCTGCTCTCTGGGCGTCTCGACGCTGCTCTCTGGGCGTCTCGACGCTGACATTCTATATTTGGAGTTCGCGATTTAAAAAAAAAAAAGAAAATTACAGCGTCGCGACGCTCTCGGTTGATTTTTCCAGAAGCTGCGTATCGCGACAGCATCGCGACGCTGTCCCTATAGCGTCGCAACGCTGCCCAAATTTTCTATAAAAACAATGCCATTTTGGCCAAGAAAGGGGAGTCCAATTGGTTAGATTTTAGCCCTAATTTCGACTAGAGACCTTTGGTGGGAGCTAAAGCAAGGCCAAGGAGCGGAAATCAAGCGAGAAGACGTGGAGATCGTGACGGGGGCGTGTCGGTTTCGATGGATTCGAGTTTTCCTTTCTTTTTCCCTTACCTCTTGTAGTTTTTATGGTTTTTCTTGCAATTAGTGTTTGTGGTTTAAAGACTATGAATTTCTAGTTGTTTGTCTTAGGGTTTGATGTAGTTGTTTGAGTTGTTGGATTGATTTTTGGTATGAATGTGTTGTTATTTTATGCATGCAATTTTGTGTAATGCTTTCAATTACTTGATCACTAATTGAATGATTTAAGTGTTGAATCTAACTCGGGAGGGAGGATTTGGCCTAAGACTTACCTTGTTTAATTGCATGACTAGAGTAGAAATTCTAAGTTTGTGACGAGATTTGGAATATCTCTAGAAGTATAACAAGGACTAAACCGAATAATGTCTTGCATGTTAATGAACTTAGATAGGGATATCAAGTTAGTTATATGCATGAGAATCAATTATACTCGGGAGAGGTAATCGTGATAAAAGTTTCCTTGGCTTGTAGAATAATTGCACGATCAATTCTTTCCTATTAATCAATCATCAATCTTAAATAATGAAATCAATTCCCTAAGAGTCTTTCCATTTGAGTCTCCACCTTTATTTTATGCTTTTTGTCTTTAGATTTATTTTTGTCATTAAGTTTTGCTCCCTAAATAAAATTGAACAAAAGTATTCACGGTACTTAATTTACTAGAAAACCAATCCAGAGGATGACACTCGTTTTACACGAAAACACTATATTATTACTTGACCCGTACACTTGCAGTAAGCAATTTGCGCATCATCCATGAGTTTTCAAACTCAAAAAATATACCCCTAAGGTTTGCATTGAGATTTATTTTAGTCCTTTTGTTAGCTTTTCCATTAACTACTAACGGAAAGCCGATATGTCATTTAATTTTTATTAAAAAAATGATTTATTTTGTTATTTTTCATTATTATTTCTTATTTTTAATTAAAAAACCATGTTTAATTTCGTTTTCTTTTTTTTTGTCTCTCCCTTCTCTCTCCTCCCTCTTCTTTCTTCCTCTCTCCCCCTGCGTTTTTCTTTCTTATTTTCCATGAACCAGTCGACTCTCCATCTGGAAACCACAACAGCATATCTGGAACCCACAGCGCTCTCAATCTTCTCCTTCTTCGGCAGCAAAAACCCACAGCGACATACCTGGAACCCACAGCAGCAGATCTGGAATCCACGACGGCTGCGTTGAGAAGAAATCGACGCGTTTAAGATCTAGAATGCATGCCAGCAACTTCGTTTCACACTTTCTCTCTCTTCTCTCCCTTTCTCTCTCTCGGTTTTCGACACGCTTCTCTTTTCTTCTTCGATCTTCGATTTCAACTTCGATTGGCATTGTTTTGCTTCATGTTTTCAAGGATTCGAGGTTTTGATGTTCTATTTAGAGCTTTTGTTTTGGTTTCAAGTTCGATTTGAAATTGTGGGTTCAGTGACGGGTCTAATCTACGCTATTGGATTGGGTTTCTCTCGGTTTCTTAGTTGTTCGGACGTTCTTGCGATTTAGGCCAGTGTAAGGGGACGAACGTGAGAGAGAGAGAAATAGAGAAAGGGATGCGGGAGAGAATGAAAAACCGAGAGGAAAAACTTATCCGTAAAGCTCACAAAACCCACATTGAAGCCACCTGCTGCGTAGCCGTCGCGGGAGATACTCGCCGAAGGGGAATTAAATCAGAGGTGGGTCTGGGTTCGTTCCAGATTTGAAACGGTCCTACATTTTTTTTTAAATAAAAAACAGAAAGAAAAGAAGGAAAGAGAAGAAAAGAAGGACAAGAAGAAGAAAAAGAAAAAAAAAAGTTGACGGTGGAGGTGGCGGCCGGCAGCAAGAAGAAGAAGACAGAGAAGAAAGAGAAAGAAAGAATTAAGAAAAAATATTAATTTAATATCATTTTTATTTTTAAAATTAAAAAAATATATTTTTTAAATAAAAAATAGGTGTCACGTCAGCAATCCATTAGTTATTAATGAAAAAATGGATGAATTGACCAAAATGAAACGAAATTCAAACCTAGACTAAAAATGTCGAGTTTAAAAACTTATGGACCAAAATGAAACCTAACCTAACTCTCATAGATCAAAAATGTATTTTTGTCTTTTGTTTTTTTGAACCAGGTATATCTTGTAGTTAAGCTTCGTAGAAGCATACAATGGAATCTTGGCTTCTAAAACAAAAAGAAGCGACCCAGACTTTCACAACATGCATCATCAAAAGATGGAAAAACTAAATCTTAATGTACCACAAACAGAAGCTATAACAAAACAATCATCACTACAGCCCCAACACCCACGAGGAATGAAAGCATTTCAGATTTAAAAAAAAAAATCAAGAACTCAACAAAGAGAAGCAACCGAATAAAACTCCAAAATATTAAAAGAACAAACGCAATTTCGCTAGCACAGTAGGAGCTCACTTAATCCTCAGCATATCGACTGCTTTTCAATCAAATTCAAATCGAACACCGAAATCGTCCCCGAAACAAAGAAACCCAAATAGAAGCTTGCTGTGGTCAAATCCTAAATCGATAAAACTAAAACAACAGGGTCCTTAAAAAGCTAATACGAAGAAGAGGAGAAACAAAATCCACCGCCGGCAAGAAACAGAAGATCGGAAGGCAGAGCACCACGCTCACCGTGCGGCGAAGGGTTGGTCGGAGTTATACAACCCTTCCGTCGTACAACCCGGACATGAAAGAACGGTCGGGAAACTACGGGCTTGTTTGATAACGTTTCTGTTTCGAGTTTCTTGTTCCCGTTTCTCCTTTTTTAAGAAACAGATGATGCGCAAATTGCTTACCGCAAGTGTACGGGTCAAGTTATAATATAGTGAATATAAATTCGAATGTCGTCCTCTGGATTGGTGTCTCGTCAATTTTAATTACCGAAAATACTTTTGACCAATTTTATTTAGGGAATCGAATTGAATGAGAATATAATTGATTCAAACACAAAACTAAAGCAAAAAGTGACAATCTAATGGGAAGAATTGGTCTTAGGGATTTGATTTCACCAATTGGAGTTATGGATTAATAAACGGATCAACACATACTATGATTCATAAATCTTGGCAACTAAAATCACACATATCTCTCCCGAGCATACATGATTCTCCCATATGTAATTGAACCCGATATCCCTATCTAAATCCAATAAACATACAAGGCAATAAGGCTAACCTTTATAACAATTTCTAGAATTAACCTTAATCTCCCGATTTTTAGCTAAATTCTAGTTATGCATATTGATTTCTAATTTAAATCCTCTCTCCCGAGTTAGATTCAAGCATAAACATCAATCAATTTATGGCCGGTAAATTGAAAGCATTAAGGACACACATATGCATAAATGACATCAATAGCATAAAAACCGTAAATCAATCCATAACGTGCCCAACGGCTACATCAATCCCTAAGAATTAAAGCCTAGCTACTCATACACAACGTTACAATATAGCCATAGTCTAAAACAGCCATAAAAACTAACTAAAGTGAGGGATAGAGGAATTAAACTCGTTGTAGGCCGAGACCGAACGTTCCCGTCACGATCCCCACGAACAATGGGTTGATTTCCAACTTCCTCCCTTTGCTTCAGCTCCAAAATGCTCTGTTTTTCCTCTGTTGTCGGCTCCAAAAAGTCCCAAAACGAAGTCCCCTAAAACCTAGCCGAAATTTCCTTATATTCTGATTTTTTCGTCGTAGCGTCGAGACGCTATGGACAGCGTCGCGACGCTGTCGCGATACCACGAATCTGGAAATTTTTCCTAGAGCGTTGCGACGCTGGTCCTAGCGTCGCGACGCTATGAAGTTTTTTTTTTTTTTTTTTTTTTTTTTAAATCAGCTGGGCTGAATTTGACTTCTTCCAACTTTATCCTTTTTCGATCTTTTAGCCCTTTTTCATGTCCCGAACACCCAATTGACTCCAAAATCACGTTTTAGCTCCAATCAACAATTTCCTACAAAATAAACATTAAGTGCAATAAAATGGCCAATAAATCATAAAAGACTAGCTAAATTGATTAGGGAAAACTAGCTAGCTATGCTCGCTATCAACAGACTTGTTTGATAACTCATCCCTGTTTCTTGTTTCTAAATTTCTAGAAACGTTTCTAAAAAAGAGGCCAAATTTGAGAAACTACAAAAAGTTATTTCTCAAATTATGTTTCTGTTTTTTTTTTCTATCTTTCATGCATGTCTCCATCTCTCCCTCTCATTCCTACACCAATCTCTTCTCTTCCTTGGTTTTTTAAAACCACTTCCACGTCTTTTTTTTAATCTTTTCCGTTATTTCGTTCTCTTTCTTTTTTTATTTTTTTTGTGTTTTCTATCCCTTTCATTTTTTTATTATTTATGATTTTTTTTTCGTTTTTCCTTTTTTAATCACCTCCGCCGGTCAACATCGTTGACCTTCGACTATCGGTCGCCGCAGACCTTTGCCGACCAACCGCCACCATCAACCTCCGACTATCGATCGTCGCCGACCGACCGCCTCCGTCGACCTTCGACAATCGGCCATGCCAACCTCCGCCAAACGACCGCCGCCATTGTACTCCCACTACCGGTCGTCGCTGACATCCTTCGACCTCCAAATACCGGTCGCGGTCGACCGCTACCGCCGACCTCCGACACTAGCCACTGTCGACCTCCACCGACCGACCACCACCGTCGACCTCTAACTACCGGCCGCCGTAGACCTCTGACTACCAACCGTCGACGACCTCTCCCGACCAACCGCCACCGTCCACCTCCGACTATCGGTCGTCGCCGACCTCTGCCGACCAGCAACCATCGTCGACCTCCGACTACCGTTACCGTCAACCTTCGACGACCGGCAGCTGTCGACCTTCGCTGACCGGCCTCCACCGACCAACCACCACCATCGACCTCTGACTACCGGCCTCCGTCGATAGGCCGCCATCGTCAACTTCCTCATACCGGTCGCGACCGACCTCTACCGTCAACCTCCGACGACCGGTCGACGTCCACTTCAGTCGATCGACTGCCACCGTCCACCTTCGACTACTGGTCGTCTCGGACCTCTGTCAACCTTCGACTATCGACCTCGGCCAACCGCTACTGTCGACTCTGACGACCGGCTGCTTTCAACCTCCGTCGACCGACCGTCACCGTCAACCTCCGACTACCGGCCTTCGCAGACCGACCACCACCGTCCACCTCTGACTACATGTCGTCGTCGACCTTCGTGAACCTCTGATTACCATTCGCGGTGAACTGCTACTGCTGACCTCCGACTACCGGCCGCCGTCGACCTCTGACGACCCGTCGCCACCATTGACCTCAAACTACTGGCCGCCATCCATAGGTCGCCATCGTCGACCTCTAACTATCAGTCGTCGCCGACCTCAACTGACCGACCGCTATTGTCGACCTCTGACTATCGGGCGCCACCGTCGAACTCCGACTACTGACCTCTGTCGACTGGCTACCATCTTCGACCTACGACTACCGATCTTGACCAACCGCTACCGTCAACCTCTGACTATCGGCCGCTGCCAACCTCTGCTGATCGACCGTCACTGTCGACCTCTGACTACCGGGCGCCACCGTCGACTTCTGACTACCCAGTGCCGCCGACTCCGCTAACCGGTCACCACCTTCGACCTCCGACTATCGGTCGCCACCATTGACCTTCGACTACCGGCCGTCACCTTCGACTACCGGCCGTCACCGTCGACCTCCAACTACCGGCCGCTGCCGACCTCCGTCGTCCAACCGCACCGGTAACCTCTGACTATAATTTTTAATGTATGTTATATATAATTTTTATATTATATGTACCAAATTTTATTTCAACTAAAAATCAAGAAACGAGAAACAATTATCAAACACATATCTTTACTTTTTTTGAGAGAAACAAGAAACATAAATAGTTATCAAACATGTTTCTATTTTTAGTTCTTAAAAAACAAGAAACAAGAATCAAGAAACAAGAAACCAGAAACGAGAAATGGGAAACGAGAACGTTATCAAACGAGCCCTACGTGTATAGTCGTGATGTCTACAACTTAACGAACCCGAGTTTTATCTCCAGCTGAAAAATCCCTCGAGAGATGGGCCTCTGAGTTTGACGATCTTTCTCCTTCGGGTACTCAATCCAACACACCAGTTCCTCAAACTCGAACCTGGGGAATTGATTTTGATGAGAAATTTGCAGAACCTAGATCTGAAACAAGCCTGGGCTCGTTCAAACGAAAGGGCTTTTCCTTTAATTTTTTAAAAGTCTGTCGTGGGCGGCGATAGCTGCAAGAAAAAGAAGAAAGAAGAAGAAAATAATATTTTTTTTATTAATGTAATAATATTTTATTTTAAAAAATAAAAAATTATTTTTTAAATAAAAAATAGGTGTCACGTCAGCTATCTGTTAGTTATTATGATATCTATTTAATTTAAACATACATTCCTAATGCATAATAAATTAAACACACTAAAGTGGATAGATGTTGACATCCTAAGCAAGCAAATCACTAAATTATTACATTAATAATTTAAATAATGGTTGAGCCTGTCCCGAACCCTTCGAACCAGCCTTGAACTGTCTCCAATATGCCCGAACCGAGCCTTAAAGTGCTGAACCAAACCTCTAGTGGTTGAAAAAAGGCTGAACCGGCTTGTACGGATCGAACCGAACCGCTCTCGTGCTTTCCGTTTCTCGTTCTCACTGGAAGACGCGTGTGTTGTGCAATTTTCCACAAGCGTACGGTTGCCCAAGTAATATTAAAACAGAAAGTATTCCGAGTATCAAATCCTCAGGGAAATTGAATTAATTCCATTAAATACCGAGAACCATCGTGTTTTAATTTTATTTAGAAGCTCAACTTTTAAGAACCAAGAAACTAAAGAAATCATGTGATAAAAGAAAATTTCCTATTAAGGGGACTTGACCTAGGGTGTTACCTAGCGTTTTGGATATGTAGCTTAATTAATTAGATGAATGTACTTACTAATCTTTAATTCCATAAATCTAGAAGTAATTTTAAGTGGATTTCTCTTTCAAGCTCCTCCACATCTTATACTAACATAACTAATTCATGTGTTCATCTCCTTAGTTAATCATAATATGGCATTAAGCAACTTCATAATCAATTTCTAACAATTCTCTTTCACTCTCGTGCTCCAAGCAATTGTTAGCCATCACAATTTGGATCCAATCCAATTTCTCTCTGTTGAGTATCAATTTAGACCAACATATCAATTAATCTGTGATCAAGAGATTAAAAGCATTAACAATGAATTGCATAGATGAAATATGAAGAACTTCGTTACAATCTCTAATGAATTAAGCTACAATATCCAATTAGCTAGAATAACGACCCTAGGTCTCAAGATCTACTCACAAATGGGAATAATTTTGCCCAAGTGATCTTGATCCATAGGCCCAACTCAAATTACAATAAGAAATTATAAAGAAGTAAGGAAGAAGTAACCGATAAGTTGATCCCAAGCTCCCGTCACGATCATCTCGAATCTTGAGCCTTGGAATCTCGCTCAATTCCAACCTTTTTCTCCACAATTCTTCTCACTTTTTCTCTCTATTGAGCTAGGGGAGAGCTCCCCCAAATTGGGATCATTTGAACCTTGGGAGAGGGGGCTATTTTTAGGTGTTGGACGGAGGCTTTCTTGCTGAACAAGTTGGTAGCGTCACGATGCTACGTCACAGCGTCGCGACGCTCTGACGTCGTACTTTCTTGGCGCAGAAGTTGTTGCAGCGTCGCGACGCTGTAGCGATTCCAGATCTTTCTTTACTGCCTGCCAAGCGTCGAGACGCTCTGGTCCTAGCGTCTCGACGCTAGGCCTTCTAGAAGCCTTAAATACGAATTTTTTTTTGCCTCCTTTCTTCTTTCTTTTGGGCTTTTTGGGCCTCCACTTCAAATGGCATCTTTTCTTGGACCTTAGGGCTTGGATCTTCAATGATTATTCTTCAAATTGCCCAAAAAGTCTCCAAATTCACCCAAATTCTCTTAAAATCTCAGTTTTGCTTCTCGAACTCGGTTTTCTACAAAATTAACATAAAATTACATTAAAGCTCACAATTCATGCACCAAACTAGCTAAAATTAATAGGAAAATGATGACATTTTTGCATGTCATCAGCGCGCTGGGAAGAAATTTCATGAGCATCGAGACACTGATAAACATCGTCTCGACACTGACCCGTCTAGTCAGCTCCCCTGCTCCCAGCCAGCTTCGGTTCTTCTGTAAATCTTATCCAATTACAACCTAATTTCGACTCTAATGACTCTCATAAATTTACAGACTCTTAAGCACACATTAAAGCCCATAAACAAACAGGAAATTACAAATTTTAATCAACGAATTAAAGGGAAATTAGATGCCTAAACCATAATGAGTCCACTTTAGCCCCAAACATTCATCACGTGAAAAATTTGACCCACCATGCTAAAATGAATAGAAATTGAGTGCCCAAATCATGCTCTGGTACCAATTGAAGGAGTGTACGACACCCGTGTGGAAGCGATTTGGATTGAAAGTACTCTAATTTCATTAATTTTAGTAATAAAAAGCATGCACTTGAAAAAATCGAAAACAGAGTGTTAAGAACAACCAACCTCTTTGGATGAAATTCAATCACTCCGTGGAAGAAATCTGAACATGATCGATGCGTGGACGATCACCAAAGTCTTCCCTGCTATCCTCCAACCTTAGAACGAGTTGTGGGACTCTATTCCGTGATGAATTAGGGAGAAAATGGAGATTTGAGAGAGTTAAGGTCTTTTGGGTTTGTGAGAGAAATCAAGCATGAAGCCACCACAGAATCATCATCTTTTTCCTTTAATTTCTTCTTCTTTTAAACCCCAAAAAGATGAATATTGATGCCACATTCTTCAACAAGAAATTGACACCAATTGAGGGAAAACCATGAGTCAAGGATTAATGTGTATGGAAAATCAATTTCTAATAAATCCAACATAATCCACTTTCTCAATTTAAATAAAATTAATTTCAATAAACTAGTTTCAAATATAATGATTTAAAATTATTAATTAAACATTTTTAATTAATAATTATTTTAATTTAATATCAAATATTAAATTAGATATTTACATCAATCCCAATCTTTCTCTATCCCGATTTCTCGAACATGAATTCCCATTCATGTGTTTAATATCTAAACCACTTTTAAATCTATATCCAACTCTCTCAATAGTTTAATCCATTATTAAACTACATTACGTTAAGTATATCGTTATATAATTATCGTCAATTGCCTAAATCGAATTTGAACTCTTCAAATTCCGTCATCACATGGTTCTAAGGTTTAGTCCGTATGAGCTAGTAGGGGGACCTAATGGACCTACAGATCATGGGCTCCAACGATCCGAGATTAATCGACTAAACTCATTAACCTAGTTAACCAACATTCGTTAACTATCAGGACACTCGACTATAGTCCGATAGCTTCACTCCCCTCGCTGTAGATATATTTCTGTCCACCCCATATAACCATGATTAGTAAGTCGACCCTTCACAGGTTGTTCGTAACTACAACTAGGTCAAATGCCCGTTTTAGCTCTAAAGTTACTTCTTGTTGCTTAAGTCCCATTGATCCTTTAATGAACAATTGGTTTGTGGTCCAACCACCAAACTAAGTACCTCTTGGGCCAATGAGATGGTGGGATCCCTTTTGTTCAAGCCTCGGAGTCAACACTTAAGGGAACAACTTCTCTACTATCCCTAATTCAGGTAGGAGCGAATTCCATCTTGCAGGTCTACGTCCCCAGCTATCTACCCGGTCTTATCCCCAAAATATGGTAGGCTTATTGAGTCGGCGATGATCAGTCATTCTCACCCATGCAAATCAAAGGATAATCCTGAATAAACAGGAGTTCATAGTTAGCTCCGGATTAAGATCGAGTTACCTAGGTCATCACATGAAATAGTCAGTCTCAGCAGTAAACGACGTTATAAAGTGACAATGACTTATTTCTCGGCCCTCGTCTTATGCAAACTCATTGCATAGGACGCCCCCACTCGCATGTCTCTACATGAAGGATTCAGGATCACATCGTCTGTACTAAATACAAAGTGGGTCGCGTCACGTAGTGTCCCTAGGATAAGGTAGCCAGCCCTATCCCTATACTATAGACCGTTTTGGCTATTTCTCGAACCTGATCCACTCTTATGTCTCTATATAAAGCTCGAGTATATTCATTATATAGCCATGGATCTTAGTTCATTGGATTTGGGTTATTATAATGTGCAATTCACTTATTTAACAACTTAAGTGAAATAAACCTCAATAATGACTTTATCGAACAAGTATATCATTTGTTTACATTCACTATCTACGAGTTTTAGGGCACTAATCCCAACACCCTCAACTTATCTTCCGTCTACACTGGCACTAAGAACTAACCAAGGAGCAAATGAAACAAATTAGATTGCTTTCTAATTACCTAGGTGCCTGAAAAACAAACTTTTTCTTTTACATTCTTTTTAGACAGGGCACTAGCTATCACACTTCGATGTCGGGACCCATAACTCATAATCATTGCAAGCACGCTTTTCTTATGAAAATAAAACAACGAAGATGAGCCAATATGATTTTTCTTTAAGCTCACACTCACTCACTCATTTTACCACTCTTTTTCTTTCAAAACCAGGAAATTTTCTTTCTTTTCTCCTAGGCAAGATATGACATGCTAATTTGCAAAATATTTGACTCTCTAGCTCATCCCTACACCTATTGAGGTGACAACAAGCATATGGGTTGAATAATTATTTCATAATCTTTCAAACTAATCCTATGTATGCTTGTTGGGTTTTATGTCCTAAAACTCATAGATAGTGAATGTTAACGAATTGTATACTTGTGTCAATAAAATGTTATTGAGGTTTATACAATAAAGTGTTATTGGTATATTAAGTTTAAAATTGCACAATATGACCCAAATCCAATAACCTAAGATCCAAGGTTGTTTACATGAACTTGAACTAGTATGTGGGGACATACAGGGATCAGTGTTCAAGTAACAACCTAAAAGGTCTCTAGTACAAGGATAAGGTTGGGTACCTTATCCTGGTAACACTATGTGATACGACCCACTTTGTATTCGATACAGACGTATTGATCCAAAGCGTCCATGTAGCAGACATGCGAGCAGGGGTATCCTATGCAATGAGTTTGCATAAGACCGGACCACGAAATAGTATACCACTAGATGTAACACTGTTAACTAGTTAGGTTACTCTTTTAATAGGATGACCTAGGTGTTGGGTTTTATGCCCTAAAACTCGTAGATCAATGGCCTAGGTGTTGGGTTTTATGCCCTAAAACTCGTAGATCAATGGTGACAAATTGTTCACTTGTCTCAATACATTGTTATTGAGGTTTGTACAATAAAGAGTTATTGCTACTAAAATTGCACAATTTGACCCAAATCCAATAAACTAAGATCCTAGGTTGTTTAGATGAAACTTGGACTAGTATGTGGGGACATACGGGGATCAGTGTTCAAGTAACAACCTAAATGGTCTATAGTATAGGGATAAGGTTGGGTACCTTATCCTGGTGACACTATGAGATAAGACCCACTTTGTATTCGATACAGATGCAATGATCCAAAGCATCCATGTAGGAGACATGCGAGTGGGAGTATCCTATGCAATGCGTTTGCATAAGACCGGACCGTGAAATAGTAACCACTAGATGTAACACCGTTAACTAGTTTAGGTTTCTATTTCAATAGGATGACCTAGGTAACTCAATCTAAATCCTGAGTATGCTATGAACCCCTTACAGGAGGGATTGTCCTTAGATTTGTATGGGTGAGAGTGGCCAGTTCGCCGACTCAATAAGCCTACCATTTCAGGGGGCAAGATCGAGTGGAGGCTGGGAACATAACATTACAAGATGGAATTCACTCCTTCCCCTATTGGGGTAAGTAGATGTGTGTTCCCTTAAGGGCTGATTCCGAGTCTTGAATAAAGGCGACCATCCTCTCCTGGCCCGAGAGGAACTCCTGTTTATTGATTGGATCATAAACAGATTGTTCATTAGAGGAATCAGTGGTACTTAAGGATCTAGAGGTAACCTAGGGGTAAAACGGTAATTTGACCCAACTAGCATTACGAACACTCGTGAAGGATTGACTTACCGTTATTGGGCAATATTCGTGGACATAGAAATATTCTACAGTGAAAGGAGTGCAACTGTGGGTCTTTAGTGGAGTGACCCACAGTTAACGAATGTTGACTAACTTGGTTAATGAGTTTAGCCAATTAGTCTCATACCGTTGGAGCTTCTGATCTGTAGGTCCATTAGGTCCACCTGCTAGCTCGTAAAGGGTTCTGAGGTTAAATAGTCTTGAATAGAATTTGAAGTGTGTTCAAATTCGTTAAGGGAATTATATTGTATTTGATACAATTAAGATAATGTATAAAGATACATTATAATATAAGTTTAATTGGTGAATTAAACTTTATAGTATAAAATTAGTTTTGGATGTGATTCAAAATTAATTAATGAGAAAATTAAATATTTAAAGGAGTTCAAATATTAAATATGAATTAGATTCATATTAAACTATAGGTTAAAATGATATGAATAAAGATTCGTATTAAAACTATAGTATATGAGAGAATTATTTGAATTTGAATCAAATAGAAAATTAATTAAATATTTGATATTTAATTAAAGAATTAATTAATTGGAGAAGTAATTAATTAATTTAATTTAATTTGATTAAATATGATTTAATTAAATTAATACTATAGTTTATGTACATTAGATGATGCACATTAAAACTATAGGTTAATGGAGAGTAGTGTCATTAATTAAATATATGATATTTGATTAATATGTTGGCCTAGTTAGTTCAATTAAATACGATTTAATTGAATTAAGTAGGGAAACTATATGATAGAATTAATTTAATTAAATTAGATTTGATTAAATTTATTTATTTCATCATATATAGTTTTTTATTTAAATTATTATTAATCTTTAATAATAGTTTAATTCTCAGCCGTTGAATTTGAGATGGGAGTTACAGATTGTGTAACTCCCTCCCTAATCGTGGAAGACATAGAGAGTTCTGCACTCTCACAAGATTTCTCTCAATTGCAATCTCTCTTATGTTTTTTCTCTCAAGGAAAAATACAACAAGCTTCTTGCTGAAAATCCATTCCCAACAATTCAAGAGGAGATCCTACAATCTTAACCTCTAGAATTCAGAGTATAGTAGGTGATCTTTGATGGTTGTGTTCTTGGAGAGGTCAACGATGAATTGTTCATGTTTTTGGAGCACTGTGAAAAAAGTTGTTCTTCAACAAGAAGGTTTGTAATCCTAATTATTTTAGTTTAGAAATCATAATGCTTAATCTATTTATGTTTTAGAATTGTTTTGAAATTTAAAGCCAATGTATCAGTGTTTAAGGATTTTTATTCCTTCACTAGGTAACTTAGTCTTAATCCTGAATGTGTCATGAACTCCTTCTCACGAGGGATTGTCCTTTCATTAGTATGGGTGAGAGTGACCAATACATGGACTCAATAAGGCTACCTTTTGTTTGGATTGGTGTCCTAAAACTCGTAGATAGTGAATGAAACAAATAGTTATATACTTGTTCGATAAAGTCGTTATTGAGTTTTTGTTAACTTAAGTTATTAAGTGAATTGCACGTTAAATAACCCAAATCCAATAAACTAACATCCATGGCTATATGATATGAATACTTGAACTTTATGTAGTGACATAAAAGTGGATCAAGTTCAAGTAATAGCCTAAACGGTCTATAGTATAGGGATAAGGCTGGGTACCTTATCCTAGAAACACTATGTGACGCGAACCACTTTGTATATAGTGCAAACGATGTGATCCTGAATCGTTCATGTAGAGACATGAGAGTGGGGGCGTCCTATGCAAATGAGTTTGCATAAGATCAAGACTAAGAAATAAGCCACTTTCTTTTATAACGTCGTTTACTATTGAAATTGACTTATTTTAGTGCAATGACCTAGGTAACTCGATCTTAATCCTGAGCTAATTATGAACTTCTGTTTATTTGGGCTTATCCATAGATTTGCATGGGTGAGAATGACTCATCATCGTCGACTCAATAAACCCCCAATTTCAGGGATAGGAACAGATAGATAGTTGGGGACATAGTCCTGTAAGATGGGATTCACTCCTAACCAATTTAGGGATAGTAGAGAGGTTGTTCCCTTAAGTGCTGACTCCGGGACGTGAAAAAAAGGATCTCGCCCTCTCATTGGCCCGAGATGTTTTAGGTTTAATGGTCGGACTGCAAACCAATTGTTCATTAGGGACTTAGTGGGGACTTAAGGAACAAGATGTAACTTCAGGGGTAAAACAGACATTTGACCCAACTCTAATTACGAACAACCTGTGAAGGGTCGACTTACTAATCATTGTTATATCGGGTGGATAGAAATATATCTACAGTGAGGGGAGTTCAACTATTGGGCTATAGTGAACTGTCCTGGTAGTTAACGAATGCTGGTTAACTAGGTTAAAAGAGTTTAGCAGGTTAATCTCGGATTGTTGGAGCCCATGATCTGTAGGTCCATTAGGTTCCACTGCTAGCTCATATGGAATAAACCTTAGAACTAGTGTGATGAAGAATTTGAAACGTTCAAATTTATTATAGGGAGTCGTCGTTGAATTATGTTCGATAAATTTAACGATAAAGTTTAATTATGAATTAAACTATAAGAGAAAGTCGGGAATATTTAAATGAGATTTAAATATTAGAATTGTGTGTTTAATACACATTTCGATTTAAATATGAATAGAGATTCATACCAGTTTAAAGAGAGGTCATAATTGGGGAAATTATTTAATTTAGTATTGGATATTAAATTAAATAATTATGGTTAATTAAAAAGTTTAATTAATGATATTAATTTCATATAAAATTAGTTACCTAATTAATTATGTTGAAGTTGAAATTGAGAATTTCAATTTTTAGGTGGCTTTACAAAGGATGAAGTGTATCATGCATTTAATGTAAATTTGACACCAAAATTGGTGACTAGTCAACAACCACCAAGCTTTTGTTTCCCTATATATAAGATCATCTTCTTCTTCTGTGAGAGAGTGAGTTTTGCTGAAGTTTTTTCATGCAAAAAGACATTCCATTTCTCTCTCAAGTTGAACAACTTCATTCCCATAATTTTTACTTGAGCTTCCAAAGAGAAATCTCCCAAATTCATCACATTCTTGAGTCCCACAACTCATTCTAAGGCCGAAGGATAGATGGGAAGACTCTCGTGGTTGTCTACAACCGGTTCGTGTTCAAAATCATCCATCAAACCGAGAGGAATCGAGCTTCCAAAGGTTGGTTATAATTTCCTATGTTTTCGGTTTATTCAAATGCATGTCTTATTAACTAAAATTAAAAGAATTTAGAGTACTTCGATCCAAATCGCTTTCGCTAGTGTCTCGTACACTCCTTCAATTGGTATCAGAGCATGATTTGGGCACTCAATTTCATTTAATTTTAGCTTGGTGGGTTGATTTTTGCATGTGATGTGAGTTTGGGAGCTAAAATGGACTTATTATGAATTTTGCATCCAATTAGTCTTTAATTCGTGAATTAAAGTTGTAATTGCCTACATGTGTATGGGCATATATGTCTTGGCTTGAGTCTGTAAAAATTTGGGAGTCAATAGAGTTGAAACTAGGATGTAATCGAAGAAAGAAGGCGAAGATATCAAGCTGTCCAGATGAGCTGGCCAGACGGGCTAGCCAGATGGGTTGGCTAGAAGGCAATCTAGAAGGGCTGTCCAAATGAGCTGACCAGATGGGCTGGCTAGTGGGCAATCTAGAAGGGCTGGCCAGATAGGCTAACCAACGAAAAATCTAGAAGGGCTGACCAGATGGGCTGACCATTTCTCTGCCCTAGAGGTCCTGTTCAAGCTATTTTGAAGTGTTCGGTAGCGGTCCAAGCCGTTTTTTCAATTATTGTTGTAATAATTTAGTTATTTGCTTGATTATGATGCCAAAATCAGTCCATTTTAGTGTGTTTAATTTATTATGTATTATGGATGTATGTTTAAATTAAATGAGAATCACATATGCATAATGTATGCCATATAGATTTCAAATCCCACCATAGGAAAACATGTTTCATGAATTAGTAATTATTATAAGTGTTATAATAAAATGGAATGCACAGGGTTTCATGTTTAGATGCATGTTGTATGTTTTAAATCTGTTTAGCTCGATTAGTATAAAGTGTTACATTAATAAACGAAAACGAACAAGCATGCAGCATGAAACCACCTTAGCATAGACGTTAAACCGAGATAGACGTTAAAATCTATAACAAGATAAAAGAATGCTCATTTAAGGTTAACGAACCTCCAACTCGAACGATTCACATAGAATAGGTCGAAATCTTGTAAGGCTAAGGTTACAAGAGAACTCACCCGATGAGATGTTGTCTAAGGCTGGAGGTATTTAAGTTGACGGTTTACAGAACACCTCCTACCTGGGCATCGAACCGGTACTTGAGTTAGGTTAACCCGAGTTTTATGAGCATGTGTGAGCGATGTAAGGTTTTAAAAGAGTTTCTCACCTAGACATCGCAAGTGTAAATGTTATACACACCTAAACGTAGGTTGCTTCTAAATGGTGCTTTATATAACTTGATTTTTGAATGTTATACGCTTTCGTCACCATTAGAAGCATGTTATAGGGGCTAATTCATTAAAAGTTATAATAGTTATAAGAGTTAATGAATAGAAACCGTTAAATTTATAACGAAGGGTTGCATCCTAACATAGGATCTTAGGGATTGAGTTAAATTCAAAACGGTTTAAAATTTAATAGACCTAAGATCTCTTTTCTAATAGGATTAGAATAGATGTCCTACTTAGTATTTTAATATTTTTAAAGTATGATTAAGTAGAATATAAGACTCCAGCTATAAGGGAACTCTCCCGAAAAATGAACCGGTACCTGAGTTGAATTAACCATGGTTTTATTAACATGCACACGTCACTCGGTAATTAAAAGGGTTTAATTTACCTAGACATTAGAGTAAAGATCTTTATAAAGAGTTATAAAAGGCGTAGACTTAGATAGATTCATTTAGCTTGAATTTACCTAAGTAATAAAAGACCCTAAAAATTTTAGGACACTTTAGTGGGAGGAAAAGTATAAAAACAAGATATTAATATCAAGTTTTTACTCTCACGTCCTCCTGTGTTCACACCGTGAGATCCATGCTTGCCCTAGAGGCGCCCTGGGAACGTCCCCCTGCTGATGGTGTTTACATGGGTAAATAACAAGGTGAATGGGGAAAGTGTTCATAATAAGTGGGTGAAGGAAACGTGTCAACGTATCCTACGGTCTCTTCCATTAGGTTGCACCATGAGATTTCTATGCACTGCCTGCAAGTCGCCCTATGAGCGATCACCCTACGGAGAGCTGACGCATGGGATTCAGAACAACAAAAACTCTAGAAATGGATAGGGTTTCTTAGGATCATTCCTAATATTAGCTATTTCCTATGGTGGCATTGTTAGGGTTGTCCTCTGGAATCTGAAAATGGTGGGTCACACTTACAAGATTGTCTTGACCGAACCGACGGTAGCTAAGAGCTATTGGAATAAAGAGTTATTTTGGTAATAGCGAATGGCCGAGATTGTCTCGATTCAGAGGAGGAGTAGCTGACTGTCCTAGGGTAGCGGTTATTCTGAACCTCTGAAGTATCGTTGCAAAAAGAATCAATAATATACTTGGGTTGATGATTACTTTTGCTAAATTTGATTGGATAATATGTATAATGGGTTTGGTGCAAGTTTTTTAATACAAGTTATTTGTTTATTTCAGCAATATATTGAATTATGTATGTGCTTTGTCGAACACCAAATTAAACGGCTTAGAACATACGACTAAGAAACACTTAAAACTCGTGGCAAATAATTTAGGCATGGTTTTAACTGAGGATCATCCTCAAGCTAACTCCTTAGCCAAGAGGAACATTATCCACGACTCTAAATCTGATTTATTTGTCTTGGAATCGTGTTTAATGGAAAAGACAGTTCAGTTTGGATACTCGATTCAGGTGCCACTAATCACGTATGTTCTTCATTTCAAGGAATGAGTTCCTGGACACAGTTACAAGCTGGTGAGATGACCCTTAAAGTCGTAACAGGAGAAGTCATCTCGGCTACTACAGTGGGAGACATTAAATTATTTTTCTCGGAAGAACTTTACATAATATTGGATAATGTGTACATAGTTCCGAGAATTAAAAGAAATTTGATTTCTCTATCTTGCTTAATTGAACAAGGTTATTCAATATCCTTCACATGGAGAATAATTTGTATGTTTTAAAACCAATTGAGTCTAAAGCTATTTTAAATCATGAGATGTTTAAAACCGCTGAGACTCAACCTAAAAGGCAGAAAGTTTCTCAAGATACCTATCTTTGGCACCTGAGGTTAGGCCATATTAATCTCAATAAGATTGGGAGATTGGTTAAAAATGGACTTCTAAACAAGTTAGAAGATAACTACTTACCTCCCTGTGAGTCATGCCTTCAAGGCAAGATGACTAAACGACCTTTTACCGAAAAAGGTTATCGTGCCAAAGAGCCCCTAGAGCTCATACATTCGAAGCTCTGTGGACCGATGAATGTTAGAGCTCGAGGAGGGTATGAATGTTTCATCAATTTTATTGATGATTATTCTAGGTATGGCTATCTCTACCTAATGCATCATAAGTCCGATGCCCTTGAAAAATTCAAGGAGTATAAGCCCGAGGTTGAGAACCTATTAGGTAAGACGATAAAAACACTTTGATCCGATCGAGGTGGAGAATATATGGACTCGAGATTCCAAGACTACTTGATAGAGCATGGAATCACGTCCCAACTCTTAGCCCCTGGTACACCTCAACAGAACGGTGTATCGGAACGAAGAAACAGAACCTTGTTAACATGGTTTGCTCGATGATGAGCTATGCTCAATTACCTAACTCGTTTTGGGGTTATGCGGTAGAGACTGTAGTTTACATTTTTAACGTAGTACCCTCAAAGAGTGTTTCAGAAACACCGTTTGAGCTCTGGAAAGGGCGTAAAGCAAGTTTACTTCATTTCAAAATTTGGGGATGCCCGATATACGTGCTAGAGGCAAACCTGAAGAAATTAGAACCTCAATCAAGACTTTGCCTATTTGTAGGCTATCCCAAAGAGACGAGAGGTGGATACTTCTTCGATCCTGAAGAAAATAAAGTATTTGTATCGACAAATGCTACATTCTTAGAAAAAGACCACGTTAGGAACCACTAGCCACGGAGTAAAGTTGTTTTAAGTGAATTATCTGACGAAGCTACGAAAACATCATCGAAATTCGTCGATGAAGTTGGCACCTCTAGTCAGTCATGTCCTTCTCACAAGATAAGAGAGCCTTGACGTAGTGGGAGGGTTATTAGACAACCTGACCGCTATCTGGGTTTAGTTGAAACTCTAGTCGCTATGCCTGATGACGGAATCGAGGATCCATTGAACTACAGACAAGCAATAAATGACGTCGACAAGGACAAATGGATTAAAGCTATGGACCTCGAAATGGAGTCCATGTACTTTAATTCAGTTTGGGAGCTTGTAGATCAACTCGAAGGGGTTAGGCTGACGGGACGAGTTGTCGGGACTCATATCAAATGAGATTTATAATCCACGACACTACAACTATTTTGTAGAAATAGTGGCTGGGGTTAAACACAGGGAAAGGGGATCTAGTGGATGCAGTATTTTGTGTTCACACAAAAGGGGGGTTGGAATGGATAGGTGAAAACAGAAAGTAAAGTGATGAATATAAATAGGGCAAAGTAGGAAAACATGCAATAAAAAGAAACAAGTTAAAATTCAATTTGAACAGGGATCGCTGGATTCGGATTTCTTACGCTTGATTATTATGCTACTTCGCTTCCTAGTTTTCTCTAATAATCATTCAATGCTATTCATATGAACTCGGTTAGCTTCTTGGTTACTCGGAGGACCCCCTTACACTAACCTGTGTTTAATTAATCAATTAACCCAGAACCCTACAGTTAACATAATTAATTAAATTTAGATTGATTGCCCGCTACCCATCATGCATAACCCAATGACCATCTGAAACCTCGCAATGACCACTAAGCTATTGTCTAAGTAATCTAAAATAAACAATCTGAAACCTCGTAATTGCTTACATACATTAGCCGCTTTAAACTTGTGGGTCTGGAATTGCATTAACTAAACATAAATGAAATGTAGATTCAATTAACGCAACCTTTAACATGGATCTTAGGCTTATCAAGAATCTACACTCAATAGTGATGGACTTGCCTTGACCTAGTGGCTATCTCAAAATAAATGATAGACTGCACGAAAAGTAATCTCCTAGAGTCGACAATTCTAAGACATCAATCCCATGCACTGGTTTATACGAGATTACATGTAAAATGCATAAAAAAAAATAGCAAGGAACAGAATGTAAAACCCAGAAAACTCAGCCAAATATCATAACATTCAAATCTTAAACCCAATCCAACGATTCCAAGTAATCTAGCTACTCATATAGAATGGAAAACAACAAATAGATGTGAAAGAATACATGAAAATTGACCTAAAAAGGTCTACACAGCAGATGAAAACGTAAAGGGAGGAAAACAATCGTAAAAAGACCAAAAAACTAACCTAACGGCAGACTAAACCGAAACCCTATATTTATAGAAAATGACGCAATGTCGAGACGTCAGGCTCAGCGTCTCAACGCCACGAACTTTGATCTCCGTGTCGATTTCGCGTCGGCGGGACAGCGTCTCGACGCCATCCCTAATTCGAGCCTGCTGCCTTTTTTCTCTCTTTTGTCTCTGTCTTTCTCGATTCAGGGCTTCAACTTTCAATCCTTGGTGTAGTTTTTTAGGCCCGCTTCAATCCACTTGGGTCTTTTCACCTCCTCGTTGTCCAAGAACACCGAGATGGCTCCAAAACTCCATAATTGGCCCAAAATAACACCAATTTGTGTGGTTGGCTCCTGACATCACCTATGCTCAAAGTATCTGTAAAAAAGACAAATAAAACATAAAATCCCTCTAACAAGTTTAGATTAGAGGTAATAAAATAGCACAAATTAGGTGTTACCAAATACCCCCAACCTAAATCTTGCAAGTCCTCGAGCAAGGCACACACAAACCAAAGAAAAAGATGTTGTGCATATAATTATAAAGTGACTTAATCCTCAAAGCTCAAACATTTAAAAACTAAAACAATCAAGAGACATTCACATGAGACCCAATGAGGAGACAAATCAAAAGTTTTCAAAGACAATCTTGCACAAGAGAGCTGTATCCCACCTAAAGAAGACTTTACTAGCCCGGGATTGGCTTACTACACTCTCATCCTATCTTCCCCCCACACTGGCACTAAGGTCTCGCTAAAAGGTCTAAGTGGAACAAACTAGGTTGCTTCCTCTTCGCCTAGGTGCCTGAATAAGGAATTCCTTTTTCTTTTTTTTCTTTTTCCTTTTCTTTTTCTTTTGCATTTCTTTTTAGGACGAGCACTAGCTTTCACACTACAATGCAGGGACCCATAACCTGAGTTTAACCGTTGGTTGGCCTAACTGATCACACTGCAGCTAGCTCTTTTTACCCGTAAGTGCTCAATACAATGCAAGCATGCTCTTTCTCAAGAATAAAAATAAGAAAGAAGAGCATATGATTTTTCTTTTAAGCTCGCGCTCACTAACTCATTTTTCCACTCTTTTTTTTTAGCAGGCGTATTTTATTTTTCTCTCCTAGGCAAGACTCCACACACTATTTTGCAAAAAATTTAGACCTTCTCGCTAAACCTTACACCTATCGGGGTGACAATAGGAATATGAGCTAAGTAACTCGCTCCTAGGCATTCAAATCCTACTTTAAAGCAAGAAAGACACCCAACCTGTGCAAGACATGTCCAAGAAAAGTTTTTAAAACGGCTCCCTTTTGGAGCGCTCACGATCACAACTCATTAAAAGCTATAAATTTTCGAAAAATTTGAGCCAATCCTAAGAAATCATTATCACTAAAACAAGTATATACAAAACAGGCATGCAAGACATACATTAAGCACAAACGCTGGCCTGATGCATAGATGCTCAAGGCCCAACAAAAATACAAAGCAGAATCCCCCACCCCCAACCTAAAAGTTTACATTGTCCTTAATGTAATAGATCATGTAAAATGGGACAACGCATAAGGAAATAATAAAAAACACTTCCCTGAATTTGAGCTCATGGGTGGTGGATCACGTTTCATTACAAATATAAGGGCTCACTTTGGTACCGCCAATCCTAAAAGCAATAGAACAAAAAATAAACCAAACTAATAAATGAAATGACAGAAAGCAGTAAAATTATTCAGTGCAAATGTTTAATGTCGTTTGCTCGACCACATTTTCCCCGCTTTTCATCTGAAATCAATCTCCTTGATTTTCAGTGCATCCCTTTTCTTTTTCTTCTTTTTGATTTGCTCTTGCATAGATAAATTACACTTGCAGTCGGCGTGCACAACATAAGAAAATTCAAACGAATCATTTGACAACCTCAACATGCTAATCAGAACAACTTTATTCTTAGCAACAGAATGATCAGTGATTGGAATTACTAAGCGTAAATCATGTGAAACATTATAGTAAAACTTTGGAGGAGCAGAAAATGGTA
Source organism: Luffa aegyptiaca (assembly GCA_017139565.1). NCBI lineage: Eukaryota > Viridiplantae > Streptophyta > Magnoliopsida > Cucurbitales > Cucurbitaceae > Luffa > Luffa aegyptiaca. Next base: position 19,280,584 of record CM029399.1, read on the forward strand.
TAATAATAGCTGAAGCTACTTCAACATGCTCAGCTCCTGTCTCTACTAGTATGCACGGTGAATCACATGCATCAGGCTCAGAATCTAAAGAAAATTCAAGTTCAACTTCAACGACCTCATGGTGATTTTCTTCTGATTTACCTTCTTGTTGCTTTGGAATCTGAACTTCTAGCTCATGGAGAGATGTGGCTATTTGAGTGTTCTCCTGATACTGAATCTGACTCAAGGCCTTGTCACGAGCTTTCATTGTTAGGAATCGAGAGCTCTCTACCATATTTGAAATTATCTCCCTCGCTTCACTAGGTGTTTTGTCAAACTGATCACCACCACTCGCTGTGTTGAGCAAACCTATATTCTCCAACGTCAAACCATCATAGAAGCTCTCGATCAAGGAAAACTCTGTCATTGGAAAATGAGGACACACACATAAACCATTGAAGCGATCCCCATACTCGTGAAACGCTTTCTCTGATGCTTGGGTGATGTATATGATCTCCCTAGTGACGTCTTGTTCGGTTTTATGCCCTAAAACTCGTAGATAGTAAATGAAACAAATTAATCGATCTCAATAAAGGGTTATTGGAGTGATTCAGTAATTTGGTTATTGAATAATCGAGTTTGCATTAATAAACTCCAAATCCAATAAACTAAGATCCAAGGTTGTTTAAATGAAAATTGGACTAGTATGTGGGGACATACGGGGATCGGTGTTCAAGTAACAACCTAAATGGTATATAGTATAGGGATAAGGCTGGGTACCTTATCTTGGTGACACTATGTGATACGACCCACTATGTATTCGACACATATGCATTGATCCAAAGCATCCATGTAGAGGACTTGAAGTGGGGGTATCCTATGCAATGAGTTTGCATAAGACCAGACCACGAAATAGTAACCACTAAATGTAACACCGTTAACTAGTTTAGGTTTCTATTTTAATAGGATGACCTAGGTAACTCAATCTTAATCCTGAGTTTGTTATAAACCCCTTTTTTAGGAGGGATTGTCCTTAGATTTGTATGGGTGAGAGTGACCTGTTCGTCGACTCAATATTCCTACCATTTCAGGGACAAGACCAAGTGGGGGTTGGGAACATAACAATACACGAAGGAATTCACTCCTTCCTATATTGGGGTAAGTAGACGTGTGTTCCCTTAAGGGATGATTCCGGGGCTTGAACAAAGGCGCACCGTCCTCTCCTAACTCGAGAGGAACTCCTATTTAGTGGTTGGACCCTAAACAACTTGTTCATTAGAGGGATCAGTGGTACTTAAAGATCCAGAGGTAACCCAGGGGTAAAACGATAATTTGACCCAGCTGGTGTTACAAAAGCTCGTGAAGGATTGACATATAAATATTCTACAGTGAGAAGAGTTTAGTTGTGGGTCTTTAGTGGGGTGATCCATAGTTAACGAATGTTGATTAACTTGGTTAATTAGTTTAGCCAGTTAATCTCGTATCGTTGGAGCTTCTGATCTGTAGGTCCATTAGATCCACCTGCTAGCTCGTAACGGGTACTGAGATTAATTAGTCTTGAATATTAAAGGAATTAATATAATGTATGGAGATACATTATAGTATAAGTTTAATTAGAAAATTAAACTATATAATAAAATTAATTTTGGATATGATTCAAAATTAATTAATGAGAGAATATGAATTTAACTAAATATGTGATATTTGATTAAATCATGAATTAATTAATTGGAGAATTAATTAATTAAATTAAATTTGGTTAAATGTGATTTAATCAAATTATTACTACAGTTAATGATTAATGTACATTTGATGCTCATTAAAACTATAGGTTAAATGAGAGAGATACACTTGAATATGATTCAATTGTAAAATTAATTAAGTATTTGATATTTAATTAATGTGGGAAACAATTAATTGAGAATTAATTGAATGACCAATTTAATTCAATTGAATATGATTTAAATTGAATTAAATACTTTATGTTATGATTAATTTAATTAATATTGGTTTAATTAAATTAATTATAATTAATTAAATAATTAATTATTATTTGATAATAATTGATGGCCAAGATCGTTTTAATTATGATCAACGGTTGAGATCAAGTAGGGAAAATAACTCCCTCCCCACTTATCGTTCAGTTGAGAGGAGTTTGTTGGGTTTTATGCCCTAAAACTCGTAGGTGTTATTTAGTTTCTACAGTAAAGCGTTATTGTTAAATATTGCACAATTTGACCCAAATCCAATAAACTAAGATCCAAGGTTGTTTGTATGTAACTTGAACTAGTATGTGGGGACATACGGGGATCGATGTTCAAGTAACAACCTAAAAGGTCTATAGTACAAGGATAAGGCTAGATACCTTATCTTGGTAACACTATGAGATACGACCCACTTTGTATTTGATATTGATGCGCAATTTGCATACCGCAAGTGTACGGGTCAAGTAATAATATAGTGTTTTCGTGATTAAACGAGTGTCGTCCTCTGGATTGGTTTTCTAGCAAATTAAGTACCGTGAATAATCTTATCTAATTTTATTTAGGGAGCAAAACTTAAAGATAAAGATAAATCTAAAGACAAAAAGCATAAAATAAAGGTGGAGACTCAAAGGGAAAGACTCTTAGGGAATTGATTTCATTATTTAAGATTGAGGATTGATTAATAGGAATGAATTGATCGTGCAATTATTCTACAAGCCAAGGAAACTTTTATCACGATTACCTCTCCCGAGTATAATTGATTCTCATGCATATAACTAACTTGATATCCCTATCTAAGTTCATTAACATGCAAGGCATTATTCGGTTTAATCCTTGTATACTTCTAGAGATATTCCAAATCCCGTCACAAACTTAGAGTTTCTACTCTAGTCATGCAATTAAACAAGGCAAGTCTTAGGCCAAATCCTCTCTCCCGAGTTAGATTCAACACTTAAATCATTCAATTAGTGATCAAGTAATTGAAAGCATTACACAAAATTGCAACATAAAATAAAAGCACATTCATACCAAAAATCAATCCAACAACTAAAACAACTACATCAATCCCTAAGACAAACAACAAGAAATTCATAGTCTTTAAACCACAAACACTAATTGTAAGAAAAGCCATAAAAACTACAAGAGTTAAGGGAAAGAGAAAGGAAAACTCGAATCCGTCGAAACCGGCACGTCCCCGTCACGATCTCCACGTCTTCTCGCTTGATTCCCACTCCTTGGCCTTGCTTCAGCTCCCACCAAAGGTCTCTAGTCGAAATTAGGGCTAAAATCTAACCAATTGGACTCCCCCAATCCGTAGCACAAAATGATGAATTTATAGAAAATCTGTCGATAGCGTCGCGACGCTGTCGCGATACTGCGGATTTGGAAAATTCGCCGAGAGCGTCGCGACGCTATGAAGTTTTTTTTTTTATTTTTTTTTTAAGAATGAAAACTCCAAATATAGAATGTCAGCGTCAAAACGCCCAAAGAGCAGCGTCTCGACGTTGGTCTGCGGATGGGCCTATCTTCAATCTTCCAACTTTGATTCTTTTTTCATTCTTCAGTTTCTTTTCGCATCCCGAACATCCAATTGGCTCAAAACTATATTTCCTACAAATACAACACATAAATGCATAATTTTGGCCAATAAATTATAAAAGACTAGCTAAATTAATTAGGGAAAACTAGCTAGCTATGCTCGCTATCAGATATAGACATATTGATCCAAAGCGTCCATGTAGCAAACATGCGAGCGAGGGTATCCTATGCAATGAGTTTGCATAAGACCAGACCATGAAATAGTAAACCACTAAATATAACACTGTTAACTAGTTAGGTTACTGTTTCAATAGGATGACCTAGGTAACTCAATCTTAATCCTGAGTGTGTCATGAACTCCTTCTCATAAGGGATTTTCCTTTGATTAGCATGGGTGAGAGTGACCAATACGCCAACTCAATATGCCTTCCTTTTTGTGGACAAGATCGAGTGGGAGACTGGGGACATGACAACACAAGAAGGAATTCACTTCTTCCCACTTCTAGGAGAAGTAGATGAGTGTTCCCTTAAGTGGTGACTCCAAGGCTTGAACAAAGGGATCCCACCCTCTCATTGGCCCGAGAGGGACTTTCTGTTTATTGGTTGGACCATAAACAGCTTGTTCATTAGAGGAGCACTGGTACTTAAGGAGATAGATGTAACACAGGGGTAAAACGGTAATTTGACCCAACTGTGGTTAGGGACACTCGTGAAGGATGGACTTACCATTACTGGTCAATATCCATGGACACAGAAACGTTCTACAGTGAGAAGAGTGCAACTGTGGGTCTTTAGTGGAGTGACTCACAGTTAATGAATATTGGTTAATTCGATTAATGAGTTTAGTCAGTTAACCTCATATCATTGGAGCTTCTGATCTGTAGGTCCATTAGGTCCCCATGCTAGCTCGTAAAGAGTAATTGGGAACAATTTATCTTGAAAGAATTTGAATATTTCAAATTCATCTTGGGAATCAAATTAATTGTATGAGATACAATTAATATAATGTATGATACATTATAATGTAAAGTTTAATTTGTGATTAAACTTTAATGAGAGAATAATATATTTGAAAGAGTTCAAATATATATTCAATTAAATATATGATAATATTTAATTAATTAATTAATTATGAATTAATTAATTATTCAATTTAGTTTTAAATTAAATGAGATTTAATTAAACTATAGTCTATGAGGGAATTATTAGAATACGATTCTAATGTGTAATTAATTAAATATGGGCGATATTTAATTATGAAATTAATTAATTATTGGAATTAATTAATTGAATAGTTTAATTGAATTAATTAAATGCGATTTAATTAAGTTTAATTAAATTATGTATTATGTGAGAGAATTACATTTAAATAAGATTTAAATATGCATGAGATTAATTAATTAATTAACTTTTAATTAATTGATTTAATCAATTAATTAATTGATCATGATCTAACGGTCAAGGTTGTTTCCTAACCTCACATTAGGGTTTCCTCTCTTATAAAAGGAAAGGTTATGAGAACCCTAACCCTAAGGTCTCATTCTAGCCTTTCTCTCATATTCTCTCAACTCAAGAACTCTAGAGAGAATTTTTTTCTCTCTAAGAGTTTTTCCCATTCAAGATTAGGTAGTCCTACAACTATGTTCTTAATATTAGAGAATAGCAGGGTAGCCTCGTTGTGGTGTCTATTGAAGCATTCAGAGTCGTCAATGGAGGTATGTTTCCCACCGCTTAACTTGTTTTCCAATGTATTGGTATTTTGTGAAATAAAATTAAATACGAACGGTCCAATTGCTTCCGTTGTAACGGAATTGGGAATTCCAATCCTTCAAAGTTTACGGCAACCTCTCTCATTCTGTCTCACACAAGTTTCAGGGGAAGAAACTCTCTCCAGATATTCTCTCAAATCTCTCTCAACAAACAGCAACATTATTGCTGAAAAATCCCTAACTCAAGACAGCATTTTGGCTCCCACAAGCCAGATTTCATAGCCCAAGAGTCATAGCGGGTGTTCTTAAGTTGGAAGATCATAGAACGCGATTAGGAGCATAGTGCTGTTGTTTCCCATCAAATAATGTAAGTTCTTCTAATCTAAATTGTTTAGATCATAAATCACATCATGTTTAATCTGTAGAAAATAGTTTTTTGGGTTTTTTGCCCAATGTATCGGTTATCTAATGATTGAAATTCATTCACGCACGAATAATTTCGCTTCCGCCAAGGATTCAATTCCTTCAAAGGTCTCCAAGAGAAAGAAGGTGACTCAAATCAGAAACTGATAGACCTTGCATCATGCACTCGGTCGTGGTGCCCTTGATTTACCATGGCGAGGCTATGCTGATTTCATCGTTAAGCTCTGCAAAAAAAGGATAAACCAGAAAAACTCAAAAAACACAAAAGCACAAAAGCACAAAAACCTAAAAACACTACAAATGCACCCTTCCCCGACAACGACGCCAATTTGACGGGACGAGTTGTCGGGACTCGTGTCAAATGAGATTTATAATCCACGACACTAAAATTATTTTGTAGAAATAGTGGTCGTGGTCGAACATAGGGAAGGGGGTCTAATGGATGCAGTATTTTGTGTTCACACAACATTTGGGTTGGAATGGATAGGTGAAAACATAAAGTAAAGTGCTGAATGTAAATAAGCAAAATAGGAAAACATGCAATAAAAAGAAACAAGATAAAATTCAATGACGCAGCGTCGAGACGTTAGGCTCGGTGTCTCTGATGACCACAAAGTGCACGGGCCGCAAGTAATATAAAACGGTAGGTAATACCGAGTATCGAATCCTCAGGGAATTTTAATTATATCCATTAAGTACCAAGAACCATCATGGTCAATTTTATTTAGAATTCCAACTCGAATGATAAAGCGGAAAATTAAAGAAACTAATAAAAAGAAACATGCAACAAAAAATTTGGAAATATCCTATTAAGGGAACTTGGCCTAGGGTGTTAACTAGCTTTTTGGATATGTAGCTCAATTACATGGATGCATGTAACTAATAATCTTCAATTTCATAAATCTAGAAGTAATTATAAGCGGATTCCTCTTTCAAGCTCCTCCACATCTCATACTAACATAACTAATTCATGTGTCCATCTCCTTAGTTAATCATAGTATGGCATTAAGCAACTTCATTATCAATTTCTAACAATTCTCTTTCACTCTCGTGCTCCAAGCAATCGTTAGCCATGCAATTAGGATCTAATCTAATTTCTCTCTGTCGAGTATCAATTTAGACCAACAAATCAATCAATCCGTGATCAAGTGATTAAAGGCATTAAGCATAAATTGCATAGATGAAATATGAAGAAATTCATTACATAATCCAAGTAATTGTGCTACAATATCCAATTAACTAGAATAACGACCCTAGGTCTCAAGTTCTACTCACAAATGGGAATAATTTTGCCCAAGTGATCTTGATCCATAGGCCTAACTCAAACTAAAATAAGAAATTATAAAGAAGTAAGGAAGAAATAACTGATAAGTTGATCCCAAGCTCCCGTCACGATCATCTCGAATATCTTGAGCCTTGGAATCTCGCTCAATTCCACCCTTTTTCTCCATAATTCTTCTCACTTTTTCTCTCTATTGAGCTAGGGGAGAGCTCCATAAAATGGGATGATTTGAACCTTGGGGGAGGGCCCTTTTTATAGGAGCAGAAACAGAGGCAGCTTGCTGCCCAAGACGCACAGTGTCGAGACACTGTGACGTCAGGTTTTCTTGGAGAAGAAGTTGTCGCAGCGTCGCGACGCTACCGCGATTCTGGAATTTTCTTCGCTGCTTGCCTACCGTCGAGACGCTCTGGTCCTAGCGTCTCGTCGCTAGGCCTTCTAGAAGCCTTAAACACGGATTTTTGCCTCCTTTCTTCATTCTTTTGGGCTTTTTGGGCCTCCACTTCAAATGGCATCTTCTCTTTTCTTCTTTTATGGTCCAAAGTCTTCTTTTTATACCCAAAATTGGTAAAATTCTTGGTTTTGCTTCTCGAACTTGGTTTTCTACAAAATCAACATAAAAATTCATTAAAGCTCACAATTCATGCACAAAACTAGCTAAAATTAATAGGAAAATGATGATATTTCTGCATGTCATCAGTCTCAACGCCACGAACTTTGATCTTCGTTTCGGTTTCGCATCGGCGTCTCGATGCTAGAGGTGGCGTCTCGACGCCATCCCCAATCCGAGCCTTGCTGCCTTTTTCGTTGCTTTTGTCTCGGTCTTTCTTGGTTCGGGGCTTCAACCTTCAATCCTTGGTGTAGTTCTTCAGGCCCGCTTCAATCCACTTAGGTCTTTTCATCTCCTCACCGTCCAAGAACACCGAGATGCCTCCAAAACTCCATAATTGGACTAAACTAACACCAATTTGTGCGGTTGGCTCTCGACATCACCTATGCTCTAAGTATTTGTAAATAAGACAAATAAAACATAAAATCCCTCCAACAAGTTTAGATTAGAGGTAATAAATAGTACGAATCAGGTGCTATCATAGGCCCATAGGTTGCAAATGGATCTAGAAGAGAAAACGAGACACTGCTAGAAAGGTACAGACCTTTAAAGCACAACTTGTGGCAAAAGGTTTTACCCAGCGGGAGGGGATTGACTATAAGGAAACCTTCTCCCCGGTTGCCATGTTAAAGTCAATAAAGATACTTCTATCCATTGCCACATTCTATGATTATGAGATATGGCAAATGGATGTCAAGACTGCGTTTCTAAATGGCACTCTTGAAGAAAGTATCTTCATGTCTCAGCCAGAAGGGTTCATTGCTAAGGGTCAAGAGCAAAAGGTTTGCAAGCTCAAACGATCCATTTATGGATTAAAACAAGCCTCAAGATCTTGGAATATAAGATTTGATACTGCGATCAAGTCTTATGGCTTTGAACAGAATGTTGACGAACCTTGTGTTTATAAAAGGATCTTCAAAAGTTCAACAGCTTTCTTAGTTTTGTATGTGGACGATATCTTACTCATCGGGAATGATGTAGGCTATCTAACTGACATTAAAAATTGGCTAGCAACTCAATTCCAAATGAAAGATTTGGGTGAGGCACAATATGTTCTAGGAACCCAAATTATTTGGGATCGAAAGAACAAAACGCTAGCTTTGTATCAAGCATCTTATATAGACAAGTTGTTGATTAGATATAAGATGCAAATTTCCAAGAAAGGTTTATTACCTTTCAGGCATGGAATTATTTTGTCTGAGGAACAATGTCCTAAGACACCTCAAGAAGTTGAGAACATGAGACGGATTCCCTATGCCTCTACAGTAGGCAGCCTAATGTATGTCATATTGTGTACAAAGCCTGATATTTGTTATGCAATAGGGATTGTTAGTAGGTATCAATCCAATCCAGGATTCGATCACGGACTGCCGTGAAAAATATCCTCAAGTATCTTCGAAGAATGAGAGACTATATGCTCGTGTATGGTGATAAGGATTTGATCCTTACAGGATACACTGGTCTGATTTGCAAGCCGATAAGGATTCTTGGAAATCCACATAGGGTTTAGTATTCACTCTAATTCGTGCTATTTTATTACCTCTAATCTAAACTTGTTAGAGGGATTTTATGTTTTATTTGTCTTATTTACAGATACTTCGAGCATAGGTGATGTCGGGAGCCAACCACACAAATTGGTGTTATTTCGGGCCAATTATGGAGTTTTAGAGTCATCTCAGTATTCTTGGACGGCGAAGAGGTGAAAAGACCCAAGTGGATTAAAGCGGGCCTAAAAAACTACACCAAGGATTGAAGGTTGAATCCCCGAACCGAGAAAAATCGAGACAAAAGCGAGAAAAAATGAAGCAAGGCTCAGATTGGGGATGGCGTCGAGACGCTGCCCCTAATATCTCGACGCTGACGCGAAACCAACACGAAGATCAAAGTTCGTGGCGTCGAGTCGCCGAGCCTGCTGCGTCGTTTTTTATAAATATAGGGCTTCGGTTTAGTCCGCCGTTAGGTTAGATTTTTGGTATTTTTACGATTGTTTTCACCCCTTTACGTTTTCATCTGCTGTGTAGACCTTTTTAGGTCAATTTTCATGTATTCTTTTACATCTATTTGTTTTTTTCCATTCTATATGAGTAGCTAGATTACTTGGAATCGTTGGATTGAGTTTATGCTTTGAATGTTATTATGATATTTGGCTGAGTTTTTTGGGTTTTACATTCTGTTCCTTGCTATTTTTTATGTGTTTTACATGTAATCTCGTTTAAACCAATGCATGGGATTGATGTCTTAGAATTGTCGACTCTAGGAGATTACTTTTCGTGCATTCTATCAGTTATTTTGAGATAGCCAATAGGCCGAGGCAAGTCCATCACTATTGAGTGTAGATTCTTGATTAGCCTAAGATGCATGTTAAAGGTTGTGTTAATTGAATCTAAATTTCATTTATGTTTAGTTAATGCAATTCCGGACCCACAAGTTTAAAGCGGCTAATGCATGTAAGCAATTGCGAGGTTTCAGATTGTTTATTTTAGATTAGTTAGACATAGCTTAGTGGTCATTGTGAGGCTTCAAATGGTCATTGGGTTATGCATGAGGGGTAGCGGGCGATCAATCTAAATTTAATTAATTATGTTAACTGCAGGGTTTTGGGTTAATTGATTAATTAAACACAGGTTAGTGTAGGGGGGTCCTCCTAGTAACCTAGAAGCTAACCGGGTTCATATGAATAGCATTAGATTGATTATTAGAGAAAACTAGGAAGCCAAGTAGCATAATAATCAAGCCTAAGAAATCCCAATCCAGCAATCCCTGTTCAAATTGAATTTTATCTTGTTTCTTTTTATTGCATGTTTTCCTGCTTTGCCCTATTTACATTCAGCACTTTACTTTCTGTTTTCACCTATCCATTCCAACCCCCCCTGTTGTGTGAACACAAAATACTGCATCCACTAGATCCCCCTTCCCTATGTTCGACCACGACCACTATTTCTACAAAATAGTTGTAGTGTCGTGGATTATAAATCTCATTTGGTCGGGACCCTCGACAAGTCCCGTTCAAATTGGCGCCATTGCCGGGGAAGGGTGTTTTTCTAGTGTTTTTAGTTTTTTTTTTTGTGTTTTTTTGTGTCTTTTTGGTTTTTGTGCTTTTTCCTTTTTTGTAGGGCTTAACGATGAAATCAGCATAACCCCAGCGTGCTAATCCCATTGTCGAGCACATGATGCACGATCTAGTAGCTCTTGATCCAAGTAATCTTTCATTTCTTGGAGACCTTGAAGTCACCAGAGAAATCATATACATCACCCAAGCGCCTGAGGAAGAATTTAATAAGTATTGGGATTGTTTCAATGGCTTATTTGCGCTTCCTCATCGCCCATTATCCGAGGAGTCTTTGCTTCTACACTTCATTAAGGGGCTGGCACCCGACGACAGAAGGATGTCGATATAGCGAGTGGTGGTGATGCACTTGAAATAACACCTGGTGAGGCTAAGAAGATGATTTCGAGCTTGGCAACGTGTATTCGGTTCCTTGTATGGCAAGTTCGAGAGGCCAATTCTTCCCAGGCTATACATAGCCAAGGTTTTGAGCATTAGCAAAAAGGTAAGTCTAACGAGGTTGGTAAGTCTGAACTTGAATCTTCTTTAGATTCCGAGTTTAATTCATGTAATTCTTCATGCTTGATAGAAAAAATAAAAATAGGTGATGAGTTAGCTTCGGTCCATTTTATGCCAATTTCTATTTCCCCTGAACTTATTAATTATGATTTGCATGGGTTAGATTTAGTAATTCCAATTGTTGACCAGTCGGTTGCTCATTCTAAAGGTGTCTTGATCAGTATGTTGGGGATAATGATGGATTATTTGTTAAATTTTCTCATGCCTTGCACTCTATGTGCAAGGTTAATTTATCTATGCAGGAGAAAATAAAAAAGAAGCAAAATAAAAAGGATGTAATGAAAATAAAAAAGGTTGATTTCAAATGAAAAGCGGGGAGAATCTAGTCGAGCAAACGACCTTAAACATTTGCACTGAATAATTTTTCTGCTTTCTATTATTTCATTTCTTAGTTAGGTTTATTTTTGTTGGTTGCTTTGATTCTTGTTTGTTGTTTTGTTTCTTTTTAGGATTGGCGGAACCAAAATGAGCCCTCATATTTGTATATAAACGTGATCCACCACCCATAAGCTCAAATTCAGGGAAGTTTCCTATTCTTTCCTTATGCATTGTCCCATTTTACATGATCTATTACATTGAGGACAATGTAACCTTTTAGGTTGGGGGTGGGGGATTCTTCTTTGTATTTATGTTGGGCCTTGAGCATCTATGCGTCAGGCCAGCGTTTTTGCTTAATGTATGTCTTGCATGCTTGTTGTGTATATACTTGTTTTAGTGATAATGATTTCCTAGGATTGGCTCAAATTTTTTCGAAAATTTATAGCTTTCGATGAGTCGTGACCGTGAGTGCCCCAAAAGGGAGCCTTTTTAAAACTTTTCTTAGATATGTCTTGCACAGGTTGGGTGTCTTTCTTGCTTTAAAGTAGGATTTGAATGCCTAGGAGCGGTTACTTAGCTCATATTTTTGTTGTCACCCCGATAGGTGTAAGGTTTAGCGAGAAGGTCTAAATTTTTTACAAAATAGTGTGTGGAGTCTTGCCTAGGAGAGAAAAAGAAAATACGCCTGCTAAAAAAAAGAATGGAAAAGTGAGTTAGTGAGTGTGAGCTTAAAAGAAAAATCATATGCTCGTCTTTCTTATTTTCATTCTTGAGAAAAAGCATGCTTGCATTGTATTGAGCGCTTAGAGGCAACCCAAATTTTTTAGTTTTTCGTTTCTTTTGTTTTTTATTTTCTTAGTTTTATTTCTTTTGATTTTCTTTCCAATCTAACTTAATCTTTCTTTTCATATTCCTTGTAGGTAATTTATTTTTAAATGAAAGAAAGGGAGAGTTAGATTAAAAAAAAAACGAAAACCCGCAGAATGGGCAAAACACGAGAGCCAGCGTCGAGACGTTGGACTCTCGGCGTCTCGACGCTTGTCCAAAATTTGGGAATTAAACCCCAGATTTCAACAATTCGGGGAAGTAATTTTCGAGCCCTAACATTTTTTCTCTCAAATTTTTCATTTCTCACTCATTCTCCCACTAATTTCCACCAAATTTCTCCCATATTTCACGAGTATTTCATGAATTCAACCATTATTCTTCTGGTTTTTCAGATTTGCGGCAGTGATTTCATGGGTATCTCGCTCACCTAGTCTTTGGAGTTTAAAGACTTTTATATGAAATTCGGAGGATGAGTATGTGTATTTGTCCCTATTGCTATGAGTATGTGTATATCTTGTTAAGTAGGAGTGTTATGGCTGCTGATTTTTGTTATTTTTATGCTATATTTTGTTGGATTGTTCCGCTTGGTTTGCTGAAATTGTGAATACAAAGGCGGAAGGGGTAAAAGAGTTGAAGTTTTTGGAACTTTCGTGGATAAACTCCTAGTTTCCCTTGTTCTTAGGATGTTTTTAGATTTTTTAGGGAGCACCCATTTTTGTTTTTTTTTTTAAACCTCTAGTTGTTCTTTAAGTTCCGTACCTTTTTTATTCCACCACAATAAGCGCTAAAAGATCTAGGAGATCTGTAGCTTCTTCATCCTCTACACCATTTGATAGGCTTAAATTCATTAGCAGAGATGCCGAAGTGGTTTTCAACACCTATGTGGTCAATAGGGGGTTATTCCTGAGAGAGGTTTAGTTCCTAGCGTCGAATCTCAATCAAACCTCACCCATAGCATAATAGAGAGAGGTTGGGGTAGGTTCACTAGCCATCCTGAGGCCGTTGTGGTCCCGATAGTTAGGGAGTTTTACGCTAACATGGTGGAATGATCCACTACTTCCTTTGTTAGAGGTAAAACCATTCCCTTTGACTCGGCCTCTATTAACCAATTCTATGGCCTTCCGAACATAGATAGAGATGGGTACAACGATTACGCGAGTAACCATTTCGATGTCCATAAAATCATCGAACATTTATGTAGGCCAGGGGCAGAGTGGTTAATAAAGTGGGGGGAGGCTATTAACTTCAAATCCTCTTATCTGACAGTGGATAACAAAGCATGGCACAGTTTTCTCTGAGCCAAGCTTATGCCTGTGTCACATCTGAGCGATGTGACTAAGGAAAGAGTGGCTCTGTTATTCGCTATCGCGACTGGTCGCTCGATAGATGTAGGGAAAGTGATTTATAGTTCCATGCACTGGATTCGCAGAGGAGCCACCACTGTAGGACTAGGACACCCTTCCCTTATCACAACACTCTGTAGGAATGCTGGAGTCGAGTGGGGCCCCCGCGAAGAGCTTAGTCATCCTATGTCTGTGATAGATAGGAGCTTCATCATGACCAGATTTAGGGAGCCTAGACCTAGGGTAGCCCACCCACCACCGTCGCCGCAGTAAGAAGAACCAGCAAAAGAGCCAAAAAAAACAAGAAGAGCAGCCTCACATTGAGCATCCACCTCTCACGCTTGAGGCGTTGGAGGAGAGGATGGAGCAGATGAGACTCGCACAGTTGCGCCAATATCAGAGCCAACAGTGTAGAGAGGCTAGACATTTTAGACGATCTAAGGCACGATTCGCTTATTTTCATCAGTACATGATTGCCTCGACGTCTGGATAGCCTCTTCCACCGTTGCTGCCACCTTATGAGTCTTCTGAGCATGAGGAGTGACGGGCTTTCATGTGGCTCATTCGCAATTTTTCTATCATTTTCTTTATTTCTTTATTTCTTAGCTTGTTCTGTTTTTCTTTTTCTTGTTTTATTTGTTTTCTTTTTTGTAGGTTTAGCCGAATTATAAATGAGGGCATTCATATTTGATCCAGTCAGCTGCTGACCACCATCTATTCAGGGAGGTTTTATGTTCCCTATTCTTGTTGTCCCTTATTCTTTCCTACTTGATATACATTGAGGACAGTGTAGAATTTAGGTTGGGGGTGGAGTGCTTCGCATGTTTTGCTTGCATATGTTTTGTATGAGTCTTGATGCATTTGAGCATTAGACTACTTTATTTTGCATGCGTTATTTTATTGCTTTGTTTTGATTGGATTGAGGTCATGCATCTGCACATTGGACCTACTTTTTAGCAAATTTTAGAACTTTATGAGTGTTGATGTGTGGATGACATTGTTGTTTTTCTTAGATTATGAAAATCCATGACATGCCATCTAGTCTTATCTCATTGTTTTTATTGAATTGTAAGCATGCATGTTGCCTAGAATTGATCCTTTTTAAAACTTTTCTAGTACTTTTCTTGTAAGAGTAAACCTTAGCATGCCTAGGATTAGTTTGAAGGCTTAGGAGCGAATTATAAGATCCATATGCTTGTTGTCACCTCGATAGGTGTAGGGATGAGCTAAAGAGTCAATTTTTTTGCAAATTAGCATGTCATATTTTGCCTTGGAGAAAAGAAAGAAAATATTCCTTAAGAAAAAGAAAAAAATGATTGAAAAATGAGTAAGTGAGTGCGAGCTTAAAAGAAAAATTATATGCTCTTCTTTCTTGTTTTTATTTTTAAGAAAAAACATGCTTTGCAATGTTCATGAGTGATAAAGGGGTAAAAAGAGCTACCTGCGGTGTGATTAGTTAGGCCATCCAAGGGTTAAACTCGGGTTATTGGTCCCTGCATTGCAGTGTGAAAGCTAGTGCCCCGCCTAAAAAGAATGCAAAAGAAAGAAAATGTCTTTTATTTTTCGGGCACCTAGGTGGAGAGGAAAACAGTCTAATTTGTTTTGTTTGCTCCTTGGTTAGTTCCTAGTGCCAGTGTAGAGGGAAGATAGGTTGAGGGTTGTATAATCCAATCCAGAGTCAGTAGACTTAGTCCTAAGTAGGCTAAGTGTGAGCTTTAGCAATAAAATTCATGAAAAAATTTAACTTGTCTCTTTAATGGGCTAGGTGTGCATAATTCTTGATTGCAATGATTTTGGTATTTTTAGCATTGAGATTTGAGTTTAAGAAATTGCAACTTTTGAATCCTGTATTTAGGTTTGTTTATCTTGCTCGAGGACTAGCAAGGTTTAGGTTGGGGGTATTTGATAGGACCAAATTAGTCCTATTTATTTGATGTTAATCTAAGCTTGTTAGAGTCCATTTTACGGTTTATTTGTCTATTTTGTAGATGATTTGTCCATTGAAGGCATCAGGGACGAATCACACAAATTGGAGCTAATTCGGGCGATTTAGAGAGTTTTCGAGCTACCTTGAAGTCCATGGATCTGGAGGAGGTCAGCAGACCATGCGGATCGTGACGAGTCCGAAGAATAGTTCCAATGAGTCAGAGGTTTGAGTCCCAAACCGAGCAAGCAAGAAGGAAGACCAAAGAAAGAGTGAAGACACGCTGGATATAGGCATGGCGTCGAGAGACGCTGGCCCGATTTCAAACCCTAAGCCCAGACTGTGTGATGTCGAGACGTTACACCTAGCGTCTCGACGCCACAATTAGATTCTTTATAAATACCCTTATTTTTATTCTGTTGTTAGGTCAGTAGGTTGAATTTTTGGCTTTCTTTTCTGATTGTTCTCTGTATTTTACTTTCTGTTGGGATTGGTGTCCTAAAACTCGTAGATAGTGAATGTTAAACGAATTATATACTTATTTGATAAAGGCGTTATCGAGACTAATTCAGTAAAGTTATTACTGAATAAAGTAAATTGCACATATAATTACCCAAATCCAATAAACTAAGATCCATGGCTATAGGATGAACACTTGAGCTTTATGTAGAGACATAAAAGTGGATCAAGCTCGAGTAATAGCCAAAACAGTCTATAGTATAGGGATAGGGCTGGATACCTTATTCTGGGGACACTATGAGACGCGGCCCGCTTTATAGATGGTATAGACGATGTGATCCTAAATCGTCCATGTAGAGACATGCGAGTGGGGGCGTCCTATGCAATGAGTTTGCATAAGACCAGGACCGAGAAATAAGTCGCTCTCGCTTTATAACACCGTTTACTGATGAGACTGATTATTTCATATGATGACCTAGGTAACTCGATCTTAATCCTGAGCTATCTATGAACTCCTGTTTATTCAGGCTTATCCTTAGATCTGCATAGGTGAGAGTGGCTCAGTATCGCCGACTCAATAAGCCTCCCATTTCAGTGATAGGAACGGGTAGATAGCTGGGGACATAGTCGTGCAAGAAGGAATTCACTCCTACCCGAATTAGGGATAGTAGAGAGGTTGTTCCCTTAAGTGCTGACTCCGGTGCTTGAACAAAGGGATCCCGCCCTCTCATTGGCCCGAGAGGGACTCGGTTTATTGGTTGGACCATAAACCAATTGTTCATTAGAGGATCAGTGGGACTTGAGGAACTAGAAGTACTATAGGGGTGAAACGGCTTTTTGACCTAGCTATAGATACGAACAACCTGTGAAGGATCGACTTACTAATCATGGTTAAATCAAGTGGACGGAAATATATCTATAGTGAGGGGAGTGCAACTATCGGGCTATAGTGGAGTGTCCCGGTAGTTAACGAATGTTGGCTAGCTTGGATAATGAGATTAGTCGGTTAGCTTCGAATCGTTGGAGCCCATGATCTATAGGTCCATTAGGTCCCCCTACTAGCTCATATCGGAACAAAGCCTAGAACAAAAAGATAGGAAGCTTTGAATCGTTCAAAATCGGGAAAACGGGTATTATCGTAAATTGTGTTTGACACAATAATTTAATTATGAATTAAATTAGAAAATGAGAGATGGAGTATTTAAAAGTGTTTTGAATACCATATATATATGTATTAGGAATCATATATAATTCATGGCACTAGGTGATAGAGATTAATTGGATTAATCATGTAAAAATTACTTGGAATTGTACAAATTAATTGCCTAGAAATCAATTTCAATTTTGAATTGAAATAGGAATGAATTGCAAGCTGAAAATTGAGAATTTAGATTCAATTTTAAGGGGATTTAGTGGCATTCCCACTCTTGCATGTTGATGCATAGTGGAAAACAACACAACCATGCACTAGTTGCATGTGTTGTGAATTAAACACCTAGAATCCATTTTGAGTTGCAATTTCACCATGTTTCTAGTGTCATGAGGCTTCTCTTTGCATGGAAGATGTCTATATAAGGAGTATGAATCAGATTCAAAGGTAGGAGACCCATTTTCTATATTGTTATGCTGTTGGATTTTGGTCTCAAACTCACTCATCTCCATATATCTCTCTAGTGCTTGAACCTTCAAGCATTCCCTTCCCATTCCCTATCTCTATAGACTCCCACAAGTCGTTCTTGTCCCGGAGAATAGTAGGGAAGACACTAGAGGTGGTCCACACACCGTTCTTGATCAAAGGAATCAAAGGGAGTTGTTGAATCGGTCTCCAAAAGGTTGGTAAAAATTCTGCTCTCTCCTTACGGTATTTGGACAGCGTGTTTTCATTTTCTAAAATTGATGTAGTTAAGTGCCTCCGATCCTAAAATTGCTTCCGCATGTGTTATATGAACACCTTCACTTTCAGACCTCATTCTTGTATGAATCTTAGTTGATTTCCTTTGTATTTCTTGCTTATTGTTGTATTGGGTCGTGGATTTTGGTCGGCTTTACTGCTTTCTAAGCCCGTTGATGACGATTAGATGACTCTTGGGCCATAGAATGAGTTTATTTATGAGTTTTCTGTTCTGAATTCTTCTTTCAATTTATATTGCACTTGTATTTTGGATTCAATTCATAGAATAAACATGCGTAGTAGGTTACCCTAACTTGCAACTCGTATGTTTATTATTCGCTAATACTTGTAGTACATAAACTGATTCATGGGCACGGGTCCCAAGAGTAGTTCTCTTACTTTTTTGCTCTGCATGATAGGCCTAGGATCCAAAATAGCGTTAGGAATAATTTAGGCCTAATTATTTCTAATGTCCTAATCAATCCACTAGATTTAGGGCAATTGGTTAGTTGTTTAGTTTGATGGTCAAATTAATTAATTAATCAATTAGGTTCTAATACGATAGACGATGTATGATCAGATTAGATAACTTAGGTGGGCTTAGCCTTTTATGGATTCAGATTAGAACGATTCGACAATTAAGAAAATAAATTTAGCCTTAAATAAGTTGCAATATGATGATCAAACAAACCATTCAACCTCAAGAATCTCCCTAATCGGTGTCGCTCATTTTAATTATTTTTTTCTGCTAATTTATGTTTCGTCATTTAATTTCCTGTGTTTTAATTTCATGTTATTTAAACTCCCGCCTTTAATATATTGCATGTTGATTTCCCTTCTTATGAAATCCCCCCTTTTATTGCTTTCCAACTCAAAATAAATAGGAAGTCATTACCAACCGCCACTCCCTGTGATCGACCCCGGCCACTACTACTGCAAGTAGTTTAGTGATCGTGGAATTATAAATTTGTACGGACAAACCGACCCGATCCGACCCGGTTCAGCTTGACTCAAACGGGGTCGGGTCGGATCGGGTCATCTGCAGCTTTTTTTTCCTCTCTCCCTCCTGTCTTCCTCCCTCCACCTTTTCTTTTCTTTTACCTCCCCCTTCTTCCTGGAGTTGAATTTGTTGGGTTTTATGCCCTAAAACTCGTAGATAGTGAATGTAACCGTTGACCGAATATTAATGAAATAATATTGATGTATTTTTCCATTAAGTGTTATTAGTTATTTTATGTTTGTCTTTGCCTAAAATAACCCTAATCCAATAAACTAGACATCCTAGGCTGTAATATGAGTCTTGAACTATATGTAGCGACAAATGGGGATCACTGTTCAAGAAACAGGCTAAAGGGTCTATAGTATAGGGATAAGACTGGGTGCCTTATCCTGGTGACACTATGGATACGACCCACTTTGTATTTGATACAAACGCCATGATCCAACGCGTTCGTGTTGGAGACATGCGAGTGGGGGTATCCTATGCAATGAGTTTGCATAAGACCGAACTGCGAAATAGTAGCCACTAGTTATAACACCGTTAACTAAGTTGGTTTTCTATTTCACTAGGACGACCTAGACAACTTAGTCTTAATCCTGAGTTGATTATGGACTCCTGCTCATGAGGGATTGTCCTTTGATTTGTATGGGTGAGAGTGACCAATACGCCGACTCAATAAGCCTACCATTTTGGGGACAAGACCGAGTGAGGAGCTGGGAACATAATCGTACAAGATGGAATTCACTCCTTCCCGACTTTAGGGAAGCAGATGAGTGTTCCCTTAAGAGGTGACTCCGAGTCTTGAACAAAGGGCCTTACCCTCTCAATGGCACGAGAGAGTTTTCTGATTGATGGTTGGATCACAAACAGGTTGTTCATTAGAGGAGAACTGGTACTTAAGGAAATAGAAGTAACCCAGGGGTAAAACGGTAAATTTGACCCAGCTGGTGTTACGGACACTCGTGAAAGACTAACTAGTCGTTATTGGTCTATATCCGTGGACACAGAAAATATGTCTGCAGTGAGAAGAGTGCAACTGTGAGTCTATAGTGGAATGTACACACACTTAACGAATATTGATTAATTTGGTTAATGAGTTTGACCAATTAATCTCACATCATTGGAGCTTCTGATCTGCAGGTCCATTAGGTCCCACTAGTAGCTCATAAAGTAATTTGAGGCAACTAAGTAATAAATATAAATTGAACAGAAAGTGTTCAATTTACTAAGGGAAACAATATAATATATATTGATATATTAGGGGTCGTTTGGCCCACTGTGTTGGTTATAATAGCCCCCGCTATTATAACCAACCCAGTGTTTGGGGCACCAACAAAAATAAAGGGTGGAGTTGGTTATTTTTCCCCTCCGTGTTGCTACAGTAACCACTATTCAACTCACCCCAATTATTCTATCTATTCTCTACAGTAACTCTTTTCTCTCTTCTTCCATGTGACTCATTGACTTTTCTACCGACGATCGGCCGACGACTTTTCCGGCGACCACCGACAACTTTTCCGACGACCGCCGTCGACTTTCCGGCGACTTTTTTTTTTTTTAAATCTTCTTCTCATTTTCATTTCGAAAAATATAAAAAACGAAAAATAAAGAAAAAAAAGAGGTTGAAGAAAATGAAAGGAAAAAAGAGGGAAAAATTTTCGATCGCCGAAAAATTTGTTGGTGGTCGTCGGAAAAATCATAAAATTTCTAGGGAGAGTTAAATACTAGGTCGTCTTTGTACATATATAAATATGGAGTTTTATTACATAATTACTTTTGATAATGAAGTATATGAATGTTTACCTTCATCGTACCATATTTTTCATTCCAAATTATACTTATCGTATTTAAGTTTACCGTGATAATAATAATTTTAAAAAAAATACTACTCAAGTTCTTATTTTATGTGATTTCTATTTTATTTGATTATTTTAATAATAAAGGTAAAATGAGTTTTGAATAAGCATTTACCATTTTTATGTTGGAAATACATAAATGAAACAAATATGGTTTTTCTGTATGAAATCATAAAATGACTTATTTTGTGAAAAAACCATGACTCTAAAACAAAGAAAATCAACCTTTACTTTAGGTTATTTTTGTTTCCTTTTAAGCTAAACACATAATTTAACCCCTGTACCCAAAACTTTTATTTTTGTTACAACTAAACCCATTTTTTTTATTCATATTTGAAGTACAAAGTTGTATGAGGAAAATAAACAAAAAAAAAAGTCAAGAAAAAAAAACAGTCAGCTTGAAACATTTTATCACAGACTATAATAATCTGCACCCCAAACACAAACTATTTTATCCCAGACTATAATAATCTGCACCCCAAACACAGACTATTTTAACCCAGACTATAATAATCTGCACCCCAAACACAGACTATTATAACACCCAGACTATTATAATCCCCAGACTATTATAACCCCAGTTATTATAACCAACTCAGTGCCCCAAACAGCCCCTGAGAAAAATTAATATTTGAAGAAATTCAAATATTAATATGAATTTGAGTCATATTAAATTTATGGAAGTTTGAAAGAGTTCAAATATGAATTAATTAATTATAAGGCCTAAAATCTATTTGGGCAATTAATTAATTCAAGGCTAGAAATTAAATATGTGATATTTAATTGGCAGTTAATTAATTAAAGAATTAATTAATCTGGAATTAATCAATTATGGAAATAATTAATCACTTATGGAAGTGATTAATCATTTATGGAAATGATCTAATCACTTATGGAAGTAATTAGTCATTTGTGGAAAAGATTAATCAATTATGGAATTGATTGATCTTGGATTGATTAAATAAGGAATAAGATTGAATCAATTTTGGAAAAGATTGATTTAATTGAATATTTTATTCATGACCATTTTTCGATAAATAGTACACTAGACCTAATTGGTTTAGCAGCCCTCTTGCTCTTAGACTCACAAGACAAGACCCTAGAATTCTCTCTAGCCTCCCTCTTAGAGAAAGACTCCCACAAGTCTTTTGCCTCCTAGGCTTAGAGACATATCGGTGTAACCTCTGTAGTTATTGTGTCTTTGAAGAAGAAATTTCCAGCGAAGAAACTACAAGAAGACTGCTGCATTTTTGTTCGTTGAAGCGTCGTTGGCGAAGAACGGTCAAGTCTACAACGAAGGTTTGTAACGGTTCTTTCCCGTTTCTTTAGAAAAGCATGAAAATAAATTTAGATTTGTTTTTCCAGCATGTCTATATCAATTTCCAACAACTTTAAAGCATGTTTAAAGTTTCTTTTTTGCCTATTTGTATCGGTATTTTGATATTAATTAATATACGACGCAAGGTCCTTTCAATGCGCTTCCGCTGCGTCAGGGCTTTCATCCCCTACAGAATTCACTTCACTTTAAGAGATAAAAATAAAAAAACAATGAATTCACTCCACTTCAATCTCACTCACATTTAAAGATAAGCCTGTTCTTTCACAAAACTCAACAAAAAAAAAAAAAAATGTCCTCTTTAACTTTCCTTCAATTTCTTTACTTTCTTCATTACAAATGAATGAAAAAGACCCCTTTATCGAAAGCATCATTGTATTTCGATAAGAAAGGAAGAGAAATGAGGGGGAAAAGGAAAAAGGCGGAAGATATTACGATTTTTAAGTATAAAAAGAAAGTAGAAGCTTTACAAAATTGTAAATGGCTCTTCCCTTTTATTTTGTTCAATCATGTACACTGGTTTTTGGAAGTGTAGCAGTAAAATCAATCCACCGTGTGTTGTTTGCACCCCTTGGGTCCATAATGCTGAGAGGTGCGCTTCACAACTTTTCTACACAGATAGCAATAGTGGGTTTGACATGCCCAACAACGTATGTGATTGTTATTCCCAACCTGTTCGTCCATAAGAAGATAAAATATATAAAAAAAATAGAAACACAAACACATATTTTTCTTAACTCATCATCATGATAAGATCTAGATTAAGCAAATTACCAGCAGTAAGAAGAAGAATGTGGTAAAAAGATTGAGAACCGGGTTTTGGTAATACTAAAAATTAAAAGAAAAAGTAGCATTGATGTCACAGCTTCGACATCTAGTTCTATTTCATCCTTGTCAGAACTGAGAATGTAACAAGTCTTACTTAGAATGAAAATACGCCCATTAAAAGAAATCCCATTATACCAGATTAATAATATTATTATTTTTTATATATATAAGATCCTAGGTGTGAGTAGAATCTTATTGTGAGTTGAACTTTTTTTTTATGTTAAACAAGCATAATCAAGTTGCACAAGATATTTATTCAAAAAAAAAAAAAAAAATTGCACAAGATATAGTAGTAAGGTCCAAAAGCAAGCTAAATACATACATGATCATGATTAATTGAACTAAAGAAAATCAACATTTTAATAGGTTCTACTGTACTTCTGTCACAATCTAGAATTGCAGGCATTTGGAATTATTGAGTAAGAAGGAATAATTAGCTAATTAACACCAAAACATTGTATATAACAATATAGAATGATATTAGCTAATACTCAAAACATTCAGAATACTACCAAAAAGAATGGGAAGAAACCCCAAAATCATTTAGGACAACTAAATGAAAGGAACTGATACCTAAGAAACAGAATTATGGAAATGCCTACAAACAATAATGCACAAAAAGAACTGAATATCTGATCTTCAAGTAACATTTCTAAAAAATACCATTAAAAGAATAGAGAAAAAGAATCCAAAGGACATATGCTATAATCCATCCTCATAGAAGGTGGATCTCAATGTATTTTCCCGAACCAAACTGTTGCTCGATTGTTTCTAAACAATGTTCCTGTTTTAAAGCTAAAGACCTAAATAGAGATTCAAAAAAATGAGATTCTACTCACACCTTCAGGAATTCAGTATAAGTGTAAGAGAAAAAGTAAACTACATGAACTGCACCACAGAACCACATTCATTCATTCCATAAATCAATGAGAATATCATGATCATTTAATGCTTAAGGAATCAATCTAAACAAAACACCATGTTCCCAACTGCCAAACAGAAACAGAGTTTCAAACGAACTCGGTTTCAACTATTTCTAGTAAGATTCACACAATTCGAAAAAAGTAACTACGTTAGACTTGTGATCGGAAGTGGCACGCAAATTCCCAGCAGATAGAGCCTCAGCAGCGTTGGAATTCCACTGGTCATCGTCTAGAGTGCTACCATACTCGCTCTTAATGGACCAAGAGTCAGCAGCCAAACTCGAAAGAAGGCCAGATTA
This sequence comes from Luffa aegyptiaca, assembly GCA_017139565.1. Classification (NCBI taxonomy): domain Eukaryota; kingdom Viridiplantae; phylum Streptophyta; class Magnoliopsida; order Cucurbitales; family Cucurbitaceae; genus Luffa; species Luffa aegyptiaca. The sequence goes on from CM029399.1 coordinate 19,304,738, forward strand.
AGCAAAATTAAGCAAAAGTAGGGATATTCAAACAGAAACCCAAGTAAAAAATTAAGCAAACCAAGAAGAACAAACACCAAAACAAGACCATATTGTAGAAGTAGTGAACAGAGACTTAAACTTACCCAGTGGCGACGACGACTTAAACTCAGCAGCAAGCACAAGTAGGGACATGGAGAGTGAATGCCTAAACGACACTGGTGGCGAGCACAAGTAGAGAACGAGATGGATTGAACAGCACCGACAGCAAGCACGAGCAGGGAAATGAGAGATTGAACAACCCCGACGGCGGCGGCAAGCATGGCTCATTTGAAACAGGCGACAAGCAAACAAAAACGAAGACGAAGGCGACAGGCGAACAAAAACGAAGAAGAAGAAGATAGGCGAACAAAAAAGACGACGAAGACGAAGAGGCGACGGGAAAACAACCAAACACGAGCATGAGAGGAAAGGTGACAGGTGACGAAGATGAAGACGAGGAGGTGAGGAGGCAAGGAAGACGAGTCGAAGACGTTTGAAACCCTAAGTCTGAACAAAAATAGAAAAACTTGCGTATATCGATTCGAGCAATGAAGAGGTGAGGACCGAACCGAACCCTATCGGTTTGGTTCGGTTTGGTCAGGATTGAAGTTGAAAACCAAACCAAACCGAACTGAATTGGTTTGGTTCATCGGTTCGGTTCGGTTCTTTTCACCCCTATTCAAAACCATCTTATTAACCCATGGATTGCTAATTTCCATGTACTATTTACTATAGGAAGTATTTATGAGGTTTTATCAAATCACGTGAATGAAATTCTAAGGTTAAAAATCACTTTTAGTCCCTAAACTTTCATGAAAGTAACAAATTAGTCCCTGAACTTTGATTTGTAACGATTTAGTCCCTATACTTTCAATTTTGTAACGATTTGGTCCCTATATTTTCAATTTTGTAATAATTTAGTCCCTGAACTTCAATGTGAGTAACAATTTAGTCCTTGCACTTTCAAATTTGTAACGATTTAGTCTTTAATCGTGAAAAATAATGTAAAGATTTAATGAAATTTCTTACATAGATAGATTAATAAACTAACTTGGGATCCAGTATGTTTATAAGCTACATGGTTTAATCATTAAATAATAAAAATCGACAAATAATTTTGATGATTTTTTTTTTCGAAAAGGATTAAAATATTAAAAATTTGAAAGTACAAGGACTAAATTGTTACAAATCTGAAAGTACGGGAACTAAATTGTTTCTTATTAAAATTCAGGGACTAAATTTTTACAAAATTAAAAGTACAAGGACTAAATCGTTACAAACCAAAGTTCAGAGACCAAATTGTTACTTTCATAAAAGTTCAGGGACCAAAAGTGATTTTTAACCAAATTCTAACTTTTAAAACTATAGAGACCAACTTCTAACTTTTTTCAAACCATAAAGAACAAAATTTGTAATTTTACCCATTAATAAACAACTATATTAAAGATAATAAAATTGAGTGGTCAAATGAAATTTAAGTATAAATAAACGAGTGTTTTTTTTTTTTTGGAAAATAAATAAATGAGTATTTCTTCATTCATGCCCGTGTATTTTAATACCTAAGCTCTCTATCCTTTTATATTTTGATATTTTTCTAACAAAACTTTTATTAGTAACACTTTCTTTGAAACTCTAATTATTTTGGAAAGGTGTCAAACATGAGCATGACTCAACTGGCATAAAGTTCGTTCTAATGACCAAGATGTTTGTGGTTGAATTGCATTTCTTACTGACTCTTCATCTTCATCTCCAAAAACACCTTAACTTTCATGAATTCACGTTAAGAAAAAGAAAATTAGGCCCCTATAAATAGTAGAGAGTGTAGAAATTATTTTAAATTATTGATTATTAATTAATGTAAATAAGATATATCTTAAAATTAAAGAAAAAAGCTTTTTAGTGGCAGGATGAAAATAGTGTAATAATGGTTGAAAAAGATTAAAAAGGAAAAAAAAAGACGTTCCTTGTGGCTTTAAATTAAAGAAAAAAAATCGTTTTAGTGGATTGACGAAAATAGGGTAATAACTTTAGAGAGAGGAGTATCAGCTAAGTTAATTTATTATTAATGTGAATGTGTGTGTATATATATTAAAATGGAAAAGGAAAAATATATTAAAGAAAACGTACTATCTAGCTTTAAATTAAAGAATAAAACCAGCTATAAAAAAAATTAAAGAATAAAACTAGTTACAAAAAATAATAAAGAATAAAACTGTTTCAATGACTTGAGGAAATGATGTAACGATTGTAGAATGGTTGATCAATTAACTTAAGTTATTAACTATTATTATTATTATTATTATTATTATTATTATTTGAGAAATAACTTGAGTTAATTGATTATTAAAGTAAATAGCATATATATAAATTGAAAAGAAAAAGGAAAAACGTTAAAAAAAAATAATAATCTAACCATTATCTACCATCTAAACAATACCACTCAACACCTTCAGAAAATATTGAAATGTTAGAGTTCTATTACACAATTTATAAACCTTAAAAATAATGAACCGAGGAAGACAAAAATAAAGACAACCAAAGTACCAGAGATGTGTGTCATCCGTGAAGGTTTGACAATGATTTATTCAGATAATCAGCATCTGATTTTTGTTGAATTGGATAGTATCTCTTTTGTTTCTCTACTATGATGGGATGATAAGGATTTTATCGAAATCCAAACTGAAGTACATGAAATCAAGATACTATGACAATACAAAATACTTCCCAATTTTTCACATATGAAGAGGGATGATAATAAAATTGCACACTAAGGCTCAAGATGCAAGAGGATGACAACTTTGACATGTGGAGGTGTGAACTTCCTTATTATGTGAATTCTTTTGTTCTAAAAAAAGTATGCATGTAGTACAATGTGTAAAAGAGATCATATAAGACTCAATTTGATGTAGAAAGTGAGTCCAAAGAAAATCATTGTATAGTTGCATGAAGTAGAGAAGTTGCAAAACTTTTGAAATTTCAATGCTTTTCATATTACACCATTAGATTAATTATAAATAAGAAGCAAAACTTTTAGATTAAACTTTTAGAATTAATTCATATAAATAAGAAGCAAAACTTTTTATTAAAACTGTTTATCTTACCGGCTTTTCATATTTCCTCCATTTAATCCACTTTGGATCCATTTCATGGAGGGAGAAAGGGGAATGGATGGGAAGAGAGAGTAAAACTTAATGAGGGGATGGGTGGGAAGAGAGAGAGAGTGCGAGGGACATATATGGAATTATATTATAAGAGTTTGGATAAAATTGTCCAAAAATGATTCTTTTTCTAAGCCACTTTTTAAGATAAAATAAAATAAGATCAGATATAACTACGTGCATTGCACGTGTTATAATATCTTTTAAAGTATAAGTTAATTAGAAAATTTGAAATATGACTTTATAATATATAGAATAGATATAGATATAGATATAGATGAACTTTCAAATGTCTAATTTTGGTCTATGTACTTCTAATGAAGCTTGAAATTTTTCCCAACAATGAGTTTATTGTTAATTTTTCTATTAACAATAATTATGTCTCCATTATTCTTTCTTGGAAAAATTGCAAAAACCACCCCCGAAGTATATTAGTTGCAATAATTGGACCTCTAAACTTAAGTGTAAAAATTAAACCCCCAAACTTTCAAAAGTGTAAAAATTATGTCCCTAAACTTTGAAGGGTCAAATTATTAAACTCTCAAACCAAAATTAAACCCCTCTAAAGGAAGGAAGGAAGAAAAAAAAAAAGTATGCATTTTACTCACTTCTTTACTATTTCCTCATTTTTCTCTCTCTATCTGATGAACCCATCTGAAAAAAATACTGGGTTCATCGAAGTGGAAAAGCCATTTGATACAAAGTGAGAACCCATCTGAAAAACACTGGATTCATCGAAGTGGAGAAGCCATTTGATACAAAGTGGACTGTTGAGGGAGTGAGTGAGAGAAGTTGAGGTGGCATAAGAAGGGAGAGAAGGTGTTGGTAATTAATGTATAAGAAGAAGAGAAATTTAACAGAAAGCCCAAAAAAAGAGAGCAAAATGAATGAATTTTTAAGAAGAAGAATGAACAAAACCCCTTGGCTTGCCTAGCTAGCTATTCTCCTTCTGATTCCTTCTCTGTAACATGTGCGAGAGGGAGGTCAGATTTGAAAGCCGACAGACCCTTAAGTTTCGGTCTGTCGGTGCCTTCATCCATTTTAAATTGCTCCCCCGTGCAATTAAAATTGAGATCACATTTCTTTTCTTTTTTTTTTTTTTTTTTTTGACAATATTTGGGGAGGGGGTTCGAACCACAGACCTTGTGGTTATCATTACAACTTTATGTCAGTTGAGCTAAACTCTTTTTGGCCACATTTCTTTTATTTACTTAACATAAATTCTGCGACACATACTTAACAGAAATTGGAGAGAGAAAAAAAGGGACATATGAAAGAGAAAAGAGTAAAATGAATGCAATTTTTACATTTATGATAGTTTGAGAGTATAATTTTTACCTTTATCATAGTTTATGGGTTTAATTTTAACATTCAAAGTTTAAGGATCTAATTTCTACGGTTTTAAAAATTTGAAGGTTTAATTTGTACACTTAAAGTTTGAGGGTCTAATTGTTACAACCACGCTACTTCAAGGGTGGTTTTTGCAATTTGCTCTTTGTTATAGGCAATTTTGGACCACCCGATGCACAAGGAGCCGACGAGGACGTCCGGGCGAAAATAGGACTAGGAGACCGACCCAGAGGAAGAACCAACCAAAGGGCCAGGCCAACTTGGCCCGAGGGCCAAGGCCGACCATTCGGCCCGCTTGCGCGGGCCGAGCTCGGTCACCTCCTCTCAATCCCTGATGCCTCTAGCTGCTCCGGTTTCGCCTGGTTTGTCCCGAAACGCCTCCGAATTCCTAAAAACCCTAGGAGCACGAGTAGGTATTTATACCCCTCATCGCCACTGAAGAAGGGGACCCGAACTCTCGACTCTCTCTTCTTACTCTCTTGCTCTCCTCTTCCGTTTTCTGACTTAAGCATCGGAGGCGGTGTGGCTAGCATCACACCGGTGTGCAGGTTTACTCTTTTGCAGGTCACGTCTTCCCCCGTTCTCAAACAAATTCACTGTCGATTATCACGTGGAGCGAAGGTAATTTACCTAACGAAATTTGATCATCAACACTCTTATTTTTTTTTTTAATAAATTTTTAGAAATATGTTCACATTGTCTTTTCTTATATGGATATTACTATTACTATTTAACTAATTAAAAAAAATTACATTTTTGGTCCATGAGCTTGGGATAAGTTGCATTAAAATAAAATTAAAAAAATTAATATATTTTTTTTCTTTTTCTCTTTATTCTTCATCTTCTCCCTCTTCCTTTTTTCTCCTTACTTCACCTAAACTCTAATAATGTTCATTGCCACCGTCCATCACCACCATCATCATTATTTTTTTTTTCTCTTCTTCTTCCTCCTCTTTCTCTTCCTTTTTCTTTTCTTTCTCCTCTATTTTTTCTCTTCTCCGCCGATGTCACCACCTACCATTTTAACGAAAACAAATGGTATATTAATTTTTGAAGTGAGGGAGAGCCCCCTTGCCCTTTGTTTTTCGGTCAAATAATAGTGTCGGCGAAGAAAGAGAAGAAGAGGAAGGAAGAAGAAAGAAGAGAAAGAAAAGAAAAAAAAATGTTTAATTTTTTTATATTAAACAATTAAAATTATATTTGTTAATAAAAAATAAATGTCAAATCAATATTTAACAGAAAATTAGATGGAGGGACCAAAATGGAACAAAATGCAAACCTTGGAGATAAAATTGTCGAGTTTCAAAATCCAAGAACCTAAGTGCAATCTATTCTGAATCTCAATGATCAAAAATGTATTTTTTAAAAAAAAAAAAATAACTTCAAACTTAATTTAAAGACCGATTTTAAGCTTAATGAAACTTCATGGAAGGGATACCAACATATTTAAACCCTCTACACATCCTTGAACACAATCATAAGGAAGGATACCAGTGTGTTCTTTGTGGCCTTAGTAGCAAAACAGAAGAATACTAGATAGAAAGTTTGTTTTTCTTTTTCATTATTGTTATTATTATTTTATTTTTTACAGCTACCATACCTTATGATTCTCGGTTTTATGGCTGCAATTTTCTCAACTGGTGTCACTACATGGACACAGAGTTCAACATATTTGTCCATGTCGAGACTACCGTAAAAGTTGTAAATTAATTTGGTTGTAAGAACACTATTTGGGATTATAGTCTTCAGGTTGTCATATCTCAAAGAATACAATAATCAAGTTCATTTCCTCTACAATCATCTATGCTTCATTGGAATGACAATAAGGTTTAAGGTTAATAAGAACAATATCGATTTCACATCCATCTCACGTGCTTTGTTGAGAATATGACCAAAGTCTCATTTAAGCTATGAAAGGGGAAGATCCTATATTAAAAAGGATTATCTACAAGCCAATAAGCCTAAATCAATCCGGAAACATACACATTTTTCTATTTCTTCAACCTGATCATAAATCATAAATCATAACCAAATTAAAATATTTAGACAGAATTTATTAAAAGATTGCAAGGATAAAATATTTAAATTATTAGTATATTTTGCATTTTATCATATATCAAACATAATAGAAATAGTACTCAAACGGGGCATTCTATAAATAAAATGCCCTTTGATGTTACATATATAAAGTGAGTGGTACTAGATATTCGAATTTTATTTAGGTAGATGTTCTAGTACCACCAATGCTATCGTTTTTTCTTCATTATTCGAGAAGCGGGTTTAAAACTTGTCCAGTGAAAATCACAGTTCCTGTGTTGTCTTCCCTGATCACATACAAGAACGGGTGGTCAACAACGAAGCCAGGTGGTAAAATCCTGTTCCCAATTACTACAGCAGTAGATGCCCCAGCTTCTGTGCCTTCTTCATTAACCTCAATAAATGCCTTATGGAATATGTTTGAAACATAAAGACCTTCACCCATTGGGGAGTCCACCATTTCCAACAAACCTCCTTCAGTGAAAGGCAACACCAATCCCATGGCCTTCAAAACCTTGGAAATTTCAGCCCCAAGAGAAATTTTGAACTTGGGAATCTTGAATTCACCAGGATTAACTTGTTGTTTTGGAATGTGGCGGTCGATGAACCCGGATTGGGAATCTAATGTTTGTATCAAAGATGGTAGTCCGTCCCTTGCATGTGGGAGAAAGATGTGCATGGAAAAGCGACGTGTGTCAGATCCTTATTTGTATGGCAATGAAAGAACTTTAAACTCATTAAAGAAACCTATGTATTGTGGGTTCCTCTTAGTTCTCGTCATAAACGGCACCTGAACTGAACTCCCACTAAGAAGGAAGAAGTCACTTTTCTCTGTTTTTGAAGCATCAAATTTCTCTGCCCAATCCCCTTTGAAGTAGAGTGCATTCGCGAGGATGAGCTTGGTCAAACTAGTGACTACTCCAGGGGGAAGAATTTCTGTGATAAGTCCATTGGTCTCTTTTTCAACCCACGAGTTCACTTTCAAAGTCACTTCATCGGGCTTGTTTCTGAAATCGACTTGGCTAACGGTGGCCTTATAAAAAGTGTCGACGATATTTTTGAAAGAAGGCTTGAGAGGAAGGGTTTTCTCCACCCAAACTCCATTGGCAAATGAGAGGCGAGGTCCACCGTTGGGGGAGGCATCGACGAAGACGGTGGAGATGATGTGATAAGCGAAGGAGTTGAGGTCGACGACGGAGTTGGATTTGAGGAAGGAGAGAAGTTGATCCAAATGGGGGCCTTTGGAACCGGCAGCAAGGAGGCTAAGAGCCACTTGGATCGACAAAGGTGAGATGACAACATTGTCGTTCTTGCCTTCTTGTTGGAGAAGGTGCTTGGTGATGGCTAAGGCTACATCGGAATTGTTGGATTTTGGTGTAAATGTGTGAAAGAAAGTGATGGTTAGTTGATCAAAAGTTTTAAAACGGTTGCTTAAATTATGAATTTAATGTCCGGAATTAAATTCATAACTTGTGTGAAGATGAACGGTTGGTGTCTTTTCGTATTCTACAGCTGCTGTTAGTGCTCATAATTACAGAGTAATCGTTTGACCTTCTGTATTCTACAGTTGTGGTAAATACGCATAAATACACTGTAATTAAACGTAATTACAGAGTATTTATTGTTGCCTTTTCGTTTTTCCAGAAAGTTACTATTTGTACCACTATAAATAGTAGCTGATTTCCTCATTTCTGAATCATTCCATTTTCGTGTTTCTCTTATCTTTTCTTCTTTTGAGTTTGGTTTTGTTAGTGAGTATCCAAGAGTTCTGCCAGATCCGTGTAGTTCGAGGTTGCTGTTCTACCGGAATTAGTCGTTGTATCCTGCTGAGACAATCGTTGTAGTCTGCTAGCAACCTGTGCAGAGCGAATAATTGTCTTCAAGACAACGCTTTGAAAGCGTGCCTCGACTACCAATCATCACATTCTTTTGTTTTACAGGTTCTGTTCGTTTGATGTGGCTGTTGTTGTCAATCGGATCATCTACGACCTTTGGAGTGCTTTTGATCTTATGATATGGTTCAATTATGAGTTCTGTAATTATTGTTATATACAATGTCTGTACTGTTATTTACACTATATTTGTTTATAACCAGTTGCGTTGTAATCTGTTTGTTAGTGTGAAACAATTTCTATATACAGCGTATTTTCCAACCGGAATGGCTTGTCATGTCCATTTTCTGAAGGAGATCAGTTGTGTAACGACCCGACTTCTTAATAAGCCTTAAAGGGACCGTTACGACAATGCATGCTTTGGAGGCCTCTTTAAATAAAAATAATTTGAAACAGAAACACTAATTTAAACAAAAACTTTAAAACAAAACTTTTATTTGGGATCCCTAATTTCAAAGGTTATAAATAAGCTTAAATAATTTCTAAAACATAAATGTACGAGGCCTCTATAAATTTTCTTAAAACAAATTTACAATTCAAACAAGGTAAAACAGTGTTCTTAACGCGGAAGAAAATAAAATATGAACTCAGGTCTTCTCATGGCTAGCTATCGGATTCTCATCAATCGCCTTTCTTCTACCCTTGCCTTTACCTGAAAAAAAATATTTTTGAAAAGAATGAGTATTTTAAATACTCAGTAAGTGACCCTACTATTGCTTTGGTGGCTCTAAACTTTACTTTAAACTTTAATTGGAGGGAAGATATACATCAATTTCATGCAGATCCTAGACACATCAATTTCATATGTCCCCTATGGAGGCCGTCAATTTCACGAAACCTCGAGGTCGTCAATTTCACAAACCTCGACTTAGGTACATCAATTTCATGTCCCTAAGCCCTGTGTAGGCATCTCCGAATGTACATCAATTTCATGTACACTAATTTAAACTCATCCCTTTAATGGAATTTAAAAGAGACCACCAACTCAATTATTTCAATATTAATGATTCAAAGCATTAATAATAAATTTCATGCTTTCAATAATTTCCATAAACTCATACATAATGAAAAATATAAGTTTTTCATGCATAATTCTCATGCTTATAAACAACAATAATAAATTTCAAGAATAACTCATAAGCACGAGAATCTTAGAGAAATCAACACGTGCTCCCAATGAAAGAGTTCAACAGTAAGTCTACTTACCTCGGCTTAAGTAACAGCACTAAATCAATTTCTTAACTCGAAGGCCAAAATAGAATAACGCTTGCTGATCGTGGTCTCCAACCCGCTCCAACTCATAAATCAAACACCAACACACTATGGGCACCTTAAAATTGAGAGCTAAAATCAATGGGTATTTGATTATGGAGTGAAATTGACCAACATAGTCTAGAACCTCACGTACCCAATACCAAAATCAACGGAAAAGTGCCCGTTGGAAAGGAACTTTTTGGAGATTGGAGGGTAAACTTGAAATATGGATTTTTGAGAAAGAGGTTATGAGAAAGAGGCTACTTGTGTTATTACTCAATTCTAGCTTTTCTGGCTTGATACAAAAACTTTGAGACACCACTCCTATTTATACTAGTTTCCACCTCCTCAAGTTGTGGTTAGGATTTTGCCAACACACAACTATAATCTTGTGGCTACAAATTATTCTCTAGAATACACAATTTTCTATAATATTCTAGAGAATTCTACTCATATACTCCAAAAATCTTCCTAGTGGATTTCTCTAGAATTTCCATTTACTTAAGACATTTCTAGAATTTGGGCTTTTATTTGGGCTAGGCCCAAATCCTAAATATCCAAAATCAAGCTTATTTTTCAACACCCCCTCTTAAACTTGATTTTGTTACTACCATCAAATCTCTTAACCTCATGAGGTCTTCTTTTCGATTTCCTTTTGATTTTGTAAACCCACTTCACATCGATCGCCTTGTGCCCTTTTGGAAGTGAGACTAGCTCCCATGTGTCATTCTTCTTGATCGCCTTGGTCTCTTCATCCATAGCGCTTTTCCAATTTTTGTTTTTCACTGCTTCTTGGAAGTTCATGGACTCACAGTCGGCAAAAAGACAAAAGAGAGTAAAATTATCATGATTTTCAGTTACCTCATAGAGTTCTTGTAATCTTCTGAAACGTGGAATCCTTTCACTTGAGTTCTCATCTTCTTGAGAACTTGTAGTCGTTGGTGAAGCTGTTGGAGTAGAAGCCTCTTCTCTTGTTTGCTCCATAATTGTTTGCTCCATGTCATTTTCTTCGAAGTATGGAATGAAGTTGTAGTCTTCATCACGTTGTCCCCAATCCCATGCTCCTTCTTCATCGAATATTACATCTTGACTGATTATTGTTTTTCCCGTATCAGGATTGTAGAGCTTATAGCCTTTAGTGTTGGAGTCATAGCTGATGAATATGTACTTCTCACTTTTATCATCTAGCTTACTTCTCTTTTCATCTGGAATGTGCACATGAGCAATACTTCCAAAGACTCTAAGATGAGAAATCCCAGGCTTCCTTCCGCTCCATGCTTCTTGTGGTGTTTTTCCATGTACGCTTCTTGTTGGAGATCGGTTGGATAGGTAGACTGCACATGCCACCGCTTCTGCCCATAACTCCTTTGGTAGCTTCTTGCTTTTGAGCATACTTCTTGTCATGTTGAGAATTGTTCTATTCTTTCTTTCTGCCACTCCATTTTGTTGGGGAGATCTTGGCACTGTTAAGGGTCGTCGAATTCCATGGTCTTCACAATATTTTTGGAATTCATTTGATGTGAACTCTCCTCCACGATCAGATCTTATGGCCTTGATGACTAAGCCACTTTCTTTCTCAACAAGGGCTTTGAACTTTTTGAAATTCTCGAACACCTCTGACTTATGCTTCAAGAAATACACCCATGTTTTTCTTGAAAAATCATCAATAAAAAGAAGGAAATAGTTGCTCTTACCGAGTGAGCTTGGCTTGATTGGACCGCACACATCCGTGTGAATGAGTTCCAAAGGCCTTTGTGCTCTTGAGTTGGACTCTTTCGGGAAGCTTTTCTTGAATTGCTTTCCAAGTAGGCATCCTTCGCACACTTGATCAGGGTGGCTGATGGAAGGTAATCCTCTCACCATGTTTTTCTTGGAGAGTGATTCTAATCCTCCAAAATTGAGATGCCCAAGTCGAAGATGCCAAAGCCAAGATGCATCTTTATAACACATCTTCAGGCATTTTGCTACGTCGTTTTGAATGTTGAGTATAAACATTCTATTCTTTGTCATTGGCACCTTAGCAATCAAATTATTTGCATTGTCTCTTATAGAAAGGTTATTATCTTTTAATTGAATGTCATAACCTTTCTCTAAGAGTTGGCCCAAACTCAAGATATTACTCTTCACACTTGGCACATAATAAACATTTGAAATAAATTGATGCCCTCCATTCTTCAATCGGATAAGAATGTTACCTCTTCCTTTTACTTCTACCTTGGATTCATCTCCGAAGGCTACGCTGCCGCTCACTGATTCATCAAGTTCCACGAACATGCTCCTTTTTCCACACATATGGTTGCTTGCTCCAGTGTCTAGATACCATTTATTATCTTTGTTCCATTCATTTTCCGTGCAAGCCATCAATAAGGTGTCACATTTTTGACTCCTTTCAATGAAGTTTACATTCTCTTCAACTTTTTTGTTACTAGGAGCTCTACATTCAGAGGCATAATGACCAAACTTCTGGCAATTGTAGCATTTAATATTTGATTTATCGTACCTTGATCTTGAGTTGCCTGGCCCACGACCTCTTGTTGAGTTTTCTCCTCTTTGAAAATTGTTGTTGTCTTCATAGGGCCTCCAACCTCGTCCTCGTCCTTGTCCTTGTCCATGACCTCTTCCTCGTCCTCGATGTCCACCATGACCTCGTCCTCGTTGGCCTCTACCACTCTGACTAACTCCTCCAGTAGGTGAGTCAACTTGCAACTTGAGTAATTGGTCCACGATTCCTTCCTTCTTCTTTTTCTTTTCTTTGTATGCTTGTAACGATCCCAAAAGTTGCTCAATGGTCATAACATTCAAGTCTTTTGTTTCTTCGATTATGGCAACAATATGTTCAAACTTTGGATCTAACGATCTTAATATTTTCTCCATGATTTTTACATCATCAAGCTTTTCACCATTCCTCTTAAGTTGATTGGTGACCGTTAAAACTCTAGAAAAATAGTCGGAGATGGCTTCCCCTTCTTTCATATTCAAAGTTTCAAACTCGGCTCTTAAAGTTTGAAGACGTACCTTCTTGACGGGATTCGCTCCCTTGTATGATGTTTGAAGCTTCTCCCATGCTTCTTTCGCTGTCTTTGCTTCTGAAATCTTCTCAAAAGCATCGTCATCTAATCCTTGATAGATTAGATAGAGAGCTTTCTTGTCTCTCTTTCTTGAGTCTCTCAAACCATCCCTTTGTGCTTGAGAAAGACTATCATTCTCTGACTCGGTGTATCCTTTCTCTACTATCTCCCATACGTCTTGCGAACCAAGCAGAGCCTTCATCTTGATGCTCCAATTATCATAGTTGCTCTTGTTGAGCATTGGAACTTGGAATGGGACCATGCCGTTGCTAGCCATCTTCTTAGCAAGGATCTTCAAGCTCTGATACCACTTTGTTGGAAAGGAACTTTTTGGAGATTGGAGGGTAAACTTGAAATATGGATTTTTGAGAAAGAGGTTATGAGAAAGAGGCTACTTGTGTTATTACTCAATTCTAGCTTTTTTGGCTTGATACAAAAACTTTGAGACACCACTCCTATTTATACTAGTTTCCACCTCCTCAAGTTGTGGTTAGGATTTTGCCAACACACAACTATAATCTTGTGGCTACAAATTATTCTCTAGAATACACAATTTTCTATAATATTCTAGAGAATTCTACTCATATACTCCAAAAATCTTCCTAGTGGATTTCTCTAGAATTTCCATTTACTTAAGACATTTCTAGAATTTGGGCTTTTATTTGGGCTAGGCCCAAATCCTAAATATCCAAAATCAAGCTTATTTTTCAACAAAAACGAAGTTGAACGCCACCCAACGACACACACTCGCCGGAATGCCGAACTCAAGCTGCTGTCCGCCCGCCAATCTGCTGCACACGAACCCACTGCCCGAAAACGAGCACACAGAGAGAGAGAGAAACTTAGAGAGAGAGAGAGAGAGAGAGTAAACGAAAGGGAAAGGGAACGGAACCCTAATCTGAGCCGCGCCTCCCCGCACGCTGACGCCGCCGGAACCCACTGCTGCAACCTCACTGTCGTGCCGCCGCCACACCGCCGGAAGAGACCCACGCCTGAAGCCGCCGTGTCGTGACTAGGACCGCTCGCCGGAAGAGAAGTCGCGTCGTCGCACTGCTATGGACGCAGAACCGTCGCGCGCCGTGAAGCTTCTCGGACACCCACCGCGAAGCACCGCAACGTCGCTGCTTCGTCGGAGATCAAAGGGAAGCCGCCGCAAAAACTGAAGAGAGGGAAAGGAGGGGCTGCCGTCGGGTGTCTAAGGAAGAAGAAGAAAGGGATGGAGAAAATTAACCTAGGGCTGCGTGAGATTTATTTTAAAAAAAATAATGGGCTTGGACTTGGCTCCACTCTCCCAATAACTACAAAAATACCCTTCAGCTCAACTTTCTAATTATTTCACCAAATTTCCAAATTCCAATTTCCCTCTCAACCGAAATTAATTCCAACTAAAAGAATTTAAATTTCCCTTCAATTACGGGCGTTACAAGTTGAAAATACCAACTTCTTTGATGCTTGAGAATTTGATGAATGCAAAAATTGTGTTGGGGCATGGGGTTTAAATATTCAAGGGAAGGAACATTGGTCGTGGATAAATTATATTCAATGAGACTGTCACAATGTGGTTGTCTATCCAAAACCAACGGATGTATATCTTAATTTTTTCTGCCCCTAATATTTGACCCGAATTCTATGTGTGGAGGATATGGTCGCGTAATGGAAGATGAGGTTTCTTTACTCATTTTTTATTTTTTATTTTGAATTGTACAAATATCCCTCAACTCTTTAATTGAGAACATTTTGAATGTAATTAAGCCCGTTCAGTTTTTCCAAACTTCATCCATATGTAACCATTATTTTTAAATTGATTACCACATTATATATTTTACTTAATTTTATTAGAAAAGTCAATGAAATGGCTATTTTGAAACGAAACTTAAAGTTCAAATGTATAATTGAAACCTGTCACTTTTGTCATGTGTACCAGTATTTTATCAGTCACCAACATGTCACTTTTCCATATTCATTTTAATGGAAAAGTTGATAGAATGGTAAATTATTATTTAAAAAAAAAATCTAAAGTTTAAAGATAAAAATGAAAATTTTAAAAGTTCAAGGACATTATTGAAATTTATGCTAAAGTTCAAGGGTATTTTGTATAGTTTAAGCACACCTTCTCACTTTCTTACCTTTACATTTTCTTTAAAAAGGATTTAATTTGGGAAGAATCTTAACTTTTTATTGATTTTGACAAAGTAAATCAATTTCTATCTTGGAATTTTAATTTCTATCATATTTATCCTAGATCTCGATTAGGGTTATAATTTATACTTTTTACTAGATTTTCATTGAAAAACCATTCAAAAATATTCTCCTTTGTTTAGTGCATTAAAAAAAAAAAAAGATGATATTCTAAAGAAAATCAACTTTATTTTGGATTTGTTCGTAGGGGTGAACACAAAATAATTAAATTGAGAAGTCGGTTAATCGACTTGGTAAGAAAGCTTATCTGATTGATCGACCGACATGCAAAATGCACAATTTGTTTTAATCTAAAAAGGATAATAATTAATTTGTTTGTAGATTGCAGTTTTATTCTTATTCTTATTAAAAAAAAAAAAAAAAGTTTATCCAGGTTATCCAAAAATAAATGTACATTTCTAAAAAATCTTAATTTGAAAATTAAAAAGAGGACTCAAAATCCATAATCTCGTCTATTCCATCTACATCTTATTCTTATTCTTATTAAAAAGGAAATGAAAAGTCTATTCATGTTTTCCAAAAATACACGTGCATTTCTAAAAAATCCTCAATTGAAAGTTAAAAAGAAGCCTCAAAATCGATAATCCCGCTTATTAATTTTTTTTATTAATTAATTTGTTTGTAGATAGTTGTCTTATTCTTATTCTTATTTAAAAAAAAAAAAAAAAAAAAGTTTATCCAGGTTATCCAAAAATAAATATGCATTTCTAAAAAAATCCTCAATTGCAAAATTAAAAAGAGGACTGAAAATTCATAATCTCGATCTACATCTTATTCTTATTCTTATTAAAAAGGAAATGAAAAGTCTATTCATGTTTTCCAAAAAAAAGACGTGCATTTCTCAAAAATCCTCAATTGAAAGTTAAAAAGAAGCCTCACAATCCATAATCCCGCTTAATTATAAAAAAAAAAGGTCTATTATTTTTTTTTATTACTTAAATTGTTTGTAGATTGTTGTCTTATTCTTATTCTAATTTTTTTTTAAAAAAAAAAACGTTTATCCAGGTTATTAAAAAATAAATGTGCATTTCTAAAAAATCCTCAATTGAAAATTAAAAAGAGGACTCAAAATTCATAATCTCGTCTATTCCATCTATGTCGTATTCTTATTCTTATTAAAAAGGAAATGAAAACTCTATTCATGTTTTCCAAAAAAAGACGTGCATTTCTCAAAAATCCTCAATTAAAAGTTAAAAAGAATCCTCAAAATCCATAATCCAGCTTAATTATAAAAAAAAAGTCTATTAATTTTTTTATTAATTAATTTGTTTGTAGATTGTTGTCTTATTCTTATTCTTATTTTAAAAAAAAAAAAAGTTTATCCAGGTTATCCAAAAATAAATGTGCATTTCTAAAAATTCCTCAATTGAAAATTAAAAAGAGGACTCAAAATCCATAATCTAGTCTATTCCATCTACATCTTATTCTTATTCTTATTAAAAAGGAAATGAAATGTCTATTCATGTTTTCCAAAAAAAAAAATGTGCATTTCTCAAAAATCCTCAATTGAAAGTTAAAAAGAAGCCTCAAATCCATAATCCTGCTTAATTATAATTATAAAAAAAAGTATGTGAAGTTTTTTTATTAATTAATTTGTTTGTAGATTGCTGTCTTATTCTTATTCTTATTTAAAAAAAAAAAAAAGTTTATCCAGGTTATCCCAAAATAAATGTGCATTTCTAAAAACTCCTCAATTGAAAATTCAAAAGAAGACTCAAAATCCATAATCTCGTCTATTCCATTTACATCTTATTCTTATTCTTCTTAAAAAGGAAATGAAAAGTTTATTCATGTTTTCTAAAAATAGACGTGCATTTCTCAAAAATCCTCAATTGAAAGTTAAAAAGAAGCCTCAAAATCCATAATCCCGCTTAATTAATAAAAAACAAGTCTATTAGTTTTTTTTTTATTCATTAACTTGTTTGTTGATTGTTGTCTTATTCTTATTCTTATTTTTTTAAAAAAAAAAGTTTATCCAGGTTATGCAAAAATAAATGTGCATTTCTAAAAAATCCTCAATTGAAAACTAAAAAGAGGCTCAAAATCCATAATCTAGTCTATTCCATCTACATCTTATTCTTACTCTTATTCAAAAGGAAATGAAAAGTCTATCCATGTTTTCCCAAAAAAAAACGTGCATTTCTCAAAAATCCTCAATTGAAAGTTAAAAAGAAGCCTCAAAATCCATAATCCCTCTTAATTTATAAAAAAAAAGTCTATTAACTTTTTTTATTAATTAATTTGTTTGTAGATGGTTGTTTTATTCTTATTCTTATTTTTTTTAAAAAAAAAAAAAAGTTTATCCAGGTTATCCAAAAATAAATGGGCATTTCTAAAAAATCCTCAATTGAAAATTAAAAAAAAAAGGACTCAAAATCCATAATCTCGTCTATTACATCTACATCTTATTCTTATTCTTATTAAAAAGGAACTGAAAATTCTATTCATGTTTTCAAAAAAAAAAGACGTGCATTTCGAAAAAAACCCTCAATTGAAAGTTAAAAAGAAGCCTCAAAATCCATAATCCCACTTAATTAATAAAAAATGTAAATAATTTTTTTTATTAATTAATTTGTTTGTAGATTGTTGTCTTATTCTTATTCTTATTTTTTTAAAACAAAAAAGTTTATCCATGTTATCCAAAATTAAATGTTCATTTCTAAAAAATCCTGAATTGTAAATTAAGAAGAGGACTCAAAACCCATAATCACGTCTATTCCATCTACATCTTATTCTTATTCTTATTAAAAAGGAAATGAAAAGTCTATTCATGTTTTCCAGAAATAAACGTGCATTTCTCAAAAATCCGCAATTGAAAGTTAAAAAGAAATCTCAAAATCCATATTCCCGCTTAATTAATGAAAAAAAGTCTATTAATTTTTTTTATTAATTAATTTGTTTGTAGATTGCAGTCTTATTCTTATTCTTATTTTAAAAAAAATAAAATAGTTTATCCAGGTTATCCAAAAATAAATGTGCATTTCTAAAAATTCCTCAATTGAAAATTAAAAAGAGGACTCAAAATCCATAATCTCGTCTATTCCATTAACATCTTATTCTTATTTTTATTAAAAAGGAAATGAAAAGTCTATTCATGTTTTCTAAAAATAGACGTGCATTTCTCAAAAATCCTCAATTGAAAGTTAAAAAGAAGCCTCAAAATCCATAATCCCGCTTAATTAATAAAAAAAGGTCTATTGGTTTTTTTTATTAATTAAATTGTTTGTAGATTGCTGTCTTATTCTTATTCTTATTTTTTTAAATAAAAAAATTTATCCAGGTCATCAAAAATAAATGTGCATTTCTAAAAAATCCTCAATTGAAAATTAAAAAGAGGACTCAAAATCCATAATCTCGTCTATTACATCTACATCCTATTCTTATTCTTATTAAAAAGGAAATGAAAATTCTATTCATGTTTTAAAAAAAAAAGACGTGCATTTCTCAAAAATCCTCAATTGAAAGTTAAAAAGAAGCCTCAAAATCCATAATCCCGCTTATTCCATCTACATCTTCTTATTCTTATTAAAAGGAAAACGAAAAGTCTATTCAAGTTATCCAAAAATAGATGTGCACGTGTCAAAAATCCTCAAATTGAAAATTAAAAAGAAGCCTCAAAATCCGCCTATTATTTTTGTTCATCTTTCGTATCTTAAAAAAGTTATTGCAACTTATCTTTCCATGTTTTCTCAAAATATATAAATTTGTATTAGGTTAAATTATTAAAAATACCCTTGAACTATGGGGTTGGTTTCAACTATACCCCTGAACTTTCAAAAGTTTCACTTTAGCCCTTGAAGTTTGAAGTTTGTTTCAAAACAACCCTTGAAGGATTTTTTTCGTTAAATTCATGGATGAAAAATAACGTGTTTGTACATGTCTTGTTGCCTATGTGAATACGTAGAAAAAACAATAAAAACACATACAAACACATCATTTTTTATCCATACATTTAACTGAAAATGTCTTCAAGGGTCGTTTTGAAACAAACTTCAAACTTGAAGGACTAAAATGAAACTTTTGAAAGTTCGAGGATATAATTGAAACCAACCTCATGGTTTAAGGGTATTTTTAATAATTTAACCATTTTATTAAATATAGTTAAATACTTTTATTATGCTTTTTTACTCTAATATCACCCTATATATAGTTGGAAGAAACGGCCTTCATTCAAGCTTGATGGGATGGGAGAAACCCAAATAAAAACCAAGTGTTATGAGGTCCATGTGACTCAATTTTGGATAAATAGGAATTGCTCCAGCATTAAAAAAGAAAAGAAAATTATCAATGTAAGTATAGCTCTGCGGTAATTCTCATGTACTTTTTCCTTAAGTCAGATTTTGTACATGAAAAATCAATGTTTTCAAAAATAATTGTTATTAGGACAACTAATGTATCATGCTAATCGTTACATTGAAGCAACAAATATATTTTGAGAAAACCATTCAACAAATAATCTAAGGGAATTGGTATACCAAATCAATAGGTATTTCGAAACAATTATTACTATATCAAGAAAATAATTATTTCAAGCCAACCAACAATATTGGTGAAACCCTCTAAAAAAACAAAACAATATTGGTGAAACAACCATTACAGCTTCATGACGACCCCATGATATTTAGATCATCAATGCAATTGTTCTATCAAGGCATCAATAATTCAAGAAAAAACCTTCATATATTGAGGCAAAAGTACTTGATAAGCACCAAATATGGTAGGTTTACAAAGCTAGAGGTCCTTCTAGGATCCTTGTAAACGGACACAAATAAGACTAACTTACCGAATGATTCCAACCAAGCGCTTAGTTAGAAGATGAATCACTCTTAGATCAACTTAGAATCTATGATGGTCACTCTTAGATCCCAAGACGACTCACTCCAGAATTAGATTGATCAAAACTAATCCAATGAATCAATTGAACATCAAACCTAAAACAAGATTTGAAAAGAAGACAACACCAAAAAGGGTTTCAATAAAACACAAGTTTTCAATATCAATAATCTGTCATTTTGATAGTATTACAAGCCTTTAAAAAATGCCAAAGTGTCGTTCACAATACTAAAGACACAAAAGTCTTCAAAAGTCATTAAATGCAGAATGAGGAAAATAAGACCTAGGAACTTAAAATTTGATTACACGTCAAACGAGCAGTCAAGACTCAAAAATAAAAGGATAGAATTGCTTTACATTGTCTTAAATATCTACTATGGGAGGTGCTCCACTTAATGATCACGTTTGACAAAGTTTGACATCACAAAATCCCAAGAGATGCAATCTAGACAGCCACCTCTTCACAAATTCTGCACACTTTTTTCGTCCCCCGTGCCATCTTTCAAACTACACGACTTTTCCCGTGCCATCTTGACTTGCTAAAGTAACATTATACAGAAATTTGGGTTCAAAATTCTTGGTCTCATGTTGTGCATTTGCTAGCTTTTGAACATGTAATGTGAAATAAGCCTCTTGAATCTTCTTTGCTTTACTTCTTGTAATTGGTCCTTCAGGTACATGCAATGGATTATTGATTGAATTTGTATCAGTACTTCTAGGCAACCTATTTTTTAAGGTGATTGTTATATACTATATGAGATAACTATTTTATCGAGGCAATTAATATATGAAGGAGTATCTAATACTTTAGCGGAAGCATTTTTTATCTTTCGCTTCTTAATTTAACAATTACATGAAAGAAACTAGGATAAACATGTTAAATAAAAGAGGGAGAGAAAACGCACCTTTGAAGAACGAAGAACAGCAATCCTCGAGCTTGAATGATTCACGAACATGGCGAGGACTACCAAAAGAGTCTTCCCTACTATTCTCCGACCTTAAGAACGGTTTATGGGGACCAAATTGTGAGAGAAAACAAGGGAGACGCTTAAGAGCGAGAGAGCGAGAGTTGAGAGATTTTTTTCTTTTGAGAGAGTTTTCCAACATCATCCATGAAAGAAAAAGGTTTGGTCATTCATTCTTTTTTAGAGAGTTTTCTTGAATATTAGCAAGAAAATTCATACAAGCCAACTTATATATATATATATATCAAGAAATGCACCATGGGATTGGATTTGTCATAGGTTAAGGTGTCTTAACCAAAATTTGAAAGATTAAGGTTAAGGTGTCTTAACCAAAATTTTTATGATTCATTCCCAAAATTAATAACATAATTAGTTTTAAACAAATAAAATTAATTAAAAAAATATATACTAATTAATTAAACAATTTTAATTAATTATTTTTATTTAATTTGATATCATATATTAAATTAAATGTTGTATCAATCCCACATCTCTCTCAAAACCAATAGTTTGAATATCAATCCCTATTCATATTAAAATTTAAACTAAAGTTCTAAAATGTATCACATACACATTAGAGATATTTTAATCACATTTAAAAAAAATTCAACTATCTTTATAATATAGTTAAATTCATAATTAAACTATATAACATGTCAATTATATCACATATAACTAACATTTACTCACTAAACCGAATTTGAACAATTCAAATTCTCTCATCACTCTGTTCTAAGGTTTAGTCCGATATGAGCTAGCAGGGGGACCTAATGGACCTAAAGATCATGAGCTCCAACGATCCGATATTAATTGGCTAAACTCTTTAACCAAATTAATCAACATTCGTTAACTGTCGGGTGACTCCACTATAGACTTCCAGTTGCACTCTCCTCACTGTAGATATATTTCTGTCCACTCGATATAACCATGATGAGTAAGTCAATCCTTCACAAGTTGTTCGTAATTACAACTAGGTCAAAATTACTGTTTTACCCCTGTAATTACCTCTTGTTCCTTAAGTCCCACTTATCCTCTAATGAACAATTGGTTTGTGGTCCAATCATCAAACCAAGTCCCTCTCGGGCCAATGAGAGGGTGGGGCCCCTTGTCCAAGACCTGGAGTCAACACTTAAGGGAACAACCTATCTACTATCTTGCAGGACTATGTCCCCAACTATCTACCCGGTCTTATTCCCAAAATGGTAGGTTTATTGAGTCGACGAACTCGGGCCACTCTGACCCATGCAAATCAAAGGATAATCTCGAATAAACAGGAGTCCATAGTTAGCTCATGATTAAGATTGATTTACCTAGGTCATCACATGAAATAGTAAGTTTTAACAGTAAACGATGTTATAAAGAAAAAGTGACTATTTCGCAGTCCTGGTCTTATGCAAACTCATTGCATAGGACGCCTCCATTCGCATGTCTCTACATGAACGATTTAGGATCACATTGTTTGTATCATATATAAAGTGGGTCGCGTCCATAGTGTCCCCAGGATAACGTACCCAGCCGTATCCAAACTCATTGTTATTTCTTGAACTTGATCCACTTGATCTTCAATAAAAGCAGGGAGAGGACCTGACTTGGTGGAGAAAGCCTTCTCATGATGGTGAGCATAGCTAGCTAGTTTTCCCTAATTAATTTAGCTAGTCTTTTATAATTTATTGGCCATTTTATTGCACTTAAATGTTTATTTTGTAGGAAATTGTTGATTTGAGCTAAAACGTGATATTGGAGTTAATCGAGAGTTCGGGACGTGAAAAGAAGCCAAAGAACCGAAAAGAAACAAAGTCGGAAGTGTACAAAAGGGGCCTGTCCGAGGGCTAGCGTCGGGACGTTAGCCTTGTGGCGTCTTGAAGCTAGCATTTCCTTAACTGAATTGGGCTAAAGAGGTCACAGCGTCGAGACGCTGTGACAAGAGCGTCGCGACGTTATCGGTTTATTCCATATCCAGAATGCGCGGCAGGGCGCGACGCTATGTCCACAGCGTCGCGACGCTATCGACAGATTTCCTATTTAATCATCTTTTCATGCTACGGCCAAGGGGAGTCCAATTGGTTAGATTTTAGTCTTAATTTCGACTAGAGACCTTCTGTGGGAGCTGAAGGCAAGGCCATGGAGCGGGAATCAAGCGAGAAGACGTGGAGATCGTGATGGAGACGTGCGGTGTCGGCAAATTCGAGTTTTCTTTTCTCTTTCCCTTAACTCTTGTAGTTTTTATGGCTTTTCTTGCAATGAGTGTTTGTAGTTTCAAGACTATGAATTGCTAGTTGTTTGTCTTAGGGTTTGATGTAGTTGTTTTTAGGTTGTTGGATTGATTTTTGGGATGAATGTGTCTTTATTTTATTCTTGCAATTTTGTGTAATGCTTTCAATTACTTGATCACTAATTGAATGATTTGAGTGTTGAATCTAACTCGGGAGAGAGGATTTGGCTTAAGACTTACTTTGTTTAATTGCATGACTAGAGTAGAAATTCTAAGTTTGTGACGGGATTTGGAATATCTCTAGAAGAATAACAAGGACTAAACCGAATAATGCCTTGCATGTTAATGAACTTAGATAGGGATATCAAGTTAATTATATGCATGAGAATCAATTATACTCGGGAGAGGTAATCGTGATAAAAGTTTCCTTAGCTTGTAGAATAATTGCACGATCAATTCATTCCTATTAATCAATCCTCAATCTTAAATAATGAAATCAATTCCCTAAGAGTCTTTCCATTTGAGTCTCCACCCTTTATTTTATGCTTTTTGTCTTTAGATTTATCTTTTTCATTAAGTTTTGCTCCCTAAATAAAATTGAACAAAAGTATTCACGGTACTTAATTTGCTAGAAAACCAATCCAGAGGACGACACTCGTTTAATCACGAAAACACTATATTATTACTTGACCCGTGCACTTGCGGTATGCGAATTGCACATCAAGTTTTTGGCGCCGTTGCCGGGGATTGGCATATTTAGTTAAATTAATATTGTGGAAAAATTGTTCGGTCTTAATTTAGGGTGTATTTTTATTTTTTTAGGTAGATTGCATTTTTTCCCTTATTTGTCTTTTCCTTATTTGTTTTGTTTTTCTTTTATTTTTTTCTTTTGTTTGAGTCTTAGTCCGTTGTTCTTGATTGGAGCTATTATTTGGTGTTTGTATCTATTTGGAAG
Source organism: Luffa aegyptiaca (assembly GCA_017139565.1). Lineage (NCBI taxonomy): Eukaryota > Viridiplantae > Streptophyta > Magnoliopsida > Cucurbitales > Cucurbitaceae > Luffa > Luffa aegyptiaca. The sequence goes on from CM029399.1 coordinate 19,328,682, forward strand.
CCTAACTACCATTGTTGCTTTAATTGAATTGAATGGCTTTTTATTCAACACCATATTCCAATTTTTCATCTTCAAGTTTTACCCCTTTAAAAGAAAATTCTTCCTTAGAAAGCATAGTTCAAAATTATATTGAGGAGTCTAGAGTGAGGAGTCTTAAATTTCATGAAATCATAAGAGTACTTCAAACCCCAAAGGAAGATAGTGAGGTGGGATCCACTCCCATAGGATGTCTAGTGAGTCATGTGGCCGATGATTCGTTGGCACCCATTCAGGAGCTTAGTTCTTTCGATCTTGCTAAGGATGAGCATTTAGGGGTGAGTTGCATAAATAATGGGGAAGAATTGGAGAGTTGTAGCACCTATCAAGAACATGTCTGTGAGGCAGAAAAAGAAAATGAGCTTGTAGTGCCAGAGGAAGTTCAGGAGGTAGAGTTTGAGGTTGAAAAGCCTTCGTCTGTTTTATCTTCTCCATCCTTTGTTGAATATGATTGTTCCTTTTTCTATTCTCACGAGTCAGTCTTAGAGTCAGAGTCTCCTTATTTTGATCTTTCTCCTTTTATGCTTATTTTAATCAAAAATACCAAAAATAATTCTGTTTCAGGGGCCCATGAGAAGCTAGTAAGCTTGCTAGCGATCGTGAGTTTTATTGATTCAAGGAAGAAGGGCCCGAAGAAATACGAGAATTTTTATGTGCCTTGACAGATTACACGAGCACGTCGAGCTAAAGACGATAAACAAGCGCTTATGGGAGGCAACCCAAGTTATTTTTTTCTTTCTTTGTTTTTATGTTGTTGTTGTTTTTGTTTTGTAGGAGTTCCCGGGCTCTTGACTTTGCTAGCAATCATGAAAGGTCATCATTCCAGGGCAGTATCGTTCACCCCTTCCATTCTTTATTTGTTCTCATGCTTGACTATGCTTTATTGATTTATACATTGAGGACAATGCATGTTTTAAGTTTGGGGGTGGAATATCATGTTTGTGGAGCCCTTGAGCATCTGAGTTCGGGCTATAGTTTTGAGCTTTCTTTGAATTGAGCATATGGTTGTTTTCTGGATGCTATTTTTGCATGACTATGATTTCCTAGATAGGCTTTCTTGTCAATGTTCAAGCTTTCGAAGAGTTGTAAGCATGAGTGCCCAAAAAGGGAGACTTTTTAAACTTTTTCTAGGAGATGTCTTGCATGAGTAGAGTATGTGTCTTGGCTAGATTTGGATTTGAATGCTTAGGAGCGAATTATTAGGTTCATATGCTTGTTGTCACCTCGATAGGTGTAGGGAAGAGCTAAAGAGTTAATTTTTTGCAAATTAGCATGTTTGATCTTGCTTAGGAGGAAAGAAAAGAATATATGCTTATTATGCTCATAAAGAAAAATCATTCTTGTTGTCACAATTTGAAAGAAAAAGAAAAAAGAAAAAAAAAGAAAGTCATGACTTATGCGCGCAATGCAATGTTTAATAAAGCTTAGGCAAAAAGAGCTACCCCTATTGTGATCAGTTAGGCCAACCAAAGGGTAAAACGCGGGTTAAGGGTCCCTGTAATAGGTGTGTGAAAGCTAGTGCCACATAAAAATGCATGTTGTAATTTTCAATTATAAGCACCTAAGTATGGATGAAAACAAACTAATTTGTTCCATTGACTCGTTAGTGAATCCTTAGTGCCAGTGTAGAGGGAAGATGAGTTGAGAGTTTAGTAATCCAATCCCGGGCTAGTAGAGTCTAATCTAGTTGAGTTAGATCTCGCTTGTGCAAGTTAATTTTGGAAAACTTTTGATTTGTCTCCCTCATTGGTCCTTATGTGCATGTCTCTTGATTGCTTGTTTATTGACTTGTGAGCCTTGAGGATTAAGTCATGTTTGTTGCATCCATTCTACCACTGTATGCTTGATTTTAGTTTGCTCGAGGACTAGCAAAAGCTTAAGTTTGGGGGTGTTTGATAGCGAGCATAGCTATCTAGTTTTCCCTAATTAATTTAGCTAGTCTTTTATAATTTATTGACCATTTTATTGCATTTAAATGTTTATTTTGTAAGAAATTGTTGATTTGAGCTAAAACGTGATATTGGAGTTAATCGAGAGTTCGGGACGTGAAAAGAAGCCAAAGAACCGAAAAGAAACAAAGTCGGAAGTGTACAAAAGGGGCCTGTCCGAGGGCTAGCGTCGGGACGTTAGCCTTGTGGCGTCTCGACGCTAGCATTTCCTTAACTGAATTGGGCAGAAGAGGTCACTGCGTCGAGACGCTGTGACAAGAGCGTTGCGACGCTATCGGTTTATTCCATATCCAGAATGCACGGCAGGGCATAGCGTCGCGATGCTATCGACAGATTTCCTATTTAATCATCTTTTCATGCTACGGCCAAGGGGAGTCCAATTGGTTAGATTTTAGTCCTAATTTCGACTAGAGACCTTCTATGGGAGCTGAAGGCAAGGCCAAGGAGCGGGAATCAAGCGAGAAGACGTGGAGATCGTGACGAGGACGTGCGGTGTCGGCGAATTCGAGTTTTCTTTTCTCTTTCCCTTAACTCTTGTAGTTTTTATGGCTTTTCTTGCAATGAGTGTTTATAGTTTCAAGACTATGAATTGCTAGTTATTTGTCTTAGGGTTTGATGTAGTTGTTTTTAGGTTGTTGGATTGATTTTGGGGATGAATGTGTCTTTATTTTATTCTTGCAATTTTGTGTAATGCTTTCAATTACTTGATCACTAATTGAATGATTTGAGTGTTGAATCTAACTCGGAAGAGAGGATTTGGCTTAAGACTTACTTTGTTTAATTGCATGACTAGAGTAGAAATTCTAAGTTTGTGACGGGATTTGGAATATCTCTAGAAGTATAACAAGGACTAAACCGAATAATGTCTTGCCTGTTAATGAACTTAGATAGGGATATCAAGTTAATTATATGCATGAGAATCAATTATACTCGGGAGAGGTAATTGTGATAAAAGTTTCCTTGGCTTGTAGAATAACTGCACGATCAATTCATTCCTATTAATCAATCCTCAATCTTAAATAATGAAATCAATTCCCTAAGAGTCTTTCCATTTGAGTCTCCACCCTTTATTTTATGCTTTTTGTCTTTAGATTTATCTTTTTCATTAAGTTTTGCTCCCTAAATAAAATTGAACAAAAGTATTCACGGTACTTAATTTGCTAGAAAACCAATCCAGAGGACGACACTCGTTTAATCACGAAAACACTATATTATTACTTGACCCGTACACTTGTGGTATGCGAATTGCACATCATCTCACACATGGCGGTCGTTTTCTTCATGATTGCTAGGCGAGCCTATTTGTCAGCGTGGGGCTCCACCTGTCGTTCCACCCTCGATTTCTTCATTGGAGTTTTCCTTACTCGAGGAGTGGAGGATTCTCCCTTTGCAGGCTGTGGTGGTGGTGGTGTTTGGGCACGGGGTAGCACAAAAGTCGCTTCTCTTGTGCTTGGCCTCCTTAGGGAAATGGTGGTCTCTCTCTTCTTGCTCTTGCCTTTGGCCTCATCTTCATCCTCTTCTCTGACCCTTTTCTTGGGCATTTGGTCCTTGGTGATTTCCAGGAACTCATCTTCATCAACAGGAGCATGTTGTTCCTCTTCATCTTTCTCTTCATCGTGCTCGAACAGGTCCTCGGACACTTCTTCGTTCTGGTGCTCGAACAGGTGAGCGCATTTTCATCCTTCTGTGGTGGTGGTGGAGTTTGCTCTTGTAGTTGCACCTCAGGAACCAGTGCAACTTTTTCTTCTTGCACTGTTTGCACCATGTTTGTGACTGTAAACTCCCCTGTTTGAGATTGAGATTGCCCCTTAGATGCGGGTGCAATCTTCTCTTCTTTTTCTTCTTCTTTTTCAGTGGCATCCACTGAGTCTTTGATGCACGAGGCTGCGAAATCAAGTGCAACCTTTTCTTCTTCTTCTCTTTGCTTTCTCTTGGCCCTCTTCTTGCCCTCTTCTTGACCTTCTCATGAAAGCTAGCAAAGATAAGAGCCACGGGAATACCTACAAAACAAAAACAACAAATACATCAAAAACATAAAAACAAAAACCAACTTACTTGGGTTGCCTCCCTTAAGCGCTTGTTTAATGTCTTTAGCTCGACGTGTTGACTGTGTATGCATCAAGGAGGTTTCCTTTATGTGAATCCACCAGAGGTGCTCTTACTTGCACCTTTCCTGTAACCTATCACAAGCGCCTCTGAACGATCTTTCGAGTCCATAAAAGCTTTGAATACTTTCTTTTCATGCTGGACTCTAATAGTGAGGAATGGTCTCCCTAGAATGATCGGTACTGAAGGGTTTTCCATAATATCCATGAAATATAAATCAATAGGGAGGAAAAATCTACCTACCTTGATTAAAACATTTTCTACAATTCCACATGGTCTAACCACAAACTGGTCAGCCAACTCGAGCCTAACAGGAGTAGATTTAATCTCACCTATATCTAATTTTTTGCATAAGGATAAAGGAATAATATTAATGCTAGCACCTAAGTCACACAATGCTCTAAAAGAATAAGTACCAAAACTACAAGGAACATAAATACTCCCTGGATCTACCAATTTCTCAGGTACCTTCTGTTGTACTCAAGGATTGCATGTCGAGGCGAGATATACCGTGTCTACCTTCTTCTCCTTCTTCTTCTTCTTTGCCAGCCATTCCTTCATGAAGTTGTTGCACTGAGGCATCTCTAATGCTTCTGCAAAAGGAATATTAATGTTTAGATTCATAAAAGTATTCATAAATTTATCAAACTGAACCTGATTGTTCTTTTTCTGTTTCTTCCTTTTGGGAACCAAAACAGTAGGAGAAGGGATAGGGGGCTCAGGGTTAAGCTTTTCAGCTTCGTCTAATGATGTGTCCTCCTCAGATTCTCCAGTGGGAGTGTCATACTCTTTAGTCTCAAGTTCCTTAGTTTCTTCAATCTCCTCCTCCTAGTGCACAATGATGGCCTTACAGTACTCCATCTGGGTCTCTCCTGTTCAGCTAGGGTCTTACCTTTCTGGATGGTGTTAGCAACGTTTACAAGCTGTCCCAGCTGAGTCTCGATGTTTTTTATGGCAGCATTGTGGCCAGTCACTGTGGTGTTAATGGCGATCACTGCCTCCTCCTGCTTGTTGGTCCTGTTTCCTGATTCTACAATAAAAGCTCCAACACGATCCTCTAGAGATTGTTTATTCTCTTGCTTTTGAGGGGCAAAACCAAGAGGATTTAAAACATTTTTATTGTTAGCATAAGAGAGGTTTTCATGGTTCCTATTGTTAGGGTGATAATGTGTAGGTGTAGAATTATTATATCCCCTAAAATTGGAATTTGAAACATATTGAACCTGTTCTATGGTCACCTCCTGAGACTGAGATGCAATGGCAGCTGTTGACTCGATAGATTGAGCACTCCTTGTACCTGAAAACTTCAAGAAAGCATTAACAAGGGATGACATTTGAGCTTGGAGGGCACTTACATTATCGATCTCGAATACCCCAACTGCAACCTTCTTTGGTCTAGACCGCTCAAATTGCCACGGATAGTTGTTGGTGGTCATATCCTCCAATAAAGTACGTGCATTCTCCACAGTCTTGGACAACAGAGTCCCATCTGCAGCTACATCAACTATAGTCTTAGTACTTGGATTTAAACCGTTATAAAAGAGTTGAATTTGCAACAAATCGGGATATCCATTTTGGGAGCATTTCCTCAACAGCTCCTTGTAGCGTTCCCAGGCCTCGAACTTGCTCATCGAACTGCTATTGGAATGTTCCAATCTCGGTCCTCAGCTTGATCGTCTTTGTAGGAGGAAAGATTTTCTTTAAGAATGCCTGGACCAAAGCATCCCAAGTGGTGATGCTTTCAAGGGGAATAGACTGCAACCAATCACGAGCTTTATCCTGCAACGAACAGGAAACAAACGTAAGCGAATGGCATTCGTAGTGACTCCATTAATCTTTATCGTCCCACAGATGTCTAAAAAGGATTTTAGATGAGAATTCGGGTCCTCTATGGGCGATCCTCTGTAAGCACAATCACGAGCCATCTGGATGAGACCGATTTTCAGCTCAAAGTTGTTGGCATTGATCGAGGCATAGACAATCCTCGACTGTTGCCCTTGAAACACGGGTTGAACGTAGCCTCTAAGGGCCCGTTTGGTATAAGGTTTTTGGAGATGGGAATGGGAAAGGGTTTCTAATACCCTTGTTTGTTTCAAGATTTCTGTGGTGGGCCCAGGAAATAACGCATTCCCAGGCATCATTTATGCCCATAAGCAAGGGTTTTCTATGCCCTTGCAAAAGCATGAGTTTTCTCTTTTCCCATCTCTTCTTTTTTATTTTTATATGCAATTTTATTTTGAATATAGTTATTTAATTAACTAATGGATACTAAATTAAAAATAATATAATAAATTATTTAATTAGATTAAATAACAATTTGTCAAGAATTTTATTTTTTTTAAACAAATACTTTTTTCTAGGACTTTTAAACAAATACCTAGTCCAAGTTTATTAAAGGGCTGTAATTACATATTTACTAAAATTATAATTAACTAGTCAATATTATCGAAAATATATTTAATTATTGAATTAAAATCATTTAAATAAATTTAGTATAAAAATTCATTTTTCAATAATTATAATTAATTACTTATCGATTATTTATAATCAATTAATTACTTTTTTAAATTTCCTTATAATAAATAAATAATCATATTATTATTAAATATTTATCTAATTAATTTTTATGGATACAATATATTAAATTATTGTAGTTAAAGATATTTATTAAAAAATTAATTAAATAATTTTAGTTTGTTAAATTAACATAGTTTATCCCATTAAAATCATTTCATGATTATTATTTCATTAATTTTTATTAATAGTTTGAATTAATTTTGATTATGTTATTGATTAGTTTATTAAAATTACATAAAGTTTACCTGATTAATTCTAAAAAAATAAATACAGACATAATTTGTTCTCATAAAATCCTGATGACATTCCCATGCACAACCAAACACAGTTATCTTTGATTCCCAGAAATCTTATTCCCAGGCATCATGTATTCCCAGGCATCTATAAAACCTTAAACCAAACGGGCCCTAATGGGCTTAGACTCCTCAGGTGGATTTGGATCGGCCATTTGGATAGGTTCTCTAGTCTCCCTTCGAAGCCTATGAATTGTTCTTTCTATCTCGGAGTCCAAAGGTACTAAGGCCAAACCCCTATACTTTCGCATACACAATCTAAACTAACCTAAAAAAGGAAATAAAAGAAAACAAAACAAAACAAATAAGGAAAAAAAATAGAAAAGGAAACAACTAAACTAAATAAGGAAAAATATTATAGAAAAGGAAAACACTAACAAATTAGGAAAGCAAAAGTAAATAAGGCAAAAACAATTAAGGAAAAATAAGGTGTAAATAGACTCTAGAACTCTGTGCAAGCATACACAATCCGCAGCAAGTAATAAGTATTTATCGAATCCAAGGTCTGAATTAGCTCTCACTTTATCTATTTTGTATAACTTTTCAATGGTTTCAAAGGTGGTTAAAATGATTGATTTTTATAGAATGTTGAAGCAAAAGAAATGACGGAACAGAAAGTAAACAAATAAAGCAGACAGATTAGAAACAGGCGCTGGTCAGGATTTAGTAATTGTTTTAAAAGATGCTCTAGCAATATTATTGATCAGGCAAAACTCTTGCAGTCTTATTAATATATTCCTCCCGGAACTCTGGATTTTTTAGAATGTGTTTCAACTCCAATGACGCACTACCGATCAAGCACTAGGCAACTGGCTATCCCTAGCTCAGTCACTAGCGTTCACCAATACACAATGATCTAGTGTGATTAAATGCCACACACTCCCCAAATCATCCCTAAAACTAGGAAGTGATATTCATACCGGCTGGCCAAGCAGGCACAAAATGTAAATGAGCACAACAAATAATCAAGATGCATCAAATCAACATATATTGCATAGAGATTAAGCACGACAATTACATATCTCCTAACCAACACCTAAAGTTACTTAGTTCATAAAGTGCATAGTAACACACGTTACAATCTGAGTAAGTGCATCCATAATTACAAAATAATACAAGAAAATACTAATTCCCTTGATCAACTTCGTAATTGATGGTCTTCTTGTAGGTCTCCAATCTTTCTCCTCTATTCGGCTCCCAATGATGGAAATGAGAAATGATCTCTTCCCCAAGAGTGGAATGTTTTTTACTTGGGCAGCTATTCCCTTTTATAGAGTGAAGACAAGCTTATATTAGGTTGACCTAGACACGTGGATGGCTCTCCTTGCTCCTTAAATCCGAGAATAACTTAACTAATTTCAGTTCATTAAATTGGCTAACGAGCTGTGACGTGGTAGTTTTGCTCCCTGCTTTGCTGCAGCACAAATTTTGCTCCCTGATTTGCTGCAGCACAAATTTTGCTCCCTCAAGTCGCTCAACAATATATTCTGCACAAAATAACTTCCAAAGCATCCATTCTTCCAAATGGGTTAAAACATTTAATATATATCTAAAAGCAACCCTATTTAGCACAAAAGACACACAAATCAATATAGAAATAAGGTCTAAATAACTCCCTTTTGGAGAGTTATTAACCAACAAGGAAAATAAATCTAACTAAAAAGGAAAGCATTAAAAAAGGAAAATAACAAATATGGAAAGAAAACAAAAAGGGAAAAAAATGCAACTACCTAAAAAAATAAAAATACACCCTAAATTAAAACCGATCAATTTTTCCACAATATCAATTTAACTAAATATGTTTGATAGGACCAAATTAGTCCTATTTATTTGTTGTTAATCTAAACCTATTAGAGTACACATTACGCTTTATTTGTCTATTTTGTAGATTATATGTGCATTAGGGGCATCAGGGACAAATCACACAAATTGGAGCTAATTCAGGCGATTTAAAGAGTTTTCGAGCTAACTTGAGGATCATGGATCTCGAGGAGGTGAGAAGACCATGAGGATCGTGACGAGCCCGAAGAACGGTTCCAAGGAGTCAAAGGTTCGAGTCTCAAGCCGAGGAAGCAACAAAGAAGAAATAAAAGAATGAGGCACGTTGGATAAAGGCAAGGCGTCGAGACGCCGTGGCCAGTGTCTCGATGCTGGCCCATTCCCGAACCCTAGGCCCAGACGACACGGCGTCGAGATGCCGAGCCTAGCGTCTTGACGCCACGATTAAATTTCTATATAAACCCTCGTTTTATTCCGCCGTTATGGTTAGATTTTGGGTTGTAATTTTTTGTCTTTCTCTCGGTTCCTCTCTGTCTTTCACGACCAGACCCCAATAGTGTATGTTTTCTTATTGATTTATTTTGTATTTCTTCATTATTGTAGCATAGGGTCTCGGGTTTTAGTCGGCTTTACCGCCGTCTAAACCCGTTGACACCGATTGGATGATTTTTGGGTTATAGAATGATTTTCTTTGTGAGTTTCATGTTCTGATTGTTTCTTTAATCTCATATTGCTATTGTATTTGTGATTCGACTTGTATAATTAGCATGCGCATTAGGTTAGATTGACGCCCTAACTCGCAGCTCGTATGTTAATAATATGCTAAAGAATTGATTTCCAAGTAGCTAATGGATAATTAGTTCAATAGTTAGCGCATAGACCGATTCGTGGGCACGGGTCCCAAGAGCAATTCTCTAACTTTGTTGCTTGACATGATAGGGCTAGGATCCAAAATAGCGTTAGAAGTAATCTAGGCCTAATTATTTCTTATGTCCTAATCAATCCACTAGACTTAAGACAATTGGTTAATTGTTTGATTTTGTGGCTTAATCGGATTAATTGGTTAATCAATTAGTGTCTAATTCAATGGACGGTGTATGATCGGATTAGATGACTTAGGTGGGCTTAGGGTCTTTTCTGGGTTCAGATTAGATCGGTTGGGCAATTAAGCAATTTAAGTTAGCCTTAATTAGGAATACTATGATCAAAGTAACCATTCAACCCCAAGAATATCTCCAATCGGTGTCTCCGAATTAATTAATTTTCTTGCCTGTTTATGTTTCATGCAGTTTAACTTCTTGCCCCTTTTATTTCTGGTCATTTAATTTCCAACATTTTAATTCTTTGCATGTTTATCTCCCTAGCATTTCAATCCCCCATTTACTGCTTTTATAACTCAAAGTAACTAGGAAATAGATAACCAACCGCCACTCCTGTGATCGACCCCGACCACTATTACTGCAAGTAGTTTAGTGATCGTGGATTATAAATTTGCTTTGACATGGACCTTTGACAAGTCTGGGCCCCGTCAAACTGGCGTCGTTGTCGGGGGTGCAAACGGTTAATTATTTTCTTTTTATTCTGAATTTTTAATTTCTAGTATAGTTTAGTTTTTATTTTTCTTTCTTGTTATGGCTGAGAGGACAAGCGCATACAGCGAGGTAAGTAAGTTCAAATCTGAACTATCTGAGCTTAAAACTCTCATTAGTCAGTTGGCTGCAGAGTAGAAAAGTTCGTCTGAATGGAATACTTTTGAGAGATTTCCAGCAATGCAGGACCAACAGATACCAGACCAGTTTGGGAACAACTCTTATTTTGATTGGAGAGACCACCCAAACTACTACTTCCAGAACGATCAGAGCCTAAACATGCAGAACGGATCAAGTTCAGGTATTTTAGAAGTTTTAGTCAAAAATTTAACTGATAGCATTCAAGTTTTACAGGAAGGTCAACTCAAGTTCCAAGAGGAGACTCGAGCTAAGATGCAGCAACTGGGAACCCAAATTTCCCAGTTGGCTGACACTGTCATTAAATTGGAGACCAAAATTGACAAATTGCCTGTTCATCCTGAGATCCCAAGGAGAGAAGAAGTGTGTGCGACCACGTCAGGGAGTGGGACAGTCCTAAGTTCCAATCCACAAATCCCTTCTCCGCCTGCGTTCAAAAAGAATAGAGAGGCAAAGAAGCCTGAAGAGAGAACGGACAATCTCAACCTTCCAAAGAAGCGAGGGGTACATTTTGGTCCTCCTTTGTATTTTAATTCTTATGTTCCTAAAGCTCATTTTCCTAGCAGGTTAGTGCTGCAGCCTAAGCCTTCCACGAAAGAGGAAGAAAACGACATATTTGACTTATTCAAGAAGGTGGAGGTCAACATCCCGCTTCTGGATGTCGTAAGACAGATTCCTAAGGTAGGAAAATTTTTAAAGAAATGGTGCTCCAGGAAAGGTAAGCCAGAGGTATGTGAAAACGTTTATGCTATTTTGAAGAAATTACCTAATGAGTGTTTAGATCATGGTACCTATACTTTGCCATGCATTTTAGGGGATTTAGAGATTGAGCATGCCATGTTAGATTTAGAGTCCTCTATAAATGTCATGTCTCATGCACTCGCTAGTGAGCTTAATTTTTCCCATGTTAAGAAAACAGGTAATTTAATTCAATTAGTAGATAGATCTTTAATTAGACCTCTAGGGCTTTGTGAGAATGTCTTAGTTAAGATAAATGAGCTTATATTCCCTGCTGACTTCTTCATAATAGATATGCACGAAAATGGTTCACCTAATGCCACTTCAGTAATTTTGGGCCGTCCATTTATGAAAACGGCCAGGGTTAAAATGAACATAGGCAAGGGGATCATTTTCGTTGAATTTAATGGAAAAAGAAGTTGCTTTATTTCTGACATTTTAGGTCATCTTAACTCCTCTCTTACCTGTCTCAATATTTCCCATAAGATTCAAGTAAACAGGTACAAAGCCTCTAGATCCAGGAAGATCAACGTTCTGGAGCGAGAACATTTGGATCCCGGATCAGTTCAAGACGTTAAATAGGGCGCTTTTTGGGAGGCAACCCAAAGTTTCTGCTATTTTTGTTCTTTTATTTTGTTAATCTTTATTTTCTCAAATGTATTAGTTTTGATTTAAATCTCAATCTAATTGATTCTTTCTTTTCATATTCTTTGAAATAATTTAGTTTTAAAAGAAAAAATAATTAGATTAAAAAAAAGTTGCGTTTTGGGTCTCAAACCTGAGAGCCAGCGTCGAGACGTTGTGCTCTCGGCGTCTCGACGCTGGTCCGAAATCTGGGATTAATACCCAGATTTCGACAGTCGGGTAAAAAGTGTTTTGAGCCCTAATCGATTCTCTCTCAAAATATTTCACTTCTCTCTCGATTTTCCACTAATCTTCACCAAATTTCTTCATTATTTCACGATTTCTTCACGGATTCAACCGCTTTTCTTCAAATTTTTCACATTCACAGCCTTGAATTCTTGGGTTTTTCGCATTTTTGGGCGATTTTGAGGAGTTTGGGCGTTTTTCACGATTCAAGCCGTGGGTAAAACGTTTTTCAACTTCTTCTTCTCATTTTTTCTTAGTTCTTAATGTTTAGAATCATTTATCTTAGATTAGAAGTTGTATGAGTTTATTTGGAGCATGTTTTTGTAAATTCCTTGCTGAAAAATTGTTGTAAAATCATTGTGGCTGCTGTTTTCTGTCTATTGTATAAATTTTCTGCTTAATCTTGTTGGGTTTATCTGCTTGGTTGTTAGCATTTTGATTGTTAAGGCGGAAGGGCTAAAAAGTGTTGGAGTTTTGGAACTTTGGTGTTCAGAATTCTTAGTTTCCCTTGCTTCCATCTAGTTTTTAGATCTTTTAGGGAACACGCTTTTTCTTTTAAACCTCTAGATTCTTAGTACCTAACCCTTTTATCCCACTATGAGCACTAAAAGGTCAAGGAGGTCGGTAGCTTCTTCATCCTCTACACCTTTTGATAGGCTTAAATTTGTGAGTAGGGATACCGAAGCGTCTTCAACATCTACGTGGTGAACAGAGGGGTTATTCCAGAAAGAGATTTAGTTTCGAGCGCCCGATCCCATCCTGACCTCACCCATAGTATAGCTAAGAGGGGATGGGGTGGTAGTTTCATTAGGCACCCCGAGGTCGTCATAGTCCCAATAGTGAGGGATTTTACGCTAACATGGTGGAAGGATCCACTACTTCCTTTGTTAGGGGTAAAATTATTCCCTTTGATTCGGCCTCCATTAACCGATTCTATGGCCTTCCTGACATAGAGCGTGATGGGTACGATGATTACGCAAGTAACTACTTTGATGCCCATCAAATCATTGAACATTTATGTAGGCCAGTGGCAGAATGGTTAATGAGAAGGGGGAGGCCATTAACTTTAGATCCTCTGACTTAACAATGGATATTAGAGCATGACATAGTTTTCTGTGTGCCAAGCTTATGCCTATGATGCATCTGAGCGATGTAACAAAGGAAAGGGCGGCTCTGTTATTCGCTATAGCGACCGGTCGCTCTGTAGATGTAGGAAAAGTTATTCATGCTTCCATGCGCCGAATTTGCAGAGGAGCCACCACCGTAGGGCTAGGACACCCTTTCCCTCATCACAGCACCCTGCAGGAATGTTGTGGTCAAGTGGGCCCCGTGAGGAGATTAGTCACCCTGCAACTGTGATTGATGGGAACTTTATCATGACTAGACATAGGGAGCCTAGACCTAGGGTAGCCCACCCACCACCACTGCCACAGCAGGAAGAGCCAACAGATGAGCCCCTGGAACAAGAAGAGCAACCCCACGTCCAGCATCCACCCCTCATGCTTGAGGTGTTGGAGGAGAGGATGGATCAGATGAGACTCGCGCAGCTGCGCCAGTACGAGAGCCAGTAGCGTAGGGAGGCTAGGCACTACAGACGATCTGAGGCACAGTTCGCTTACATTCAGCAGTACATAGTTGCCTCGACGTCTGAACAGCCTCTCCCACCGTCGCTACCGCCTTATGAGTCTCCTGAGGATGAGGAGTGATGCACTTTCATACGGGCTCGTTCGCGGTTTTTTCTATCCTTTTCCTTATTTTTCTTTATTTTGTTTCCTAGCTTGTTCTGCTTTTATTTTTCCCGCTTTATTTGTTTTCTTTTTTTGTAGGTTTCGACAAAATATAAATGAGGGCATTCATTTTTTATCCAGCCAGCTCCTGACCATATACTCAGGGAGGTTTTATGTTCCCTATTCTAATTGTCCCTTATTCTTTCTACTTCATATACATTGAGGACAATGTAGAATTTAGGTTGGGGGTGGGGTGCTTCGCGTGCTTTGCTTGCATATGCTTTGTTTGAGTTTTGATGCATTTGAACGTCAAACTTCTTTATTATGCATGCGTTATTTTATTGCTTTGCTTTGATTGGATTGAGGCCATGCACCTGAGCATTGGACCTAATTTTTAAGTAAATTTTAAAAAATTTTGAGTGTTTCTGTGTGGATGACACTGTTACTTTTCTTAAACTATGAAAATCCATGACATGTCATTTATGCCTATCTCATTGTTTTTATTGAATTGTAAGCATGTTGCCCAGAAATTGAGTCTTTTTAAAAATTTTTCTAGTACTTTTCTTGCAAGAGTAAACCTTAGCATGCATAGGATTAGTTTGAAGGCCTAGGACCGAATTATAGAATCCATATGCTTGTTGTCACCTCGATAGGTGTAGGGATGAGCTAGAGAGTCAAATGCCTGCAAATTAGCATGTAATATCTTGCCTAGGAGAAAAGAAAGAAAATATGCCTAAAGAAAAAGAAAAAGAGAGAAAAGAAAAGAAAAAGAAAAAGAAAGAAAAGAAAAATAAGCACACGAGCTTAAAAGAAAATCATATGCTCGTCTATTTTTAATTTTTGAAGAAAAAGCATGCTCTGCAATATTCATGAGCGATAAGGGGTTAAAAGAGCTGCATGCGGTGTGATCAGTTAGGCCAACCAAGGGTTAAACTCGGGTTATGGGTCCATGCATAGTAGTGTGAAAGCTAGTGCTCTGCCTAAAAAGAATGCAGAAAGAAAATGTCTTTTATTTTTCAGGCACCTAGGTAATGAGAAAAGCAGTCTAATTTGTTTTGTTTGCTCCTTGGTTAGTTCCTAGTGCCAGTGTAGAGGAGGGAAGATAGGTTGAGGGTTATATAATCCAATCCAGCGTTAGTAAAATTAGTCCTAGGTAGACTAAGTGTGAGCTTTAGCGAGAAACTTCATGAAAAATTTTAATTTGTCTCTTTGATGGGCAATGTGTGCATGATTCTTAATTGCAATGATTTTAGCATTTTTAGCATTGAGGTTTGAGTTTAAGAGCTACAACTTTTGAATCCTATACTTTTGTTTTATGTGCTTGCTCGAGGACTAGCAAGGTTTAGGTTGGGAGTATTTGATAGGACCAAATTAGTCCTATTTATTTGTTGTTAATCTAAACCAGTTAGAGTGAACTTTACGCTTTACTTGTCTATTTTGTAGATTATTTGTGCATTAGGGGCATCAGGGAAGAATCACACAAATTGAAGCTAATTCGAGCGATTTAAAGAGTTTTCGAGCTAACTTGAGGACCATGGATCTCGAGGAGGTGAGAAGACCGTGAGGATTGTGACGAGCCCGAAGAATGGTTCCAAGGAGTCAAAGGTTCGAGTCCCAAGACGAGCAAGCAACAAAGAAGAAATAAAAGAATGAGGCACGCTGGATAAAGGCCAGGCATCGAGACGCCGTGGCCAGCGTCTCGACGCTGGCCCATTCCCGAACCCTAGGCCCAGATGGCACGGCGTCGAGACGCGGAGCCTAGCGTCTCGACGCCACGATTAAATTTCTATATAAACCCTCGTTTTATTCTGCCGTTAAGGTTAGATTTTGGGTTGTAATTTTTGGTCTTTCTCTCGGTTCCTCTCTGTCTTTCACGACCAGACCCCGATAGTGTATGTTTTCTTATTTATTTCTTTTGTATTTCTTCATTATTGTAGCATAGGGTCGCGGGTTTTAGTCGGCTTTACCGTCGTCTAAACCCATTGACACCGATTGGATGATTTTTGGGTTATAGAATGATTTTCTTTGTGAGTTTCATGTTCTTATTGTTTCTTTAATATTATATTGCTATTGTATTTTGGATTCGGCTTGTATAATTAGCATGCGCAGTAGGTTAGATTGACGCCCTAACTCGCAGCTCGTATGTTAATAATATGCTAAAGAATTAATTTCCAAGTAGCTAATGGATAATTAGTTCAATAGTTAGTGCATAGACAGATTCGTGGGCACGGGTCCTAAAAGCAATTCTCTGAATTTGTTGCTTGACACGATAGGGCTAGGATCCAAAATAGCGTTAGAAGTAATCTACGCCTAATTCTTTCTAATGTCCTAATCAATCCACTAGACTTAAGGCAATTGGTTAATTGTTTGATTTGGTGGCTTAATCGGATTAATTGGTTAATCAATTAGGGTCTAATTCGATGGACGGTGTACGATCGGATTAGATGGCTTAGGTGGGCTTAGGGTCTTTTCTGGATCCAGATTAGATCGATTGGGCAATTTAGCAATTTAAGTTAGCCTTAATTAGGAATACGATGATCAAAGTAACCATTCAACCCTAAGAATTTCTCCAATCGGTGTCGTTGAATTAATTAATTTTCTTGCTTGTTTATGTTTCATGCAATTTAACTTCTCGCCCCTTTTATTTCTGGTCATTTAATTTCCCGCATTTTAATTCTTTGCATGTTTATCTCCCTAGCATTTCAATCCCCCTTTACTGCTTTTATAACTCAAAGTAACTAGGAAATAGATAACCAACCGCCACTCCCTGTGATCGACCTCGGCCACTACTATGGCAAGTAGTTTAGTGATCGTTGATTATAAATTTGCTTTGATACGGACCTTTGACAAGTCCGGGCCCCGTCAAACTAGCCTCCGTCAATGTCAATCCCCGACAACAACGCCAAAAACTTGATGCGCGATTTGCTTACTGCAAGTGTACAAGTCAAGTAATAGTATAGTGATTGTTAAATTGAATGTCGTCCTCTAGATTGGTTGTCTAGTTAAACTAAGTACCGTGAATACTTTCGCTCAATTTTATTTAAGGATCAAAAAGGAATGAGATATTGAAAACAAAGGTGATGCAAATTAAAGGTTTGAAATTCAATTGAAAGAATTCTTAGGGAATTGATTTCGTCAATTTAGTTTATGATTTATTAAAGGGAATGAATTGTAACGTGCAATTATTTTATAAGTCTAAGAACCGTAAATCACAACTATCTCTCCCGAGCATAATTGATTCTTATGCATCTAATTAACTTGATATCTCTATCTAAGTTCATTAACATGCAAGGCTTTTAGTTCTTTTGACAACTTCTAAAGCTATTCTAAATCTCCCGATCTTAGAATTCTACTTTAGTCCTGCAATTTTAATAAATTCTACGCTAAATCCCCTCTCCCGAGCAAGATTCAACACTTAGATCATTCAACTAGTGGCCAATTAATTGAAAGCATTTAAACATAATTGCATACATAAAATAAGTGCACAAAACATCCCAATAATCAATCCATAAACATAAACAACTACATCAATCCCTAAGAAACACGTCTAGCTACTCATACATGGTGTTACGATATAAGCTAGATATGAAAAAAGCCATAAAATCTAACTAGAGGTAAGGAAAAGAAAGGAAAACTCTTGAATCCGTTGAAATCGACACGTCCCCGTCACGATCTCCATGTCTTCAAGCTTGGTTCCCACTCCTAGTCCTTGGTTCAGCTCCCACAGAAGCTCTCTAATCGTTTTTAGGTCTAAATTCTCTCAAATTAGACTTCTCTTGGCCGTAGAACATAAGATTGTATTTATAGGAATCTGTCGACATCGTCGAGACGCTATGGACAGCGTTGCGACGTTGTCGCTTGCCTCCTTATTTTGATATGGAAATTCTTGACAGTGTCGATACGCTAGGGATAGCTTCGCGACACTGTCGCCTTTACCGCCCATTTTGTTTAAGGATATTTTAGCAGCCTCGAGATGCCAAAATGGTAGCGTCGAGACGCTGGCTCTTGGGTCTTCCACTTTTGATAAGCCTCCAACTTGATTCCTTTTCATTCCTTTGGATTCTTTTAGCATCTCGAACACTCGATCATCAATCAATTTCCTACAAAATAAACATTAAAGTGCAAAATTCGGCCAAATAATACTCAAAGACTAACTATACTTAACCGGGAAAATAGCTCGCTATGCGCGCTATCAAAGTCATGTGGCAACTGATTCATCGACATCCATCCAAGAGATTAATTCTTTCGATTTTGCTAAGGATGAGCATTTAGGGGT
This sequence comes from Luffa aegyptiaca, assembly GCA_017139565.1. Taxonomy (NCBI): domain Eukaryota; kingdom Viridiplantae; phylum Streptophyta; class Magnoliopsida; order Cucurbitales; family Cucurbitaceae; genus Luffa; species Luffa aegyptiaca. Next base: position 19,346,760 of record CM029399.1, read on the forward strand.
GAGTTGCATAAATAGTGGGGAATAATTGGAGAGTTGTAGCACCTAGCAAGAACATGTTTGTGAGGAAGAAAAAGAAAATGAGCTTGTAGTGTCAGAGGAAGTTTAGGAGGTAGAGTTTGAGGTTGAAAAGTCACCGTCTGTTTTATCTTCGCCATCCTCTGTTTATGATTGTTCTTTTTTCTATTCTCACGAGTCAATTTTAGAGTCTGAGTCTCTTTATTTTGATCTTTCTCCTTTTATGTTTATTTTATTCAAAAATACTAAAAATAATTTTGTTTCAGAGGCCCATGAGAAGCTAGTGAGCTTGCTAGCTATAGTGAGTTTTATTGATTCAAGGAAGAATAACCCAAAGAAATATGAGATTTTTTATGTGCCTTGGAAGTCCGCACGAGCACGTTGAGCTAAAGAAGCTAAACAAGCGCTTATGGGAGGCAACCTATGTAAGTTTATTTTTGTTTATATGCTTTTGATTTGTTTGTTGTTTTTGTTTTGTAGGTGTTCTCGTGGCTCTTGTCTTTGCTAGCATTCATGAGAAAGTCATCATTTCAGGACAGTATTGTTCACCCCTTCCATTCTTTTCTTGTTCTCATGCTTATCTAGGCTTCAGTTTTCTATACATTAAGGACAATGCATGTTTTAAGTTTGGGGGTGGAATGCTTTGCTTGTTGAGCCCTTGAGCATTTGAGTTTGGACTATATTTTTTTTAGCTTGTTGTTGAATTTGGCATGTGGTTGTTTTGGATGCTATTTTTCCATGATTATAATTTCCTAGGATAGGCTTTCTTGTCAATTTTTAAGCTTTTGATGAGTTGTAAGCATGAGTACCCCAAAAGGGAGACTTTTTAAAATTTTTCTAGGAGATGTCTTGCATTAGTAGAGTATTTTTCTTGGTTTAGAATTGGACTTGAATGCTTAGGAGCGAATTATTAGGTTTATAGGCTTGTTGTCACCTCGATAGGCGTAGGGAAGAGCTAAAGAGTTAATTTTTTGCAAATTAGCATGTTTAATCTTGCCTATGAGGAAAGAAAAAGAATATATGCTTATCATGATCATAAAGAAAAATCATTCTTGTTTTACATTTGAAAGCGGCTTGTGTACACAATATGCAATGTTTAATAACGTTTTAGGCAAAAAGAGCTACCCCTGTTGTGATCAGTTAGGCCAACCAAGGGTTAAACTCGGGTTATGGGACCCTACAATAGGTGTGTGAAAGCTAGTGCCACTTATAAATGCTTGAATCAATTTTAAATTTAAAGCACCTAGGTATGGATAAAAACAATCTAATTTGTTCCATTTGCTCATTAGTAAATCCTTAGTGCCAATGTAGAGGGAAGATGAGTTGAGAGTTTCATAATCCAATCCCGAGCTAGTAGAGTCTAATCTAATTAAGTTAAATCTCTCTTATGCAAGTTCATTTTGGAAAAGTTTCGATTTGTCTCCTTCACTAGGTCTTATGTGCATGTCTGTTAATTGCTTAATTATTGACTTTTGAGCACCTAGTTATGTTTGTTGCATCTATTTATAACCTATGCTTAATTTTTAGTTTGCTCGAGGACTAGCAAAAGCTTAAGTTTGGGGGTGTCTGATAGCGTGCATAGCGAGCTATTTTTCTTGGTTAATTTTAGTTAGTCTTTGAGTATTATTTGGCTGAATTATGCAGTTTAATGTTTATTTTGTTGGAAATTGATTATTGAAGCTAAATTAGAGAAATTGGAGTCGATTGGGTGTTCATGACGTTAAAAGAGGCAAGGGATCGGAAAGAGATCAAAGTTGAAGCAAATCCAAGCCCATCAACCCGAGAGCCAACGTTGAGACGCTGCCTTTGGACGTCTCAACGATGTCATGAAGACAGTAGGCGTGAAGTTGGGACAACGTCGAGACGCTGCCCTTTAGCATCTTGACACTGTCAATAAAATTCCTTATTTGTTTGGGCGGCAAAGGATGGCGTCGAGACGCTTTGCTGTCAACCAAGGGGAGTCCAATTGGTTACATTTTAGCCCTAATTCCGACTAGAGACCTTTGGTGGGAGCTGAAGCAAGGCCAAGGAGCAGGAATCAAGCGAGAAGACGTGGAGATCGTGACGGGGACGTGCGGTGCCAACGGATTCGAGTTTTTCCTTATCTTTTCCTTATCTCTAGTTGTTTTTATGACTTTTCTTTCAATTAGTGTTTGTAGTTTCAAAACTATGAGTTGCTAATTGTTTATCTTAGAGATTGATGTAGTTGTTTAGTTTGTTGGATTGATTTTTGGTATGAATGTGCTTTTATTTTATTCATGCAATTATGGTTAAATGTTTTCAATTACTTTATCACTAGTTCAATGATTTAGTGTTGAATCTTGCTCAAGAAAGAGGATTTAGCTTAGACATTACCAATTGCATGACTTAAGTAGCTAGAATTCTAAGATCGGGAGATTTAGAATCACTCTAGAAGTTGTTAAAAGAACTAAGCCCAAAGTCTTGGCATGTTAATGAACTTAGATAGGGATATCAAGTTTGTTGTATGCTTGAGATTCAATTATGCTCAGGAGAGATAGTGGTGATTCACAGTTCGTAGACTTGTAAAGTAATTGCACATTAAATTCATCCCATTAAGTAATCCTCAATCTCAAATAATGAAATTAATTCCAGAGTCTTTCATTTGAGTCTCCACTTTTATTTTATGCTTTTTGTCTTTAGATTTATCTTTGTCATTAAATTTTGCTCTCTAAATAAAATTGGACAAAATTGTTCACAGTAATTAGTTTAACTAGAAAACCTATCCAGAGGATGACATTGGATTTCATAATCACTATATTATTACTTTACCCGTACACTTGCGGTAAGCAAATTGAGCATCAAGAATGACTAAAAAGTTGCAACAAAAAATACATTAACTAAAGGTGATGAGACTTAAGATACCATAATATAAATATATTTTAATTTAGTCTACCATAAATTGCTGCATACAGAATAACATATCTTATTTGAGTTCTTTTGGTTCCATAAATTCTTAAACTCCATGGTGCAATTCAAGATATCTCTAAAGTAATTGTATTCTCTTCTCCTTTCATATATATATGTACATGAACATGTATAGTTCATGAGAGTGCCTTCTTGCAAACAATCTACAACTTGACAAGGATGAATGAACTGATCTAAATACCTAAGTTCCTAACAATATCAGAACAAACAAGTACAAAAGGATAAGTATCTATACTAATTAAGCTCAGTACAATGATATTTTGGTCGTCTTTATGTAAAAACAAAAAACCAAGACCTCACTCATAGTGTTACAGTAATCACTTCCTCACTTCTCAACCATATCAACTTTCTCGATTGCTATGAACTTCCTTGATCAATATAATGAAACACAACTACCTATCTATCTCAGTCGTTTGCCTTCTCGTCAGAATGATAATTGGTGAATCTCTATAACATATTAACATAGATGATATAACAGCAAAAAACTTAACTGAGAGGAGGTGAAAGTGAAGCCTTTGCAGAGGAAGTCTAGTTAGATGGAAAGCCAATGGGGGGTGCAGAAGAAGGCAATGAACGGATATTGATATCGAGGGGCAATAGACGATACTGAATGTCAAGCTCTTGACAGACCTTCACGACCTCTTCGACCAAGACGGACCTCCGAGCCCATCTTTCCCCTGAGTCTTGGTGGTTGATTCTGTGCGACAGCCAAACTGCCAATCTCAGCTTATTTAGACCCTCTACATCCTTGAACACAATCATAGGGGAAGGATACCAGTGTTCTTTGTGGCCTTCAATGTAACTATAGAAGCAGCAAAACAGAAGAACAATTGATAGTTATTTTAGTGACATATGTAACACCACAGCTAGGCAGCAATTTTTTTTTTCTTTTTTACAGTAAGATACCTTATGATTCTCTGTTTCATGGCCACAATTTTCTCAGCTGGCGTTGCTATATGGACACAGAATTCTACAGATTCACCCATGTCAGGACTACGGTAGAAGTTGTGGATGAATTTGGTAGCAAGAACACTATTTGGGATTATAGTCTTCAGGTTGTCGTATCTCAAGAATACAGTAGTCAAGATGTTCATTTCCTCTACAATCATCTACACTTCATTGGGATGATCATAAGGTCCAAGGTTCAGAAGAACAATAGTTATGTTAGAAATCAAAACAAATGAGCACTACCTGCATTCCATCGATTTCACATCTATCTCCAACGTCAAATGGATGCATGACAAACAAGAAGATGATTGCTTCAAATATGGTCTTGCAAGTGTTTCCAAAAATGAATGCCACGACCACTATTTGAGAACTAACGAAGACGAAAAATTTGCTGGAGGCAATTCCTAGTACTATAAGCCACAAAATTGATATAAGGATGCCGAATATCACATTCACCATATGGTGCAGTTTATCGACAGCTGTTTTGGTATCATTCAGTGTTAAAGCAAGGGCTCTTCGTTCTCTGAAGGCATTGACCTGGAAGAGAAGGATGTATCATAATGTCAAAACATGGGAGGTGAAAATACTAAAACACCAGACCTGGAACAGAAAGTACAGCACTCCAGACAAGGAAGAAAGTTTATCGGAGATTGGCATGATCATGATTCATGGATGACATTTGGACCATTTTGAAGCATAATTTCAGACAAAGCTTCATTAAGATTTCTTTACCTCCATAATTTGAGACAAAGCCCACTAAAATTTCTAGCTACAATGGTTTTAATTATCTGAATTATAAAACTGAATTTCTCAACTAATTTCATAGCACTCAATGCCAGACATACTTCTTTTATCTAAAAAAAACTTCATTTGCTTGTAGTAATGAAAATGGCACTAACAAAAGAGAAGGGAAGTTTTTTTAAAATCAGTTCTGCATTCTTACCACCCAATTTTTCAAGGCAGATTTGCTTATCCTGCGGTTTTCAATTGCTCCTTCAAAGAGACTCATTGTTTTGAAAACCTCGTCTTCTCTCATGAACCGCATCAAGTCATCCAGATATATATACCTGCAAGAAAAAATTTGGAAGAAGATTATGTAATGTGATTGTCGTGCACAAAACAATGCATAAGTTATCTGCAACTTAAACTGGCATGACGCTGAAAACAAATAGCAAACAGAACCAAAGTAACGGATAGACATCAAAGTAGAACTTAAAAGAAACGAAGAAACCCAGTTAATCTTTTAAGCTTTTCAAATATTTAGTGAGAAACTTCCAGTGCTTCCATTGGAGCCTAATGGTTCTTCCATTTTCCAGGGAACTTTACTACTATCAGAATCAAATTGCCTAGTAAAACATCAATGGGTGGGAAGAAAAGGAAAAGGGAAAAGAGAAAACGAACAAGAGGTAAGATCGACAAAACGAATTCACTTTGTTGAGCGACAAAAACCTTACATGGAGATGTGATTAGGGGGCTTGTTTTAGAAGTATACGGAATCACCCACACAGGAAGCAGAATATGAGTGAAAATAACATACTTAAACCCACGCCGAGCCACGTTTTGAAAAATCTTCTTTGCTGCTGCCTTTGCCTCGCGTTCACTTTTGATCTCTGTAGTAGATTCATCATCGGGACAAGGCCCCGGTATCTGCTCATCCAGTGTGGAAATGCTACCATGTCGAACTATGTTCAACAACCTCTTCATATTCCAAGCAGAAACATTCTTCGGACTAAGTTTGTGCAAGTGGTCAATCGTTATTCCATCGTTTCCATTTTTGGCAAGTGCTTGAGAGAATTTGGAACTTCTAACACGAAAACTTTTCTGGTTCCGTCCGCTGCCTATTACCCTTCCACTCTTTACAGAAGAGAAGGTTGCTGCCTTAAGATCAGGGGGTATAGTCACCCCTGCATTCTGTAATTTTTGGACTTCATCTGCAATTCTCTCATCTTCTTCCTCATTCTTCTTAATTTCAATCAGGGGTGGCCCTGAGAGCGTCTCGATTACATATTGGTTAAACAACGATTCCTGAATTCGATCAAAGTATGTGCTCACATGGAAAGAAGATGCAAGCACCTTCACCATCAGGGTTTTGACTAGCCAAATCAAGGTGCTCATCAAGAGACACACTAAAATTTTCCTAACATAATTGAGTATATTGCTGTTGGTTTGACTCTCAACCCGCTTATTGAACAACAAATGCCAAGAGATCAGAACAAGGCCTAACCATAGACAATTCTGCACTGGCTTCCTAACCCCATATACAAAATACAGAACTCTTTTACGCAAAAGAAAATTCCTCTCAATGAAAAATACTACAATCCTAATCCCCCAACCTGAAACCAATCGTCCACAAATCAGTACCAAAACCATCACCTCCCATTTCCATATATACAACTCCCACAGGCTCTTTGCCCTTAAATAGGGAATGGAAAGAGTGCAAATTAAAGCCGCAGTGATTAGAATCAAACTCACCCATTGCAGCAGTGTTAGAACACTGAAATTACCCCTTTTAAAATCGTCTGGAAGATCCTCTTCCAGAAAGGGATCGTCGTCGTCGTCGTCAATCTTGCCAAGAAACCCCGATCGTAGCTGGCCCGATTTCGGAATGAGGCCAGACAGCAGGTCTGGTTCTGCAGGCGGGTCAATCAATCTCGACTTGGTTTTCGCCCTCAGCAAATGAGATTTCCTCTGGAACGAAAGCTCGCTCTGAAAAGACAAGTTAGAAGCGCATCTCACAGCCTCAGCAACAGATTCATTCTGAACAGCAGAGATAGTCGAAGATCCACGACGTTCATGGTGCGGTTGTTGCCATGGCGATTGTCCTCCTTTGAACTCTTCTTGCAAGTCGCGAGAGTCTCTGTACCGCCTTTGGACCGACTCATTGCTCAAAATTTCAGGCGAATCCTGCTGGAACGAAACTTTAAGATCCTTAGAAGTCTGACTCAACGGCGACTCCGCCAATGGAGGAATAATCCTATCCTGGCGTAGCTCCTCCATTTCCAAATCCATATCCAAAGTCGTTTCGCCTCTAATTTTCTGCTTATGAAGAAACTCCCCAATCAGCTTCGTCGGTGGATCCTCCATACCATAACCACGCTGTACAAATTCAAAATCCTCATTTCTATCACCAATATCACTCGCTCTCGCACCACTAGCCCTACACGCATGTTCCCCAATCCCAACTCCATCATTGTTCCAGAAATCGTACCTGGGCTCCCGCCAAACCTTCCCGCCATTATTGCCGGCAGAGTCCACAGATCTGGAAACGGCCGAAGAACCGCCATCATCGATCTTGAGAATTACCTCCGTGCGGTCCGACGGTTCACAATCGTTCAGCGAGCGACGATCCCTATGACGATTATGATGATCGGCAAGTTCGTGATCGAGAAGAATGGGGAGCTCCTCGTGATTGAATTCGGTAGTAGTACTGGCTCCGCCAGCAGAAATCCTCCGTGTGTGCTTGAAAGATACATTGCCTTTGAAGGGTTTCTTGAGCGTATCCATTAGTGATCTGTGTCCCCAAGACGGGAAGGTCGATCGACGAAGAGAAAAGGGATTTGGAAGAAGAAAGAAGAAGAAATGTGGGAGAGAGAAAGGAAGGTTGGGCAATTTGCATGGAATTTAGCTTTTTTTGGTGCTTCAAAGTTCAAACAAACAAAATAATACAATATGCAATGCATGCATACACCACAAACGCCCAATTTCGTTCCAATCATATAACTACCTATGCTTTTACTTACGTACATATCGTTATTATTATTTTTTTTTTTTAATTACGAAAATATATGAATTAAAACAATATTTTGTTGGATATCTTTCTAGCTACCACCATTAAATTTTCTATAATTAAGAGAGAAAAAGAGGTAGAAAAATTAAAAAATTAAAACTTTTTTACTTTTTGAAAAAAAAATGGTAGATATACCTATCTATCAATATATAAAAAGAAATTTGATTTAACTTTCATATGTGTAAGAATTAGACCCTTGTTAAATATGATTAAAAGAAATCTTTTTTTTTTTTCTTTTGACTTGATATTTCTCTCTCTCTCTTCCATCTCTCCTCCTAGTTCCGATCTCCCTCCTCTCTCTCCCTCAATATTATTATCCTCCCTCTCGCAACTCCCATTTCTCTCTCCCTCTCTCTAAGTCTCATTGTTAGAATATTTCTTTTCTCCGACTGAGAAAACCTTTTTTTTTTTTTTTTATTTGCATGGGATGTCAGAGAAGCCACTGAAGAGTGCCTATGAACATCAGAGTAAGAAGGATGCGGTAACTCCAAATAGAAGGAAGAACAAGAGAAAAGAAATGGGAGGGAAATAAAAATAGAAGAGAGAAAAGGGTGCGTGAGCGGAAGAGATGAAAGAGAAAGTCAAAAGAACATTGGTGGATCGATTTCAATCTATATCTATAGGTCAAAAAAGTCCATCTCATCAGACTCTCTCAGATAGCACAAGCTTCAACTACCCATTCAATTTTTTGTTGCCCTAATAGCTACATCGGTGTTCATCTTCAAGACGCCAGCAGACGAAGGGATGTATCAATCATCATCTGATCTCCCTCAGCGAGGTAACGACTCTTTCCTAATCTATGATAATTTATCATTTGCATTTTGGAATTCATACACATAGTCAAGCACCCAGTTCCACAAGTTATCTTTAGCATCTTCTTGTGTTGTGGCTCTGAAGATTGATTTATTCCTTTTTCCTTATACTACCCAGCATATAACCAGAAAGCATTCAAATTCAAATAGCTTTCTGTCTATCTAGTTTAGGAACCACCGACTCATTTTGGGCCAAGCCAGCTACAAAAAAGTCGTTATATTCCACTATTTCCTTTTTTTTTTTTTTTTTTTTTTTTTTATAACCAAACTGCATGGAGATGGCTCTCCCCCACCGACCAACAATGAGAACAGGTATAAAAAACGTCCATCCCTCTGTGTTTTAACACACTTGTTCATCTGCCTTGAATCTGTTATCTAGTGCTGACGGGCTGGAGTTGTCGAGGCTCCGAATTGTCAAATAAATTTGTAAGTTCACCAATCACTAAAATACTTTGCAGTAGTAGTGGTCGAGGTCGATGGCAGGGAACAACTGGTTTATCTCTAATCTCTTTTGTGGTAACAGTAAGGGGGTTGAAGAGAGAGGGATTAAATGCGGGAAAACTAAATTGCGAGAAAATAAATGGCAGAAAATTAAATAACAGGAAAATAAAGGGTAGTTGGTTAATCTCACCTTGGCGATCACTGTAGCTAGAAACACTCGGATTCAGTACATTTGGTTTTACTCATCGATTAGAAAACAATGATTGTTGAATGAGAAATTTCGGTCAATCACAAATTGCCACATCATTAATTTAAATTAATGATAAATAAATTTGGGACCAATTACAAATTTACACGTGTCCCTAAATTAAATTAATAGACATTAAAATTCGGCAAATCAAACAATGCCACTTGTCTATTACTGATCCATTGGATGACATAAGTCAAGTGCAATCAAATTATGTCACGTGGCAATTGGACCCAAGACTAATGTAACCCGAGGTCATGGAAGAAATTGGGCTAAATGAAAATAATTCAACCTTATTAAAAAGAATTTGATTAAAGTCCAAATATAGCCAAGCCCATATGAGGTCCATCAAACTCTATAAATAGAGGAGACCACCATTCATTTTGGGCATTCAGATTCAGAGACAGAGTCAGAGAACTCAGAGTCTAGAGCATTCTGCCAGAGTCCAGAGTCGTCAGAAGCCAAAGAGTCAAGAGAATTCAGAAGGATTCGAGATTCAGAATTCAAAGGATTCAAGACTCAGAAGGTTTGAAGACTAGAAGACTCTAAGAAGAGATCAACAAGCCAACCGACTGATCAAGAAGATCAACAAGTCAGCAAGCCGATCATCCAAGAAGATCAACAAGCCAATTGACCGATCAAGAGGATCAACAAGTCAGCAGGTCGATCATCCAAGAGGATCAACAAGCTAACAAGCTGATCCAACATATCATCAAGCCAACAAGCCGATCCAAAAGAACGTCAAGCCAGCAGGCCGACCATCCAAGAAGATCAACAAGTCACAACAGGCCGATCCAAAAGATCATTAAGCCAGTAGGCCGATCATCCAAGAAGATCAACAAGCCAACAAGCCGATCCAAGAGATCATCAAACCAACAAGCCGATCCAAGAGATCATCAAACCAACAAGCCGATCCAAGAGATCATCAAGCCAACAGGCCGATCTAAGAGATCATAAAACCAACAAGCCGATCCAAGAGATCATCAAGCCAACAGGCCGATCCAAGAGATCATCAACCTAGCAAGCCAATCATCCAAGAAGCCCAACAAACCGGCCCAAGAAGAGCAACAAGCTAGAGGCCAAAGTTTATATATTTGTGAGAAAGAATCAGAGGATAAATATTAGAGATTGTACACTTACATCAAATTCAATAAAATCAAGTTCATTTCCACGAATTAAATTTCCTTGTTGAAATCTCGTGTGAACAATGATTTAATTGCATGTTGCCTCATTGGTACACTAAATCAACTGACTTGATCCCATCGTACATCAATTCAATTACTAATTACTAATTAATTAACCCCTACTAATTATGGAGTTTTGGAGCTATCTCGATGTTCTTGGTAAAGGATTTGGAATTCCCTAATTCCGATAAAGCGGAAGCGTAATTGGGACCAATTCGTAGTTAATTTTGTTTATCCAAAAATACTATTACATTGGCAAACATAGAACAAATTCTATAGAAACTTAAGGCTAAGCATACAAAATTTAGATCTAAATCTATAATAAAGAAAAGAGAAGCAAACCTCCGTTGACGTCTCTGAAAATCAATAATGATTCTTGATTGCTCTACAACAACGAAGAACACCACCACAACGAAAAACACCACCATTTGATCTTCTCCGCTATAACTCTGAGATTAGGAACGTAGTTGTGGGACTACCTAATCTTGAATGGGAAAACTCTTAGAGAGAAAAATTCTCTCTAAAGTTCTTGGGTTGAGAGAATATGAGAGGGAGGCTAAAATGAGACCTTAGGGCTAGGGTTCTCATAACCTTTCCTTTTATAAGATAAGAAACCTAATGTAAGGTTAGGAAACAATCTTGACCGTTAGATCAAGATCAATTAATTAATTGATTAAACCAATTAATTTTTTTTTTTTTTTGAGAAGATTAAACCAATTAATTAAATGTTAATTAACTCATCATATTAATTAATTAATCTCATGCACATTTAATTGTAATTTCTTCACATAATATATTTTAATTAAACTTAATTAAATCACATTTAATTAATTCAATTAAACTAATCAATTAATTAATTTCAATAATTAATTAATTTTACAATTAATTAAATATCTCTCATATTCAATTAATTACATATTAGAATCATATTCTAATAATTCCCTAATAGACTATAGTTTAATTAAATCTCATTTAATTTAAACTAAATTGAATAATTAATTAATTCATAATTAATTAATTCATCTTCTAATTAAATACCATATATTTAATTAGACATATATTTGAACTCTTTCAAATATATCTTCAAATATATCAATCTCTCAATATAATAAAGTTTAATCTCAAATTAGACTTAAATTCGATTTATGTTTAGTTAATACAATTCCGGACCCATGAACCTAAAGCGGCTAGTTTAAGTAGGTAATTGCGAGGTTTCAGATTGCTTATTTTAGATTAGTTAGACATAATTTAGTAGTCATTATATTGCGAGGTTTTGGATGGTTGCTACTTTATGCACGAGGGGTGGCGGTCGATAATGATAATTTGACTAATCATCATTGCGAGGTTAATGTAGGAGGGTCCTCCGAGTAACCAAGAAGCCAACCGGACTAATAAAATCGGCATAGAATGATTTTTAGAGAAAACTAGGAAGCCAAGTGAAATACCATTCAAGCATAAGAAATCACAATCCAATGGTCCCTTTATGATATTGATTTTTGTCTTATTTCTCTCTATTGCATGCTTATTTCTGCTTCTTTTGCATTCCGTATTTTATTTCATTTTATCCAGTTTTTTTTTCAAAACCCCCTGTTGCATAAACACAAAATTTCTGCATTTGCTAGATCCCCTTCCCTGTGTTCGACTGATAGCACCAAATTGGTGCTAATTATTTCCTAATGCTATTATTTGTGAAAATTGACTAATTCTGAGTCTTATTGATGTATAGGTCAATTTGGTGTTCTCGGGATCAAGAAGGGCATTTTGGCAACCAAAGAAGCGAAAGTCAACCAAAAGTCAACTGGAGCAAGAATTCACCAATTTTTTCCGAGAGATAGCGTCTCGACGCTACGGATTCAAGACACGACCAAATTAGCGTCAGCGTCGAGACACTGGCCACGGCGTATCGACGCTATCGCGTTTTTCTTATAAAATGGGTCTTTTTGCGATTTAGGTCATGGATGTCCGATTTTGGCCGCCACACCTCGTCTCTCTCTGTATTTTTCCAGTTTTCATTGTATTTACATTAGATTACATTAGTTTTTAGATTTAGGGATGGCTAATCGAGCCCCGGCTAGTGAGCATTGCAATGTCCGGCTAAGTGTAGATTGTTGTAATTGGAGACTCCCAATGTAAGTTTGGCATTCCTTTGAGACCTTGTATATTTCAGATTTCATAAAATTATTGCCTAATTGTGTTCTTAATTCCCGTTTGTATTTCAATCGATTTGAATCTTTGGATTGACAACCTATTGTGTTTGAATCGATTGCTTTGCTAGAATTGGTAGCGAATAAATCTATTGTAATCTCGATTAAAAGGCGTTTTATCCCTATTAATCAAAATTGCCAAACTGAATTCGGATAACCAATTGCACGATCCCAAGGTAAGATTAGTCAGTCCATCCTTTTATTTTCCTACTATTTTAATTTTGGTAATTTAATTTCTTGTATTTTAATTTTTCATCCTCAAGTCAGTCCAAAAACTCAACTTTTTTCTTTGTAAGAAATACTTAAAAACTAAGTCAGGAATGTTTCTTGATATTGCTTTGCCTGTATGTGTACCTTGCTTTGCCTGTATGGTTGGATTAAGAGATTATTTTAGCCTCCTTTTCATTTCTTTTTTTTTAATAATTTTGAAGTACATTGCTTCTCAAAGTTCTATAAGTTAATTTTTTTCAAGTAATCATCTGATTTAGTTTTTAAAAGTGTATTACATTTCTCCCTTATCCAGATATAAAGCTCAATTTAACGAAATAAAAATTTTCAATTTCAATATAATAATTGACCCATTCAACTAATTACAAAGCCAAAAAAGAAAAGGTAAAAATGTCATTTTTTCTATAACTTTTTCATGGACAAAACAAAGAATAACAGACAAGGACCAGATCCATTCGTTTTCAATTGTCTGCAATTAAAATTGGACAGGCTATCGCCTAGAAGAACTTTCATGGATGTAATGCCATTGCCGAATACAAAATTACTACTGAAGTCTAATAAAATAAAACCTGTATAAAATGTTTCTAAAAATTCTTATTATAAAAGCTGCGAATCATCACAACTATCAAAGACCTTAATGGAAGAAATAAAGGGGGGGAAAAAACCAAACTTGGGCACTAGGGGAAATAATTAATCGGTTAGAAAAATTGATAGAAGAAATAAATGGAAGGAAAGGAGGGGGGGTGGGGTAAAGTTAAAAGAAGTAAAATGTTGTGGAGAAATTACTATACAAGACAAGGTTGGAGATTAGCCAAACCCAACGATGTTAAAACTGCGAAACGGCCTTCTTCTTTCACTTCTTAGTGATGGTTTCGTCTCAACACAGAAAGGAATCCTCCACTCTTCTCCTTTCGTCGTTCGTCGCCGTCTTCAGCAACCTGCTCAAATATTACATACAATCTTTACATCATTCAAAACCTCCAAACTTTCTTACAAATAATAATCCATCAATAAACTACACTTTCAAGTTTTAGTTAAATTATATCAAATGATCATGTCCAAGTTCGTCTTAAATCTTTTAAAACTTCTAAATTTTATCCTCATGTTATTAACCATGATAAATTAAGCCATTCCACAAATTAAAATTTGACATAGAAATTTTATATATCAGTTAAATTATCATTTTTTAAAAAACATATTTGGACCGGCAGGCATGCCAGCCAATTAGAAACGAATTTTCTTGATGGGTAGCATAACACTGATGTTTAAATATGTTAATAAAATTACAATTTAATGATATATCAATTTCATGTTAACAAATTTTAGCAATTCTTTTTATGAAACAGTCTAATTCAATTTTTTTATATAATAAGGGTAAATATGAGAATTTTAAAAGATAGGCTAAATTAAAAATTATCCAAAAGATTAGGAACCATTTAATATATATATCTAACCTACAGTTCTTTAATAAATTATTTGATAGATACTTGACATCGTGTAAAATGATTAGTACAAATTTAACAAGAACTAAGAACATTATTTTAATATAACTTTTCAAGATTAAAATATAAAACTAGAACAATTAAAATTTGAGCATCTAAACCCATAAATTAAAATTTTAGGGACCAAAATAGGATTCAAACTAAAAAATTTATGGAGGATAAAAAGTACATAATTTCAATAGACGGAGAAAAATGTATGAAGTTATATTTTGTCTCTCAGTTAGCAGATATTTTAATTTTGAAGGAAACATTATGTATTTTATGTTACGAACTAAGTTTTAGCAAATTGTTTTTCCATTTTAAGCAAAATGTAAAATTGTAGAACAAGTAAAAAAGAAGCCGTCATCGAGAACTTACTTCCTTAGCTATCTGCAACAATATATCGATAATTTCAGAGAAGTCAGGCCTGCATGACGGGTCTTGCTGCCAACATTTTTCCAGCAACTCAGCCAGCTTGGGATTAGTGTGCTTCGGAATAGTAGGCCGTAAACCCTGAAAAAACAAGTATGACCGATTAGACTAATCTCCAATCGAATGATCGAATTTTCACGAATTCCAACGAATGGATGGAAGAAAAATGCTTTTTTTTTTCTTTTTTCTCTTCAGGAAGCCATGGAAGCACTTTATGGCCTCCTCAAGTGTAACTTCATTTAGATTTATAAATCTAGTGATGACTTATAATAGAAGATTCAGGTTCAAATAACAATACAGTTAAATTTAATGGAATCGAATTGTACCTTTTGTACTACTCCGACTGCAGCTTGTAATGGGGTTAGGAATTCATAAGGTAGCTGGCAAGCAAAACAGACGGCTATCATTTATTTGAAAGGAAAAAAGCTAAGAAGTATGTTGCAGGGAGAGGGAATGAACAAGGGGGGAGAAATGGTAGATCGGCCATTTATTGTACCTTTCCAGTTAGCAGCTCCCACAAGACAATTCCAAAACTGAAAACATCAGCCTTATGATCATAGGGTTTGTGTTCAATAACCTTCAATATGAAGTAACTGGAGTAAGAAGATGACAAGATGAGTGAACTATATATTCCAGTAAACTGTCAGCTAGTTTTTGCAGATTGATGAAAAGGAAGATGATCAACCTCAAAACCACCCGAGGGAGGAAAAAACAGGAAAAGAAAGAAATGACTACTTAGTAGCAATAGACCAATTGATTAGAATCACAGCAGTCAGAATTCTCAAAATGATAGTTTAACTTGTCGAGGAAACAATAGTACATCATCGCTGTCTTTTAAATTGTGGAACAGAACGAGTGCACATAGCCCTTAGAGCTTAAACGCCAGGCACAAGCATGCCTCATTGAGGTAAGCACATAAATATAATGAAGAATGATATGAAAGTAACTCTTTTAAGAAAGACTCTAAAAAGAATATTTTTAGAAAGGACATACACATACCAACAAGTTTGTTCACTACATGATTTAAAATAACAATAAATATATATATAATAAAATCCAAGGTGCAGGTGCAAAACACCATGCGTCACCTTCCACCTTGGCATTTGAAACCCCGTCAACAGACAAGTCAAAGAAGTACTATGGTCTTCAAAACTGGCATCAATGTATGTGAGTACGACATATAATATCTATGCAAATATGCTAATATTTTAATAAGATCACACTCATCTACAAAAATATATTCAAGGCCCATTTGATAATCATTTGATTTTTTGTCTTTGGTTTTTTAAAATCAAGTTTATAAACACTACTTCCACCTTTAACGTTCATTGTTTTGTTATCTACCTTCTCTCCACGTTCTCAAAACCAAGTCAAGTTTTGAAAACTAAAAAAAAATAGTTTTCAAAAACTTGTTTTTGTTTTTGGAATTTGGCTAAGAATTCAAATGTTTCCTTTACAAAAATGAAAACCGGTAAGGAAATTAGGAGAAAACAAGCCTAATTTCAAAAACCAAAAACCAAATGGTTATGAAACGGGGTCTAAAGTGCTCCTGCACATCACTCAAAAGCATACCATAAATCTAATGGAAAAATCTAAAACAGAAAACAGGCTACCGGTGTTCAGTGTACAGGAGATTGAAAGTTAATTTTCTATAACTAGAGTATTCCAGGTCCTACAGTTATAGTCAATTGCTGGCCAGAAACCCCAAATATTCGAGTACGTTGTAGTTTTTGTCCAATATCAGAGTAGTATGTGTTAAAGCCTCATTAATACTAAAATAGTCTCCATGTTTCCATGAATATACCTCAGGAGCCATCCACCGATATGTCCCAGTTTCTGCAGTCATAACTCCTGATTGAGCTTTCACTCTGGCAACACCAAAATCGGCAACCTTGACAACCTACAGTGTAAAGTAGTGTGAGAGAGATGCCCATATTCAAGATGATAAAACCAATTGAGTTAAATTATACAATTTACACATGCAACTACGTGTTCAAGAGATCTTGTAGAAACTCATCTACAATTATCAGGCTTTTGAATCTAGAGAATGACACAACCCATCATAGGTTGGCTCAATGGTCAGCCAACTATACACTTAGTTTTAGCGGTTACATGGGTTCAAAGGATGATGGTCATCTAACTACCATGGCTAAATATCTTTAGACTATTTTTTTTTTAGAAACCGAGCTTTCATTGAGCAAAATGAAATAACATACCCCATTTAAATTTTAAACAAAACAAAAAAACAAAAATATAATATCTATATATATATATATATATATATATATAACTACAGAAATTGACCATTACAATGGTAAGGTTGCAATTATATATATATATATATATATAACTACAGAAATTGACCATTACAATGGTAAGGTTTAATTGCAATGATTCTATTACTTAAGTAGAGTTATTACAGTTCTATTACTCAAGTAGATCTCAGTCATTTCCTCTTCTGAAGCACGTCAGAAGGCATTATTGTGGGAAGAGGGGTCCTCTAGCAAAAATGTGTAAACTACCCTATAACAATAAGAGATTGTCATCTAACTACAATGGCTAAATATCTTTAGACTTTTTTTTTTTAGAAACCGTGTGAAATAACATAAAATGACATTTAAATTTTTAAAAAAAAAACAAAAACAAAACATAATATATATATATATAACTACAGAAATTGACCATTACAATGGTAAGGTTTAATTGCAATGATTCTATTACTTTTTTTTTTTTTGAAACAATGATTCTATTACTTAAGTAGAGTTATTACAGTTCTATTACTCAAGTAGATTTCAGTCATTTCTTCTTCTGAAGCACGTAAGAAGGCATTATTGTGGGAAGAGGGGTCCTCAAGCAAAAATATTTAAACTACCCTATATAACAATAAGAGTTGGTACAATAAAATCTTAAGCTATCCCTAAACTACGAGATTATTGTAATTATCTTTTACACTAATTGTTGCAATTAAACCCAACCAATTATAAAGGTAAGATTTAATTGCAAAGATTCTATTACTTAAGTGGAGTAATTACTCGAGATGAAAGTTTGAGGGTTTGATAATAAAAAAGAATAACCACAATCATTCGTAAATCGATTTATCCCACAAAAAAACTGTATGATACAACAATATTTTATTTTGAAAAACTCTTGAAATAGACTGCCACCATGCAACTACATCTTGTAAATAAGTTAATTAATTAAACCATTAAAAAAAAAACAAATGTGGTCTATAACATATAACATACAGGCTAAAAAGTGCAAATATTTCTATAAAGTTAGCGTATTAATAACTAAAATTGAGGTTAAAACAAAAAACAAAAAAAAAAACTAAAACTAAACTTGAGCACAGCATGCATGATATCAAAATGAAAGACTGGAAAGAAATTTTTCTTACTTCATTTTCATCCATCAGAAGATTGGCAGCCTTTAGATCTCTGTGAATGATATTATTTTGGTGCAAGTAGTTCATTCCCTTCGAGACATCAATGGCTACCTTGAGCAAGGATGGAAGTCTAAAAGTGCCCTTTTGTTTATGTAGATAGTCATAGACACTACCGCCAGACATAAATTCTGAAGGGAAGAAATAGAAAAATGGCTTTCAGGTTTAATCCAAATAACGAATGTGTACTTGTTTATTTTGTCCAATAGGGTTAGAAAAGAAGATTTAAGAAAATATTCGCCTGATTCACCTGTTACGATGCACAAGCTTGGGGGCTTAGTACATGCACCAATAAACTGTACGACATTCTTATGCCTGACTTTTCTGCAAGTCACAAAAACAAAGTTCATCAAAAGATTAATAACATGGGACTCAACATATTGCAGGTTAGCTCAACCTCTTCACACATCACCAGAATAAGAAAGTGGGAAAAGACCCAGAATAAGAAAGTAGGAAAAGACAGTAAAAAAGGAAAGCAATAGAAAAAATACTTTGAAGGGGTATTTATTTTCAAAAGACGAATTAGCTAACGGCACAAATTAACTTGATGTAACAAGTAGCTTATGGATAGAAGTGTTCAAGAGCACTAATAATAACTGGCACCAGATACTCTGTCAGTATCTGACTTACCTCATAATGTATACCTCCTGGGCGAACTCACTTTGCATATCTGAATTTACACGTTCAGGTTTAAGGACTTTAATAGCCACTTCCTGACTGCAGTATGTACCTTTATACCTGGTTTTGTTGATAAAGATATTTAGTCTTAAAATTGTACCAAACAGATAGACATAAGAGACGCATGGAGCAACATTTATGACTTACAGATCTCCATATGACCCAGATGCGACTTTATGCTCGAACTTCAAATGTCTAGGATTAATTTCCCATACATCAGTCCCATCCGTGGGTATTTCCACCCGATCAGGTTCAGATTTAATTGATATATCCCGTTCCCCTACAGGAGACAAGGATTTATGATTTGGCCAAGCCTGCCTCTGAAAGGAAAATAAGAATTACAAAGAGAATTATACACAAACTCATGGCGAAATAATAAATCGACAAGAAACAGGAAAATGGAAGAGTAGAAAACAGAACACTGTCAGCATGAGTTGACCCAGCAAATAATCATAAAACAAATGGGAATCTAGATGCTCTATTTTGATGCAATCAATGATTAATAAGGAGCTACCTCAACCTGTAAGACTTCCTTCTCCAATGCAGTCTTCAATCGCTCTGTTTCCTGTTTCAATACAACATACAGATTAGATTTGAGCATTTGTTAAAATTTCAGCTTGCATGTACAGTGTAGTTCTATCCAAAATCGTTGTTATTCTTACCTTCCCATTGATATGGCTCTCACAAAAATAGGAAAGGACAAATATTAGATGTTCAAAATTTATTGGCACCTAATATATTTCTATACATTAGCTGGACTTGAAGGCATTACACTTACACCCTTAACATTATCACAACCGAAGCCCAAGCTTAAGCACAGATAGGCCTTTCCATAAGGGAAAGGAACAGACAAAACCAAGATGCCTTATCTATATTTTCCTTTTACTTTGGAGAGGGAAAAATATAAAAGAGAAACTACATTTCAGCTCAGATGTAACTAAAAGAATAATATACCTCATAGGGCCAACCATCAACTACAAAAACGTCCAAGGAGTAACCGTCAACAGTAGAAAAAGCATGTGCCTCCTGGATGTTCAGCCCAATCTCCGCAAGCAAGGAGGTCAACTAAAAATATACAAAAAGCAGCGGCAGCTAAGCATAGTAAAAGATGTCGAGGTAAAAGATTCAGAAACTTATTCATGTGTTTTATATGGCTAGTCATTAGCAAGATCCAGTTTCAAATGTATTGAGTATCTATTGATAAATTTTTATAAAAAAAAGAGGACCTATTGATAAGAGCTTCATGTAAGATAAACTAAGAATGCTAACTTTTATTACTAAATTAATGAACATGACTGGCTTTCATGAAAGAGGTTTACAAAGTGCCTAAACTAGTTACCCATTAACAGAACCATAGGTAACCAGAACAAGAATATCATGTGCCTGCTATACACACATACACTGTAGAGTAATCAAATGTATGTGAGATACCTGACTGAGAAGTTTTGGCTTGTCATCTGTAGAGAAAGTTATTTCATGCATCGGCCTACATTGTTTACCAAACCAATTAAGATATAAATGTCAATCAAATGCAGAAACATTTGGTAGAGTGGGAAAAAAAATCATGTTTCATTAAAACAGTTAAGTTTCAGTAAATGATTTTTCTTCTCACAGAAGTACCAGTACATGTATGAAACAGATAGATCTTCCAAAACAAATAAAATCATTTGAAGTCCACAATTATTGTAAATTGTAAAAAAATTAAAAAGCACGAAAAACAAAAAAGGCAGTAAAATTATACTTGTTTGATTTCTTACGCAAGGAAACAGTGCTTACCGGAAAAACTGTGTTCTGGCATGTACAGAATGATCAACCTCCAGATCCTGAGCATTATTAGCTTCAAGGGCCAGGGCTTCAAGGTTAGGAGATGATCCAAAGGCAGGTGGTGGATGTACGCTAAAAAATTTGAAAACCATCCAAAGATCCCATACATTAATAAAAAGATAACAAATACTAAATCAACGCTCAACTACAAAGAAATAAGATGTGATTGAACATCTAGATTTTCAAACACAATAACAATACATAAATTAACATAATCAGAGTTTACTTACAGTATTCATACAAGAATATAATGAAATAAGAGAATACAATACCTCTGTCTGCTCAATAAATTTGCAGAATTATGATCAGTGTCTTTTACAGGGTATGAATCAGCAAAATCAGCCGAATTACTATCAGAAATGGCTTGGACCTAGAGGAGTATGATTAATAAAAATTAATTTACTGAAAACACATGAACGGAGAGTGCGATGGAAAAATAAAATGCCCTCACAGGTAACTAACCATAAACCTTTAGAATGAAAAGTTTAAATAACAAAATGAAAGCAAATAAGTGAGAATGATTTCAGACGAGAATTTATATCCTAAATGAAAGAAAACTTCCTATCTCAAATCATAAATCAAAGTGACAAATTAAACAATCATATAAATTTAAAAAAAGAAAAACATGAAATACTATGTGAAAAACTCGGCCAAAGATCAGAGTTTGCAGCAGATTTCAGAAAACTCGAGGCTGAAGTCTAAGATTACAATAAAAAAGTTAATTAGCTTAGTGGTCTAGACTGCTGGTTTGCATGCTTCAAAATGCCTCGATTCAATTGCATTTCTCGACTTTGTTAAAATAAACACTAACACTCCATATTAATGACTTAATCCAACCTGTCATTATGTGAAAGCACAGTAGATGAATCAATTTAACCAATTGTATGATTACACTATTATTTGCTCCTAAATTACAATAAGATCAATAGAAAAAGAAACGGCGTTCCATCCATTGCCAAAAAGAACTGACCAAATAATTCGATAATGATACAAAAAATACTGCAGATTGTTCATCAATGACAAGAAAACGTTCTATGCATGATAAATACCATCCAGTAATCCAGTCCTAAACAACAAAATGCATATCACACGACATTCTGGACAATCACTGTGCATGACGTGTCATGATGGGGGGGAAAGGGGGGAAAAATAAAATCGCTCAATGACACTTAAATCGGTTATTGAGCGCTTGCTCACCTGCACTAGGCGGACCTCAATTGCAGGACGATTTGCAGGATCGTGAGCAAATTGCAATAATCTTTTATGCATGAGAACATCTTCAGCCCTCTCCACATTTACGTCTAGAGCATATCTGCAGAGGCATTGAATCTAATTGATCGACTATTTGTCAACCGAACGAGGAGAAGAAAAGGAAAATAGAATACACAAAGACTAAACGGCTAATAAACTCATAAAGCAAACTCAGGAAGTGTTCAGTACGACCATAATTAGCATTGCTAGCAGAAGCAATAAAGCAGAAAGAACTTTCAAAGCAAAACTCATATCGAATCCGTTCATTCAACAGAGCATGAGAACAAATGTCGACTCGCCAATACGAATACATAATAATCCGCTCTTCTCCACTCCAAAACTGAAAACCTGATCCAACGCTAAACCGATAAAACAAACAAAACAAAACAAAACAAAATCCGAACAATACATGCAAAAAAAAAAAAAAAAAAAAACATCGATTACCAAAACAAACAAAAAGAAGACGCAATCCAGAAATCAAAAACCGGCTCACGAGCTTACAAACGACGGATTAAAGAAAAACGAAAACCTCGATCACGAAAATGCGAAAAACGAGTCGAAACAAAAAGAAAGAAGAAATGTAGGAGATAGTACGGAAGCAAAGAGTAGGTTAAAGATACCGAGTAGGAAGGCGATTGAAGTGAACCCATAGTTCGTCGTCGAAACCAGGCTGAATGGCCTCGTGGTTGTTGGAATCCTTGAGCCGCCGTAGAACCTCATTGTATACCTCAAACTTCTGCCTCTGTTGCCGTGTCTGCGCCGGCGACAAGGAGTCATAGGCTCTACTCCCACAGCTCTCGTTATCCTCCATAACCATTAGGGAAAAATGAAGAAAGCAAATGCCAAAGAGAATAAAATGCGAGAAGCTTTCGATCTTTCACACAGAGAAGGTTTTACGTGAAAAAGCAAAACGATGGTTGATTGTGAGAAAAGAAACCAAAACCGAAACCAAAAAACCGAGTTTATATCAAGAGACACAGATTTAATAGGGCGAGATAGAGACTCCAAAACGGAAACTGATATTTTAATTAATTAAATCAATAATTATTATTATTATTATTAATTATTAAAGAAAACAAAAATGGAACGAAGAAAGTAGGTTCGTGAACTCTCTCATAAAAACTTTCTTATCTTTCTTGAAACGTTTTAATTTTAAAATCTTTTTTTTAATTTTTAACTTTTAATTCAAGCGATTTTGCGGAACAGAGGATCAAAGCCGAGGAGGATTCTAATGCTAATCCGGCGACGCCTTTTTCATTTTCAATTAAAGAGGGGGAAGATTCCTGTGCGGTGAGGTGTACCGCTGTTGCCATGAGGATGAGCACTTGGCATCTTGATTTTATCTGAAAAAAACATGATGGGCCCCATGTGGAAAATGACTTTTTTGTGAGGGGTTTTTTTGCAAAATAAAGGGGGTGTTTGGGGCACTGAATAGGTTATAATAACCCCCCTTATTATAACCTATTCAATGTTTGGGGCACCAACAAAAATAATTGGTGAGGTGGGTTATTTTAACCCCCGATTATTTTATCCATTTTCTACAGTAACCATTATTCAACCCACTACAGTAACTATCTCCTCACTTCTTCCATGCGACTCCTTGACTTTTCCGACGACCGCCGGCCGCCGTCAGCCGGCGAAGTTTCCGATGAATTTTCCGACGACCGCCGACGACTTTTCCGGCGATCGCCGATGACTTTTCCGGCCACCAATTTTTTTTTTTCCATATTTCTTCTCAATTTCATTTTGAAAAATATAAAAAATAAAAATAAAGAAAAAAAAACATCAAAGGTTGCCGGAAAAGTCGTTGACAACATCGAAGGTTAATCAACTTAAAAAAAAAACATTCAAACGAAATTATATTTACCACACTCAAGTTTATTTCAAATGATTTTATTGATTAAAAAAAAAAAACTAATATGATTTTTGAACTAAACATTTACAATTTTTATTTTGGCAATACTAAAAGTTAACTAATATGATTTTTCTATACCAAAACCTAAACTTTTTTGCTTTGTAACAAAAAAAAAAAAGCATAACCCTAAATCAAATCAAAGTGTTGTATATCATAAAAAAAAACTAGAAAAAGAAAACAGTCAGTTTGAACCTTTGATTCAGAACCTCATGTTAAAACAGATCAACACTCCAAACACAGATTATTTTATCCCAGATTAAAATAATCTGCACCCCAAACACAGATTATTTTATCCCAGACTATAATAATCTGCACCCCAAACACAGATTATTATAACCCCAGATTATTATAATTGCCAGATTATTATAACCACCAGATATTATAACCAATTCAGCGCCCCAAACAGCCCCAAAGAGAATTCTATTTTAAGTTTGTTGGAGTCAAATTTGGAGAAGCTGTCAAATTTTCCTTTGCCTTCCCTTAAATTATACAAAAGCAACATAATCTAATCCCTTGAAATCTTCCTTTGGTCCAAATTTAGACTCTATTTTTTTTTTCTTTTTTTTTTTGACGTACAATAGATAATGATTTTACTTTTGTCATTTTTATTTTAAAAAGAATAAATTTGTTCTTATCTATTTTTTTTTAAACGATATCTAAAAAGTCTTAACCATAATAGTCGTCCAACTTTAAAATTTACCCGATCATATCTTTATTTTTATTTTCTATTTAAAAAAATAAAATACGTTTCTGTTTTGGGCACTCTTAAACCACTTTCCAGATTTGTTTCTGAATCATAATCAAATTTTGAAAAATAGGATAAATGGTTTTGGAAAAAAAACCTGTTTTTGTTTGGAAATTTTAATCAATTTTCCAAAATTATTCTAAAATGGAAATTTGAGCAAAATCATCCTTAGCGCCTTTGAAAATATTTCTAATAATTAATAATAAAATACGTATATTATTTTTTTTAAAAGTAGTTAAAAAAAAAACATGTCTTATAAATACACCAATTTCTCTCCTACAAGCATAGTCAAATTAGTTGCCAACAAAAGCATAGCTCAACTGACATAAAATTGTACTCATAACCACAAGATCTGTGGTTCAAATCTCCCACCCCACACATTGTCAAAAAAAAAAAACATAGTCAAATTAGTTAAAGCATATATTCTAAATTAAAAGGTGAGGTGAATTTTAGAAAATTTATTTTAATTTTTTTTTTAATATATATATATATATATAGAAATAAAAATTTGGAAGAAGGCCGAAGGCGAATGGCGGATGATGGAGCAGCACGAAACGTTAGAGAAGGTTTTTGGATAACGTAAATACAATCATGATGTGCCATAAAAACTTTTGATTTTTATTTTTATTATTGAAATTATTTTTTAAAAAAAAGGAAAAAAGAAAGTGGGACCCACGTTTTCAATAATCTTTGAGTGGGGGATGATATAGATCTCTATTCTTTTTCTTTAGTACTCCACTGGCATTTTGCCCATATGAGACCCTCTCTGTGGAAAGAAAATAAATAAATAAATAAATAAAAATAAAAATAATCCATTTGGGGGACCTAATAAAAGTGGCATATTCCGGGGAGCCCACAGGTTTGGATAAGCTCGAGAGGGGCGAAAAGACGGTTTTGACCCTATCGATTGTAGATTGCCAAATGAGTGCTGGCGAGTGCTTGGGAGCTTCTCCACTTGCGGAAACGAGGCTCATTGGCGAGAGTGGGCCACGATTTTACCTCCTGAATGCTTGGAGAAAAAGTCGGTTTCCTCGAGGGTATATCCGTAGTTTCATATTCTCATTATTCTCTCTCTATTCCCCTCGTGAATAAAATACATAATCCTACACTATTTTTTTTTTTTCTTTTTCTTTTTTTGCAAAAATATGGATCTTTTTTAACTTAACTAGTAATCATAATCAACATGTGATAGTGAAATTTGTTAGTTTTTTTTAAATATAAATAAATGTACACATGGATAAAATAGTAAAAAAATATATATATACTATTTAATTTAATAAATACAAACGGTTGGTTTCATCATCTTTTTTTTTTTTTTGAAAGATCATCATCTTATTAAATATTACTATTTATATAGATAAATTATAAATTAATTTTATGACATACAAAAAGTTTAGTTGAAATTTAGATTAACACATGATATTATATGAATGATAACTTATGCATTATGATTATTTCAACAACTCCTATTATTTAATTATAATTCTTTATAATTCAATTTAGTGAATCAAAATAAATCTTAGGTTAGAAATCACTTTTAGTCTCTAAACTTTCATTAAAGTAACAATTTAGTCCCTGAACTTTGATTTGTAACGATTTAGTCCCTATACTTTCAATTTTGTAACGATTTAATCCTTGTACTTTCAATTTTGTAACAATTTAGTCCCTGAACTTTAACAAGTAACGATTTAGTCTATGTACTTTCAAATTTTTAACGATTTTATCCTCTGTTCCGCAAAATCGCTTTAATTAATTAAAAATTTTACTAATGTTAAACCATTAAATAGCTAAATTGTTACAAAATTGAGAAAATACAGAGACTAAATCATTACAAATCAAAGTTCAAGGACCAAATTGTTACTTTCATGAAAATTTAGGGACCAAAAGTGATTTTTAACCTAAATCCTAATATATACCTAAATTAAAAAGGAAAAAAAAAAAAGAAATCTTTAAAAATGGAAAAAAGGAAAAATCAAAAGTTGTTCCCTCAATCCCCATTTGTATAAATTTAACAAGTTGTGTACTTGTATGATCTGTTTTTTATCTTGAATTTTTAATTTCATCCAAATTTTCTTATAATTTTTATCTTAAACTTTGATAAGTGTTTAATTTGTACTGTTTGATTACTGATTCATTTTAGTCAACTTCTATATAGTATGCCAATATGAATGCTACTTTCTTTTTTTTTTTTTTTCTGAAAACCAATATAAATGCAACTTCATGGGAAGATTCAAAATATCACCCTCCCATTTAATTTTATATCCTTTTTTAAAAAGAAAAAATAAAATTAGATAGGGTTTTTATTTTATTATTATTATTATTTTATAATATGTGGGTGGAGAATTTGAGCATTTGAGCCAATAAGAGCATAACTCAACTGTCATAAAGTTGTACTGATAACCACGAGATCTGTGGCGTTCAAATCCCCCCACCCTCATATTGTCAAAAAAAAAAAAAAAAACGAATTCGAGCATCTGACCTTTCGATTGATGATAAATATATTATGTCAGTTGGGTTAGATTCTTGTTGACTTTTTTTACTATAATAACCATCCATGTAAATGAGTTGCACATTTTTTTTTTAAGTTCAGAGTTATTGCACATCCAATCAAGTAAAATTCGTATATTTTTATTTTATACATGGGCATACCCACCTTATAAAATAAAACACATAATATTACAACTCATTTAATAAAACTAGTTTGAAACTACGTGTGTTGCACGTGTTATAATACCTTTTAAAGTATAAGTAGTTAATTAAAAAATTTGAAATATGACTTGATAATGTACCAAAAAAATATAAAAATGAATAAATACACATGAATTTATAAGTATTGCAAAAATTGATATGTATGTGACCAAATTGAATCATTCTAATAAAAATGGTTTATAACCAATATCATTGATATAAATCAAATATAAAAAATCTCACCCGCTTAAACATTTTTTTAAGATTGAAGATAACGAAAAAGTCTTTTAAATTACCTAGGTAAGCATTTATATTTTCCAAAATCTTAATTTTGTAATAAATTAATAATTAATAATTCAATTAAAGTTATGTTTAATCCAACCGTTAAATGAGCACTAATTAAATAAAAATATCATTTTCTTCCTATCATCTTGTCTAAAAAAATCTCAAAAATATATGAAAAATTTTGAAGGTCGGAGAAAAGCATAATGGAGAGAGATCGATTAAAAAAAAAAAAAAAAAAAGATAATAGTGATCTATCTTCTTTCCCATTTCAGAAAGAATAAGAAAGACAATACTAATGAACTCACACAAAGGTTTTAACGAATGAGATTTTTTTTAAACCAATTCATAATCTTATGAAAGATGAGATTTTTTTTTTTTAAAAAAAAAACAAAACCTAAACGTTGTCCACTTTGGGCATAGCCCTCATGGTTTTGCTTTTGGTTCACTCCAAAAGGTCTTATACCAATGGAGATACTTGTCCTCCCTTATATACCCATGATCATCCCCTTATCTAACCGATGTGGGACTTTGGGCGCACTCCCATCAGTTGATTTTTGCAATAATTTTCTTAATTAAAATATAGTTAATGTTTATTTTAATAAAATGTAATAGTTGCAGTTTAACTGATTAAGACATACATGATACATCATCATTGATCATTATCATAGATGCTTTTAAACTCGGGAAAAAAACGAGAAAAGAATTATTCAAATAAACAAAATAAAAGATGAATTTAGAATAAGAGGGAAAGAAATATTTTTAATTTGAAAAAAAAGAAAGACATAAAATATTAAAGATGAAATTATATATTTAGTCAGAAAAGGAAACTAACAAATGATGAAATGAACAATTTGGTCAAAGAAGAAAGACAGAGAGAGAAAGAAGTGGGCGACTTGCGAATATTTAGCGATCTGAGTGATTTTTTTTTAAATTAAATTATTGTGATTATTTTAAAGTTAATTAAATAAGGCACGTGGGTCAACAACATATATCGTTGACGAAATTAGGTGCTTTCTTCTTCACTTAATCCAACCGAATATCCTTTTGACATCCTAAAAATGTTCGCTATACGGAACATTAATTTATTATTTTTTTTTTTGAAAAGTGGAACATTAAGGTCCGTTTGATAATCGTTTGGTTTTTGAAAATTATATTTGTTTTCTACAAAATTCCCTATCATGATTTTCATCCTAGTTAAGGTTGCATTTGAATTTCTAGCCAAATTTTAAAAACAAAAACAAGTTTTTGAAAACTACTTTTTTTGTTTCCAAAATTGGATTTGGTTTTTGAAAACAAGGTAGAAGATTGATACTAAAACCAAGAAACTTATAGGTGAAAGTATGTATGTAAAGTTTTATTTTCAAAAACTAAAAATAAAAAATCAAATGGTTATCAAACGAGGTCTAATTTATTAACTTCTAAATTTGTAAAATTTTACATTATTTCCCCTAAAATCTTGGGTATTTTTAAATATGTTTTAAAATTCATTTATACTATTATGTTTATCTTTCTGTATTCTATTAATAAAATAACAAGGTTGTACCAATAAAAATGCAATGAAATTGATAATAGTAGATAGATGACAAAATAAAAAAAAAAAAAAAAAAAAAAAACAAAGATAGGATAATTGCTACAATACAATGATGACTAGGGGAAGTACACTAAAAAAGTCAAGGGTTTATTTTAAAAAAATATCACATTTTTTCGTTTAATATTGAGGAATATTATGCTTCATCCTCTAACACTCTCATCCAAAACTCGAGACGAATATACTTCGTTTATAGATTATTATGCGTTTCGCGTGTGAAATTGAAATTTGTGTTTATAACAATTTTTTTTTTTTTGAAATAGTGTTTATAATAGTACTTTAACATTGTGTTTGGAGTATATAAATACACAAGCGTTTATTTTTTGGAAAATAATTTGAGGATTTTTCAAAGAAAAAAGAGAGAGAATTTTAGAAGTTTACATGTATGCAACATTGCAATACGAGTCTATATCTAGCATGAGAGGGAAAATAAATTTACGGTGTGAGATTAAAAAAAAAAAGATCTAATTCATATGAAATGTTACAAAAATAACAACTAAAAAAAATATGCGACCACCATTATATAATTTATCATTTTTTTTTTTAGAAAAAATAATTTATCATTTTTTTAAAATCATATCTCCCAAATAAATAAATAAATAAAGATACATAGATCTATATAGAAAAAATGTTACCTTTTCATCTACTTTTTAGAAATCTACGCTTGCAATTGTTTTAGGAAAAGAAGCTACCAATTAAAATTTCCCCTTTTTTAAATATAGGAATCAACTTCACGAACCTAATTTATAAGCCAAAATGCCTTTGAAAAATAAAGGGAAAAAAAAAAAAAAAAGTAAAAGCCAAATGCCTTTTCGATAGTTGAATTACAATTTACAACCAATTTGATCTTTTATCTTATTTAGTATTTAGTATTTCTTGTCACATCTTAGCTGACATGTTAATTTTTAGTTTACAAAATTCAATCGTAAGAATCAATTTGAGCATAACTTAGTGTGTATATATATATATTTTACTTAACTTTTAATTGAGTTGTTAGTTGAAAAAAAGGGTAAAATATAAATTTAGTTTCTAAACTTTCAATTTTATATTTATTTGATTCCTAAACTTAAAAAAATGTCTAATATGTTCTTAAACATTCAATTTTGTGTCTAACAAGCATCTGAACTTTAAAAATAAAGTTACTGAACTTTCAATTTTGCGTCTAATAGATTTCTAACATATTCGAAAACTAAAAAAAAAAAATATCTATAATATTACATTTTATATGTCTAAAAAACCTTAAATTTTCATTTTTGTGTCTATTATGTCCATGAATTTTAAAAAAAACGTCAAGTAGGTCTTTGATCTACTAGATACAAAATTGAAAATTCAAGAACCTATTGAATACAAAATTGAAACTTACCTATTAGCCACTCTAAAAGTCATGGACCAAATAAACACAAATATGAAATTTTATGGATCTATTAGACACTCCTTAACTAGAATGTCGATGTCGACAAAAATATCAAGGTCTCAATTTTATAAAAATGTTGATGAAAATATCGATAAAATGTCGATGTCAACCGATGTTTCTAGAAAAAAAGATTAATTAATAAATACATAATTTACATTTTAAAAACAAGTTGAAATATATATATATTTTTTTAGGAAGAAACAAGTTGAAATATTTACTAGTTACAATTCTCTACTATTTTATTTATATATATATATATATATTTTTTTACAATATAGGAGTGTGGAATTTGAATCGCAGACCTCGTGGTTATTAATACAACTTTATGCCAGTTGAGCTATGCTTTTGTTGGCTTTTATTTATATTTTATTGATGTCTATAGGTTATAATAGAAATGTATATTTGTTGAACTAACATATAAAAGTGTCGATACGTCGATAGAAATTTAATACAGTAAGGATGACCGACTTTGGAGAGTTAAATTAAATGGAGGATTTAAATGAGCTGGCAAGAGAAACGTGATTGGAGTTAGGACAAGGACTCAAGGGATGAGGAGCTTTTCTTTTTCGTGTATTGATGCACGCTTCTGAGGTGGAGCTTCAAACTCTCAAGGATAAGAAAAAATGGAGGATGGCCCACTTTTTTATTTATTTATTATTAATTATTTTTTTTGAAATAGATCTCTTTTTTTTTTTCTTTTTTAATATCAACATGTGCCACTTCATTCTCATTCATTATCTTATCTCCTCGTCCCACTATTATCGTTTTCATCTTTTAAATCTCTATATACAATATACAAATTGTTTGATATATTACAATATGTTGATTTTAGTTTAATGTCCTTGTCTAATCTATTTATTACGTAAGTGAACAAAACGTGTATCCATGCAGTTTCTGATAAATTAACGGTAGAGAAAAAATGAATGGTAAGAACTAAAAAGAAGTTAATTATTTTGCACCATTTTAAACTAAAATGTTTAATAATTTGGCAAAATCATGAGTTTGGCTTTTTACATTTATAATGGTGTAGGTTTTATATAGTTAACTTGTCATCAAACACTTAAACTTGTCCAAAATTGACATGTACCCTTGACCAAAAGGTCAGAGGTTCGAATCCTCATCCCAAATGTTGATGTACTAAAAAAAAAAAACTTGTCCAAAATTAACCATCCACATAATCTATAAGTAATACAATAAAGTGTGAATTTTTTAGATACAAAGTTAAAAGTTCATGGATTTATTAGAAATAAAGTAGGAGACACTATGGACTAAGGGACGTATGAATAAAATTTTAATATGTGTATAAACCAAATAGTTGTCGAAGTTGTTCAATATCCAAAAATGTAGTTCAACCTAATGTTAAAGTATCGATATAATTAAATTTTTTGTAACTCAACAACTTAAGCTTTTGAGTTTATTGGTGATTTTACATGAGATAGGATTAATGTCAGACGAAGTTTAACTCATTTGCTTAAGCTAATGATCGAGTTGATTGATGATTTAAGAAGACGATATCGAAATACACTTTTTATTTTATTTTAATTTTGTGGAACTCAAATCTATCTATTATCCAGTAGAAGGTGTATGGGAATCGAAGTCGCTGTCGTTTATGTTATAATTTATGAGTGTTTGAATGGGCACATGGTTAAGATCTAATCTGCCAGATATTCTCATGGACCCATAATCTTAAATATCTGCTTCCTGACCCTTCTATTTCCTTTTTTGTACTTATTTACAAACTTTAGAAAATTAATGTGGTGAATTTTAAAAAGCGAAAAACAAAAACTTTCTTTAAAGAACTCGTGAACAGATGTCTAAAAAAAAAAAAGAACTCGTGAACAAGTTTTGATTTAATTAAAAATTATATCCGCTATTTTTTTTTTTTTTTTTGTGTTATTTTATTAGATAACATGGGCTTCCATCTCAAAACCAATTGACAATGAGTAGAGTAACTCATACATCTTATGTATTGTGAGTTCTCCACTTATCTTTTCAATGTGGGATCTTCAACATGCCTCCTCAAGAATACCCGAAAAAAAAAAAAAACCATTCACATTATGAACTCAAAAAAAAAAAAAAAAGAAAAAGAAAAAAAAAAGACCATTCACATTATCACAAAACTACAACTTTATGGGATATGGAATTTGTTAGGGATAAAGGGCCTTTTACAATCTGATATGGTTTGGATTAGACATAAACCTTCGTGACTTTGCTTTTGGCTCATCCAAAATGTCTCATACTAATGAAGATATTGTCCTCAGGGGGGAAGACATCACCTGCAAAACAGTAAACTTGCACACCGGTGTGAGGTCGACCATATGGGTTGGACCAAGGCCCGATCCCTCTGGGGCCTGTTTCCTGGTTGTCTCATTGGACTGATATTGCACTGTCCTCCTCAGCTCCTTGCATATCGAGGTGGTCCAAATTTTTTTTTTTTGAGTACATCAACATTTGGGGGTGGGGGGATTCGAATCTCTGACCTCATGGTCGAGGATACATACCAATCACCGCTGAGCTAAGCTCGCTTTGGCTCGAGGTGGTCCAAAATTACTAATAACACCCATGATTTTCTTCTTATACTTTTCGTTTACAAAATGAGTGAGTTTGAAATTTGAGAGTCTGTTAAATAACGTTCTCGTTTTCCTTTTCTGGTTTCCTAGTTCCAGTTTATCGTTCCTATTTTCTTATTTTTTACTTTTTTAAAAATTAAAAACAAAAACATGTTTATTTTTGTTTCTTATTTCTTAAAAAAAAGAAAAAGGAAAAATAGAAATGTGTTTGATAACTATTTTTTTGTTTCTTGTTTTTAGTTGAAATAAAATTTAGTACATATAATTTAATAAATTACATAACATACATTAAAAAAATATAAAATTATTATAATTAAAGAGTTTATAGTATCTATTATATGCCCCAAACAATGCAATTTTTTTAAAAAGAAAAATTATACTTCAAATGTTATCTAAATTTGATATGCAATGTCATCTCTCACTTCAACTAATTCACCTTAAATGATGTTGGCTTAGACGATGAAGTTCAATTAGACTAATTTGTAAATTATTCGACAAACTTAATTTGCAAATTTTCAATAACCATTAATTTATTGCACAAGATGCTATATATATATATATATATATATATATATATATATATATATATATATATATATATATATATATATATATATTGTATTTTGGTAATGAGACATTTATTTAAGATTAAACAATTAATCATACTGCTCACATTTCTTGAATTCAATAATAAAATTAATTTTTATTTTTCTTAAAAATGCAGGTGTTTCTCATTAGCGAATAATACACACAAGTAAAATCATAAAAAGAGAAAAAGAAACATTTTTTTTCTTTGAAAATTAATGACAAACATGAAGTATTTTATTCATTTAACGAAATAAATTTAAAACCCAACTAAAATTGACGAAAAATAATAAAAATTTAAATAGAAAATAATAACTAAATACTAAAAAAAGGATAAAAAAGGAAAAGGAAATGAGAGACAAAAGAAAAAGAAAGAAATAAATGAAAAAAGAAAAAAGAATGAAAAAAAAAGATGAAAAGTATTAGAAAAAAAGTTAAATTACAAGTTTAGTCCTAAACTTTCAGGGTTGTATCAATTTGGTTCTCGAACTTTAAAAATTGTCTAATAGGTCTTTGAACTTTCAAATTAAATTTGTGTTTAATAGTTTACTCAATTTTAAAAATATCTAATAGGTTCCTAAACTTTCAATTCTATGTTTAATAGGTCCTTGACATATTCGAAATTTTTAAAAATTAACCAATCTATTATATATAATTGGCCAAATTATAAAAATACCCTTGAACTATGGAGTTTGTTTTAAAAATGCCCCTGAACTTTAAAAAGTTTCAAAATTACCCTTGAACTTTAGAAAATGTTAAAAAATACTATTGTTGTTAATTTTTGGACAGAAACCGTTAAAGTTTGAATTTCATTGATACCCTTGAACTTTAAAAAAAATAATAAAAAATACCCTTATTGGAAAACCCTTTTTTTTCTTCCTTCTCAACACGGTAAATTCTTCCTCCATGAAAATTAATGAAAAACTTTACTTATTTGTCATGTATTCATAGACTAGACGCTTTTCTTCTCTTTCAACACATTAGCCCAAAAACTTGACTAGATTTTCGTGTTGAAACTTCAAGATGACTTTTGTTTCGTTTTTGAAATTCTACACGTGCTTTACTTCATTTTGTTAATAGTCTTTTCAGTATTATTTTCTCACCAACAATTATCCATTAGCTTTCTTTATATTCATTTTACGAAAAATAAATGAAGCGCTATTGTTGCATAGTGGTTCTAACACTTCTTAAATATTAATAAGAACAAAATCATATATAAAACTTTTGATTAATTAATCTTGTAAACTAAACCAAACTCGCAGTATTCACTTTTTCTTCTTATCACTAACATACACAAATAGAGAGAGCAAAAAGGAAAGAATATATGTGTGTGTGTGTTTTTTTACTCAATTTCAAACTCTGTTTTAATTTGGTGTTGTGTTGCGCCACACAACCTTTATAAGCAAAAATCTGCATTAATTTTCATGGAGGAAGAATTTACGGTGAGAGGAAGAAAGAAGAGAAGCATTTTTCAATAAGGGTATTTATTATTATTATTATTTTAAAAATTCAAGGGTATTAATGAAACTGAAACTTTAACGGTTTCCATCCAAAGATTAACGACATGAGTATTTTTTAATATTTTTTTAAAGTTCAAGGGTATTTTTTAAACTTTTTAAAGTTCAGAGGCATTTTTTAAACAAACCCCAATCAATGGTATTTTTTTTTTATAATTTAGCCTATATAATTTTGAATTTTATGTCCATTAAGATCCTAAACTTCCAATTTTGTTTTTAGTAGGCTTGTGAATTTTAAAAAATGTTGAATAAGTAAAGAAATTATTAGACACAAAACTAAAAGTTGAGGGACTTGTTGGATAAAACAGTGAAATTTTTAAGACCTATGAGATATTTTTTAAAGTTCAATGACCAAATTAACACAACTCTAAAAGTTTTAGGACTAACCTTCTAATTGAACCTAAAAAAAAATTATGTTGGAAGAGAGATAAATGAAAGAGAGGAAGAGGAGAGATAGGCATAGAAAGAGGGAGAAAAAGAGAAATTTGGGGTACATGCACGAAACATAAAAAAGAAACAAAAATAGAATTTTGAGAAAATGTTTTTTTTTTTGCAGTTTCTCAAATTTTGCCTTTTTTTAGAAACCTTTTAAAAAACATATTCGTTTCTTAAAAAATGAGTACATGAAATAGAAATGTTGTCGACGAGCCCAATCGCCTGACCCTACTACATTTGATCGCCAAGGTAGGTAGGTGGCCACCATGGATTGAACCCATTCCCTCTAAGCCCTTTATTTTTTTCTATGGTCTTTATTGACCATTTGGACCAACCCATGATGGTTTTAGAATATGAAGGTTAAAAGATAATAATCCTTTTTTGGTTAAATATTGTTTTGGTTGTTGTACTTTGAGTTTCATTCCATTTTGGTTTTTATAATTCAAATGTCCAATTTCAGTTCATGTACTTTCAATAAAACTTAAAATTGGTCTCTGCAATTAAGTTTATTTTTAACTTTTAGTTTTCATTAGTCTTTCCTTCAATAAATTTTGGAAATATGTCTACACTGTGTCTTTTCTTACATCAAAATTATTATTATTATTAACCAATTTTTTAAAAGTTAATTTTAAACCAATAGCAGGAACTAATTTTAAGATTTATTGAAAGTACAGAGACTAAAATTTGGATATTTGAAAGTATGGAGATTAAATTAGAATAAAACCCACGGTATAGAGATAAAAAAAAATGATATTTTAACCTTATTTTTTTGTCCAACCTGTGAAAGTGGAGATTCAAATATCTAACCTTTTAGTTGAGGATATATGTCTTAATCAATTAAACTATGCTCAAGTTTAACAACCTGACTTCAAGTATATGCATTTAATATATTCAATAGAGGTATATGTATTAGACTCATAAAAAATAATTGAAATGAGTAGATATTAAACATCTAAAATAGACATTTAAAAAGTCAATAATCAAACTAGTAATTTATTAAAAAAAAATCGTTTATATACTAAAATAGGAACTTTAAAATTATGGACCAAAAACAAACAAGCTTAAAATTAGGAAAGATGGGATTTAAAAATAGTTTAATTTAAAGATTTGTGATCTATCCAATAAAAGACCTTGTTAAAATAAGTCAAACGACAATGGGTTTGATTGATAATATTAAAAATTAAAAATGAAATAAACATTTGCATAATAGAATATCAACCTATAAACTATGCACTTTACAGATTTAATATATATATATTTTAATGTAAAATTAAACGAGGGAACCACTGCCCCAAATAGCACCTATAATTACTGCTCGTGCCAGAACCACTTCCCTAAAGGGCAAGGTTTCAAATTAAAAAAAAAAAAATATTAGATTGATGATAATATATTTTTTTCTTAAAGAAGTTGATGATAATATTAACAAATTGGGAAGCATGCAAATTGTGGAACTAATTATGATTTATTTCGAGAAATAAAATCAACGGCTCTGATTGGATAGATCAGCTAGTAATTGATGTGCATCGTGGGGCCACGATCTCTCAAATTAATTTTTATTTGAAATTTTCAGATTACGAGATTAGAGTCCAGATTCATGGGGATTTGATGGTGGTTTTTTCAAAAAAAAAAAAAAAAAAAAGATTAATTGATTAATTAGTTGATAATAATGCCGAAAATTAAGATTAAGAATGAGCTGACCAAGGAAATTTTAAAAATGATTTATCTTGATTTCCTGAATTTTGAAATATTTTTGGTTTGGTCAATGAGTTTTGCATAAAGAAGTATTTGGGACATTACCACTATATTTTAAATACATTATTGAAGGGAAACTTGACATAAAATAAACTGGTTATATAGTTTACTTTATCCATAGATGTCTATATAGATAAAAGTTGATTAAGTGTGAGGATGTTCAGACTAATTTAGGTTATTGCTAAATAGCAAATGAAAAATAGTAAATTTTGATCTAAAAATTTAGACTAAAATATCACATTGAAAAGTTTAATAAAAACATAACATTTGAAAGTTTAGAGAAAAAAAATATATATTTTAAAGGTCAAAATAAAATAGTTAAAAAGCTTATGGAACAAAATATAACAAAATTGAAAATTTTTATTTTGAGTTAAAACAAATGTGAGAATGATTTGAACTTCCGACCGACAAAAGAATAACGTGTCATCAATGAGTTATGCTCCCATGGGTAAAAAATTTGAAAATTTAAACATCAAAACAAAACATCTAATGATCAAGTGAACATTACTAGATAATTGAAACTTTAGAAATTAAGAAAAAAAAATTAAAAATTCAGATACCAAAACAAAACGTGATCATTTAGGTCCTGTTTAATAACTATTTGGTTTTTGGTTTTTGAAAATTAAGCTTATATAAATATTAGTTTAGTTTTTGGAATTTGGCTTGAAATTCAAATATGTGATTAACAAAGATGAAAACCATTATAAAAAAATTGAAGGGAAATCAAACGAACCCTTAAAGATCAAAATGAAATAAACATAAAAGTTTAGGTCCATTTGATAATCAATAGTTTTTAAAAAGTAAGCTTATTAACCCTCTTCTCACATATGAGTTTATTTGTTTTTTGTTATTACTTTTTACAACTATTTTTAAAATTCAAACTAGGTTTTTTTTTTTTTAAAAAAAATGCTTTGAATCCAAATGTTTCTTTAGAATATATGAAATTGATAGTAAAAATAGGTGACAAAATAAACATAATTTTAAAAAATAAATAGTTGTTAAACGAACTCTTAGAAACTAAGACAAGATATACTAAAAATCATGTACCAGATAAGCTTCGTGTCAAGTATATCTTGAAAGTTGAAGAACTAAAATGAAAGAAGACGATGATATTTAATTTAAAATAACAATAAAAAAAAGTGATAACGTGGTCCACGTGGCGACAAGTGGGAGGAGCGTGGGGGAAGGTAGGTGAGTGGCACGAAGCAGACATAGTGAGAGGGGATCGGCATCTATGATGGGAATAAACTGGCGGTTGGCGGGCGGGGGAGTGACCTGGCAATGGGAAGGAGAATGACTTGGCGACCACGTGGAAGTCTGAGGTGGCAGGAAGGATGGCCTTTGGAAGTAACGAAGAGCCAGAAAGTAGAATGTCAGGAAAGCACGAGGTTTGCCAGCGAGGCGGCGAGTGGTGGCCGCTGGAATCGCCGACGGAAAGGAAAAAGGAATTGGTAAACGTTTGGCAGCCAAAAAGATTTTAAAAAAAAATAAAAAAGAAAAACGCATGTTTTCAGGTAAGAATATTAGAATATAGCCATTATAAAACTAATGCAAAAAAAAAAAAAAAAAAACCTTATCCAAACAGACCACAGCAGGCCTATTCAATTCTTTTTTATTATCTATATATATATTATATGTATGACCAAGTGAGACAAGTCAATATGGGAAACTACTGAGGCTGGCCTGGCATGATCTGGACTGTCGGAACTCCAAGATTGGGTGGCTCCACTTTATTTCTAATTGGCCGAATTGGTTGTCGAGATTTCAAATAGATATGAATATTATTCTCATTAATTGGTTGTCGTGTCTGCATTATTTAAGAATGATATGCAATTCAAAGAAAAAATTCATAGTGTAAACATAAAGAGCATGTCCCGTGGAAGTATTAATAAGATTGAATTACAAGTTTAGTCACTGAATTTTGAGGTTTGTGTCTATTTAGTTCTTAAACTTTAAAAGTTGTGTAATAGAATCTTAAACTTTTAATCTTGTATCATATATATATATATATAGGTCATTGGATTTTTTGTGTTTAATATTAGATATTTTTAAAATTTAGAAACCTATTAAGCGTAAAATTAAAATCAAAAGATTTATCAGACATTTCTCAAAGTTTGGTGCTTTTTAAATACAAATTTCTTTTGAGATTTGATGACGTGGACATGTTTGGCCCGGTGGGACCTAGGGAAATATTTTAAAGAAATCCTAGGATTTAAAAAACGGCCCCCATTTCTTTCCCTCCGATATGTTTATTAAATCAGGCTTCAGAATTAAGACGTTTAGAAGATTATACAATTTATTATTATTATTATTATTATTATTATTATTATTTGCTCATTATTATTATTATAGAAAATTATACAATTACTTTTCAAAAAAAATATATATATATATATACAATTATTTTATTACTACCTTCGAGACTAATAATAATAATAATAATAAAATTGATAAGTTGCTATTTTTTTTTTTAATCTTATTAGAGATATTTCAACCAAAGGAATAATAATAATAATAATAATAATAATAATAATAATAATAATAATAATAATAATAAAAATAATAAAATTCATAAGTTGCTATTTTTTTTAAAATCTTATTAGATATATTTCAACCAAAGGAATGACTTTATTTTCTTTTTTTTATAAAAAACTTTATTTTTTTTTTCGACTATTATGAAAAATACTTTATTAATTTTTTTAAAGACGTGTCAAAGATTATACAATATTTATTATTTTTTTAATGAATTTCATTAGCGTTGCTATTTTTTGAATCTTAACCACATGTATCTTTATTTTATTTTATTTTATAATTATAATCATGAGTAGTACTTTATTACTATTTTTAAGACATTTTGATTTGAAGACTATAAAATCTTATATATATATATATATATAATTATTATGTAATGAAATACATCAATGTTGTTGTTCTCTTAAAAATCTTACTAGAGTAATTTCAACTATGTGAACAACTTTATTATTATTATTATTTTGTACCTATAGCTTACCCAACATGTTTTAAATGAAATTTTGGTCTATGTGATCATAGGTGAATTTGATAGCCTACGGACATTGAAATTAACATTTGAATTCATACTTGGAACGATGAGCTGAAAAGGGGCGGGTTAGGCTGGATCGCTCTTGATTCTTCAGGATCTCCATTAAGATTTGGCTACAAACAAATCAACAAACCTTGGTCGATCAATTTCCTCGAATTGATGGCGATTAAAGAAGGGATTACTGCTTACAGGGACAAATGCCGGAGTAATCTCCCAATTATTGTTGAGGCGGACGCATCTGAGGCCATTAGAGCTCTGAATCACGAATGCATCGACCTGTCTGAATGTAAATTGGTGCTGTGCGACATCGAGCTTCAAGCCTCCTCCTGCGGCGCCATCGCTTTCGTCAAATGCCCGAGGGATGGGAACAGGATAGTGCACCACCTTGCGCGAGTGGCGGTGGGTTTTACGCTGGTGAGCAGCCTGTCGTCCGTTGTTGTCGACGAGAATTTTTTTTGGGTCTCTTCCACGCTGGAAGACGACGGTTTTGGTTGAGTTGTAAATTGCCCCCCGGTTTTCCTCTTTAATTTTAGAGGAAGTAGTTGTGAACATTTAATTTCTTCTTAAAGAATTTCCTGTTTCAAAAAAAAAAAAAAAACATTTGAATTCATACTACGTTATAATTTCAAAACATGTTTTAAATGACATTGTGAATTAGTGGATGTGATGGTGTATATATTTACTTTTTTGAGTTCAATAACATTTGAAGAAGGTGGGGTTATTTGAACTTTAAACCTCTTGATCCTAGTCGAGTTACATTCAAATTGACATATTTTGTTTTTACTTTAATTGATGTCAATAATACCAATTACGTATATGGGCATAAATGACATAGGTTGATATGGTGTGAGTTGTGACGTATTTCTCCACATAGATATAAATAGGATTAACATTTATCCTTTTCTCCTACTCTACATTATATTATTAACCTAAACAAATCATTGTTATTCTAATTAAAAATTACTTTGGTTTTTACTTGTCATGCTTTTGTTCTAAATTTTTACATACATCTATTTGATTTATTAGTTTAGTTATTTAATTTAGGCCCCGTTGATAACCATTTGGTTTTTGAAAATTATGCTAGTTTTTCCCTAAATTTCCTACCATGACTTTCATCTTTGTTAAGGATCCATTTGAATTCCTAGTCAAATTCTAAAAACAAAAATAAGTTTTTGAAAACTACCTTTTTTTGTTTTCAAAATTGGACTTGGTTTTTGAAAACAAGGAAGAAGATTGATACTAAAACAAAGAAACTTATAGGTGGAAGTAGGTGTGTATAGGCTTAATTTTCAAAAACCAAAAATAAAAACCAAATGGTTATCAAACGAGACCTTAATTACTTAATATTTCATCAAGTTCAAATAAATTTATTTAAGACAAATTATTTACTTATTATTAAATAAAATAAATGAAAACTAATGGTTGGTAATTATTATTTTAATAAAAATTCTACTAGCATCGTCAAACTTCAAATCTTACAGGAACTTAGTTGTCTCAAAAAAAAGAAAAAAAGTTTTCTTTTTTAGTTGGGGATCCAAACCTCTAACCTCTTAGTTGAGGATATATGCCAATCACCGCTGAGCCAAGATCACTTTGGCTTATAGGAGCTAGTTTAAAAGGTTATTTCTTAATTATTGTATTTTTTTTAGTCATATTTGTAATACAAGTTAATAAGATGAGTAGTACTCAAAAATAAAAATAAAAAGAGTTAATAAGATGAGTAGGAATTTGGTTCCCATTCAAATAAGTAGCAGAAAAAAAAATAAAACAAAACTTGGCTGCATAACGGTATGTAGGCATCTCCCTACATATCCCATTAAAATCTTGACAACTAAGAAAGAGAAAGGTAGAAAATGAGAAAAAAAAAATTATCTTTCCTAGTTGTCAAGATTTTTTTAATGGTGGTATGTAGGGAATCCCTACATACTAGTATGCAGCCAAGTTTTTTCCAGAAAGATATATAATCTCCTCTTTCCAATTAATTTCATACCATTTATTAAAAGAAACGGGTATGATTTTCTTTTTTCAGTGACCACCATGCGATTTAAATTCATTTTCTCTAAATCCTTTATTATTATTTAAATAAAAATAATACTTATTCACCACCCGACCAACTCAAGATAATTCCTTATAGTTTAAAATTTGTAACAATTTATACTAATAAAAAATTAGGAAAAATCATTTTTAACCTTAAACTTAGCGGGTTGTATAAATTTTAATCCTGAATTTTCAATTTCATCAAATTAAACCATAAACTTAGTAGATTGTATCAATTTTAACCTCAAACATGCATAAGAGTTTCAATGTAAACCTTCTGTTAATTTTCCATTTGAATCACCGTTAAAACATGTGATTGACAATTTCCTCATTTTCTTTGGTTTACTACACTTGCATGTGTTCTACTTAGGAAGAAAAAAAAAGGGGGAAAAAACCCCTCACATTTGAAAAAAAAAAAAAAACCTCCTAAAATTGCTTTGACCCCGTTTGATAACCATTTGGTTTTTAAGCTTATAAACACTACTTCCACCTCTAAGTTTCTTTGTTTTTTTATCTATCTTCTTCCCATGTTTTAAAAAAACCAAGCCAATTTTTTTAAAACTAAAAAAATTAGTTTTCAAAAGCTTGTTTTTGTTTTTATAATTTGGTTAGGAATTCAAGTGTCTCCTAAACAAAAATGAAAACCATGGTAAGGAAATTGGAAGAAGATAAACATAATTTTCAAAAACCAAAAACTAAAATCCAAAATCCAAATGGTTATCAAAACGGGGTCGTAGTTTTCAAAAACTTGTTTTTGTTTTTGGAATTTGGCTAGGAATTCAAATGTGCCCTTGACAAAAATAAAAACTATGGTAAGGAAAT
Source organism: Luffa aegyptiaca (assembly GCA_017139565.1). NCBI lineage: Eukaryota > Viridiplantae > Streptophyta > Magnoliopsida > Cucurbitales > Cucurbitaceae > Luffa > Luffa aegyptiaca. The sequence goes on from CM029399.1 coordinate 19,390,091, forward strand.
TAGATGAAAACAAGTTTAATTTTCAAAAGCAAAAAACCAAATAGTTATCAAACGAGACCTAAATGTTCTAAATTTTGTATGTAATTAGAATTTAAACTTTCAATTTTGTATCTAATAATGAAAATGTAAATTCACTTCTCAAAGTGGAAATGTCGATAAAAATGTCGACATGTCACAAAATATTTAAAACTCTAGTTTTACCTACCAAATAAAATCCACCCTATTTCAATATAGTTTTACTTTGTCTTAAATCCCAATACAATCAACTAACTTGATTTCTCAAATAGAAAATATCCATTAAAAAAATCATTCAATATGGTAACACGTACAATTTTTTAAGATTAACTAAACCATAAATACCAAATTAAAACTATACGAACTAACTTGAAACTACACCCATGTTCCTTATCATAAAATCCAAATCAAAATCAAAGACAAAAATGCAAGAAAGATTTTAAATCATACCTATCAAATTGAAACCATATCCAACCTATAAAAACCTACTTTTGAAATTTCACCAAACCTTTTCTTTTGGGAAACTAAAAAATAAAAAATAAAAACTTTTGATGGCTTCATTTATTACATTTATCTTTCATGTCAACCGATAGCTACGTAAAGTGAACAATAAAATCACCGAATTCAACCGAAAACCGCCACCGACAAATTTCTGTAAAAAGCAAAACGCCGGTTCAAGAAGCGCCGACTCCGGCCAAGTTCAATGAATCAAGAAACTCGTCCATGTTCACTGCACCATAAATAATTCAACGTTTATTTATTTATTTTTCAATCACTTCCAAATAAATTTTGGATTATTAGTTTTGGCCATTTTTTTTTTCTTTCAAAAACAAGAAAATGCATGGGGAAAAGAGATTATTGATGTTTTATCTAGTTGAATTATGTTTAAGTTGACAAAATTGTTTTTAATTGTCCAGTATATTCGAAAATTCGAGACGAGGGATATTGTTTATTATTTAAATTTTAGATATTTTGAGGGGTTTTTTTTTTCGCTGTATTAGCAAGTGGATTTTGAATTTGCGAAAAGGTGTTTGATTTTTAACGCAAATTGCAATTTATTATGTTGAAATAATGGTGCACTACTAGTATTGGTTATTGAAACCCTAGCTTTTGTAGCTCGAGAATAAGAGCAACTTCCTTGTATTGAGTACCTTTTCGTAAATAAAATATATATTAGCCTTTTGTGTGCTCAAAGAAATAAATTTAAATAATGTAATATAAATTAATAATACCCTTTGTCATGTGTCACTTTGTTTTTGTTTTTTTTTTTTTCCAAAACGAATACTCAGAGATAATTTGCATACATTTTCGATCAAAAGATTAGATGTTTGAATACTTACACTCTCAAATGTTGTTGAACTCAAACTAAGAATTATATAAATTTAAACTTCAAACCTTGTAAAAAAAAAATTCAAAATGTTGATGGTCAAATTTGGACAGGAGGAACTCACCTGACCTTCACGTGCCACCAACGGTAAATTTGTTTGAAGAGGGGGAAGACACAGCACACCGCCTCTGATGCTTAAGTTAGAAAGCTGAAGGAAGAAAGCAAAAGGAGGAGCAGAGTCTAGAGAATAGAGTTCAGAGATTCTTTCTTCTAGGGGTGAGCATCGGTCGGTCGGGGTCGGTTTTGGCCCCAAACCGACGCTGAACCGACCATAATCGGTTTCCAAAACTGGAAACCGATTTTTTTTTAAATCGTTAATTTCGCCGACCGACCGACCGACCGTTTGGTCGGTTTGACCGAAAGTGTTTTTTTTTTTTTTTTTAGTTTGACCGAGTTGCAGAACAAGAACGGTACCGTCGACGGGCGGCGAGTTGCAAAACGAAGAAGAAGAAAAAGAAAACGACAGATGGAGGGGCGGCGACGAGTGGCGGATCGGAGTCGGAGGGGCGGCGACGGCAACGGCGAGGGTTTTGTTGAGTCTGAGAGAGGGAGAGGCGTGAGGGGGGTAGGTTATCGAAGAAGAAGACGAAAATGGGGGCTGGAATTTGGGATAATAATAAATGGATTTTTTTTTTTTTTTTTAAAAAAAATAATAATAGATGTGGGCTGGACCTGAGCGTGGTTTGTCTGAGAGAGTGGTTGGGCTGGGCTAGTGGGTTGTGGGGTGGGCTGGGCTTAATAGATATCAGAGGGTTTTTTTTTTAATATGTCGGTCGGTTCGGTCGGTTCTCGATCTTCCTACTGGACCGACCGACCGACATTTCGGTTTGGAATTTGTTCAAACCGAAACCGATCGACTATGGAAAGAAACCGACCGACCGACGTCGGTTCGGTCGGCTCAGTTTTCGGGTTTTTTTTGCTCACCCCTACTTTATTCAGTGATGAATAAGAGTTTAAATACATTTTCCTGCCTTAGCATTTCTAGGAATTCGGAGACGATTCGGGTTGAACCAGGTGGAATCGGGGTGTCCATGGGCACTAGGGACCAAACGGAAGCGGAAGGACTTGACCCAAGGCCGAGACCGAGTAGGGGATTGGGCCAAGGCCCGATCCCTCTGGCCTTGGCCCGACCCTTTGGCATGTTTCTCCTTTGGTGTCCATTTTCTGGTCCTGTTTTCAGGCTCGTGCCGTGTTGTCTGCGTCTACTCCTTGAATTCCGAAGTGGTTAGAATTACCTATAACGCATAACTTTCATAAATGAATCACATTAGTTATTTATAATTTTTTTTCACTTGATTTCACATTTTAAATCAGTTAAATAAAATTATTCTCCCCCAAAATCTTATCAAATTACCCAAAAAAGTTATAATGCAGCTCTTCCTAACAAAGTAAAGGAAAATATATAGAGAAAGACAAAAAGATAAAAGACCACTTATATTAATGATAAAAGTGCTATACCTATTTGATTCAAATATTTTTCATTGATATTATATCTGTCAATGCATTAAAAAAAAAAAGTATAATATACCTTAAAAAAAAAAGTCTAATACACGTGAAAATAATGCATTAACATAGAACCTAACAGAAGATTAAGAGTGTGTTTGGTTTAACTTTTCAAGTGTTTAATTTTGAAAAAAAAATCATTTTGAAAAAATTTCTAGTGTTTGACAACCACTAAAAATGACATATTAGAAAATGAGATTGATAAATAAATCATTTTGAGAGAAACACTTGAAACCAACTTTTTTAAAAAGAGTACAGTATACAATAACTTGTGTATAAAAACACCCGAGTAAATGCAATCAAACACCTGAGTGTTTAAATTCTAAACCATTTTTATACAAAATATTTTTTAAAAAATGCATTATTGAAAAACATTTAAATTAAAATGTATTTTAAACAAACTCTAATTCTGTGGGTATTAGTTCTTTTTGTTCGGTTGAATGCATTTTAATTAACTTGGTTTACACATTTTATTGTTAGATTTAGATTTTTGTTTTTGCAATTTGATTTCGCGGGTTAGATTTTGAGTATTTTTACTGTTCGGTTGAGAACTATTTCAAAAAATAAGAAAATTTTTGGAATATAATCCTATATTTTGTTTAGGTTGAGAACTATTTCAAAAAATAAGAAATTTTTTGTCAGCTTAGAAGGTTGATCAAATTTCATTTTGTTGTTTTTTTAAGTAGGAGACCGAACACCTTTGAAATGGTAATTGATATATATTTTATCATTAAAAAATATATTAATTTTATGGGCTGTGTCTGTATAATTCAAAAGTAAAAGGAAAAAAAAATGCAATATTTAAAATATACTCCATTTTCTACAACCCAAAATATATTACATAAATCCAAACTTCACAATCCTATATTTAATAAATCTGAATTCTAATTATCAGCGGCGGAGGTAGCATAGGCCCAGGGGGCTCGAGTCCCCTCAACTTTTTTAAATATTATATTTATATTATAAATCGAAACTGAATAATATGTTATGGAAAAGTTGTAGTGGCATAAGCCCCTCCTAAAAATCTCCTAGTCCTGTGTTTAAGTCCCACGCACACGTTGTTGTCCCTTCTATTTTTCCCTTTTTTTTTTTTCGTTTTTTTTTTTCGTTTCCTTTTTTCTTTCCGTTTTTTTCCTTTTTTTTCTTTTACATTTTTTTTCCGTTTCTTTTTCGCTTTTTTTTTCCTGCTTGTTTTTGTTTATTTTTTTCGTTTTATTTTTTCCCCTCCTTCTTTTTAATTTTTTTTCCGTCTTGTTTTTTTTTTTTTTTGTTTTTTCTCTTTTTTTTTCGTATTCTTTTTTCGTTTTTTTCTCCCCGTTTAGTTTTTTTCTTTCCGTTTTTCTCAGTTTTTTTTTCATATGTTTAAAATAGTTTAAATTAAATTTTAATTTTTGTATTTACAAATATAAAATAATAACAAGCATATGTATTAGAGTTCTTTCTCAACTTTATTTTTAAATTTTCTTATATTTTTTTAGTTAAATAAAGATGGAACAATACACATATTTTAAAATTCTAGTAATAGGCTTCTGAATTAAAAAAAAAAAAAACGTGCAATTGTTCTCTAAACTTTCAATTTTGTATCTAGTAGGTTTCCAAGTTTTCAATTTAATGTCTAATAGATATGTGACCAAATAAACTAATAAATTGTGTGCCTTTTTATTTCAAAATTCTATTAGATATAAAATTCAAAAATTCAAAAACCTATTAGATAGATAAGTGAAAGTTTAGGGACTTAGTAGAAACTTTTTAAAGTCAATGATTTATTATGCATAATCTTGAAAACTTAATGACTAAATTTATAATTTAACAAATTTAATATCAAAATATATGAATTGATATTAACATATATCAATGTGTTTAAAATCTTATTTTGGTTGTTGTACTCTCGGTTTTGTTTCATTTTAGTCATTGTACTTTAATGTCCAATTTTAGTCTAAGTATTCTCAATAAAATCTAAAATTGGTCTCTATAGTGAGTTTATTGTTAATTTTTCTAAAAACATTGGTCTCTATTAGTATTTTTTCTATAAAGTTTAGAAATATATTCACGTCGTGTCTCTTATTGTATGAAAATTATTATTTAACAAATTTTGATGAAAATTAACTTAAACTTATGGTATGACCAATTTTAAGCATAGACTAAAATTATTCTATATAGCTCCCTCACATAAAATTCTGGATCCGCCACTGCTAATTATAGAGGATTTTGTGGCAACGTTTTGAAGAGAACGAATTAATATGTGTTTATTAGTATATTTTGAGATGGTTATTTATTTATTTATTCTTTTTAGTGAAGCAACTATTTCAGAAACAATATATTTTTTTTAGGGAAATCCTCAGAAATGACCAAAAATTACAATGTACTTTTTAAAAATGGCCAAACGGTTTTTTTCCATGAAAAATGGCCAAACCGATTTTTAAACCTATTTTCACGTTAATTATTCTTCCAATTATACCCTCAAGTCAATTTTCACATCTCATCCTATATCTGAGGAAACATGTTTGATTTAATTTTAAAAAAAGATAATCATAACAAAACTGTTAATCCCATGAATCATGGGATCGATAGTTACAGCTTATATCTTCTCTTTTATCTATTTAAATTGATTTCTTGTCTTTACTTCTTTCCAACACTGACAATGCTATTGATTATAGGTATGTATTTCTTTTATTCTTATTCATCATTTTATTCCCGAAAGTAATTTTACCTACCCTTTGTAAAATTAGATATTTGTATTCTGAGACTGTAAATGCTTCAAATACATTGTGTATGCAAGTAAATTCTGGGAAGTCTCTGTATTGGTTTTCAAATTCTCCTTTTTATTATTTATTTCAATTTCTTTAGTTGTAAAAGTTAAATTGATTTGATGTGCTGATTTTTGAGATCCTCAATTTATTTATTTCAATTTCTCAAGTATTTCTTTTATGTACTCCTATTTTTCCTCCATAAATAATGATTTTGTTTAAATGGACTCTTCGAGTCAATTTTCAAGTTCCATTCAATATTTGAGGAAGCCCCTATCTGATTTAATTATATATATAAAAAAGAAGTTAGTTATCCCATGAAAATCAAGCAATCGGCAGTTACAACATCTATCTTCTCTCTATCATCTTCCACTGGATCGATTTCTTGGTCTTCACTTTTTTCCAACGTTGCCTCATATTTGTATTCCTTTTTTTATTCGTATTCATTCTTTTTCTTTGCAGAATTAGATCTCTATATTCTGAGACCGTAAATACTTCAAATACAGTGTGTATGGAAGTAAATTCTGAGAAGTCCCTGTATTTGCATGATTTTTCTTTATCAATATACTGTTTTTCTTTTATGTACCCTTATTTTTTCTCCATAAATCGTTATTTTAATTTAGTATAAGATTTTTTAATTTATTCTGTTGGGACACATTAGTATGAGTCTTATCTTGTTTATTTTGAAATTCATTGTTTTAATTTGGTTTAAATTAATATCTAAATCATAGTTTTCTTCCTATTTTATAGTGTATTTCGGTTATGGGAAGACTAATTAAGGACTAATCAAATTCAAAGACCCGACTAATCAAATAGAAAAACAGTGTTATTAATATTTGTGGAATCTTCCTTCTGATGGGTACCAAATAATATCAATTACATTTTATTTTTTGATCCGATGTTTTAGATGCATCAGGTTGTTCTTCATTTTTTATTTAATCCTAGTTGGAACGGGTAAGTTCTTTAAGTTGTTCTTCATTTTTTGATTGAATCCAATATACTGTGTTTAAATTTTGAGTTCTCCTGTTTTTTCTCTCTTGTTTGAATTTGAATAATTTAAGTTTCCAGATTTATCTGTTTAATTTGTATTTCTATTATTGATTTGGTTGTTGAATTAATTGGTAACAATCCTAGATTTCTATTTTAATTTAATTTGTTTATGAATTAAGATTTGGGTCGGGGGTATTTTCGTCCACTTTGTTGCCAAAAAAAATTTACTAAACTTGGGTTTTGACCATTTCTCAAAATGAAAACACGAATGGTCATTTTTCAAAACCGCTATTTTAAAATGACCATTTATCTGGTTAAATTATTTTAAAAAGAAAGAAAAACACATAACCAAAAAGTATGTTAAACTCACCACAATTAGTGCTTCTTTAAAATAAAATATATTGACTCAAAATTCTTTTATAACTCAACCAAAAGTCATCATAAATTTTCTATTTTTCTTTTTAAAAATTTTTAAAAAATATATTTGTCATGGTTTAAGGTAGCTTACATATATCTTAACCAATCTCGTAGTTAGGATTGCCAACAAGGCTGAGTCCACAAAATTCAAATTTTCCACAACAAAGTTTTTCCTAGTTATTTTTTTTTTAGGAAAATGAAAGAAAGTTAAAATACATATTTACACTCAAAAAAAAAAAAAAAAAAGGCAAAAGAGGGAGAATTCTATTCGTATTCAAGACAGGTTTAGGAAGGAAAAAGTAAATATCCCTACTCATAGAAGAACCACATCTTATCCTGCAATATTTGGTTGTCAAGAAACTCGTAAGATTTTAATACCCTAAGTTGACAATCACGATGAAGTTTATATCCAAAGTATCTTTAAAATATAAAAGATAAAATGAAAAGAAAAAAAAAATCACATTGATATAAAAAACCCTTCATATTTAAACGACTATTTCATATATATCCTTGAGATATTAATATGTATGAAGTGGATATAATTATAAAGCCATTATTTATTGGGGTATTTTCTGTCAATAAAAAGATGGCCAATTAAAATTGAGATAAGATAAGCTTTGAGAATTTAATTAAAAGACAAGACCGTTGGTGTGACGTGGCATATTAGTTGACCTGTGAAAACCTCGAAAGGAATAAGGATTATGTTTGAGTCAGCAAGCTACAGCATTTATTTTTATTTTTAATTAAATTTCCAAATTTGTATGATTACATGGAAGAAATTCGAATTAAAGTGAGCATTATCCTTTTGGATACCATAAACTTTTCACTTTTGGCAAGCCCATGGAATTTCGTCCATCATTAACACAAATTTTGCCTTTTGGTGGATAATTCTTTGAATCCGATTCTTAATTAATATCATTTAATTTCGAAAATCAATGTTTTTATTAATATTATTTAACTAATATGCAAAATAACTTCTCTATAGACAGTGGACACAAAACTAAATTTTATATCTATAGTACGTTAATTGTAAAAAATTAACTAATTAGACATTTTAAAAATTAATACATCACACAGTAGATACAAAATCAAAAGTTTAGAGTCTTTATAGTCACAAAACTAAATTTTATGTCTATGGTACATTAATTGTATAAAAAAAATGTCAAATTAATTAGAAATTTCTATAAGACACACAATCGAAAGTTTAGATATCTACTAGACCTTATTTGTTTAACTTAATTTTGTGAGATGGATTTTGGTGAATGGTGAGGATATAAAGGACTCGGGTCTGTTTCATGGATATTTACTTTTAAAACCTAGATAATTATTATCCAAGGATAAAAATGTCCCATGAACTATGAAATTTTATTATCATTCCGGGAGATAAAAACATTTAATTTTTGCTTTGGAAAATGAAGAGGATAAAAGAGAGAGAAAATTACGTACCCATAAATTTCTTTCCTAGTTGATATGTAAATTAATTTTAATTGTTTTAAGTTAATTTTAATAATTAATTAATTATCTACTATAAATATTTTAATTAAATCTAATAATTTAAATTAGTTTTTCCATAAGCTAAACCTATAAAAGAAACGGTCATTTAACTCTTAGATATTAATTATCCTACATATCCAAACACAAAATTTATTATCCTGAACATTTAAATTCAAGGTTTTTAACTTTTAGATATTTAATATCCAATACCCATCATATAATATCCACTATCCAAACGTGTCGTTAGACACTTTTAAAGTTTAGAGCTATTTTAGAAAAAAAAAAAAATCAAAAGTTTTGTTCATCGAAGATACATGTCAATTACTGCTGAACTATGTCTGTTTTGGCAAAAAAAAAAATAAATAAATAAAAAAATCAAAAGTTTAAAGACCTTTTCGATCGTTCTATAAACCCATAAGACACAAATATAATTTAACCTAATATAACTAATTTTAAAGCTTTATAGACCAAAATGAGAGACCGAAATAAACAACTTTAGGGACATAAAATTAAATGATATCAAACTTTTGGTTAAAGAGTAACGAAAAGGAGCATGAAAAAAATAGGTTGTGTCTTGGAAAGGATTCCACTCAGAGGAATCAAATTAAGTGATATGGTCAGACTAAAAACATCCCCACCATTGAAGAAGCAAGAAATGGTGGAAGCTGATGGCAACAACAAGAAGATTACAGACAGACAGAGACCCAAAATTTGTTGGTTGGGTTGTGAACTTCTTCACAAATTAATCTTTAATCAATATTTAGCTTTTTAATTGCCAATATATATATATATATATGTATGTATTAATTTATTTATTTCATTTCTATGTGGAAGCAAAGGCACCTACGAGGTCGGAATTAACCGTGGTTTTCAGACAATATCAGATTTGTCAAATGAAAGTTTGTTTGTTTGTTTGTTTTTTGGGAAATAATATTTTTTTTTTCTTTTTTTGATTCAACCTTTTTTGTTTTTGGTATTAAATATCAAAGATTAGGTTTGTAAATCGTTAATAATATCTCTTAGATTTTCAATTTTGATAATTATAATAAATTCTCATTAATTGATTTTGATAAATGTAAATACGATTGATTAAATTTTGATGTGATATTTTGATTGAACAATGCTTGTTTGGTCTTATTTTATCTAATTAACACGTTAGGTTAAGAAATCATATACAAGTTTAACTAATGTATCTAGATGTAAAATTTAGAGATTAAATAGATACCATCAATAAGATTCAGGTTAAAAAACATATTTGTTTCTCAACTTTCATAGAAGTAACAATTTAGTTTATAAACTTTTTTTTTTTTTGAAAAGTATTTAGTTCATAAATTCTAGTGTGTATTGAGTTAGTCCATGTATTTTCAATTTTATAACAATTTAGTCCCTATCATGAAAATTATTATTAACATTGAATGAGATTTCTTACCTAAGTAGGTCGATAAATTAATAAAAAGGTTTATAAACTACAAATACTAAATTGTTACCTAATTAAAATTGACATTTAATTTTGAAAAGAATTTTGATGATAGTGATTAAATTGTCACAAAATTTTACAAGGACTAAATCGTTATCTAGTAAAATTTTAGGACTAAATTACTACAAATTTCGAAAATATAAGAATTAAATTGTTATAAAACTAAAATTTATATTGAGAAAATTTGAATTCATGCACAATTAAAATATACTATTTTTTTTTTTAATTCCAAGTGAATTATTTGTACGGATGGATCGTTGTCAATTTGAGCTATCCTCTAAAATTCATGCTGACAATGCTCCACGACATCAAAATGATGATTTTTTTTTTTTTAAGACTTGTCTTTTTGTAGAATTATATTTTATATAATATCATATTTGAAAAGATTTTAGGATTATTTTTTATTGTGAAAAACATTGTCACATTGATGTTGAATTGGACCGATAAACAAGCAATTTGCTGGTCTTGCTATTTATATTTGATTCGAATTAGGTCGGTGAAGTTTCCTTCTCTAATTGGATTTCAATATATTTCTTATTTATTAAATATTTTTAACCATTATTTTAATTTTTTTTTTTGGCTCCTTTCTTCGTCAACGTAACTTTCTTGATAAGCATGCCAAGTCAGCTGGTCAAAGAGGATTGTTTATGATTTGAAATTTGTGTTGCTTCCTCTTTTTCAGTAATTTTTCAAATTTTTAAAATTTAAAGAAGCCAAGTTTCGAATTGTGGTTGTTTAAATAAGATTAATTGAATTAAGTATCATATCATATCAAATAAAGTATAAGATTGAGTAGTTTGTATAGTTGATGAAGTATTATAACAAAACAACTAGTTAAAGACATGTTTTTTTTTTTTTTTGTTTTTTTGTTTTTTTGTTTTTTTTAAATTCAATAAACAAGTTATTTGGATGAGTTTGGTATGATATGCAAATAATTGAGAATATAATAATGAGTTCATTATTGTTATTATTATTATTTTTTAAACAAGAATATAATACTAAAGCCAAAGAAATAGACTTGCAAAAGATATAGCATGAGAATGACATTTTATTGAATCAGAATAAATAAACAATTCTATGTTTAGAAGTCACCCCCACAAATGATTCAAAGTTGAGAATAATATTGAGAGAGATGGAAGGATTTTGATTCTAATTCTCATCACTGGTGGCAGAAAATGGTGTATTAATACTTCAACCCTAAAAAAGTTATCAAAAATTGAATTGTAAAATGTAAAATAAATAAAGAAAAACTAGCAAAATCATTAGAAAAATGGAGATTAATTTGGTGGTTGTTTAATCTTATAAAGAAACATGATAAAAGAGATGGATGGACTGTTCATGAACAAGCAATCCAATAAATTATCCACAAGTTACAACCATAGGCAAACTGGTTGATTTTGATGAGATGAAATTACTTTACATAAAACAAAACCTAGAACTAGAGCATACATATGATACATACAACCCAAATCATGTCATAGAATCATAGGATTGGCTCGGCATCATTTTCAGCATCCGCCATGTCATTGTCATCGTCCTCATTGTCGACCTCTCCATCGAAGAGCCACTGTTCAAATTCATCCACCTCATCGTAGTGGTGGATATAGAGAACGTCTGAGCTATCCCAATGGTCGGCTCCCAACTCCTCACCATGGCACGCTACGTGCAAGAACGGTCTACTTCTGGCTAAAGCATCTACCAAGTCGCGATTTAGACTTCCTGTCACACCCAACCATCTCAACCTTGGAAAGTATGGGTTCTTTAACCACTTGAATGAGAGCTGTGTAAGGCCACCACAGTTGTATAAATCCAACAGCCGCAGGCTACTACCATGTCGTTGGTCTTCATTGACCTGCATCGAGGCCAATGCCATGACCGAGATATCGCCAATGAGCGGGCATTGACGCATTCGGAGTTCAGATATTGCAAACTTGCTTCTGGTCAGTTGTAAAACTGCAGCATCAGACAGGTAAGGAAGGTTGGATAGATCTAATTCTTGCAGTTCTATTTTAGATAAGCCATCAAATAGAACAGTGATGGATTTATCTGTAAGCTTCTTGCAACCTCTGACAGACAAGGAAACTAATGAGCTCATAATCATGGGTCTTAAATGAGACAATCCTGCATCACTGATATCGGACCCGTCCAAAAGCAATGTCTTCAGTTTCGGAATGGTACCGATAGCTTGAAGCGCTTCATCCCGAAGGCTTCTGCAATCTCTCAAGTCAAGAAAACTTAGATCCTTGTTCAATGATAAATTTTTTACGGCATCGTTTGTTAGGAGACTGCACCATCTTAAGCTAACATGTTTCAAGGAAAGAGAAGTAGCAGAGATGTCGTGAAAAACTAGATGAGTTAACTGTATTCCATGGAACACCCTAAGCTTGTTTAAATTAGAGAATGTGTGCAGAATTGTCCTGAACCCTGTGTCTGTAACACGACAAAAGCCTCCGAGACAGATGCTTTCCAGGTCAGCACATCCATCAGCCATTAAGAGGATACCGAGATCATTTACTCTTCTAAAATAAGTAACAAGAAATTCCTGACTTCGCACCAATGAGAGATGCTTCAATTTTGATAGCTGATTGATTTGTTGAAGGCCAACGTTGGTCAGGTCAAAAGAAAATCTTGGTTCAATGATCGGGGCATCTTGTAGTTCCAAATGAGTCAAGGAGACAAGACCTCTTGATATTGCACCAACCATAGCATCAGTTATGTAGTCCACTGAAAGGCACAATTTTTCAATGTTAGGCCACATGGATGGGCCAACACGATTCATAGAATTGATACCCGGATTTTGGCCAAGCAGCTCGGTGACTGTAACGGAATAGATACAACCAATCTCGAGAGAAGTTAGTTTTTCTGAAGCCATAGCCCAGACTCGTGCAAAATTTTGACGAAGGAAAAATGAGACATCAAACATCAGGGTTAATGCCTGTTAATACAGAAAAGACATACAATCATGAGCCAAATAAGAGAAAATTGAACTCAAAAGCAAAAATAAATCTGTAGAGTGTAGTTACGTTTAATTAAACGCTATGCAAACATGGGGTTAGAGGTTATCATGATATCACATCCTAAAGATTTTTCTCACATGATAAGAATACTAGTCCAGATGTCTCTGGTGGTGTATACTGTTTTTTAGAGAGAGAGAAATTTGGTTCAAACGAAACCATTTGCATAATATTTGTCATCCTTACATGATCTCACCTTAAAAGTTAAAGCAATTATCTGAGGAGAGTAAAACAGTTAAACTAGATTGACAAGACTCGTCATTTACCTATAAACCTTTCTTCAGTGCCTTGTAAAAACAATTTGTGCCCTATCTAAACGATTGGCTACCCATATTTGAAAAGAAAAAATAACTCAAAAAGCTAAATCCATCGCAACTAGCCCTTGGGAATATGAACGCTAATGATAGAATTCAGAAAACCCACCCAGAAAGTTCTTAACCCCTCAAACGGGTGTTCTGGGCAAGGTAGGTGAAGAAGACTGGATCAGCTCTTCATTTTTGGCTCAATTTGCTAGGAAGATTAGTGTAAGCTCTACGCTAGTTACAAGCAGTAGGCAGCATTGGATTTAACTCCAATGCCAAGCTACTTGAATTTACTTACATTCACACTACTCTCTAAGAGATTTGGAGAATGAGAAACATAAGAGTTGTTGACGATGGAAAGAGATTTTTCTGGGATTGGATTCGAAAACACCTCTAGTTGCCTTTCAGACTTTTATCACCATACTGATTTTAGTTAGATTTAGAGCTGGAATGCTGGTCGTCTCTTCGACTTGATTGTAAATTTCACCACACACAACAAAGAGCAACAAACAGTCTCACCAACACCACGCTCGTCCTATGTTACAATTCTTCTAAGACGATCTATGATCTGTGAATATAGTGCTTGAGATTTTACGTAAGGAGGGAGTTTCATCATCTTGATTGTTGCCAAGACTAAATTGTCCTAAAATAATTACTTAAATATTTCATTTACGATATTAATAACAGATATGCTACTGAACCTTACTTCCAACTGTGTGCAACCACTTAGTAACTCTTCTAGATCCGCAATATGAATTGCCCGACCTCTTTTTTCAGCAACTGAACTCAAATAGAGGGACCTGGAGGGAAATATTGACCCAAAAACCCAATAACAGCGCCATTGAAACTTGCATGAAATCTCAAATTGCAATTTGACTTGATGGGTAACTGATAAAGAGTCTATAGTTTAGTTTTTTCAGGATCAAGATAGCACATACCTTAGATCCTTGCAGCACCCTCCAATCTCAGAAAGCAATTTCCCACTGAAATCAGCGCAATTATGCAGACAGAGTTCTTGTAAGGAAGGTTTCAGCAGAAGCTGGATCGCTGAATCATCAAGCTGACCACAATCTACCTTTAGGCTTCTTAGGAAAGGATTTGGTGGAAGCAGAGGCTTTAGAAATTCCACAGTTGGAGAAATTTCCTTGACGAGAAAATCAAACAAGATAAACAAATAGACCATACAATGATCCAAGATGATGCAGTCAATAGAACAGCCAAATTCGAACTTCTTCTTTTCTCTCAAAAGTATCGATAAACGACCCAACAGAGTAATTTCTAAAAAATCTCAATAAAAGAGCCAAACGAATTCCGAATTAAAGTATCAAGAACGCAAAAGCAAAGGGGTCGGACTCGGAATTTCTCTCCGTTTGATCTCAAGCAGCAGCAACCAAATTCTCATTTCAAAAGTAGAAATTAAGACTGAACAAGGGGGAAATTGAAGTAGAGGACTTACGAGGAGGTGGAAATTGGGGAGAAAAGTGAGAATCTGCGAAGCACAGGAATGGAAAGTCCTGCAGGTGGAGGCAATGGAGCAGATGGAAGGCAAATCGAGCTTGGTCATGATGGTAGCGAGGACAGCAGAAGGCAGGAGATCGAGGCTTTCCACGCTGCCATCCTCGTCCGCCATTTTCGGCTGTTGAATTGAAGCTTCTTCAACGTTGATTCAATGGAAGATGGATCTGGTTTTCGGGATGTACCGTCGACGACGAGTTTATCTTGATCCACAGCCAAGCTCCGACCCGGAGGCTTCTACCAA